>CM062570.1:24673540-25296315 GCA_031468815.1 Morus bassanus
TAGCCCTCATCTTTGAGGCTGAGGAGGTAGTGGTTATATAGTCTGCTTCCATAGAGTAATTCCACCAAGCCTGACTGATGCACAGCCCTGGATGTGCAGGAACAGTGTGGTCAGTCTCCCCTGAGAAGTGATACAGGTTCAAATGGTCCCTGTTGTGTAAGGTATTATTTTTTTTTAAATAGTAAAAGTTTATTAACTCTTGTCTCTCATCACAGACGTGCCACTGGAACAACCCCTCTTCATGCTGTGTCAGCCTTGTGAAGATTTCTAGATGCCTCAGTTCTGGTCTGTAGAAAACAAACACTAAGGCAAAAGGATGCAAGAGAGGATGAATAAAGGTATGTGATGAAACAGCAAAGGTAAATTATAGCAGAGCAGGTACCCAGCACTGTCAGGGGAGGGGCAGCTTCTTAAAGGCCCTTGAAGTCTCTAAGCCATTGCCTTTAAGAGCAGCAGTAGGTGTTGGGGCAGGCCCTGCCCTGACTGGCTCCCTCTGGCTGGGCCTGCCCAACCTCCCCTCTCAGAGCAGCCCAGACCCGCTCACTCTGTAGACAAAGTGTATTGTGCGGGGGCAATAAATCCGCACGGCTATTTTGTCCCCACAGAATTCACAGCCTACAGAGCGAGTGGGTCTGGGCTGCTCTGATTGGCTGGGCCTGCCCAGTGCCGCCCCCCCCGCCCCCCCCCCCCCCGAGGGAGCAGCTCAGGGCAGGACCTGCCCCCAAGGCCCACTGCTGCTCTTAAAGGCAATGGCTTAGAGACTTTAAGGCTCACCTGGGGTCTAAGGCTTGCTCTTCTTACAAGTACCTTGGTGCTGGAGCTGAGTTTATGAGCAGTTGCTGGTCCCCGAAAGTGACTCTTTTAGCTATTTTAACCGTGGTGCTGGCAAGGTGACAGAAATTCAGCTTCTCACCCAGGCAGTGGAGAGGAGGTGGCTATTCTCCAGCCACTGTGTGCTCAGGTCCCTGGGGGTAAGGTTGGCGCTTGGTGCAAGTCCAGGCCCTCTCGATGACTTTCTGTTAATGCTTCTGTGGTGCAGTGTGTCCTACAAATAAAATAAACCACAGATGTTCATTTTGCAAACCTGTCCTTTGGTGTGAAAATCTGCCCCCACCATGTGCCAATACAAAGGCCATGTGCACAATGGAAAGGGAGGTCTCTTGGAAACCAGGGCATTTATCTGGGTCATTAAATGGAAGCTGTGGGTCGCTCATAGGAAATGGGGTGCTGTGGGTGGTGCCTGGAGAGTAATGAGAGCTGGGTAATGGTATCCAGACAATTACTGTCTTACGTTGGCATTGTCTAAAATGGAAAAACCAACAGTCGAAAAGGCTATAACACTGAATCTGTAGAACATTAAACTATTACTTTATGCTGATGATATCCTACTGTTAATTAAGGACTCACATGCTTCCCCTCCTGCTTATAATGAATATTGCTCTCTGAGTACAAAGTTATCATTGCACAAAATTAATGACTTTGAGACTGCAGTGATGCAGCTTTCTGGAGTTTGCCCTTCAGCCCTGCTCACCTCATGGAATCTTAAGTGGGCACCCAAAAATATGGTACAAATACTTACAGGCTGATATTAACAAAGCCCCAGAGAATGTAATTAAAGATCATTTAAATCCAATTATCAGGCAGGTAGGAAAAGATTTAGAGGGATAGCCAGAGCTAAATAAAAGCAAATGTGCCTGATTCAGTAGGCCGGATTCTGCCTTCATTTGCAGTGCCATCAGGTTGTTAAAGTAGAAATGAGGACATCGTGTAAGTCAGCGCCTTCAGAGTCATTGTCATAGATGATCTCATGACAATATTTCCCACTGGCAGCAACAGTTGTGCATGCACTGAGCTTACTTTAAGCATAAGTATACATAAATAGCTATAAATACAATGAGAAATTCTAACAATTACTAATAATTATATTCCCAACCCATACCTAAAAAAATGACATACAAATATGAATACTTCACCTACTACTGCAACTCTGCTGGTTTTTTAAGGGTACCGAGGTGGATCACACAAGTACAATATTTAGCACTATAGAATTTTCCAAAGCCTAACCTGTACTACCAAGTTCACGTTTACCCACAGCCCAGGCTTCTGATGCTATAAAATAGCAAGCTTCCTTATAAAGTCACTGTAAATATTCCTGAATATCTACAACAAATACAGTACACTTCAGGTGACAGAAATCTCAGGATGTAAGGATGAATTAAAGATACCACAGGAAACATTTGAAAAGTACTTATAGCTCTCAGGATGAGAAATGTTAATATTCCCCCTAAATGTCATCTAACTGGCCCAATTTCATGCACCAAAATCATGCAGATTTTTATGGGTTTTTTTGTTCCTGAAAGGGGTAATTTTGAATGAAAATGGCTGTATTTTAGCTAAGTTTAACTCTCTTCACCTGCCTCATACTGTAAACTAATATTGCTGTTAAGCAGACGTTGCATTTCAGCAGTGGCTTGAATAGAAATATTTTTCTGGAAAGCACATGAAATCCTTTGTGATGGAAAGAATTATATAAATCAATTATTTTTGGAGTGGCTTGAAAAATTAAATCATGACAGACAGTCTTATTCAAACACTTTTCTAAACTGCTTGATTTTTGGCCACTCAAAATGTTATGTGGAATTAATTTTATCTCTGGAAAAAGGCAGAGAAGATCTATTCCAACAAATATGCTCAGATTTTTTCAGTCTATTGTGGGATTAGCCAGGTGGGGCAAGATAGCAGAAACGATCTTGCTGGGGAAATGGTCGATGCTGTTGTGCATGATATCCACCTACCAAAATAGAAAGCCCATATGTGCTAGAGAAAGCAATGATACATATTTATGATAGGATGGAGGGTTGCAAATAAAAGGTGTCAATGAAAGAACAGTCTGGGCAGCAACAGGAAAAACCGAGAAGCCGTTGCTGGTACGAGAGTGTGATCCATAGTGTACATTAATGCCTATGAAGAGGGTATTGTCCTGCTATAAAACAGCTTTCATAACAGCTCTACAGTGAACATGGAAGATAGCACTGTGAATACATAACAAAGTTTGCAGAAAATGCTCAGCACATGGGAGTTCCTCTTCAAAACTGCAGCCCGAGAGGTGTGCTTTTCTCCTTCCCAGATACCCACATTCACCGAGTTATATTCTTAGCAAATTTCTGCATGGGAAAGTGCCAGCTTTCTGTACATAAATTCAAGCTGCACTGACTGTGCGCCCAGAGTTAAATTCATGAGAATATCTAAATTGACACAGACACCTACAACAATCAAAGATCTCATTAAGATGTTAATGTTATTGTTTAAGGACTATGGAACAACTTGAAGAGCCTCAGGGACATTGTACTCCCTCTTTCGGATCCATGTTTGGTTGTAATAAACAAACGGTCCTCCATAGATCACTGATTAAAGTAATAGAGAAAAGAAGCAGGAATGAATAGAGGCAGGTTAGTGCTGGAATTCCTCCAGAGTTGATTTGGGGCGAACCGGTTTAGCTTATTGATAAGAGGTTGTGCACAACAAGGTAACAGAGTTTGCTTATGTTCCTAAATTATTCAAGGTTTTTAAACAAAAAATTAACTGTAAATAGTTGCAGAAAGATTTGTCAGAAACTGCCAGATAAAATCACAGATGAAGGTCAGGGTCAATAAATGCAGAGTAAAGCATATAGAAAAAGAATAGTAGTGATCATACATGCTCAGTGGTATGGTCTAAGTCAGTTAAACTTCCTTAAGGGAAAGACACATCTTTGTTGGTCTAAGAAGTCAATAAATTAGAGGAAAGGAAAAAAAGAACAGAACAGGAGCCATCACTGTGCTGCTGCATAATTCTGATATGTGCCTGCACCATAAATACCAGCTGCAGTTCCGGTCCTGGTCTCAGCAAGGATCCAAGAATAACTGGAAAGGGTTCAGAGATGGTTTACAATAACGTTCAAAGGAACTGGACAGCTTTCTGTCCAGGAGAGATGGTGAACTAGGCTTCGGTACTGTAGTAAAGAGATGACTGAGGGGGTTATGAGGAAAAGAGGTCTTAGCTGGCAGAGTAGGGGAATAGAATGGTTACTATTTGGTGTCTCTCAGAATACAAGAACCAGAGGCTATCACATTAAATGTTCAGCATGTATATTTGAACCAAACAGACCAGTACTTCTACACATGCTATGTAATTAAACCAAAGAACTGCTTGCCGCAGGATGTTCAAAAAACCAGCATGTCCCACAGTACACCAACGGTTCATGCGGGTGCGAAGTGTAATTGTACAAACTCATACAGGAAAATAGATCAGGGGCTATGAAAGAAAGATGCTACAGCTAGCTCAGGAAATGTCCAAGTAGTGGATCACTAGAAGCTGTAAGGATATTGCTGTACACTCACCCTACCCTTACTCTCTTCTTTGCCTGGGTGTTGACTGCTTCTGTGTGAGGGAGCCCTGGTCTGACCCAATACAGCTGTTGTCTTGGCAGATGAAGTACTTGGTATGTTTACCCAAGGTAAGCAGAAGTGCTTCTGCAGTACATGTTTAATACTACAGCTCTTAGACCATTACTGTCTGCATTCATGGTCATAGCACAACCAGCTAAAAGCCATGGCAGAAAGCTGTCCAGAGTGGTGCCATACACCATTCAGGTTGAAAAAGGAGATTAAGAAGCCAGATCTAACAGAAAATAGTAAGTTTAAGGGCACAGGAACAGATGGATACCCATTTTTGACACACAGTTTGAGACTGCAGCCAAATCACAAGTACAGCAGAGACAGTGTTAATCCAGACATGAAAACAGCCAGCCTACATAGGTGCCGTGCTGGATACTAACTGAAGTCAGAGCCAGGAGAGAGTTGTTTGGAAGAGAAGAAAAACAGGAGCATGCAGTTTGCATTTCTGCTCCGCTGAGGAAATGATGCAGTGAAACACTGTCTAAACTGATAGAACTGAACTTAAATCTGGGACTGGTTTCTCATTTCAAATAAATCAGGGTGGCATTAACGAAGCCAGAGGATCAGATATCTGACAGATCTTCACCAAAGTCAATGCCCTTTAACACTGATATACCTAAATTGCCTAGTGTTACAGAAATCAGCTCTGTTAGATTTTACCTATCCCAGTCAGTCTGCCTAGGTTTGTTTTCTTTCACCAAAAACATCCAACCAACTACCCTGCAAATTGTCTCTAAATAGCCTCATCAGAAATTTGAGCTTTGTTTGTTGCTCTAGTTGTTCATGACATTGACAGGAACTAAAGTTCAGGCTACAGTGTTTTATTTTTTATATTATATTTATTTATACAGAGCATAGTTTAGAGTGAGTACTTTAGAGTGTTTCCATCACCAAATTTCTGTGCCGGAGCTCTCTTTGATAGCCACGGCACCATGAAGCTGTGGCCTTTCAGAGACAGAAGAGGTCAATGGACCTCTTGTCCCTATTTCTTGAGCTACCTTCAACTTTTCTTGCAGGTTTTGGAAGCTAAACTCTTGCTCTCTAATTTTTGTCCCATCATCTGGCTCATTAACTTCGATTGCAAGTTCTCTGGGGCAGGGCTCATTTACGTCTGCACAGTGTCTGTGGTCTTAGTTTGGGTCTCTAGGTACTACCATACTACAAACGATATGCAATAATCATTTTGTATTTGATCAGCTGCCTTGTAATGGCTTTTTTTCATCTGGGCTTTAAACTTTTTTTTTTATTGCATCCTTGCCCTAATTTCAAAGATGGAAAATAATAGAATTTCTAGAGAACAATCCCAAATGTCATATCTACAGCTGATCTGCAATTCAATATAATGGTTCTTTCCTTTTTGATGATTTTTTTTTCTCTCAGATTTGAATAATATCATTTGTGTGATGTTACTCAATCTCTCTGTTTTAATTTGAAATCCTATTTTTAATCAATTAGGAAAAAATGACCTAATTAAGGAGTTAATTTAGGCCAGCAACTTAAACATTGTTTTATAAAATAGCTGTGTTTAATTGGAAATGTGCTTAACTACTACACTGCATTAGCAAGTAATTTGGAAGAATCAGCCAATGGGATACCCTGACTGCTAGATCAGAAATGATAGTGACAAAGCTGATGTCCAAAGCAGGCTGATGAACTTGGGTTTTATTAGTAGCTTTGCTATGAGCCTTAAGGTCCAAGCAACTAAAACCTCTCACTATGCTAGACACAAACACACAGCAAGTGACTGCTGGCTCCCAGGAGTCAACACTGAATAGTTCTGAAATGATGTGACGGACAAAAAGCTTAAGAAGCAAGAAGAACACAGAGAGGGGATCCAACTTGCTCACCCACCATCACCAGCTCAGTCAGTGGCAAAGCTAGCAATATCCCTCGACTGCCAGAGTGCTCCCATCCAGAGAACCAGGCTGTCACTAGATAATGCACGTGCTAATAAAAAGTCCTAAAAACGCCACAACACCTTTTTCTCCCTGCATTTCCCCTTAGCTGGTAGAGATCCTAGCACAAGGTTTGTCAGAACTTTGCCTAAAAATGCCCACGTGCCACAAAAGGCAGAAGGCTGTTTGAAAAGCTCACTAGCAGTTTTTAGGAAAGAAGTTCAGCTTTGGTACCCAGAGGATACATCAGTTCACAGCTCTGCACTGGCTGCCATTAGCTCCAGTGTGGCGCTCTCCCTTATAGCTAGCCTCGTCTCTCCACTATTGCTTTTCACTGGAGCAGCACCACAATACAGATGGTTTTAGCATCAGAAAGAGGGATGCACACACCTGTCTGTTGTTTTTGTGCTGTCTATGCCGTGTTTCATTCTCATTTATTATTGTTGCTTTTAACATTGTGTTCTTACAGTAGTAGAGCAGAAGAAACAATTACGACTCTGCTCTGGGCATCAACACACTCTTGAGGGGCCATGGTTTTCCAGCTGATCACCTAAGGTTGCTTTACTGCAGAGTAGGTATTGCTGGACAAACTTACCAGCACATTATTTATTCATGCTGGCTCAGAGTTTTTACTCAGATAACAGCTCTCAGGGAAACACTTACAAATGCCTTCCATACTGGCAGAGCCCTTGCCACATGTTACTGCTTCATGACTAGGAACAACAGCATTGTATTCCATTAAAAAAAAAAATACTCAGAGAATGCTTGCAGGCTCAGATCACTTCAGTTTTACTCTAACACTTTTTGTCATTACATTTCTTGTCAAGCCATTATTTATTTTCTGAATCTTTTGGGTGAAATCTGAGCTACGAAGGAGGCAAGAGACATTACAATCCACTTGGTATCTAAGTGGCTGTAACACCAAGGAAGCCCCAGGATTCCGAGAGCTGCTGTCCAAGGCCGTGGCAGGAATGTGTGCACCTTTGTGATGCTGCAGAGGGCACAGTTCCATGGAGGGGACAGAAATTGGGCGATTTAGTCCACAGCTACTGATGCTTTACTTCAGGCAGCAACCAGTCTCACTTGGCCAAGCAAAGCACGGAACAGCAGCCATGTAAAACTCGCTGAAGTTGAGCTGATCAGCAAGGCTGGTGCTCTGCATATCACCTCTAAAATCAAGTGTGCCTGGATAAAAGAACTTATGGCTTTTGTAGTCAAATACTGAGTTCCCCGGGAGATCTATGTGAGGAGAGCACGCCTCCTGCTCCTTCCTTTAAGTCAATAGTAGCAATATATTATCAGATTGCCTATTTTCCCGGATACATTAAATCTAGTTTGACAAAGGTGAAAATGTTAGCTGTTTGCAGCCTGACACAGAGCTGGCAAAATCCTGGCCCCTTCAAAAGTATCAGCTTTGATTTTAAATTGTGTCATACTTCAGGAAAGAGGATATGCAGTCACCTAACCTGGTGGGCTCCTTCAGTGACAGCTTAATTTCAGCCTTCAGGCAGCATGAGCTCTGGAAAGAGAGGTGCAGAATCCCAATCTTGCTGAGCTGTATTCACATATGAAACCTGCCACTATCAACAGAATCTCTGGATTTTCAAAGGAATTCAGTGCAAGACACATCTCACCGTAATCCATCCATCTTACATGAATGGGCTAAATTCTGGAGGTGTCGACCTCCCAGTCCTTGGTTATTGAGAGAGAAGAGCCGTGCATTCCAGCATGCACTCTGACATTTTAGATAACTAAAACCTGGTCATCCAAATTCCACCAAAAGATCTTGTAGCAAAGACAGGGCCTGTTTGATGCATAAAGCACAAGTATACAAAGCAAAGAGCAATCAACATTTGTTTGCCTTCAACCCAAACATAAACACACTAAAACGGTCTGACCTGTGCAGTGTATGGGTGTTTCACACCACAGCAATACTGCCAGGAACAACCAGGAATACAGTAAGACTTTGTAACGCAGGTGAGCAGAAGTGTCTAAAATGCATGGAACTGCAAAGGGGGAAAAAGGAGGCTTGGATCCTAAAAATACGATGACCAATGCTGGGAGATGAGATTCCCATCCTTTCTCTTTTTGGGGAGAGCTGAGGAGCATAGAAACCATGAAGGGGGAATGAGGCAAAAGAGGGAAGGAAAATGTCGTGCACTTCTGTTCCAGCTTCCCACCTGGAAGAGCTCTTGAGCCTGAGCACAACAACCTCAGCCACTGAAACCATCAAGAGCTGTAGCCGTCAGCATTAGCTACACAGCATCAGCCGCATTCACACTCATGGCTAATTGAGAGTAAGATTGTTAAAAACTAATTGTTTGAATAAGTAGTGTTAATGATTGATGGTGACTAAGCGCTAACCATTGGCAATGTGCGTTTGCTAATGAATGTCAATCTAGAAAAGTGCTGTTCTGAAGTTTGGAACTCGCCTGATTTATCAGACGTTTTGAACACTCCCATCACAGCAATTGTTAATTCCCTAACTGAAATATGTATATCATGCACATATATTCATTTGCAAGAAGCTGTTACATTCCAAATGACCCACAGAGAATTCAGTACACAAACCCATTGAAATTTAGGAAGAATTTCAAGCCCAAACCACTCCACATTCCAGCCAAGCACATCAAAACCAAGCATTACTGCTGCTTCAGCAAGCCTGGCAACCTTCACACTCTCTGATCAACTAAAACCACCATAATTTGATGTATGGTTTAAAGATCCAGTGGGGTCCCTCTGCCAAAAGACAAAACCTCAGGACCCAGATTTCTTCCACTGTCTTTAGAGGCCAAGGTTTTTGCTGAAGGGCGTGGAGGGAGAGTGCTATGGCAGCAGGGTGACTCCCGGTGCTGGATAATCCACTTTGGAGGCACGTAATTCTATCTTGTAGCATGGAGAATCTATATCTGGCCATGTTGTGCTAAAGCAAAGGGTTTCTAACAAAGGAGAAACCCAATCAAAATTACATTATCCCAGCTGTATAATGACTGCCACGTTATGGTACAATGGCTGCTGTACACAGTCTTCTGACATAGAATAGGAATGGGCTCATGACGCTATTTCATAAGAATCTCCACCAAGAGGACTGGGTACCAGTAATGAAAGATGTAATAAGAAACAACATCTGGATGCCAAAGCCAGAGAATATCTATTTAGAAAGCAGGGAGGTTTGTTTTGGGTTTTTTTTGACTAAAGATAATTAACCACTTGGTAAAACCATGAAGAGAAGGAGCAAATTAGAAAAATACAATGCTCTATGATTAACAGAATAGGAAAAGCAAGTCAATTGTCCCTTCTGCCCCTGAAATCAATGAGTTATCCAAACTCTCAGCAGGTAGGAGAGAGGGTATGGGGTTTTTTTCTTAAAAATAAAAGCAGTCAGTGTTGGCTAATCAGCACCAGACATTTAAGAGGGTCCACAACTGCAACCTGTAAGCACTTACAAATTGCTGTCATCACTGAGCACAGTGATGTTTTACAAAATAAAACCTGTGTACTTTCAGTACATAGTGTGATTATCTGGCTGTGTTTTGTTTGCTTTATATCTGGAAGGGAAGGCTGATTTTTACACACCAGCTCCGACTTTTAAAGTTAATTTGAAACCACTCGTTTTCAAATGGTGGTGTCTAAATTGGTGTCAAGGATGATTTTTCTTTTGTTCAAATGAAAAACATTAACACTGCATCATTTTATTCCTACTTGTAACACAAGAGCTGCTTATCAACTGTACATAACCCTTGACAATTAAAAATCCCTTGTACAAGTCTAAACAAATCTGAAAGTACAGGACGAAATGGAAAGAAAAGTTGCATTTGTGTTGGAGGTAAACTCAGCTTGGCCGATGAGCAGCTTTCCCTCCTGTAAGGGAGAGGCGCCACTTCTACCCACCCAAGGTAGGGACAGCCGTAGTGTCAGGCCCTGGGTCAGGTTATTGCTCACAAGGGGCGGCGTTACAGGTGTCAGGCCAAGTCAGCCAAATGGGCTCATTCAGAGCTGGCTGGTGCTAGAATGCCTTTATTTAAGAGGTAAAACAAAGCCAACAAGAAATAAACCCAAATGAAAAAGGATTAGGTGGCACTCAAGGTTAGCCTATAAACAGACCCTCACTTTTCCTTCCTTTTAATACGGCCAGGGCCCAAGGAGACCCGTGTTTCCAGCGCTAATGGGCCTAGTTGAAGGCATTAAGACATTTTATAAAGAATGAGAGGCTGAGGGATTAGGAGTGATGGGAATTCACTGAGCATTTGTGACTTGGCATCAAAGGATGTCTGACTCCATGGGATGTTTGAAGAGCAGAGGTAAATGGGGATACCACCATGGAAGGAAAAAAATAGCATGAACATTTTTCTAGTTAAAAACAATGTTGTTATTTAAATGTAGCTCATTACACATGTAAAGTTCTCTCCTGAACTTTAAGATATAGAGCAGACTGAGAATTTCTATTCATTCTTGCTTATCATGGAAGCACAGGGGATATTAACTTTGGTAAGAGGATTAGCAGATGCTCAGGGTCTGGGTCTAGAGTGGGACTTCACAGCGTGACTGCAGCCTACATAGCCCATACAAATACTAACTGCTGCAGCTGTGTGTGCTAAAGAAAGGCAAATGAGGAAAAAAATACAAAAAAAACCCCAAATATAACAAAAAACCAAACCAAACCAAAAAAAACAAAAACAAAAACAAAAAAACCCCCAAAAAACCCCAAAGAAACAAAAAAACAAACAAACAAAAAAAACCCAAAAACAACAACAACAAAAAAAAACCAAACAAACAAAAAAAACACACAAAAAAAACCAAACAAGCAAACAAACAAACAAATAAAATCCCACAACTTTATTTCAGGAAAAATGGCTAAGAAAAGCAGGCCTGTTAGAAAACAGCACTGTACTAAGCACAAATGGCTACACAGCAGTGGGATTGTATGGCTGAAGAGCCCCATGTCCACCAGGTCCAAGTGACACAACTTCCTGATGGGTGTGCAGATGCTGACAGCAGTTTCTGAGCCTGTGTGTCTATATGTGCTCATTGCAACAGAGGCTGATGCTCCTTCCTGCACCAAAGGGCCCTGACTTGAGAACACTGGAAACCAAGCCTCAAACCTGTCCTTATTGCCACGGGCTGGAAGTAACAGTCCCAGGAAACAAAGTGCTGGAAATAACGAGATGTGTTTCTCTATCTGCAACTCACTATCTTTCAAGTTACTGACGTTATTCATGATCCTTCAGCACACAAACAACCAGCAGATGAAAATCTTTACTAAGTTGCTTACAGCATCGTCTTTCAGACTGTAGCAGCAATGGTGTTTGGCTCATCCAGCACCTCAGAACCAGGCACTCATTGCAAGCGGGGGGAAAAGTTGGGCCTGACTCCAAGAGACCTTCCAGTTTTCTCTTCTGAGTTTTAGTCCGAGAGGACTCTATTACCATTTGTGTGAGGGGAATGGGACCTTGTATTGAAAGACCTCAAAGGCCTCTGCAGGCTGAGGCAGACAGTGAGCTTTGCTGAAGTGCAGCGCTGTGGTCGATTCTAGCGATCTTTATCTGCCCCCATAAAAAGCCTATTGGATTTGCCCACCAGTGCAAGCTGGTCACCGTTGCCATTTTCCATCAGCATTCTGCTCACCGCCATTTGTGGCTGGTTTGCAGGCAAAAGCTGCAGGCATCCCACGTGTGATGTGCGCACATCACCTCAGCTGAGGTCGCTTGTGTGACCACGCAAAGAGCACCCGGGGGAAAAAAAAGGCTGTTTCAAGCCCAGCTCAGCAGCCTGCAGCAGGCTGTCCGTGGCAGGTGCTGCGTATGTGCTGTGCCACCCTGGTGTCAACCAACAGGTCCCTGCACTGCTGCATGCCTGCGCCTTGCCCTCCCGGGGAAATCCAGACCCCACGTGTCAGAACCAACCCCGTCCCGCCATGGGGAGCCCAGGGTAGGGATAGCTCTGGGGGCGGCTGCCTCCCCAGGGCACGGGGACGGGGGAAGTGTTGCCCTAACCAAGCTGCATTTCCAGGACTCCTCGGGGAAGGGGCAGAGCCACCCTTGCCACAGCCTGACAGGGTTTGGGGTCAGCGATGGAGGGGGCAGGCCCTCTCTGTAGGGAGGATGCCCCCACCCCAGCTCTGGAGTAGAGTGGGTGGGACAGGGGGCTGCAGATGGCCCCTCCTCCCCTTCCCCAAACATCCCACACGGAACCTGGCATGGGGCAGAAACGGGCCTAAATCCTGTGGGTTTGGGTGCAGAAACAGGGCTATCCCACTGATCCCTGACATGCGGGAGGACGGCATGCCCCGGGCCAGATGTCACAGAGGAGATGATAGTCTTTGGGGTTAAAGGCGATTGTCAGAGCTCAAACATCACCCTTCAGTTCAACTCTTTGTTCCATATTTATACAATACTTTCGATATTTGTTAACTTTTTAGTCAATACTTGTGAAAAAACGATTCAATGCTCATACTTGACAACCCTACATCCACGGGTTGTGGCCACCTCCTCCCCACCAGGGTGGAACAAGGCCCCACCCAACTGGGGCTGTGGGGCCCAGGCCCGTGCTGGGCAGGGAGGGGCGTGAGGGTGTGGCCGTGTGGGGCGGGGCCTCAGGGCACCTGCGTGGGGTGGGGCTGGGCCCAACCCGCGGGTCCCCCTGGCCATTCCCAAGCACCGCCTGGGGCTCCCGGGCCTGTCCCCAACACCACGCATGGCCGGCTCTAGCGAGGGGTTTGGGGCTCAGCCCCGGGGCTGAGCTGAGGGGTTTTGGGGATCAAGACCAGGCACATGCAGCTGGTTTTGGGGCTCAGGAGCAGAGACTGAGTCATGTTTTTGGGGTTCAAAACCAGGGTCATTGATGGGTTTGGGTCTCAGGCACAAACTGGGGTGTGTGGTTTTGGGACTCAAAAATGAGCTCAATGGGCTGGTTTCAGACACACAGAATCGTATAGGTTGGAAAAGCCCTTTAAGATCATCAAGTCCAACCGTAAACCTAACACTGCCAGTTCACCACTACAGCATGTCCCTAAGCACCACCTCCAGGGATGGTGACTCAACCACTTCCCTGGGCAGCCTGTTCCAATCCCTGACAACCCTTTCAGGGAAGTAATATTTTCTCATATCCAGTCTAAAATATCCAGTCTAGTGTGGAGACCCAGAAGCAGAGGTAGAGTCCTGTGTTTTTCAGGCCTTGAAAGGAGGCTCGGGGCTGTTCTGGGGGCTCAAAACTGGGCTCATTTGGCTGGTTTTAGGGTCAGAAACATGGGCTTAAGTTCTGCATTTTCAAGTGCTTGAAAACAGAGACTAAGTCCTGCCTTTTCCAGCCTTGGACACGGGCTCAGGGGGCCTGTTGTGGGGGTACAAAACCTGAGCTCATTTAATGTCAGGAAGGGAGGGCAAGTCATGGGCTTTGGGCTTCAAAGGCAAACGCATGTCCTTAGGAGTCAAGACCCAGCCCATGCGGCTGCTTTTGGGGCTCAGAAACAAACACTAAGTCCCATGTTTTCCAGACTTGAAAACAGGATCATGGGGCTGTTTTGGGGGCTTGAAAAGGGAGCCCAAGTCCTGCGTTTTTGGGACTGGGAAATGGGCGCCTGGGGCTGGGCTGGACGGTTGGAGCAGGGACTGAGTCCTGCGTGTTTGGGCTCAGAAATGGAGACCGAGATGGCTGTTTCTGTGCAGGGGGGTGGGTTCCAGGCAAGCGGGAGGTGGGCAGGGTGCGAACCCCCGCCAGAGGTCGGGGTCTGGTCGTATCGGTCCCTGAAGCTTGGGAGGCCAGCATGCACCAGGCCGAACTCAACATCTGAGATGGTCTCTGGGGGAAAGGTCGCTTTTCACACCATCTTCATGTGTCCAACTCTTTATTCGAGGTGTGTACAACAGCTGGAATAGTCATTAACTCATTACTCCATATTTAGACAATGTACAATTATACAGTTCATATTCTTACGACAGTAATGATTTACAACCTTGTCAAAGCCCACACTGCTCTAATGAGCAGGAGCTGTAATTAGCTTAAGGATGGGCAGGGCTGTCCCCAGCCAGGAGCAGGGCAGCCGGCTGCATCGTCCTCAGCACAAGCAGCCCGGCTTCTTCCTCAGGGGTTCAGTAAACCCTGGGCAGGTCTCTCCCCATCTTCTTTCAAGGGCAGAAATGACATGTCCCAGCACACGCCTGGCTCCTGCTCAGCAGTTTGTGGGGGCAGTGCCCCCGGCCTGGTCGCCCTCACTTGCCACAGACGAACCCAGGACTGAACCGGCTGCTCCAGCCCTGGGGAGAAAGGCACTTTTCAGCAACAAAACAGCCAAACAGCATCTTTGGTTTCACATGTTACACTTACACGATAGTTTATGTATTTATTAACTAATAATTAACTGTTTAATAATCAGACAATATTTGTAAACTACGAATTCATTATTATTTAAATACTTGTAAATTGATTATTCAACAGGTACTCAGTATAACTATGATACTTATTATCAAGTGATGGCAGCAATTTATTTACAACCATGTCAAGAGCCCCCGCGGTGCCGCAGCCAGCAGGAGCCGCACTCCCACCCCCCCGAAGGTGGCAGGACCAGGCAGCATCGGGCAGCGCCCGGCAGTCGCCCCGCACAGGCCTTTCCCCTCGGCACCGGGCAGGGGTGGCCTCAGGGCGGGCGGGAGCAGCCGTGGGCTCATCCCCAAGGAGTCGGGCCCCAGGCGCTGCTCTGGCGCAGCTGCGGGTCCCTCCGGCCAGCGGCCATGCCGCAGCCCAGTGCCAAGCACCAGCCCCTGTGGCTCCGCCTGCAGCCACCTCCCCAGCGAGGAGCCCATGATGGGGCAGAGTCTGGCGAGGCAGCGGGGCAGCAGTGGGTCATGGTTTCACCTGCCCACGGGGCTGGGATGAAGCCACCCACGTGGTCAGGACCTGCCTCGGAGATCCTCTGGGCTCAGCATTGGGTGGCACGTGGCCTTCAGCAAGTGTGAAGAGGGCTTTGGCAATGGAGAGTCAGGCCCTGAGCGCTGCTCCGGTGCACCTGTGGGTCTTGCTCTTGCTCCAGCACAGCCTGGTGCCTGGTTTCCTGCAGGCAGCTTCCATCGTGGGCAAAACAGCTTCAACCTGGGGAAGATGAACTTATTCCCAATTAAAATAAAAATGCAATCACTAATTCACACAGTATGAAACAAAGACAGTCATTAAACCAACACCTTTCACCCTCCCCCAGCTCCACTCCCCAACCCAGGCTCTCCCCTTGGGCACATGCACCAGGTGGTGGGGGGTGGTGGTGTGACCTGAGCCCTGGCTTGCCTTCACTGGAGGAGACCTTCCTCACTGCTGTGTCTTGGCGTATGTAGGCCTGCGCTGCTTTCCCTTGCCTAGCAGACGGGTGCAGCAGCCTCGTGCTGGGCACCTGAGACAGGACAGCTGGAGGAGGCAGCTCTTGGCTGGGAGCAAGGCACTGCCTGGAGGAACAGCAGCTGCTGTGGGCTGGTGTGCCTTGCAGGGTGCTGCTGGTCCTGGCATGGGGGCTGGGCACTTCTAGGCTCAGTGCTGGCTGCATGGGGCAGGTTGTGCCCTGTGTGATGAGACCATAGTGGAGCTGGTCACAGCGAGCACCAAAAGGATGTGACAGTGCCCTAGGTAGAGTTACAGGTGCGCAGGGGATGCTGGTGGCCATGGGCCTACCCTGGGGTGGTCCCTGCCTTAACACTCCTTACATGGGTTGGTGTGATGCTCTGGGGATGCCACCAGCTTCTGCAACCAAAATAGCTTTAAGAACCAGCTCGCTGCTGCAGGTTGCTCCTGAAGAGGTGGCCCTAAACCCAAAAGCTGGCACATACCTATTGGGAAGCCTTCCCAGGTTGGAAAGCTGTTCTGCAGTGAGGTGCCTGCCACAGTGAAAAGACAATTGCATCAAATCAACTAGCCAGACAAAGGAGAAGAGTCACCCCATGCACAATAGAAGTGAAGACCTGGCTCACAGCAGAGGTAGGTTTGGTGCACACCTCACATTGCTACAACACTGACTCTGAGCTAAATGGGGACCATGTAATTACAGGTGCTGATACACACTTTCCACCAAGGAACTGGATAGTCAGGCTGGCTGGCAAGCAAAGAATGCATCTCATCCTTAAATGTGAGAAGGACCAGCCAGCTTCCAGCGACTTCGCCTCAGTTAAATCCATACACCTGGGGTCAGCTCAGGAGTCACCAGGACAGCTGGTACTGCTACAGCCTTTCAGAGAAAAATCTGTTCAGAAGGTCTAGACACGGGCAGTAAGGGGAAAGCAACCTCTGTAAACAGAAATGATGGCCTGATCCCACCACTTCCTAAGCAAGACAAGAGTTGAGGAGCTCTGTGACTGGCAATGGAAATAGCAGGCCAGACTACGCTGACAGCTTCTAGTTCATGGCAAAGGCAGCAATGGACAGACTGCGAGGGGAATCACAGCAGCCCTGTAACCTGCAAGGGCATCACCCTTCTTTGTTAAAACCCAGGTGCTGGCTCTGCCTGGGATCAGGGACAGCTCCTGTGCCAGCCACCCCAGGTCACACCCTGTGTCTCTGGTGCTGCGCAGAGCAGGATCCCCGCTGTTGGTCACTGCTGTCTTCCAGCCACCCCCAAGGAGACAAAGACTGCAGAGCACTTTGGCAAGGACACTGCCCCTCTCACTTCCACGGCTGCACATAAACAGGAACAGGAGCAGCTTCAACCCAAATGTTTTTTATGAAACATTTTGAGGGGTTGGACTAACACTGCAGAAGCTTTGCTGTGAGGGTGATAAAAGAGGAAATTAAAACAGAAGTGGGGTGATAGTAGGGAGGAGGACACAAATGGCATCTTAGTATGACTTCTCGTGCTGCTGGGAGAAAGTCCCTCAGGACCTGGCCGCCTCAGGACACAGCCTCTTGTCCTTGCCTGCTTGTGTAGGAGGAGAGGAGGAAACTGCTGCCAACTTGTAACCCCTATAGAAGGTAATGCTGCAACTGCAGCTGTAAGCAAAAAGTGTGGAGTTTTAGGATTGATAATGTAATTCATTTATCTGTATAACAAACTTGTATTCAAAATACCTCAGTCAGAAGATTCCAGACTGCAGTGAGTTGCACCAGAAGGGGCTCACTGATCAAACCTGAGAGCCTTCATAGGGAGGGCAATGCAAAATGAATTAAAACTGATCAAAACACCCCTGTGCACTAAATTAGATTAATGCCACCATACATCATCCTATGCCAATACAATGTGGCAGTGTCACTTCCCAATGTTACTTTAGTAAAGAAACTTTATGAACATAGATCTGTAACACTGCCTTTAGTTTTTGATTCATAAAGCATCAATTTGCACCACAGCAAATGAACTTCCAGGCTTTAATGTGTATTACATTTAGCATGTACAGCCTCGTGGCAGAGCTATGAGAGCAAGTAGAAAGGTTAAGGAGCATCAGGGAGTCTGAGTGAGGTAGACTGGTGGAACCATACTCTTCTCTCTCTGAGACAGGAACAGGAACAACCACCTGAAAAAAACCCAAGATCAAGGGGATCCTGTATTCTCCCCCCACAAGGCAGAAGGTGGTAGCTTAAAGGAAAGGAGTGAATGGAGGCAAGTCCATGCTCAGGGAGGCAGGCAAACCCCCTCCTTGCCCACCTCACCCTCCCAGGTGTCTCTGTACAATAGGTACGAGGCTCTGGATGTGGAAGGCCACTCAATGGATGATGTGGATGATGGCCATCCACACCAGAGATGTTGCCAAGGTCAGAAAGGCCTACCCCCTGTATCACAACCACCTCCATGAGGAAGAAAAGACGGGTTATAGTTGCAAGTGACTCCCTTCTAATGGGAACAGAGGGTCCAATATGGCGGACAGACCCTCCTCTTAGGGAAGTCTGCTGCCTCCCCGGGGCCTGGGTTAAATTCCTAGCCTGGTACGGCCCTCAGACTATTACCCGTTACTGCTCTTCTATGTGGGTGGCGATGAAGCTGTAACGCATAGTCCAAGGGCAATCAAAAGAGACATCAGGGCCTTGGGACGGTTGGTAAGGGGATCTGGAGCACAGGTTATTTTTTCCTCTCTCCGTCCAGTTGTGGGCAGCAACATTGGAAGAAACAGATGCACCCAGTCTATCAATACATGGCTCCATGGCTGGTGTCACTGCCACAATTTTGGGTTTTTCAGTAATGGGGTGGCCTACACAGCACCAGGCCTGCTGGCATCGGATGAGATTCACTTTTCTCAAAGGGGGAAGAGGGTCTTTGCTGACAAGCTAACAGGGCTGAATGACAGAGCTTTAAACTAGAGTTGAAGGGTGAGGGGGATAATATCAGGCTTGCTCGTTACAGGCTGTGGGACAACACACCAAAGTTAGAGGAACAGGGTGCTAGCAAAGGCCCTCAGCCTGTTGCTCCTAGGCATGCTGGGTACACTGGAGCACACTTGAAGTCTTACGGAGATAAGCCAGGGACTCCTGATATAATAGGAGCCAACAGGGAAACACCAGGGAAATACCTCAAAGGAATTAAGTTGTGTTCCTCAAAGAAGGTGACACGGCCAACAGCCCAGCTGTTGCCTCTACACCAATGCATGCAACATAGGCAACAAACAGGAGGAGTTGGAAGCCACTGTACTGCTAGAAAGCTACACCTAGTTGCCATTGCTGAAACTTGGTGAGATGAATCCCATGACTAGAGTGTGGCCATCGATGCCTACAAGCGGTTTAGAAGGGACAGGCGAGGAAGGAGAGGCAGATGCTTTACCCTCTACGTCAAGAAATGAATAGATTGTGAAGAGCTGTCTCAAGAATAGCCACGAACTGGTTGAAACCTTATGGGTAAGAATTAGAGACCGAGGCAACAAAGGGAACCTTGTGGTTGGTGTTTACTACAGGTCACCTGATCAAGGGGAGCCTATTGATGAAGCCTTCTTACTCCAGCTACAGGAGGCATCGTGCTCACAGGCTCTCATCCTGCTGAGGGACTTCAATCACCCCAACATCTGATGGAAAAGTAGCATGGAGAGCTGTGGGTAATCCAGGAGACTCCTGGAATGCATTGAGGATAACTTCTTAAACCAGTTAATAGACAGCCCTACAAGAGGGTATATGATACTGGACCTAATGGTCACCAACGTAAGTGAGCTAATCAGAGATGTCAAGATTGGAGGCAGCCTGGGCTGCAGTGATCATGCACTGGTAGAGTTCACAGCCCTGGGGCATATGGGTCAAGTGAAGAGTAAAGCAGAACCCTGAATTTTAGGAAAGCAGAATTCCAGCTGTTCAAGGAGTTACTCAATAGGACCCTTTGGAAAACTGCCCTCAGGGACAAGGGAGCAGAACAGAGCTGGCAGATCTTTAAGGACACTCCATAGAGTGCAAGAGCTCTCCTTCCCCAGGTGTAAGAAATCAGGAAAGGAAGGCAAGAGACCGGCATGGATGAGTCGAGACCTGCTGGTCAAACTAAAGGGCGAGAAGGAAATGCACAGGCAGTGGAAGCAGGGACAGGTATCCTGGGAAAAGTAAAGGGATGCTGCCTGGTTGTGTCGGGATGGGGTCAGGAAGGCCAAGGCGCAGCTGGAGCTGAACTTGGCAAGGTTCAAGTCATAAGTCTGGCTGACAAAGGTATGTCAGCCAGAAAAGGAAGGTCAAAGAAAGCGACCCCTCCAATGAACACAGCTGGCAAACTGGTAACAACAGATGAGGAGAAGGCTGAGGTACTCAACAACTTCTTTGCCTCAGTCTTCACTGGCAAAGTCTCCTCCTACACCTCTTGAGTGGATGGACTGCAAGACGGGGACTGCGGGAGCAAAGTCCCTCCCACTGTAAGGGAAGATCAGGTTCATGACTGCCTGAGGACCCTGAACATACACAATTCTATGGAATCTGATGAGATGCATCCCAGAGTCCTGAGGGAATTGGCTGATGTAGTTGCCAAGCCACTCTCCATAATATTTGAAAAGTCATGGCAGTCAGGTGAAGACCCTGGTAACTGGAAAAAGGGAAACATTGCACCCATTTTTAAAAAGGGTAGAAAGGAGGACGAACCTGTCAGCCTCACCTCTGTGCCTGGGAAGATCATGGAACAGATCCTCCTAGAAGCTATGCTAAGGCACATGAAGGACTGGGAGGAAATTTGAGGCAGCCAGCATGGCTTCACCAAGGGCAAGTCCTGCCTGACCAACCTAGTGGCCTTCTACAATGGAATGACTACATCAGTGGACAAAAAAAGAGCTACAGTTGTCATCTATCTGGACTTGAGTAAGGCCTTTGACATGATACCCCACAACATCCTTCTCTCTAAATGGGAGAGATATTGATTTGATGGATGGACTGTTCAGTGGATAAGGAATTGGCTGGGTGGTTACATCCAGAGAGTAATGGTCCATGGCTCAGTGTCCAGATGGATATCAGTGAACAAGTTGTGCCCCTCAGGGGTCCGTATTGGGACAAGTGCTGTTTAATATCTTCATCAGTGACATAGACAGTGGGATCATACCCTCAGCAAGTTTGCAGATGACACTGGGTGGTGTGGTTGACACGCCTGAGGGACAGGATGCCATCCAGAGGGACCTGGACAAGCTTGAAAAGTGGGCTGATATGAACCTCATTACATTCAACAAGGCCAAGTGCAACGTCCTGCCTCTGGGTCGGGGCAACCCCCAATACCAATACAGGCTGGGGGATGAAGGGATTGAGAGCAGCCCTGCCAAGAAGGACTTGGGGGTACTGGTGGATGAAAAGATGGACAGGAGCCGGCAATGGGCACTTCGCAGCCCAGAAGGCCAACTGTATCCTTGGCTGCATCAAAAGAAGTGTGGCCAGCAGGTCAAGGGAGGTGATTCTGCCCCTCTGCTCTGCTCTGGTGAGACCCCACCTGGAGTGCTAAGTCCAGCTCTGGAGCCTTCAGCACAGGAAAGACATGGACCTGTTGGAGCGGGTCCAGAGGAGGGCCACAAAAATGATCAGAGGGATGGAACACCCCTCCTATGAGGTCAGGCTGAGAGAGTTGGGGTTGTTCAGCCTGGAAAAGAGAAGGTTCTGGGGAGACCTTATTGCTGCCTTTCAGTACTTAAAGGGGGCTTATAAGACAGATGGGGCAAACATTTTAGCAGGGCCTGTAGCGATAGGACAAGGGGTAATGGTTTTAAACTAAAAGAGGGTAGATTCAGACTAGATATAAGGAAGAAATTTTTTACTATGAGGGTCGTGAAACAGTAGAACAGGTTGCCCAGAGAGGTGGTGGATGCCCCATCCCTGGAAACATTCAAGGTCAGGTTGGATGGGCTCTGAGCAAGATGTCTGTCCCTGCTCATTGCAGAGGGGTTGGACTAGATGACCTTTAAAGGTCCCTTCCAACCCAAACTATTCTATGATTCTATAATTATTAAAAATCTGATACTGTGCACTAGGAACAAGCAAATCACAGGAGATGAGGTGATGTGAATGCTACAAATCTGCCTGAAATAAAGTATTACCAGTGGTTTTGATCAGTAAAACCCCTGACACAGAAAAATCATTAAGAGGAATGAATAATATGACTGAAGAACAGAAAAGACTTTGAAACACTCTGTTTAAGTGTGTATTGGTCACAATACTGGTCAAGTGGGTTAAACAAACACACCAAGTTTTGCAGGGATTTCAGTTCTCCCTAAGCAAGTCACTGTTGTGAGATCATTGTAACCAAGAGGAAATGAGTGATTCCTGCACTTACTTTGTGGGCACTACGTTTTGGGGACCTTGGGATTGCCTCACAGATGGCTTTGGGAATAGGGTCAATGTGGTTCAACTTCCCCTCCTGCGTTTCGTAAAAATCTGGCTAAGTCCAATTTTACACTCTGATATACCTTGATTCTTGACTGATGAACTCAGTATTTTAAGGACTCAAAATGAAGCTGTTCCATGCCTGTTTTGTGGAGCGAACTGTCTCAGGGACTCAGTAATGGGAGCAGGCTGTACTGTGGGGAAAAGAATCCACTGCAAATATCAATGCTCAATAACCAAATCATACCTCCATCAGTAACTGTATGTTATATATTGTATTTATATATGTCATCCATTCACCACTAAGTCTGAAAAAAGAAGAGGGGAAAAAAAACCCAGGCCAAGCATGTACTACAAATACAGGAGAAATACCAGATCAGTTTACCCTTCTTTTGCAAAAACAAACCAACCATGCTCTCCTGCTGAAGAATCCAAGTCAGGATCTGCATTTAACTCCTTTCCCTTGTGTACATACAAAGGCATTACCTGTTTACTGTGTAATTAGGTAGGTCATCTAAGTAGTCTATGTCAATTATTTTTGCTTCTGTTTTTGTGCACCACTTTAACACTCTTTCTTGATTTTGCTGTATGAGATGTGACATAGAAGAAATTTGTCACGCTTTGCTCTTTCTAGAGGGATGCCTGTGCGGCTTCTGGTTTACGTAGACAACTGTTTTCTGGTGTGCGAGACCTGAACAAGATGTTGAGCTTTGATGACAGGTTGTAGCAAAAGTTGTATGACTTGTAGGCTGTCATGGTAGCTTAATTCTCAAAGTTGCATGAATTTTCTTGTTAGCAAAACCTGCTTTGTTGTCTGACATGCAAGTTCTACGGACTTGCTGCCAAAGACGTGGAGTCGTATTCTCAAAAGGGCTTACGCATTACCGGTAGGAATTTTTTCTCCTAATGATTCACAATTTAAGTGCCTAAATTCTGTTTTTGAAGTGACTTGGGCCAGAGTCAGGGAAGTATTTTGGAACCCAGAGTTATAAAGTAGTTCAGTAGAGGGATTATCAAAACAGCCCATAAATGCTTCCAAACCTGCACCGTGGGATCATTTTGAAGAAATGTACTTGCCAACACCCTTGAGTTCTCTTGAGTTTTCAAAAATTCAAGAGTTCCTGAGAGAGGAAGGGGTTATTTGAATATAAAGTTAATTTCAAAGCACTGAATTTTTTAAAATGCAAAATTCCTCTAGAAGCAGCAGAATATGGTTGTGATTTCAAAAGGGGCAGGGGAAGGAGGATTGTTTTTTACAAAAACATGAAAACTTCCATGCAAAATATAAATTAATCTCTTTGAAATAGATAATCCCATGGACTCTTGGAGGGAAAAAATGACTGACACAGCTAGGCAGGGAGCAATCATCCCCACGGGCTGGGTAGTCAAGGAGGCAGGATGGCCTCCAAAACCAGGTAGCGTGTGACCACGGCATGATATTGCTCAGACCAGACCCACAGCAAACAACATCCCTGCAGCTTCTAGACCTGTGATACACCCTGCTACTCCATGAAAGTGAAACACCCTGGCCAGGCACTGACCAGCTGTCTTAGCCAGGGGTCATGTGCCATTTAATATTCCCTGCACTGAGTGCTTCACCAGCACCACCACACGCAAGCATTTGGACATGGCTTCTATTCTTTTACTCTTGCCTCAGTGGCTCATTAGAGAAAGCCATGTTGGCAGTAATGCTTCCTCCTCATCCTTTGCTTTTTAAGCCTCAGACTACCTAGTGCACAACTTTCATTTTCTCCTGCTTCATCTCTACAGGCAGATGGGGTGATAGAAAGAAAGATGTCACTACGCACACTAATAGAAGGAGGCAAAACCAGAAAGCATATGCAGCAATGTGCCTTATCACACTGCAGGGATTTTCATTCCTCTCTGAGGCCACTTCTGCCCATCATGTACACTATTTTATAAGAATTAAAACATTATTATAGCCACATGGTACTGATACTGTTTTGTAGTTTCTTAGCAGCCATCCCCTTCCTAACCTGCCTATTTCACGTGCTGGAAATGGGCACTGCTGCCATCATACACCAAGCACACCAGCATTAGCCATGTTGGGAGTAAAGAGCTTTCCCCAGTGGGGCAGCCAGCACAGAAGCTCCTTCCAGGCTGAAATGAACCTCTGGGAAAGGCAGATGTCTGCACCAGAGGGAGCGACTCGCAGAAAGGGGCTTTGATACCTGGTGCGGTTGGGCATGCTCTGCTATCTGGCATCACCACTGTTGCCAGGAATGTTGCTTCAGCACTTCTCCTGTCTAGACATACCATCATTTTGCCTGCACGAAGCTGCCTGATCCATCTCCTGCCCATCAATCCCCCAAGAGGCCTCTGCCAGACCTGCCGGGAAGCTGCCGTACGCACATGCGCTGCTTTTGACAGTGTCCTTCGGAGGAGGGAGTTTTAGCAACTCCTTGCATAAAAACAAAAAAAAAACCTGAAAAAAGAGACTTAAATCACTTGTGCAGGGTCCCAGGGGAGTGTGGGGTAAAAGCCAGCTGATTTCTGAAGCTGAAGATACGCAGGAGCCAGGATAAAAACGCAGAAGTGCCATCTAGGTGACGACCCATTTGCGAGGCTCCTGTGCCCAAGGGCTTGCTATCCCGGCCCCTCTTCTGCAGGGGAAGGCCGATTTACTTTCAAACACAGCAAATTTAGATTCAAATACAGCTCTGTTCCTCCTCCCTTGCCTTTGGCATGACGAAGGGAGAAGCTGCTGAGCATGAAGCAGAGTTTCCCGTGTTTTGATCCGACTCTACATCCGTATATTTGAAGCTGTTTCCTTCTGACTCTGCATACCAGGTTTCCTCCTCAGTAACTGAGGCTGACAGACCTATTTAATCTTTTATATTGGCCACAGTGATAACTTCTTATTAAATATTTCATATTGTTGTACTGATAAAGAACATAAGACAAAACTTGGCATGAACGTGGTCCAGAGGAGCATCTATTTAAAAATAAAACACTTGGGAGAATGTGGAAGGAAAAAAGTAGCCATGTGGCTGGAAACGAAAATAAATTTAAGGTAAGCAGGACAAGCCTATAATGAAGTGCTTGTAAACAAAGAAAATCCAAACATTTCTACTAATCATTAGCTCTGTTTGTCTCAGAAGCGCCCCCCTCAATATACGTACTTAGTAGTTTGTGGCTATTCTGCTTTCTAAACTCATGTGCTGCCATCTTTTTTAAGAAAGCACATGGCTCCAGAGGGCTGAATGTAGACAAAATGCAAGCATTAATTTAGCAGCCTGACCAGCCAAGGCACAGACACGTTGGGTGATAGCTGTTGTCTTTTGCAGCATGTGTGCTACGGTGGAAGTAGGGAGCAACATGCTGCCGTTACCAAGCATGTGCCCTCGTTTAAGATGCTGCAATAATCCAAGGTGGGTGTGGACACTCGAAATGACCTCTGTGGCTCCAACATTAACAGGCACCCACCATGCAAACAGCTGCCCCATGGCAAGGGAGACCCACAGTTCAGCTAAAGCAAAGCTTTGGACACACAAACCTATTGCTGCAGCTTGCTGCTGCCATCCTGTTTCATGGGGGAATCACCTATAAACTAAGTCCAGGGACTTGCATTCAGCAGCCCAGTTCTCAAACACTCCATGACAACATCCAAGGCTACAGCCATCCCTAAGCCTTTATGATTTATCCCAGCCCCCAGGCCTGAGTGTGCCACCTGTCAAACACAGACTTGGTGCTTTCAACACAGCCCTGCTATGCTGCATTGCCCTTCACAGTCTCCGGTTCCCGTGAGGGGTGAACCTGGGAGCGTACCCCAAAGCACCGCTTGCTCACAGCCTTCACATGGCCAACCCAGCTTGCCTGCCTTCCTGGATGCTTTCCCCATAGCCCAACACCACAGGCTTCAGATCCCTTAGTGTAAAAAAAAGGACAGTTGCCAATTTTAAAAAAGGAAAAGTCAGACAGAAAGCTTAAAGACCTCATATTCACTGGCAAAGAAAAAAGCAACCACTGAGCAATTAATTGAAAAATTATTGGCAGGCCAGGCCAGAGTGTTGCCACTGCCTTTAATGACAAATGATAATAAGGCCAGTCAACACTATACGGTAGGATAATACAAACACACCCTCTAGAGTGAAAGCACAAAATGAGACATACTATTATCATAAATAGATTAATTAACTAGAAAGAGAACATTAAAGAACAGGGGGTTATTAGCATGCAGCCAATTGCCTATTCCAAGCATGAACTCGATGAACACAGGTAGCCAGAAATGCAGCACACAAACACGGAAGCAGATAGCAGAAAAATGTTTTGGAAACTACACGGCAATCATCTCCTCCCGTGGCTCCTCGGTCCGGCCGTAGAGCAGCTGCTGGCTCTGGGGGTTTCGGGGCTCCAGCACTTAGCTGGGAACTTTCTGTTTGCACGCAGCTGAAGGTCAAAGGCAGAACTTGGCCGAAATATGGTGAGACGTTTCCACCTGCCCACAAAATGCAGTTGCCTGGTAGGAAGCTTCATAATTCGCACTGAGGAATGCCTTAGGCTATGTAGCAGGAAGTTATTAAAGTTTCAGAGAGAAACACTTTGAAAAATGAGTAAATGTCATAGTTTATTCCTATTAAGAGTTTTCCTGGTGAAAATAGCGCTGCTTTTCCCAACAGCAGTTTGTCAATTGTACATTTCCCATTAAGAAAAATGTTTGCCGTTTAGGAATATCGAAAAAAGCTCCATGCTAGGTACAGGTAACAAATAATGCACATAAATACGGAATTTTCTCAAAGAAATCTCAGTTGTGTTCTGTTCATGGCTGACATGACAGAAATACCTATAAATAAATATGCAAGTTTAGGGGGATTACCCATCCTTCTCCCCCAATCCTCTACAAATTCATGGGGTGCTCTACAACAGGGAAAGATGGATATATTTTCTTCTGCAGAGAAAACAAAAAAAACATGCATTTCATTCCCAGATGAAACAAGGTTTTTTTAGTTCATACCTGACTTCATTTGGGGAAACTCTCAAGATGCAGAGGTTGTCCCCAAAAGGCCGAATCCTCTTCATGCTAACACTGGGGTGAACTGGAAATAGGGCTGTGGACCTCCAGAGACGTTCACACCTGGGACAGAGCAGAATTTAACCCCAAACCCTCCATCTCCAGCATGCCCAGATGGGAAGGGAAGGGGCCATCTGAGTGCATGGCCCTGGAAAGATCTGTGTAAATTTTATTCCTGATTTAAGAGGATTCATGCCAATGCAGGGTACTCCTGAGGCTCCTGTGCGGTCCTGTAGAAACCAGGGACTTTATTCTGTGAATTAACTCGGTGTAGCAGGCATGATCTATGTTAATTGCAGAATGATGTAGTATTAATGCTGGGAATAATATTTGTCCTGGAGTATCGCAGCATTTCTGACAGGCTCTTGGGGATTCCACTTCTGTTAACGGAGATCGGGTGGTTTCTTTCCATCATCTTTTCTCGCCTGGTGCTTCTCACTAACTGTGAATAAGGGCTCAGGATCCTTTCGTGCAAGAACTGGACTCTGCAATGCAGAGCCAGAGAGAAAAAAATGTGTTACATTTTCCCCAAATGTAAGGAATAAAAGACTTCCAAGCCCATACAGCTGGCTTATTTCCTAAAGCAGATTCAGATCAAAATGAAGTGAACACATACTCATATGAAACACGGACGCTTCAAAAACAGTATGCTGCCATAGCCTATCATTATTACTATTACAACAGTTCTAGCAGAAATCAGGACTCTCCTTCACAACAGACAGCCTGCATGGCCTTTATGGAGATAGATATATATATATGTAGACACACACATGCTTTTTAATATAGATGTAACTTGTAACATAAATGGCACAGCATAAATACCTAGAGACTTTACCACATGCCAGAGAAATACATCACCCAGGCTGTTTTAATCTCATCTTTAATTCTCTTTTTACCTTCCACAGAATTTATAAAAAGATTGCAGAGATCCACAGTATCTCATCAGATATTTATTCATTCATTTAAAATATTAATATGGGAGAATCCCATTACAATATTGCTAAGCAGGAAGCACCAGAGAGAAGCAGAAATGTACTGCAAACTGGTAGACGCGGCTGTACATAACACCTCCCTAACATCTTTCTGGGTTTTATATCCCCACTTCTTTGAAGCCAGCTGTGGGGAAACCTTCAAGTGCTTTCTGGTCTTGCAAGGCAAATTGATTTGTGCTGATATTTGGAGAGTTTTTTGCAAAGGTTTCTGTCCGGCAGGGATTCAGAATGGGACTAAGACCTCTGGTTTCAGCCTCTTCAGGTTTTGAGTGCTCACCCGGATAGGTCTCCAAGGAGGAAAGTTTTGCTGAGCATACTGAATATTTGCCCTCTAATCATCTGTCCCCTTCTCTGTCTCTTATTTCAAGAAGGATATGGACCTTTCTAAAAATACAGAAAAGTGAGATATTTCACCAGGGAGAGGATCCCTAATCCCAAATTTCTCAAGAGGATGCTACTCACTATTCTATATTCTTTGAGCTCTTAAGGCATTTAAATCTGATTTCCCCCAAATAAAACCACTGTGATTCAGCAGCCTCACTTGAAAACATCACTTGCAAACTTTAGGAAAAAGATGACGTTACTCTGCCTTGCAGCTCACCTTGGAAAGCCCTTTCCTCCCAGGCCAGCTGTGGCACCTGTATGCCCTATTTGTACAAATTCATCCACAGGAGCCCACTGGTTTCCACCCAAGCCCCTTCCCCAACAGCACATCTGGCATCACTTTGCCAACACTCAACACAGACCTGCAAATTAGTATCTGCAGCTTGCAAATGTTCACCTGCAGCAGAAGCAGCTTGGGGTCACTCATGGGGCTGGTCCCTGTTGTGCCAACAAACTTGGGACCCAACCGTGATGACGGCGAGAGCTCTCAGGGCTGGGGTTCGAAAATTCAGACTCAGTTTGGGACTGAACAAAACATGCTTCTCTCCACCTTGGCAATGAAGAAGGCTGCTTATTTTCACAAATAGCAGGCTCTTGCCTTCCCCAGGTTTAATCTCCAAGAAGATTTAGTGGGATCCCGGTGTGTCAGCGGGGGACCCCTTGGATACCTTTGCCTATGCCTCCCACCAAAAGTAGTGGTGACACTGGTGTTAATGGCAGCATAGAGGGAGAAATCTGTACCTACTCCATTTGAGCAGGAAACCCTTCACCTAATTCAGTAAGCATGAGAGCAAATGTCTTTCACTCAGAAGTGGGAAAGAAAACGTAGCTTTAAGCAATTAACACAATAGCAAATGTCCCTAGCATTGCCCCATATGGTGTGTAATTTAAATCATCTATCTTGTTCTCTATAAATGCTGCTGAAATTGATACATGACAATTTTAAAGCCAACTGAAGTTTAATTAATGTAAATTGTCTCAACATCTGAGATTTAAAATATTAAAAAAAATAATTAGGATGAAATCAAACATGTTCCACTCACACTGAGCCATACAAGGTAAAATTATGACATATGTTGGAAATGCAGCTTTTCCCCTCACTTAAGCAACAATGTCCGGGAGATGGTTCTCCTTTCTCTGTGTAGGACACAAGGGGTATCCCTGAAAGGTGTACCCTCCTTGTGCAAACACAGCTTGCACAGGGAGATCAATATTAGCCAGGGAAAATGGAGCGCTGACGGTATCTACACATGCAAATCAAACACTGGAAAGTCTCTCTGATTCTGTTCCTGGACCTATGTGACAGGTTTCAGAGAAATCCTAGGGAAAAAAGAAGCCCTGAGCAGCAGGGCTCAGTGGAAGGAAGGCAAGGACAGGGAGCAGAATAAACCCCCCATAGTCCAGGAGGAAGCAGTTTATGACCTGCTGAGCTGCCTGGACACTCACAAGTCTATGGGGCCAGGTGGGATCCACCGAAGAGTACTGAGGGAGCTGGCAGAGGAGCTTGCCAAGCCCCTCTCCATCATTTATCAGCAGTCCTGGTTAACAGGGGAGGTCCCAGATGACTGGAGGCTTGCCGATGTGACACCCATCTACAAGACGGGCCGGAAGGAGGACCTGGGAACTACAGGCCTGTCAGCCTGACCTCAGTACCAGGGAAGATTATGGAGCGGTTCATCTTGAGTGAGCTCACCAGGCATGTGCAGGACAACCAGGGGATCAGGCCCAGCCAGCATGGCTTCATGAAAGGCAGGTCCTGCCTGACCAACCTGATCTCTTTCTACGACCAGGTGACCCGCCTAGTGGATGAGGGAAAGCCTGTGGATGTTGTCAACCTGGACTTTAGCAAGGCCTTTGACACAGTCTCCCACAGCATCCTCCTAGAGAAGCTGGCAGCTCATGGCTTAGATGGGTACATTCTTCACTGGGTAAAAAACTGGCTGGATGGCCGAGCCCAGAGAGTTGTGGTGAACAGAGCTAAATCCAGTTGGTGGCCAGTCACAAGTGGTGTTCCCCAGGGCTCAGTGTTGGGGCCGGTCTTGTTTAATACCATTATCAATGATCTGGATGAGGGGATCGAGTGCGCCCTCACTAAGTTTGTAGATGACACCAAATTGGGCAGGAGTGTGGATCTGCTTGAGGGTAGGAAGGCTCTGCAGAGGGATCTGGACAGGCTGGATCGATGGGCCGAGGCCAATTGTATGAGGTTTAACAAGGCTCAGTGCCGGGTCTTGCACTTCAGTCACAACAACCCCATTCAAGGCTACAGGCTTGGGGAAGAGTGGCTGGAAAGCTGCCCAGCGGAAAAGGACCGGGGCGGGGGTTGGTTGACAGGCGGCTGAATATGTACTGGCAGTGTGCCCAGGCGGCCAACAGCATCCTGGCTTGTATCAGGAATAGTGTGACCAGCAGGAGTAGGGAAGCGATCGTGCCCCTGTACTCGGCACTGGTGAGGCCGCACCTCAAATACCGTGTTCAGTTTTGGGCCCCTCAGTACAAGAAGGACATTGAGTTGCTGGAGTGTGTCCAGGGAAGGGCAAGGAAGCTGGTGAAGGGTCTGGAGAACAGGTCTTATGAGGAGCAGCTGAGGGAGCTGGGGTTGTTTAGCCTGGAGAAGAGGAGGCTGAGGGGAGATGTTATCACTCTCTGCAACTACCTGAAAGGAGGTTGTAGCGAGGTGGGCGTTGGTCTCTTCTCCCAAGTCACTAGCAATAGGACGAGAGGAAATGGCTTAAAGCTGCGCCGTGGGGGTTTAGATTGGATATTAGGAAAAATTTCTTTACTGAAAGAGTGGTCAGGCACTGGAACAGGCTGCCCAGGGAGGTGGTGGAGTCACCATCCCTGGAGGAGTTCAAAAAACATGTAGATGTGGCTCTTCAGGGCATGGTTTAGGAGACATGGTAGTGTTGCATTGACGGTTAGACTTGATGATCCTAGAGGTCTTTTCCAACCTTAATGATTCTATGATTCTATGATTCTATTTCCAACAGGTTCAAGCTCTGTATTAAATCCATACTGAAATGCTATATACATGGTTATGCACTTAGCAGAACGGGCTGAGAGGCTTTGGGTGCATATATGTGGAGAGGGAAGAAAAATAATCCTGGCAAACCCCTGCTTCTCAATGTCTGACCAACAAATGGCCTGAACACTGAAGTGTCCAACAGTGGCAGCTCCACAATGGCCTCTCACCCTTACAGTCAGCTGGCTGGAGGGTTGGGCCCTGTCTCTTCAGCTGTACTATTATTATTGTTGTTGTTGTTGTTGTTGTTGTTGTTGTTGTTGTTATCATTATTATTAACGTTAACATTTACTACCCACTGTCCCTACTGTGAGAATATTGCATATAAGTGAACAAATGAAAGAGTTTAGCCAAGGCAATTCACACCTCTGAAAGCCGCAGCGTATAAACAAAATGGGAAAAGCAGGAATTGCACAGGACGCCTCACTTGCTCCCTTAGATCACAGCAGATTATTTGCCTGCAGCATACATTCCCCAGGCTCTCTGTTCCCCTTTTCATTAAATACTTGTTCAATACCCCTCTGTTGTGAAAGGACACCCCCTTCAAGGTGTAAGCAGCTCCAGCGGTCTTCTGACAGCAGGGATATAGCTGACCTGAGATATTTCTAACTCCAAACACCAGACCAGAGAAAAAATAAACAAAACTGAGAAAGTGGATCTGCTATCACAGGAGCACATCTGCAATTACAAGAGCGTGCTGGAAACCCTGCATTAGCCTGTCTGGTTATGACATTTTAATTTGAGCCTTTCCTCTATTTCAGAATGTACATTTGCCACCTATTCTCTAAAACTATACATATTTATTTCTTAGGCTTTTGAGGATGGATAGAGTTCCCTGAAATAAAGATTGCTGTGAATGACTGAAATATCCCTTAATTACTCTATCGGTCCTCCCACGTGTGCTCTAAATTGTGAGCTGGTTTAATTTCCAAGGTACAACAATATGGCCTGTAACTCTTGTTTGCAGGAACAATAAATACTGTCACAATTGGTTTCCTTTAAGTGTTTGAATTTATGGGAGGAAAAATAGCAGCAGAATCAGGCCAACCTACAAATGAAATACTGACTTTGTAATCCCTGTCCAGTTTTCATTTTTCCATGCAACATATTTCTGCATCTCTCTCTAATGAAGGTTTTGCTGCTGCAATGTGCCTTACATAGGGTAGAATGTATTTAATTCGATATGTTATTATTAACGCAACAAAGCTTAGTGTAAGTTTCCCTTTTCTCCAAGGTAAAATACAGATCACAGGTGGAATGTGCAGCTCTTTAAATCTGTCTTGCATCAGGTTTCGTTTGAGTGCATTGTGTTATTGCTAATGATTAATCAGCATGTGCTGCAAGACCCCACCCTCCCCCTGAATGGCTGCAAGTTCTTAAAATTGAATTTCAAATGAAAATAGTTGCCAGGTTTGGGTTCGGTTGTTTTTTTGTTTTGGATTGGTTTGTTTTTAACTAAAACACAGCTAGGAGCTGCAGAGAAACATCTTTAAAAACTAAAATGTTTACATGTGCATGAGCAGAAAAAACAGTGCTTCATTTTTTGCCAATATTGGCTGAGTTTTTCAAGTCCACTGCTGCAATCCTAGAAGATTGAGCTCAAATGCATCTGCTGTATGGGTGAAGCAGCTTTTCTAGAAAGCTATTTAATACCTCAGAATGATTTCAAGACAGACTGTGGTTTTGCTGCGAGCATGAACATCATGAATGTGCACACATAAAGGGACAAATTACTGTACGCTCTTCTCTTTCATTAATGACCAGGTTCGCTCTAGCAAAATGTAGGTCATTTCTGTTCCTTCTCACTTCTCTTACTGTCAAGTTCACATGCAGCCGTTTGCTCAAGCCGTCTCCTCTGTGGCCATTTGCATTTTGCTCCAGTCCCCCGATCATCAGCTGCGAGAATATTAACCCTGCCTATCAAGTGCAAGGGAAAACGGTATATTCCCTAGTACAGAATCAATTTAAAAGCATCTATTTTTGACAAGGTAAATAATCCTGCTTAATATTGACTAGCAAATACTGACAGTTACTTACAAAGAGGAGAAAAAAAATGCAGAGTGACTGTCTGTGCAGACAGGGCTGGCACTTACACATGAGCTCATCTTAAATATCAATACTGGTACTCCTGACAGCCCTTGGAAATGCACTCTGGCAATAAAACTTCAGGGTGCTAGTCTTCACTCATATATTTTTTTCCAAAAGTGTATGTATGTACATTAGAGGCAGCTAAACCCCACAAAACACATATCACACCCTGTATTTCTATTAAAACGAACATATCGCCCACTACTTTGTATAGTTGCTTTTTATTCTGCCTGGCACAGAAGAATAAAGTGCAGTCACATGTGGCAAAGCCAGATTTTTTTCCTCTTCTTCCCCCCAATCAAAACAAATTTCCAAAGACAAAAGGAAGGCTTCTAGTGCTTGGTATTCACCCTTCGCCACCCATGTATCACACATAATTAGCAAGTTAAACCTACAAATTAGATGTTGTAATTTGGTAATTATGCCACAATCTGGTACTTTTTAACCTCTTTTTGCCCAAACGAGAACATTCCATGTTATCTTTTGCTATCACAAAACACAGTCCATTTGTCTGCCCTTACTGCTGATTTTTCATTCTCAAATGAGAACTTAGAAGAAAGTTGAAAGTGCACGAGTTTGAAGTTTTTGCTGTTATTGTTCTGCTTCGCTTAACATCTACAGCCAAAATGCTCATCAAAAGTTATATTTAACATGCAGACAAAATACAGTCAGCATACATTCTACCTCAGTCTGCACACAATGTATGATGTAAACACTTTTTGTAAACTCTTTTTAAAATACAAAATGCAAAAAGATTTTGCTTTCAGAGGATAGTGATTAAAAATGTCTAGAAGAACCCACTCCTTTTATTCTACTGGTGAAACATCCAGATTCTTTCTGTGCAGTGACACCAGAGTTATATTTACGTACAACTGTCAAAGTTGAGCTCTAAATTATTTGCTCGTGTTAAGCACGTAGGGAACGACTCTTAAAAAATACCTCTAACCTCTCAAAGGAGCTTCCCAGAATAAGCAGCCAGTTCAGTGAGTTCTTCAGAAAAAAATGTGCAAAGCTATTACGGGCACGGTCCAGAGCTGCAGAAAAAGCACAACAGCACAAACAGCAGTGGATGAAAAGCCCCATTTGGAGAATCTCTCATTTTCCCTGACTTTGTAATCAGCCCTTTGAGAGCACCTCCTGAGCCCCTCCAGTTCCTAATCAGTGAGCGCGATGGAGGAGTGGATGCTAGATGTTTTTATATTTTTTTTCCTGCCTTTAAAAATTGCCCCATACACTGGAATGATTATTTAGGGGAAAGGAAAGGAGGAATCTGCCCAAAGCTTTCATGTGGAGGGGGGATGTGGGGAGCAGGAGGAAGTCTTAAAAATTATGTGCAAATACCCAGTAACGGGTAGCCACAGCGTGCCGAACACTCCTGATGTTCAGCTTATTTCCTGCTGCATTTGCTATCAACATCATTATTATTCCTCAGCTGTGGCTCTGACTGGGGAAGGTACTCAAGCAGGCACCTCATTTTAAGCGCATGAGAATTCCCAAAGGGATTAACAGGGCAAAGAAGTATTTGGTGGCAACGCTCTCCCTCCCAGACCCCAAATGGCGATTCTCACCGCATCCTATGGAGCTTCCCATTGAGACAGTTTATTTAAACAAAGGTTTGAAAAACGAAATAATTGCCTTTTCGTTTCATTCCCCCACCACACCTCTTCTCACAGCATCAGGCTCTGAGCTGTTCCCATTGCTGGCTAATAGGTTTGGACAGTGCTATATGGGAAAGAAGTAGTGCAATGGAGCTCTTTTTTCAATCCTGGTGTTACTGAGCAAGTATTAACTAACCAGGGCAAGGCATTTAAAATTGGTCTGGATCTATCAATATAATCAACAATCCAATAAATATTTTTGCCTACCTTTTCAGGTATGCTAACTGGAAAAATTGACTGAGAGGCTTTGCTGTTTTTACTTAATGGTGCTGTAGGAAAATGTTCATTCATTCCTTTGATGAAGTCTCTAATGGCACAAGTAAATCAAGGTCAGTTTTCCCAAATCATGACATAAAACCTGATAAATAACTGCCAGCACTTTCTTTGCAACACTTTAAATGAGCAATTTCCCAAAACGTCAGGAACCACAGTAGGAATAAAAAAAAAAGTCAAATGATAAAGGAAGCTTTTGCCTATTTAAATGGCTTGAGAAAATGTGTACGGAAAGGTAAAAAAAGGGCTTGAAGGAAACATTCCACTATTTCGCAGTGCACTTTTTTAGTTCCAGGTTAATGAAAATGTGCTGCTGGAAGTTATTGGTTTTTTCCTTACACACTTTAGTCTGATATCTTAAGATGGCTTTTAATGCCAAGTGTTAACTTTATGGAGGAGATTTTGGAAAACAGAAAGCAAACAGTTATAAATAATACTACTGAATTTAGCATGGCTCTGGCTTTCCCCTTCAAAGCACTACCTTTTTAATCTACAGAATTACCCAAAGCTGCAGCAATCAGCATTAGCTGGCATGCCTAAATACAAAACCAGATAATATTTGCTGTTTCTTTTAAAATGGTTATCATCAGTCCCCCAGTAACAAGGAGGAACAGAAATGTCCACCCTGAAGTCAGTGTGAAAATGAAAGCCATTACAGAAGAGAAGCTGTCATATTTGATTTAAGGATTACAGAAGCCTGAGCTACCTGCTGGGGAGTCCAGGATAATGAGAGGGGAGAGACTTTCAATAATTTTTCAAAAGCTCCTGAGTGACTGAATGAACTTGCCTGAAACTCAGTGGGTCCTAGGACCCCAAGGAGACACCTGCTTTTGAAGAGTTTCCCTTCTGTCAACTCCCATTTTCCACAGCAGCATTTTCCCACGTGCTTTGCCGCAGTGCTGACAGCCACAGAAGGATAAGTTGCTAAAGAAAAATTAAATATTTGGCCGAGAAGATGCTGTAAAACTCAGTCCTCCTCCAAATATATTGCAAAACTAAACACATCACCTTTAGCTAAATAGTTACAGCCTCTTTTCTTCAAGTGTCCCTCTCCCCTCCTGTGGCTCTCTTGCCCTGCAGCCTCCTAAAGCTCCCAGGTCTCAGCTCCTGGAAATTTCCAGCATTTCTCCTTTAGTGACCTGCTTCATCATCAGCTTCAAACGTGTCTCCCAGATTTGCCTTCCCAGACCGTCACCTGCAGATGGCTGCATGGCACAAGGAAACAAGCGGGATAGTCCTTGGAAATTGTTATCCAGCCAAGTTCCCCCCACCTGGGCTTGTGGGACAATCTCAGCCTGTTTTTGAAATTCCCAGAAAGCAGGTGTCCAAAGTGTAAGAACTACTAAGAGACACATAGATATAATTACTCCCCTTTTTGGGTGCATCAATGCTGAAATATGTTAAAGTGTAGTTCCACCATCTTCATGGGACTTTGCTATGACAGTGGTTTTTCTCTCCGCTATGCCCTTTTCATGTGCATCTTTGCCCCGAGCTTGCTGTTGAGCTTTCTCACCTGTCCTCCTCACCTCCGCAAACACTTCCCATAAAACTTCACACAACTTGGGTGAAGCCAGAAGGTGTGCTTTCATGACATGCAGGATCCCCACCATTTCACCTGGATACTACAAACTCTGGGCAAAAATCCACATGCTGGCAGGAGCTGCAGCACCCCAGGGACATTTCCAGCACTTAATCTGTGTGCTACTGCAGAGCAGCGGTGGCCCCGAAGCAACAAGGGGTTTCCCAACCCGTAATTAAGGGCAGTGAGACAGAAACACTACCCTCATGAATAAAAGAAGCCCAGGAGGTTTCAGCAGGTGCCAAAACTAACCTGATTTATTATTCCCCCCACAATTTTGGTATTTCCTATGGATTTTCAGTCCTTTCAGCTTCAGAAGGACCCATAGACCTTCTGCACCTCCCAGGCTCCAGAAGAAAACTGGCAGTTTTATTTGCATTTTATTTCTTCATAGCTGGAGCAAGTGAAGGTGAGAGCTCAGGCGGTTAAAGGAGGGGGACAGGACCTCCATGGTGTTTCTGCAGAGAGCAAGGTTTGCGTGTATCAAACCTTCAACAAATGCTCCCACACCTGAGCAAAACTTTGTTGTGGTGATGTGCCCCTCATCAGAAATCGCGGGCAACCTGCTCCCAGTGCCTTTGAGCAAACCTGCCACACTCCCCGGCCAGGAGGAGGTGGGAGAGAAGGGACCTCCATCCCTCATGACTAAAACATGAGCCACTGCCAAACTGCTGGTAGAGTTACCCACCGGAGACCCTGTGTAATGCTGCATTTTGCTGGTACGGGAAGTGCTTTCGCCTGAGGTGGCTTTTGTGGAAGCCATATTTGCGTGCAAACCTTCACTTACAGCAACACGGGGCAGCCAAGCCAATGTTCATACAAGTGTAAACTTACAGTGAAAGGCAGGAGCCACCAGAGACATTACAGTGCTTGAGCCAGTCAGCGTGGTGAGCGGCCTCATCTTTTATTGAAGTCCTCTCCTCAGAGGAGAGCTAAAAATTCACTTGACGCCGTCGGGAAAGTGTCTGTTTTGGCTGCAGAGAATGGTTCCCGATCATGGAAAGATAAAAACATCAAAATAAGCTAATAGGGATATGCCTTGAAATTTGGTCCCAGTGGGCAGGGGGCCAGGTTTCCTGGGGACGCATTAAGCATGGCTCAGGGCATCACGGAACGCAGGCGCATTAGAGCCAAGTGGAGCCGAGGCAGGCAGAGAGGAGATGCTCCAGCAAAGGAAAAAAGAAAAGAAAGAAAAAAAGAAGAAAAAAAAGATCCCCTCTTCTCTAATCCCCCAGCCAAGGGGCAGAGTGCAGTTGCCAAGCAGGACTAAAGCCTGGCCAAGAATGAGGGATGGGCATCACCCCTCGTAAGGAGCCTGGACCAGCTCCCTCCTGCAACCTCCCCAAAACCCCATTTGCCCCCCTACTCTCACATAGTTACTCGGTTTGCCCTTATGAACCCATTAATATACATCTTAACATTGGGTTTTATCCTTCTTCACTGTCTTCTCCTCTTCCTCCTTTTCTATACCTTCTTGGCTGAGAGGTTGACATCTAATGAATTTGACTTTTTAGGGAAACAAAGCTTATGCATGTGCAGTTATGATGTATTGAGCCCTCTGCCTGATTTCAACCAGTTTGTCCTTTCTGTTACACACTTCCTACAAGTTTCCTGCAAACTGGTGTTGAGAGGAAAGAGATATCTTATCAGTGTCCCTACCAAGGGAAAGCTGTCAAAAGTGCTCACCCCTTATTAGATGTGGCAAAACTCATGTGTGAGAGAGGTGGAGTTGACCAGGCTCCATGAGTTCTGGGCTGATACTACTTGTTTCTCCAAACCTGGTGCCTGTTTCTCCAAACCTCGTTCCTATTTCTCCAGTTCCACTCCAGATCTGTACACCAGTGACCATTTTTAAGCACCCAGCTTGCTCTCCGACATGAGGTTTCTAGTGTATTAGTACAATGTGGTGTAGCAAAAGATGGTGCCTGATGTTATGCAGGCAAGCAAGAAGATTAAGTCCCTCCCCAGAGGAAGTTCCTACCTAAGTAGATATAATCCCATTAATGTCTGTGCTACAGTGGTTAAAAATAAAATGGGGAAAAAAGAGTAAGATCAGACATCTAAACCATAGGCAAATAACCTGCTAGCATGGGGTAGGACTCAGACAGAGGATCTGCAGAGGTCCTTCCATCCCACACAATCATATGCAACAGATTTATCTTCTTTTTCATCTCTAACCCTGCTGGCCATTAATGGTTTGAACAGTGCAGTGCTTTTTTTAAAGCCAATCTAACTCAAGAGCAGAATTCTTGATCATATTTACCCAACTGACCTATTTTAAAAGATCATTTAATAAAATACACCGCCAGAACCAAGCATAAGAGGTTAAGAAAACATATGTTAGAGCAGTGCTGTTTTCTTAGCTCAGTACTCGCTGTGCATCAGCCGAAGCCTCCCTAGCACTTATTGAACATCCCAGCATTTAATTATTGCAGTGTGAGAAGTCATGCAACAGTATAATGATACTTTAAGATGATATCTATGATCACATAGAAGAGTTGGATCATAAAACCCCAAAACAGACCTTAGTGAGTGAACCCGCCCACTATCAACCCAATGGTACTCCTTTTCAGAAGTAAATTGACTGTAATTCTTTGTGCCTGTCAATCTGCCTGATTTTATTGGACTCCGCTGGATTTTGAAAGAGAAAAGCCCCATCTCCTTGCAATGCCTATGCTTGTTTTAAGTCCTCCCTACAGCGAGCTCTGAAATGAAATGTTTTCAAGCTTTTATTCCACTGATTATCCTTTTTCTTTACTAATTAGCCATGTAAAAACAGACTGAAAACACTGAGACTGGCAACATCACCTATATTGCCACCTGTATCTTTCACTAACATTGCTGCATTGACCAACAGCAGGATTTAAAGGACAGCATTTTATGTTCCCAGTTGTGCCATATTAGGGCTGCACATCCTCCCACCTTTTTTTTTTTTATTATCACAAAAAGATTAATAATACTGAACTAACTGCCACCTCCAGTAATGGTCTCCCTTGCAGACACATGCCATGATGATTCCATGGGCTTCCCTGTCTGCTTTCTGATCCTCAGGTGGAAAGCGCTCTCTGTGTTGTTATGATTATTTTCCTGGCTTCTAAAGCAGTATAACTTGGCTCAGCCTCTGTGAAGCCTGCTGAGCTCTGCCTGTTTACACCAGCCGAGGACCTGGTCCAGATTATCCCGACAGCTCCTATGAAAGCCAACTATGGACGATGAAAGAGGAGTATAAATAAAGCTGTTTCTCTCCTTGGCCTTAAAGCAGTACTTCCAATCCTGAAAACACATCACCATGAGGTTTTTAATAAAAAAAAAAAGTATTTCAGATTATTTTAATTGCTTTTTGATTTATTCGCACTGGGTCATATTTTCAAGGCTTTTCTCAGAGGACCTGGGCGAAAATTTGCTTTATGGTCATGAAAGCTGGGGTTCTGCTGGACTTGAAAGTTGCCAAGTCCCATGACTTACAAGAAGATCTCCAGAGCTAGCCACGGGGCTGTCACTTATCAATAACACAGAAGGGGAAACAAAGCCAACACAGCCCACTAGCCAAGAGTCCGGTGGTAAGAAACCCTGCCAAAATATGCAGTGCCCAAAGGCTTGCAAACCCAGCCCAAGCCGGCAGCAAGGACACATCTCCTTGGGGGTGGGATTGGATGATGACATTTGCTATTTCTTTAGCATGGGATTCTTCCCTTAATTTACTTTAGAAGAGTAACTTCTGCAGAAATCTCCATTGCAGAAAATGAAAGTTTTAAAGTACAGCTGACACCTCCTGGAAAACTTCGAAAACCTCCTAGATCATTTGCAAATAAAATGATGCCTCTATCACACTTTTGCCTGTTCTTTTAATTCTTGCTAAAAGGCATTTGTGTAAATACAGCAGCCAAGGTTAAAAAAAACATATAATTAAGAGAAAAATTATTATTACTACAGTTAGCAATTTGTTTCAGATCTTGTTCTTCCATGCTACATTCTCCATGTTTCCTTTAAACAAGAAGAAAATTAATTAAAAATTAATTTTTCCATGCTCCTCAAAGTCTCCTCTACCAAGGCAGCATTTCTCAGGCCTCCCTCTGGACACTGGGGCAGCCAGCTGCTAAGCATGGGGTGAAGGGAAGCGGAGGGAAACCAAGGAGCTGCCTCGCCCTGTTGGGCTATGGCTATGCCAAGCATAACCTAAGGCCCCCTTTATTTATGTATATAATTTTAAAAACATATATATATATACACACACATTTTTGGGGGGGTGTCCCTCCTGGCTTATCTCTAGAAATACATGCTGCTCAGTCCATAGCAAACCACCACCTCAGGCATAGCTGAAAATAAGCCATTTTGAGACATGCAAAGGTGCTCAGTGGACAAACACAAGTCACCCAAGACTGATGCATCCAAGCTGCCATTTCCTGTCAGCTTTTGCCAGTTCTCTCAATTTTTTAACACAATTGATGACATCACATATTACCAGGCATGTGCAGGACAACCAGGGGATCAGGCCCAGCCAGCATGGCTTCATGAAAGGCAGGTCCTGCCTGACCAACCTGATCTCTTTCTACGACCAGGTGACCCGCCTAGTGGATGAGGGAAAGCCTGTGGATGTTGTCAACCTGGACTTTAGCAAGGCCTTTGACACAGTCTCCCACAGCATCCTCCTAGAGAAGCTGGCAGCTCATGGCTTAGATGGGTACATTCTTCACTGGGTAAAAAACTGGCTGGATGGCCGAGCCCAGAGAGTTGTGGTGAACAGAGCTAAATCCAGTTGGTGGCCAGTCACAAGTGGTGTTCCCCAGGGCTCAGTGTTGGGGCCGGTCTTGTTTAATACCATTATCAATGATCTGGATGAGGGGATCGAGTGCGCCCTCACTAAGTTTGTAGATGACACCAAATTGGGCAGGAGTGTGGATCTGCTTGAGGGTAGGAAGGCTCTGCAGAGGGATCTGGACAGGCTGGATCGATGGGCCGAGGCCAATTGTATGAGGTTTAACAAGGCCAAGTGCTGGGTCTTGCACTTCAGTCACAACAACCCCATTCAAGGCTACAGGCTTGGGGAAGAGTGGCTGGAAAGCTGCCCAGCGGAAAAGGACCTGGGGATGTTGGTTGACAGCCAGCTGAACATGAGCCAGCAGTGGCTGGTGGCCAAGAAGGCCAACAGCATCCTGGCTTGTATCAGGAATAGTGTGACCAGCAGGAGTAGGGAAGCGATCGTGCCCCTGTACTTGGCACTGGTGAGGCCGCACCTCAAATACCGTGTTCAGTTTTGGGCCCCTCAGTACAAGAAGGACATTGAGTTGCTGGAGCATGTCCAGGGAAGGGCAAGGAAGCTGGTGAAGGGTCTGGAGAACAGGTCTTATGAGGAGCAGCTGAGGGAGCTGGGGTTGTTTAGCCTGGAGAAGAGGAGGCTGAGGGGAGATGTTATCACTCTCTGCAACTACCTGAAAGGAGGTTGTAGCGAGGTGGGCGTTGGTCTCTTCTCCCAAGTCACTAGCAATAGGACGAGAGGAAATGGCTTAAAGCTGCGCCGTGGGGGTTTAGATTGGATATTAGGAAAAATTTCTTTACTGAAAGAGTGGTCAGGCACTGGAACAGGCTGCCCAGGGAGGTGGTGGAGTCACCATCCCTGGAGGAGTTCAAAAAACATGTAGATGTGGCTCTTCAGGGCATGGTTTAGGAGACATGGTAGTGTTGCATTGACAGTTAGACTTGATGATCCTAGAGGTCTTTTCCAACCTTAATGATTCTGTTTCTATGAAAAACATTATGAGCCAAGCCCCCAGATCCCCTCCCCAAATCCAAAATTAATACCTAAAGCATTTTGTTGAAAGTATAACTTGCTGGTTTTCTCATCCACTTTCTCATTTCAGGTAATCTCTTTACCGTTTTCAAACTCATGTCCATAGCTGCATATACAAGAAACATCAGGTTATATGTGAAAGCTGAGACTTATCTTGAGGAAACATGCATGTTTTGGAAAGGAGCTTTGTCAGAACAACCAACTATTTAGGAGACATTTGCTGAAATTAGGATAATAAAAAAGCAGCTACTGTACTGAAGCATTGACCCTCCTATGTGAACTGCCCAGCTTTTTTTGAGAAGGTGTAACTAAAAGCTATCCCATATTAAAAAGCCTCCCACTGAATAGGTGTGTGCTGGTTCGTACCCCCAGCTCAGCCAAACAAGGAAAATACTGCCCCACTTTCCTTTCTGTCTCCATCACTATCAAATCAACTCCTCCAGTTTACCTCTTGTCCTCTTAGCTCTTGGCTGCTGCTGAGCCTCCCAGGGTTCAATTCAGCTCCCGAGGAGAGAAAATGTTAGCTGGAAATCTGAGAGCTGAGATCAGAGGATGAGAAATGTGACCCCAGCCTGTTTCATAGCCTTTTAGCCCAGGCATGAATGACTCCTCAAGAAACAGAAGGATTGAGCCCATGAATTGATGCATTCATCATCTAACCAGAAGCTCTGCTAAATAGATCCATTTTTAATTTCTGTTTTGCTGATTTTATTTCTTTTGCTTCAGAAAAATGTTCTTGTCCTTCCCTGTGAGTGCATACACATTATTTATTTATCACCCTATGAATATCAATTTGATTCTTGTCCATAATTAAACTCTGCCGCTCTATATCAAATATACCCTGTCCCATCATTTCGAATATCTGTCACCCCCCCAACTAGGGCTGTGTTGGCAAGAGTCCTGCAAAAAGGGTGCTCCTTTTTGGGCACCCCTTGTGCCCAGGGTCACCACTGCGGCTCCTGCCGCAGCTGGATTTTCCCTCCCAGGCTCCCAACATATCTTCCCATCCTGATTTTCAAATACATGCAGAGCCAGGTATTTCAAGAGGGATTTGCACTTGCAACTCTGTCAACTCCACCTTCTTTCCAGCAATCTCAAAGGGTAGGAGCCCACAGCCTGGGTCTGAAACTGTAGGGGATAGTATTTGTTTCATCCAGAAAACAACAGCATCAGGCAACTGATTAAACACTGATACGGGAGGCCTGACAGCAGAATTGGTACCCTTGTCCAAATAAATATTTATTCAGAGGGATTAGCTGGTTCCATTAATGTTACAAACTACTCAATGGAAAAAGTTGGAGGGGGAGCTCATTTGTGCAACTCAACTTTTTTAGAGAAAGAAAAAGAAAACCAGGAAAAAAGAGAAAGGAAGAACTTTCTTTGTCCCAGTGCATTTGGAGCAGCGGAAGGGGCCTGAGTGGGGAACATGTTTTTGCTTTTTTCAGGTGTTTTGTGGGGCTACCTACTGATTCTGTTTGATTAACTCTGCCAGCCAAAGAAAAGGGCTATAACAGCTCTTTGTGCGGGTGCTCACCCCATCAGAAAAGAATCTGTTCATTCCCTTCTCATCAGTGTTGATTTACAAGTTCTTGCCTGTATGTTGTCGCTCAAAAGGAAAAGCACAGAATATATTATTTTGGCGGAGTTTGAGCTCAACATTTTGTGGCTTGTGCTTTGACATATGATCAGAGTGGGTAAGCAGAAAAAGCAAAGCAGCAGCACCTGTTTATTGTGAGTGAGCTGTCCTCTCCACTTCAGCTTTTCTATTTATGTCCCAGCATACAACATGGCAACCCACATGGATTAGAAATTAAACTGTAAATGAGCCTTTTCCATTTCCTGCCTAAGTAAGGATTAGCATATTTTAAAACGCGCTCAGGGGTTTTGCACTTCTGTAATGAAACCTGTTCAAACAGATAATTGATACGCAGCCACTAAATAAATATCTGACTGAAGGAACAATGTTCTCTCTCTTTTTTTTTAAATAAATTATTCTCCTTCTCTCCATAAACATTTCCTACCAGTGACGCTCTCCATTGCAGTGGGCAGCCTCCACAACAAAGCTGGAGCAGGTAGAAAAGCAGACCAAGCATCTGAGCCTGAGTAAGAAGTACTGAAATCCTCCAAGAGCATAGCAGAGAGGGTAAAGAGGGTCTGAGCAGCACCTCCTACACTTTTATCCCACTGAAAAAAAAAAACATTTGTCCTTCATGCTGTGGCATGGAGGAAAAGTCCCTGTGTCTTCTTGCCAGAGGTACCTCTGTACCAAACAGGCATGGCTGTGCAGAGAAACACAAGCCAAAAACACCTCTCCTTGGGTTTTGTCACTATTATGCTCCTGGCTGGATTAACCTCCTTCATCCAAACAACTTTTGCAGCCCCCTGGCCTGCCAGACCCCAATGCCATCCCTGCAAATGTCTTCTGCACATGAGCTCACCCAAACAATGCAACAGCAATTACCCAGATAACACTTCATACCAAACAACTCAGGTTGAGCCTAATGAGTTTGTGAGTGCATGAACAAACACAGTCTATTGCATGGGGAACGGGGCACCTGCTAGGCCACCATGTCCTCTGCTTGGCCCAGCTCCAATACTTAATTAATCTGTCATCTTTCATTACATCGCTACGAGGCATGTAAGTATATTCCTAGTCCCACATCTAACGAAACAATGTCACCGCACCAACAGAAGCCTTGGCAGTTTGGTTCTGATGGTCTCTAAATATGCATTTTGATTCAAAGGCACTTCAGCCTCCAATTAAAATGGGACGGCCAGCCAAGATTATTAGTTTGAATACAGCAATGAAGCATTTGTTCTTCGGTTTTTTTAGGTGATGATGCACAGAAACAGATGAATTACCATCTGACTGTAGTTTAGAGTAGAAATAGAAACATTACACACTTAGTTCAAAAGTAAGTAGCTATAACAGCTCCCTTAAAAAAATTAAAGAACTCCAAAATTAAAACCGGGCATCTCTGGAGTCCCTAGTAGCAGATGCAGGGTATGAACCTTCCTGGGAAAGTCTTAATTTCCCCTGCAGGCTGAACCTGTGTGCAGCATGGCCAACAAGCAAGGCAAGAGCTTTTTGGAGAGGGGAAAAGGGCTTGCAGGCTGCGATGCGCTGTGTGGAAGCGGTGGCACAGATCATGAATTTGCAGATGTCAGCTTGGTTAGAGAAAGCACACACCAGCTGACAGTCGTGGCAGGTGAAAAGCACATATTGCCTTTCAAAATGCAAAGAAGGGCTTAATGTAATTTGTGGGGGAGAGTTTTTTTGTTTTTAATCAGAAATTGTCTGCCATTCTGACACCAGTGCTAATGGCCCTAACTGCTGCGGTCACATAATTTAAATGTGTAGCTGTGCTACCTTCATCCCCAATCTAATGGTGTGGGAACCAAAAGAGTGGGTTTTGGATGTACTTGCTGCTGTTACTCTTCAACTTAAGCTAGACAGGTAGAAATTCGTCCCTTTGAAAATGAATATGTAAAAGGACAAGTTTTTTGTTGGAGGTGGAAAGTTGAAGAGGAAGTCCTGACAGATTCAGAGTCTCACAAGTTGGGCAATATCAAGTCCCACGAGCCCCAAAAAACTTTGGTTTGCTAATGGGGCACTAGACAGACCTGAAATACAGTGAGATATTCATGTTGTATATAAACAGCTTTTGAATACTTCTATCAACAGTGATCTCATTTCTTCTTTCAGGAAGAAAAACATCTCCGAGGTATCTCCTTTGGGTACACAAAAGAAGGACACATTTTCCACTCAGACAGCATGATCCTGTCCTTCACACCAATGATGTACCCTGAAAGTTTGCCCTTCAGCAACACTTGTTACTTCACTCTGAAATACCTTTCTCTCGGTTGTCCCTATGCACAATAAATGGTGCGTACTCTACATCCAGCAAAGCACACGTGCAATTGAGGAGCAAAATTACCATTTGTGGTGGCAAAGCAGCTTCAGGAGCATACTTTCATACACCACTGACCAAGCAGCCAGCTGGAAACCGACTGGCATGAAGAGAAGCTGAGCTACAAGAAAGCCAACTATGGTGCTTTAGGGATATGTGCAGCGCAAGCTGTGACCAAAAGCCCATAAGGAGCCACGACGCTCTCCTGCGGCACGAGTGAGCATCTTGCAGGCTCACTTCTGCACCCAGTATTCCCTTGTCAATGCTTGGACTCTTTTTCACCTCCTCAAAAAAACAAACAAATTTCAAAGTGAACTGTAGATCACGTCTTAAAACACATGGGAGGTACACCTGCTAGGACTGGCATCAAAATCCTATTACTTAATAGGAATATTTTCTATTTTATTGTAAGTCCATGCAGCTGTGCTTACTGGGCAAAATAAGTACCTGCCACCAGCGCACAGTAACAATGCTTTTTCCCTTATTTCCTGCTCCAGCCAGAATCCTGGAAAATGAATGCTTTGTTTTTAACCCAAGGTCAAGTGAGTGTTTAAACAAGGAGATAATTTTTATTTCATACTTTTAATCATCTTTCAACTTGCCTCTCTGGAGGATGTAATGTAGGCACCTGTACGATTTAGTTGAAATCAGCAGCAGCCCAGAAGGGGTTAATCCAAAATGCAGAGGTTAAAACCTGGCTTGCTGACAGATAACACAAAGGCCTTTTGGTGTGTCATGCTTTCAGTGGTTACTTAAAAGAAATTACATACAATTAATTTGCCATAGCTATCTTGCTTTATGCTAATTAAATGTCTGAACACTTATTTTAATATAAGTTTTTATAAAAATTAACACAGGTTCGGGGTATTTCTTTTAGAAGGCAGCAATACCATGTTTATTACTTACATAAATTCCCTTAATTATACCCTAACTAGGTTATCTTCTTTATTGCATTTCAATCCTTCTAAGAGTCAGTAGCTCTTTAATTAAGTTGAGAGAGCAAGAGGTGTCTTGTTAATTGTAAATTAAATAGATTTAAATAGACAATAGATTGCAAATGGTAGATTTAAGTGCTATTGAGGAGTTGCTGGAAGGCTTCAGTGTACCATCTGCCTTGGTTTGCCAGCAAAAAGGAAACCATTCAAACCCTCCTACTTTTGCTCCAGAGAGATTCCAGCACACTATTGGCCTGTCAGTCTTCAAACAGCTTCTCAATGAAAATTTTAAGAAAGATTAAAAAGAAAAAAGTCCCTCCTATCAATCCAGAACTGTGACGATGCTGTGAGCAGTGCAAGCAGCCTCACTAAAAGTGAAGCTCAACTTTGAACATTAATTCATTAAATTTTTCTGCAGATTTGCAGGTAGCCACCACACAGACTGCCGTGGTTCACCCAGCACCGGTAGACCAAAACATGGGCAAATTCACCTTTTTGCGCACAACTTACTTCCTATGCCTCATAAAGATACCAGGGATGCTCTGAATTATAGACGTATTGAAAGATGCACACTCTTACTTGCTTATATGATATTGTTGGCATTAGCTCTGAAACCAATGAATCAGATACATTTACATACCTAGAAATAAATTGGTGTTAAAAGCCGTTACTGCTAATCATTACCGCTAATGTCTCAATGTTGCCACAAAGACGAGCAGGACTATTATTCTGCACTAGGGCAAAGTGTATACTGTGTATGTGCTTTTACTTCCAAATTAGAAATCAAATTGATCATCTCTGCCGTTAGGAGTTATGGCTCATGGAATTTTATCATTCCTATAATGCGCTGTGAAAATGCAATAAGGGAATAAAACAGAACGGCAACTTACAGTAATTCTTTATGAAACGCAACAATATTGAATGTGTCTAGAGTGTATTGATAAACAGATCTATTGTAACAACCAGTGGATATTATGATCGCACTAGTGTTAATCTTCGTACGACCAATTTTCCTCATGGTACATTGGGGAAGCCGGATGCACAAATCCCATTAACGTAAATGGGAAGTGAGGGCAGACCCATGACCGGTGTAAATCAGTGTACCTTCTCAAAGTCACCAGACCTACAGCAACTTATATAGGCTCATACACATCCCTTGGCATCTCTTCCTCCACTTCATGTCTCAGCATAACACTGCAAAAGGGTAGCACTGGTGTGAAATGGAAACATCTTAGACTTCTACTGAACGGCATTAAAATTAATGAATACATACCTTAAAATATCACAGTTTAAGATATTCCTAAATGTGTTCACCTGATTTAAGGAAATACTCTGCTTGAGAGGGATAAATAAGCTTAAGAGAAATAATTCTATTTTTGAACATCTAGTTAAAAATGAACCTGTACCTCAGGAAGCACAGAGAGCATACACAGTCATGCCTGTGAAGGGCTCATATACCCTCTCAGGGAAGATGCGGCCAAGCAAAAGTAGTCAAGAGAAGGCAAACACTGTGCACAAGTCCATTCCTCAGTATTTATAGCACAGGGGATTTTTCACCTTGGGCACCTATAGAGATGGGGGGGGCGCTGAGCAAAAGTCAGTGTTTAACAAATTATTTTCCAAATAATTGCTGACTTTTCCTAGCTCATCAGCAGCTACTAGTGAACAATTAGCTTGCATCCCTTGGGCTACTTATTGTAGAGATTTTCTAGTTCATTCAGAAGCCTTTACAAATGGAAAACTCAAGTTTTCTCTGTAGCATTGCAAGGAGAAGCAACCCAGTGACAACTTATTAACATTCATCTACACACAAATAAATGGGCTACTTGTTGTAGCAGACAAACAAGAGTCCAGCAACCTGGATGCCAAGTTTTAATTCAGCAGTGAATGCAGCATCTGCCTTGTGGAAGAAAGGAGCTATCACTTCATAGACATTTATATAGCATCTAACACAATAAAATTTTCAGGTTGAGAAGCAGTGGTGCCTGGGACCGTTGCTAACAAAAGGCCCACGTGAAGTGATGCTGCATCATCAGCACTAATGAAAGTTGAGGCATTTTTCTGAGACTTCTGGAGGGATAATGCTCACAGATGGGGAAACAACTCTGTCCACACTCGTCTCTCTTTTGTGCCAAGACTCCCCAAAATCCAGCCTTTGCCCTTCCCAGATGCACTGCCAGCCATCAGGACATCAGGACCTACCTACCCCTGCGTAAGAACACTCTGGAGCAGGGCTGGGCCAGCACTTATGGATCTGTCCCACCACAACTCTGACCTGGACATTGTTTTCTACATCTCCATAAAAGGTGAGATTGCATTTTCTAGCCTTTTTTTCAGCTACAGTGTTTGAGCTCTTATTTGAGGAGGATTGTGAAAAGGAAAAGATGACAGCTCTGTTAAACATGTGATTTTCAAGCTGACAGTTTCCCTTTCATTTTAAGGAGCTGAAAAACATTTCCAGTGTCAGACAGATTGAGTTTTAACAACATGACAAACAGGCCCATTTGTTGATCTCAAGTCCTCGCTATCCATCTTCAATTAACATGGTAAAAAGGTGGCTTGCATCCAGTGTCAGACATTTGTATAAGCAGCACATGACCTCGCAGTTGGAATCAATGTTTGCCATTGATAGGTCGGGAAGGATAATTTATGGTATGACACTGGGCTCACATAATCAGAAGAAATCAGGGACCTTGTGAAAATATTGCTCTCTTTCAAAATCCAAAAGTCCCTCTAAGATTTATAGTGAGGAAAGTAATCCTCATTAAATGATATTTTAATCCTCATTATAATGATATTTTAAGGGCACAGGAAAAAATTTGTAATGAATAACCATGAAAAAGTGCAGCCAATTTTAGAGCCAGCATAGAGCACCACAGCGATGTTACTAACGCAGATGTGCTAAGGCCATTTCTGTCCAGGACCTGTTCACAACGGGCATTCTGATTTAATTTCTCTCCTATTTCCTGATAAAATTAGGATTGGCTAGTCCTAATTTAAAACCTCCTCACAACATGTGAGTTTTTACATAACAAGAAAAGACAGACAGAAAAACCAAGTACATTTCAGAAGAAAGCAAGAAAACAGCTCTAACTGGGAAGATTTCAGGATTAGCGCAGTGGAAGCCTGGGCAGAAGTTACTTGGGTAACTGTGCGCAAATCAGACATGAAACCTACAAATAATGGAAGAATGCAATACCATAATTTAGATAGTGACATTGCAGATCATTTCTTCTGATTTCAGCCATCTAAACTTTTGTCATATCAAATGGGACAGTTTCCTACTACATCAAGGTTTTTAATGAGATGAAGTGTGGTTAGTGTGGGCTGAGCTCCCACAGAAGTCCAACTCTTTAGCTTGAAGATGCTTCTCAAGTGAGGATGTTTTCTCATCCTTGTGTGACTACCCATATAGACCAAAACAGCAAGGAGAAAAATTAAGCTATTTTCTTATTGGAAAGATGTTTTTAATGGTACTATTGACTCCAATACAACAACGACAACTTAAATGCTATATAAGATTAAGGTGCATATTTGGTAGTTAAAACTAAAAATGGCCAAACTTTCCTGATGGAGTCAGCAAATCCTGAGATCTTATTTATCTTAAAAGACCTGAGGGCTGCTTGGATAATTGGAAAGAATGCAATAGACTAGTAACATCTAGCAGTGCAGAAGTCACAAATACATACTCTAAATCCGGGTTTTCTGGAGAAAATAGTAGCTGTTTCTCCCTCTCTGAGCACAGACAATACAGGAAGGGTTTATAGTTAGTAAAAACTGTCCTCTTTTTTGTACAATAGTGGTGACTTAACAGACATTTTAAAATCAAAAAGAAAATCAAATCCAAATGGTGTTTGGCATGTACACTTGCCAACTCTCTTTCACAGCAAGTCGAGCCATCTGAATATTCAAATATCCCTGTTTTCCTCTGTATGCAGAAAATAAAATTTCATACCAAAACATTTTGAGCAGAAACCAAGAGATGTTTACTAAACCAGTGCTCCCAGTCATCAGTGTCTGAGCTGATGGCTGCTCTTTCGAATCCCACCCCACTCCAACCCACCACACAGAGCTACCCCGAGGTCCCTGAGGATGACATTCCCCATGAGCATGGGCTGCCTGTCTCCTTCCCATGCAGCACCAGCACTGCGCAAGCCCCTCTTGCTGCTGGTGCAAGGGGCGGGGCTGAGCTGAGCAGAGCAATACTCCGGCAGGGGAGCCACGTCATTTCATGGTGGCACCACTAGCAGCATCCAGCAACCTCCTCAGGTCAGGTTTAACAATGTTGGCTCAACATTACTATTCTGCAACAGATGGCTACAACTGGTTGAGGCCAGATAAACCTATTGCACAGCCCTATGTAGACTTGTCTCTTGTGACGTTCAAGCTTAAATATTACTGTAGGAACATAAAATAGACCAAGGGTCCATCTGACCCCGCAACCTGTCTCCAACAGCAGCCATGAGCAAACGCCCAGAAAACACTAAGAACAGGATGAGTATATAAGAAACTTTCCCCAGGTACCCTCCATTCCTCTATTTTCAGCCAAAAGGATCTCCTGAACCAGTTAATGTCTCTGGCTATTCAGTGGCCCCCAAACTATCTCTCATCCAAACACTTAGTCTCTTCTGAAAGAAATTCTGGACAAAATTCAAGAAAGCAGATACTAAGCAGGCAGGCTGAAGTGAAGCTTGGCTTCAGCAGAGCTGAGTGCAGACTAGTACTGACTGAGACCCATGTGGATATGTGGCAAAAACACGAAGAACAGAAATTGGATAAATGAGAAGTTTGCTGTCTGGGTTCCTCACAACACTATGAGCTGGCTCGTCTTCAGAATGTGGGGTATTTTTGGACCAAAATGAAATGTAAATAAAAGTATTAACCCTATTCAAAGCAGCACACTGTTAGTGACATCAAAAAAACAATACCAAAATAACTAACTAGTTCAAGCTACAGGAAAATGATAAATTTTAACTTCTGTTCATATTCAACTATTAAAGACTTCCAACATACATACAAGTGAAACCAAAGAACGTTAGCTCAGCACAACGGAGAAAAGCTCCTTCCAGTGTACCATTGAACCTCTCTCAACCAGTTCCTCACTATCTTGGCTTCCCACTGCAATAGCCAGTGTAAATAATACTGTTATTGCTTTTCTTTCCACCTTTAAGTTTTAACTGCATTGTCTGAACTTATCATTCCATCAGAAGTTATTAATAAAAATGTACTAGGAAAAAATCTTGTTTCTACCTTATCTTACATATTTAACATAGCTCAGCTGAACACTTAATCTGAACTGTGGTATCAAGTCATGCTGCGCCACCATATAATAAATTCTTATAAATTGCTTGATTAAAATAAACAACAAACTATACATCACACAGACAGGATAAACTCTTCAAAGTCAGTTTACTGATATTACACACCTAATCCCCAATTTCTCTTGTCCCAGTGGTTTTATTTAATACTCAGAGGTGCAGATTATCAGCTTGACCTCACTGAATTTAGGAGTAGTCCTTACAGTAGAGTGTTTAAGTTAGTTTTGGATAACTCCATTTAAAAACTCAGGCTGCACAAATTAATTTTGGATACAAACAAACAATACCTAGTATTTCATCTTGGCAGAAGGGAACTTGTATGGTTGGTGCTTTAATTATGACAAAGTAATTAGTTAAAGCTCCTTTTTCCAAAGATGCTCCTTTTCAGGAAACTCAGAATTTCAGATTTATGAAAACATGCTGTGCAGACATTACTTCACGGTCATCACTGATCCTCCTATTTTAGATATATGAATTCCTTTCCTCTTACTGCTCCAATTCTCTGCCCTTCGCTATTGAAACTGAGCCCTGCAGCTGCAATTTCCTATGACCATGAGGGTCTCCAATGCACCAGGAAAGCTGCAAACTGCACATCAACATGTCTCCTCACCCATTACACCTAATGCTAGTTCTGGGCTCGCGCTGAGCCTGCTCCTGTCCCCCTTTTCTTACGTGGCCACTAGGTGGGAAAGCAACCTGGCTCATGACTCAGCCATGTGTCTGAATCGCCCCAGCAAAGTTGGTTCCCTGCAAGTCCATCCTGCTGGACAACTGTCATGGGAGCTGACACTCACAAGGCAGCTTAAAGAGCAGTTGGGGATGTTCACTTGTCAGATTCGGGTCAAGGCCAGGAGAGCAAGTGGGAGATGGAGAGGGAGGCTGAACAAGTGCCAAGAAACAAGGGTGCTTATTATCCTACAAGAGTGGGATATTCACCTCCGGCTTTTGCAACATCAATGGGGTTGAGTCAAGCTGTCTCTCCTTCTTCTGAGATTTACAATCCACAAATCCATGAATAGGCCAAGGAGCACATTGTCCTGGGTGACTACGTTGCCCTGAGCAAGGAGGAGGCACATCGCAAATGAATGAAGTGCAAAGTCCAAACTCCGGGGAAAGCCAGGGTTCACATCATGTTACTTGCTGCTGTGACATAAGTTACGGGCGAAGCACTGGGGTGTTTTTGCATCTCCCTGGTGCTAGTTTGCTCATTAAGCACAGATAGAAATAAAAGTCTTTTTCAAACCCTGGAGGCAGAGGGGGAAACTTCCAAGTCCTCTATGAAGCTGACTGCATCACTATGCTAACTTTGTCTTGCATTTTTGACAGGAAAACAACAAAAATACATGACACAGAAATATGCTTTCCCTTAAGAAGCAGCTCACAGATGCTATTTTTAGTTCAATCTTTTAAAGTTACTTTTTCTCCTTAATTGCAGCAGGGATGGCTCCCTACCGCGAAGAGGAACCAAACAAAACAGATCTGTAAGTCCTTTTCTTCTGCTGCTAACACAAAGCTCACATTTAAGGAGGGTAAACATAACTCCTCCCTTTGCAAGCAGTAATCCCCTCTATGCAGAGATCTCCAGTAATTATACAGTTTATTACTGCTTAGCTTAATCTTTAAAGCCCACCTGCCACCTGGACTAACAGAGACCTAGCCTGATGGTTCGAGTGCTGCAGGTAGCTAGGGAAGCAAGGGGAGATTGGGTGCTGTATGGAAACACAAATGCTAACTCATCACAAACCAAGCAAAGCCTTGGTGAGAAACACTAAGCATTCAGGATGGGTACTCAGGGTTGGAGACCAGGCAGGGATTGGTCAGAAAAAGCTCCCGTGTCCAATTCAGGTGGATAACAGGGGTAGGCAGTTTCACAGGGAGCAACAGACACATGGGAAAGATGTTCTGTCATAAGCTGATCTCCAGGACATTAAAGTTAATAAAGACACCCTTTAAGGGAGCTCGGGATCTGATTTCTACATTCCCAAAAGGGCTGCATTAGTGGCATCACTGTGCCAAGTCTCAGCTCTGCGACCAGCAAGGGAAGCCCACTCGTGCACCCTCTGGCTGGGTGGCAAGGGATCCTGTCCCACCTGCACACAGCCAGCTCAACATTTTCTGTCTGGGCACCAGCGCTATGGGGAAACTCAGTGGCCTTCTTTCCCAAGGACAGGGGCACCTGTTTCCCTTGACTTGGGAAAGAGTCCCTGGGTGCCCCCTCCCCACAGTTAAAGCAGGGGGATATCGCAGCACAGGTGTGGTTTGTGTTGCATGGCATGACATGATAAAGCAACACTACATCTGTGTGAGCAAGGAGATACAGGGAGCAGCAGAGACCGGCTGTGTTAAAACATACAACTGTCTAAGTATGAAAACAAAATGTTTCAATTGCACATGTCACACTGGGCATTTAAACCAGATCCAAGCAAAACAAAAGCAAACAAAAAGATCAGACTAATTAAGGCAAACTGACCATGCAAAGCACATTTACTCACAGGACTGCATTTTGCAGTTTTTATGGATATGGAGAGACTTCAAGAAAGGTCAGCTTAGACAGAGCAGAGCACACAGAATAAATATGCACTTGATCAAATAAAAAAGGCATCAATAAAACTTCATTAGTAGTACTTAAACACTAAGAGGAGACTGAAGAACTCAAAGTTTAGGGCTAAAGTGGCACTTAGGAATGAACTACTCATTTCCTCTCTGTCATGGCCAGAAGATGTCACATAGCAGTTCTCCCATCTTGCCTAAAAATTTGTGCAGACCTAGACCAATTATTTTCAAAGTAAGAAGTTGTCTCAATTTGAAGATATTAAGTCCATAAAGATCCACCACATCTTCTGGAAAACTGTTCTGATGATTAGCATGTGCCTGTTTTAAAAAAAAAAAAAAAAAAGAAAAAAAAAAAAGCATACCTTTTTTCCAGGATGAACTCTTGTAGTTTCAGCTTCCAGCTCCTGGCTTTTGTTATACGGTTCCTGGCAATTAAAAAAACTTAGAGTATTGGATAGCTTCTCCTCCAGTGAAGTGTATATAAAGTAGATACATCCCAGTACCATGCTGCCTTTTACCTTTCTCTTACTGGTTTAAATTCCCAGCACTCCCGGAGCCCCTCACCCAAGGGATTCATGAAGAGCCCTACTGACTTTTGCAAAGAATAGGACTTATCAGTAAATACCAGCTACCTTCTTTCTCCACCAGGAGAGATGGCCTGTCTCAGAGTCTTGTTTCCACTTAGTAGGTAACAGGTCATTGGAGGATTTGGAAGAAGGATTTTTTGGGAGAAAAGTCTGGGCCAATGTGCTAGGCCTCCCTGAGCTGTGGGCTGTGGGAGACACCGTTTGGGGAAGGGACAAAGCAGAGAAAAACAAGTGGCAGATTGGAGAGGAGAAGGAGACGCAGACTAAATGTAGGAAAGACTGGTTTTTAGCACAAGCAGCCACAGTCTAAACGCTGCGTGCCCCAAACACAGGGCTGGTGACTGCTCTGGGGTGTAATAGGGGTCACACGCTTTCATTTCATCTGACATCTGGAGGTACCTTTGCAGTGAACATTATATCAAACCAATATATTTCAGCAAGAAAGTTGTTTTGACAAATCACTACTTTGCAGTGGAAAAATACCACCATTCAGAAAAGTTTCCCAAACGGTTTTTATCTAAGCATGGTTAGCGAAAGCTAGCTGCTACTCAAGACTTGATTAAAAAATGTTTGATGTTACACTTGTTCTCTTCCAACCAAGCCTGGCAAAAACATGCCTTTACATAAATTAGCACACAATCCACACTTGCTGAGGCAAAAATATTCTATTCTTTTTGAGAGCAGGGTGAAGAAAATACCAAAAATATCCTGAAATTATTTGTTGCTGAAATAATGCTGATTCTAGGATTGTCTCAGGGGCATGGCTGATCAGTTGTTGGGGGAGATGCAGTGTGGTTTTCCAGTGGTCACCACAGAGCTGACAGAGTGTGCTATGCATAGTCCAGAAAACAAACAAACAAAAAAACACAAAAAAGCCCAGAGAATTAAGCACCTCTGTGCTTTCCAGTCTGCAGTAGCCTGACTTAAAGGCTTTAACAAGTGGGCAGTGGTGTCTACAACCGTTGTCAAAGCCTTCAGGGTGGTGCAGGATGCCATATATTTAGGTGTCCAAATGTGGATTTGGAAGCTCAGTGGTACTCACGTGCTTTGCAAACGTCGGCCACAAAATCCAAATCACATTCTGGTAATCCTGCAGAAAAAAAAAAATCACGTTGAATTGATGAGCAACTCTGTCCATCACTAAGCCTGACACTTCTTTGTAGCATCGTTTTTCACAGTCCTCTTTCATCCATACCCTGTGTGCTCTCAGGCTTTCAGCCACACAACATCTTAAGCAAATGTTGTTTCCTATTTGCAGCAAATATAACCAACTCTACTGCAATTCTTCTGTGCTTGCACAACCTACTGATACTGGGATTTCCTAAAAACTGGGAGGAAATCAGGCACTAGGATCCCCTCAAAATACCACCAGATTTGGCAATCTCTTCCATTATATCTCAGATTCACCTTCTGATACTTTCTTCTCTTTCACACCCATGCTGGAATAGGCAAGCTATTAACAAAGACACACTTGAATTTTGCTGCTTCCCAAGCACTAATTTTCTGTGGGATGGATTTTCAAAACCCTTCCCCACGTTAGAAGCCTATTATCATTTTTGGATGTGACTTAGCACCACTGGACTTTGGTTCCTCACAGAGCAAGTCAGAGAGGCAGTATGTGATCATTCAAAGATGCTCACAGGGGCCAAAGTTAATTTGCAAAAGCAGAGAAGAAAATTAAGTCACATTAATTTTTACTGACATATTTTAATTTATGGAGATTTTAAATGATTAATCTGAAAAAGAAAAGGGATAAAGGGATACAGAATTAAAGTACAAGGTCCGCTATAGATAGGTCAAGGTACCGAACTGGAAGTCATGGTTACTGGGCTCTGTTTTCACTTGTGCGCCATGGAGGGTTGCAGGGCCATCTTTGGCAAGATATTTTCTGCTCCCCATCCCTGAGCACTGTCCATAAATCCTTTCTTCCACTATTGCTCCTTAGACTAGAAATCCTCCAGAGAAGGAACCACCTCAGCATGTTTGTACAGCACTGAGCACAACGGCATTCTGCCCTCTCCAGACAATAGCAGAACATAATTAAAAACAACGGTAAAAACCCCAATGTGATGTCCCACATCTCCTCTCAAAAGCATCAACAAACACAGAGGAAAAGACCCTGGAATTGTTTGTAAAAGCATAATTTCCAGCACAAAGTACTCCTTAAGGGCAGGAAATATCCGCAGTTTAGAAGTCTGCATCCCTTTGAACCTTCCCAACCCGGCCGCAAGGAGGTATTTGCCCCAGTGTGAAACATAGCATTTGGCCAGCTACAGTGCAGGGATGGCTCAGGGGCAGCCTGGCTGCTGGCCCCGAGGGTAGCCTTGCCTAGATGTGGAACAGGGCCCACCATGGTGCAAAGACACTTTGGTCTTTGCCAGGAGAGATACTGTTTTTTCTCCCCCAAAAGCGGGCATCTTACATCTATTCTCGGTGATTTTATGTCCTTCCAGCCCCAAAAAGGAAAAGAGCCTGAAACAACTGGTCCTCACCTGAGGAATTCCAAACACTAAAGAACAAGAAAGACATCCTCCAGTGCAAGGGGGAGGGATTTGTTTCTAAGCTCAAGGAATCTAAATCCATTTTCTTGACCTCTTCTGTCTCTGTCTCCTTTGCCGCTATGAGCTTGCCCTCTCTACCTTTAGTGCCTTTTTATTTTTTTAAACAAATCTCATGAGATCACTAAGCTAATAGAAAGGATTTTTATTAAATCTGGCAACTCATAGTAGTGTCGTAAGAGTAAAAAATATCAATCTACTAAGCATGGAAGTGAGGAAGAAATGTGAGTTGGAAGCAATTACAAAATGTTAATTTGACAGCAAAGGCACAACTTTTGGAGGAAAGAACAACGTAAGGCAGACAAACAGAAAAAGCAGAAAAAGCGTAGCATAAGTTTACCAAAGAGAGATCACACGTGACTTAGTTGGTAGCTTTCTCTAAAAAGATAACTCATTTTCTGCATAAACAACATGCAAGAATGGAGACTATTCAAACTTCAATAAAGCATTGGTTTTATAATAGGGGAAATACTCAAAATGGAGAAAATGGGATTAGCAGAGGGATTGAAAGCAGCTATGAAACCAACTAAGAGGCAACAGATTGCACTGGGGAGGGATGAACCAGTCTGGAAGGTAAAAATTGGTTTGGGGAATAATTTTCTGTATTATTTAAATTAATAGCCTCTGCATGACTTCTGGAGCGTACTGATGTGATTTGCTGATGATATAATGTTGGAATGAACTGCCATCCCATGGCAAAGTTGGCACATTTTGCAGCCAAAGTTATCTGGGGGGAGGCCTGGGGGATGAAGCTGAGCAGGGTCCTGGGCAGTAATTTGAGATCACTGATGAAAAAACCTGCTGTGAGTTCGCTGCTTGAAATGATGGCAGGAAAAGACTCGGAAGGACAGGCTGATTGTAAAATGGTTTCGAACCACCTGTGTGAAGGTGCTGTGAGAAAGTCAAACCTGTGTAGCTGACAGTGAATGATGCACAGGACTCCCATGGGATGGGCACAGCCCGCAAAGCAGGAGGAGCTCAAGTGCCACCACAGTCTCCTGTGGTCAAGACAGAAAAAGGTATGGACTAAGACTACCTGAATATGTCTAGTGGCCAGCCCAGTTTAGGAGAAGAAACTGAAATAACTTGCTATGTTTTGCATAGCAGAACAAAAGCTGAGAGGGTATTCAGCTTCTCCTCATCTCTCAGAAAAATCCAAAGGTGGTTATTTAAACCAGTGTTAACATAAGCTTGGCTAGATCTGTCTCCACCATAAAAAAATTTAGCCTGAAAGCATGATGGTTTCTAACAGCAGAGGTAGCACACCCTTGCAGTAGGAATAAATGGGAATGTAATAGATGCAGATCGGGAAAGCAAAGATTACATCTTCTTTTCCCTGTTGCAGCACATTTCCCTTAAGCTCTAGAACCAGCAGGACTGCTTCAGATTTCTGAAATACAGTGAAATTGTGACATGATTTTCTCCAAACATTTTTAAACACAGAAATCATTGCCTGTTTTAAACTCATGCTCTTGAAGACTGACAAAGCTTTTCTCCTGTAATTAAACCTGGAAATTTAAGCCAAGAAAAAAAAGTATCAGTGAGAAGACACTCTCTTATGCTTCTATAAAAATTACTATATTGATACAACTAAGGCTGAGGCAACCTGCACTAGTAATTGCTTACACGACCACTCAAAGATGAGGAATGTGCTGCTAACAGGGGAAAACTCTCACAAAAGCATCACTCCCTCACTGATCCCTCAGCCCTGAGCCACCTGGGAGTTCTGCAAAACGCCATCCAACAGCAAATATGAGAACAAGACTGATAGCTGTACTAAGAACTGGAAAACTCAATACAGTTATCAGCCTTATGGAACAATATAATCTCTGCCCTCCCTAAACTTGCTGTGTTTCAGAAGCTATAAAGGACCTTTGTTTTCCTCCAGGAGATAAGACGCCTATCACCTGTCTATCCCTTTGCCAACGATCCTGCTACGCTATAGGCACCAGCCTACAGTATAATATTTTCTTTCAAAGATACTTTAACTGGTACACATCTAAGGGAACTTTCAGCAAATGCTTTTAGCTTATATCTAACTTTGCAAAGGGCTTTTGCACCCAGAAACATACTACTATTTTTCAACTATATTAGCTGGTTTAACAAAAGATGCTACTTCTGTTGCCAGCATCCTTGATCATCAGACAGGATCACCAACAAGACTTTCAGGCTGCAGAAGGTGATCTCTCAGGGTATGCAAATTGAAAAAGTCATAAGGTCATCCAGACAAAGATGCAGAATATGGTTGGATTTTCCCCATTTCTCAAAAAATGCACAACTGCTCAGTGGAGAAGTTTTGAAGTTCTAATCATCAGTTTTCCAGTAGTTCAGGTAGGCTTTCACAGCAAAAAATTGCTTTTTCCCATCACAGAGCACAGTAACTCCTCTAATGCTGTCTGCCTAAACAGAATTTAAAATAAACCAATAACAAGTTAGACAGCTAACAACAAAACTTAAATCTAGTGTTTTGAACTTCATCTCTTGGGAAAGGTTTGGGTTGCTTTCCAAATGACAGGAATAAAACACAGTCATAGTTCTCCTGGATGCGTAAGGCGCAGCAGCAGCTTTGGATGCCAGCACTCATTTCCTGCTTCATCAGAGAGGAGTTGCTTCATTTCTTCTTATTTATGAAATTTCCCCCCATACATTTTGATGGTTTCCTCATGACCAATTCTTCAGAGGAGCTGGTAAAAATGTTCTGACTCAACAAATCATCCTCATGAAAAATGAAGTTTCAAAATAAATAAATAAATAAATTGCCATCCAAGAAAATGTCACTTTTAACAGGATGGTAAGATTTTCTGTTGATTAATGAAAAAATACTTCTAAACAAATTCTGGGGATTTTCTGTCTTTAGAAACATACCTTGAACAATAGAAATTTGGGGTTGTTTCCCTTGTACACATTTGTACCCAGAGAGAATCGAGGAAGGCCAAGATGGGGAAGCACAGTCTAACTCTTTCCCTTTCTCACACTCTGTTTCAAGGTGTTCTTGACAGGAGTTAGAGGAGGAAAATTAATTATCGGTAACTTGTAACGCTCTGAAATTTCCACCATTAAAAACTATGAAGGCACAGAATTAAATGAATCCACTTATTACACTGTCCATTCTCCAAGTATTGAAAAGGCGTGTAAAAAGGTAAACAGCAAAACGAAAGACACCTAGGAATGCTTATTCATTTCAATAACAGCAAAGAGAAGAGGAGAGAGTGACCAACTCTAAAATGCAAGGACACAGAAGATAACAGGAATGGGATGTCAGGAGAGAGGGAAAACTCCTGTCCCTCAATTTCTCCTTCCCTTTCTGCATACACGCTCATATGCATTTAAATAAGATTCATCTAAGAGCGCAGCAGTAGATGTGGATGTTAAGTTACAACAGAGTCCCCATGTCCTGGCTTAATTTGAAACACTATGACCCAGCATGTTCCCTTGAAGGTTCATGTATGTACTACCTTGCTATATACAGGGCAGAGGTACCAACCAGTGCTAAGTTCTGGGGACGGCTAGGAGAAATCTGCTTTTCACTATGGCATAGGTTAGGATTTTGTGACACATTGTTTCCAAGTATGCTGTTTCACAAGGTTAAAACTGCTCAGTCACCCACTGGTTAAACCTGGGATCAATACTAAGAGGGATTTACTACCTGCCTCAGTGCATACATCTGCAGTCAAAGCTTGTATTGGAAAATCTGGCACTTTGAGCAGAGTTTTTCTTCTTTCCATTAAGGAAAGGAAATTCTTTCATTTCAAGGATACAGCTGAGATGTGAACATATGTGAACAATAGCTATTAATATCTACAACTTCATGTAAACATAAACAGCAATGAATACAACCAGTGGATATTTTCAAGATGGGTAGAATTAGTAAACCATAGAATAAACACCTATTTTTGTCTTCCTCCAAGATACCAAGTGTCAGTTCAAGTAAATATTTTCCCAGAAAATACCTTTTCTAGAAAATTTAGCCTTCTTTCTTAAGTTTATTATGCAAGTGTACATATATTTAAATTTTGAAAGGTTTTGTTAGTTCGGATGGGTGCACAGATTGTTTGCAAGCAGCTGGAGATATCAGATAGCAAAAATAATCAAAGCAAGGCAGACCAGTCAGTGCGTATTGCACATGGATTGCCACCTTATAACTTCTCTTATTTGACAGCTGACATGGAGTCCTGTCCCCCACAAGGCTGGACTGAGTGGCAAAGCCTGCTCAGAAAACCCACGTTGCTGCCAATACATCCCTTCATGCAACCAGGTTGCAAATCACAGGACTGACCTGTGCTTCTCAAAAAGAATGGGAAAAAATAGGGAGGGCTTAGTAAGCAAGCGTTCCTACAGCCAGAATATTGTGCACCTGAGCTTTTGGGCTCTGTGTTCAGCAAAGTGAACATGTTGGTTTTTGCAAACATGCTTTTATATTTGCTTCCTTCCCACTCTTTCAAAGAAAATTCCTGCTACTCAAAGTGCTTGCTAGAGTGTGGAAGGCAAACACAAAGAACAGATGTGAAAGGAAGGGAGTATATGTCCAACATGGATGCTCTATGAAATTTATGCTTTCAAAAGAGCTTGGCTGCTCTTCTCAGGAGGAATTGCAGGGAGCTGACCCCTTTTGGAAATTTGGCTCCTGAAGGCACAGTAATATAAAAAAAGGAAGTATGTTTTCTCCTGTGCTTTAGTTTTATTACTGATTTCATGGGAAACATGTTTAGGCCAATTTGGACTGTTGCCCCTGTCCCTCTGCCCAATTCCTATGCTCTCTCTTGCTATCTAAAGACCTGTGGCACCAGCAGGAGTTTTTCCATTGATGGCAACTTGGGTCTGGATTGGGCATTCCATTTTCATCTCTTTCTGCTGTTCTCTTCCTGGAGAGATACAGAGCCTTAAATTTTCAGTTAAGTCAGGCATATAGGCAAGGATGTAAACAAGGGAATGAACAGATTCCCCCCTCCTTTTCTACCAAGAGAAGATTATGTAGGTCTCCATTCCCTTGCCTGGAAAAGGTGGTTCACTACCTCTAATGGGTCTCAGTGGGTTGATGAGGGAAAGTCAGGAAAAGACCCTAAAGTGGCTGACCAAAACCTCCCTACAGTTAGTTTAACCAGTGTGGTCCTCTGCAGAAGGAGGAGAAGGTCTCCACTGAGATTTTAACTTCCTTCCTGCTCCAAATCACTCTTAAGAGTTAAATTTCTCTGCCCAAAGTACAAATTAACGTGCTGAAAAGACTGACTCTGATGGGATGGAAACACCAGGTTTATCTACCGAGCCCCACTCTTCCTCAACATGTATTTGCAAACTGGCAGTTGCATAAAAGCAAAAGAAGCCCTAGGAAGTGCATGTGTGATAATCACAGCGTAATCACTGCTGATGAAACTTGATGTTCTTCCATAATCGCTGTAATTTTAAGTGGATTGAGTGCCATTTAAGTGACAAGAGTGTTATGATGGATGAAATATATGCTTCCTAAGTTATATCAGCTTCTTTGACATTCATGGCATGGAATGCTTAGTGGCATTTAATGTTTGTAAATCTTTAGAAATAAGTTAAATATGTTAATTACCACTGGAAAAATCTCTCAAACTGAAGTACTCAATGACTGTATCACAGTTGTCGTTAGTGCTATGTTCTCTTCTTCCTATCCACTAAGTAAGCATGACATATTGGGTCAGTGATTACACTCAGGATTTGCATTTATTTTGATCTGTTAGTCCTTTTAGGTAAGCCTGTAAGCTGGCACCAAGCTCCTACTGGCTGCTTTCCCTTCACCCATATTTTGGGCGCCCCAACCTGCTGGCACTGCTCCTGCCTTAATCTGAGCGGGCTTGCAGCCATGCAAGGTGCCGTGTGTTCCCACCCTGATCCTCTCGCATACATGAGCTGAGCATGGCAGACAGCAGGTTTCAGCAGAGACCCACAGAAAAGCAGCCCCAGTTTTGCTGCTGTGCCAGTCCGCTCAGCAAGCAGGGCGTGGGGCAAGCCCAGCATTTCCATCCCCTCTCCCGGACGCATCAGATCATCTCTGGCTGTCACATGGGACAAGGATCTGGGACCAAACCTGGCAAAATGGTTACACTGCTTTAATCCAAGCTCAGAAAACTGGGATCAAGAACAGTGGGACACTGAGTGTTATCTGGTAGCAGCCTGCAACTTATCATAGTTAAAACAGGTTACAGGACAGGGCTGGTACTACCGATGGCATTGTTTTCCGGCATACAGGCCACAAAGCAGCTTGCTGGAGAGAAACCATTTGCTAGTCATCCCTCAAAGGAAGCACTCCTCATTTCTGCACCCCTCCTGCTGCAAACTCTAGACAACAGATTTTACACCCCAAAACCATTTCCTGCCTAGAAATAAAAATAAATTTTTTTCAAATGTAACATGAGATACTTGCTCTGAACCAGGAAAAGAAGTTAAGAACAGGGCAAGCGATCAGGGTATGAAATAACTCAGCAACATATTCATTTATTGGCAACAATCTCAAAAATTATCCAGGTGATATTCCTGTAAGAATTGCAGGCAATGAACAACAGCAATAGTAGGTCAAGGCAATTGACTTCTTTACAACTTAAAAAATCCTGTCTGAAAATGACTTGGGATATTATTTAAGCATTTTAAAAACAGGTAAGATATCAAAATGAAGCAGAACGTTTTGTAGATTAAACCTTCGCAGACCCTCGGTGATTATTTCTCTCCCCTTATTAGTGGCTTCTTTAGAAGGCAAAATTACTTCATTTTATAAAACTGGAACCCCCAACTTCTTATTTTAAAGTAAAGGCAAAGAGAGTTAAGGGTGCATAGGCATGACTAGTCTGCAAGAAGCACAGGGAATCTGACTGGCAGGTCAGGCTGCCAAATCAACTCTTCCTTTCTTTGAGCTTTCAAGAAATTATCCTTAACAATAAGGCTCCAGACAGCCGTACTCTGCTAAAAAGGTGAGGAAAGTCAGGATAGAAAATCATAATCCGTTTTAAGCAGCACATCGGGCACTGACCAGAAACACAGCTTGCCAAAGCCAGCCCTTAGCACCATCTCACAAAGTGACCTGAAACTCATTAAATGAGCTATTAATAAGTTAATGCACTTATTATTTCCTCCGTTGTCACAACTGTCATCAGTTGTTAATTGCAAATTATGAGCTGCAATTCTGATTTTTACAATTTGAGCTTAAAGCCCCACTTGCCAGCAGCCTCATTAAATTTAGGCAGGCTCTAGGCAAGCAGAAGAGCCCAGCTACCTGGCCTGAATCATGGATGAGGCCTCTGATACAGGAAAGGGACTGAAAAGCATCCTGGTTTGGCAACAGAAACCATGTGCTTCACCTTGAACACAAGCCTATTCCTAATTTTAAGCACACACTCAAGTGCTATGCCAAATAAAAGCCCAAAATCCTGTCCTGCAAACTCTTAGGCATGTTACGTTAAAGCAGCTTCATTGACATTGGGAGGAATTTTGTAACTCAAGGTAAACTATTCATGAGGATGTTTGCAGGATTGGGTCCTACCCAATTCCAGACCAATGAGAGATTCGTAATGCTGATATTGCCTTCAGAATATTTCCCTTGTAGGCTGAGCCCATTTCCATCAGATATAGACCACATTTTATGAGGAAAGTATTGGTAACTTTGATATGAAGAAAAATCCTCTGGGCTGCATCATTCCCTGTAATAAAATAAACTAAGATAGAAGCAAAATGGAAACCTGGAATAAGTAATGTAACCAAGCTGCACCATAAACGCTATTTACAGGCTTGAAATAATCAGATCAACGTGTAAGTCTAAAAGTTTTGCAGCTAAAGGCACAGATTTCTAAACCAGCTCAACACAGGAGTCAGAGAGAGGTTGCTAAATGAGCTCAGTCCCCACTTGAAGCTCATGTAGCTTGATACTGGGTCTTCACAGTTCCTGGTGCTCAGCATGGCGGCTGCTTGAAGCTGAGCACTTCTGAAGACCCAAAGGGGTCTGAAATGGCAGCCTACTAATCTTTTTCATTCTGTCCTTCAGGTACAGTATTGCCCTGCAGGGAGGCAGGCAGTCATATTTGCCTGTGTTGGAGCTAATAGGAAAGAATAACGTTCCTGTTGAAGGTTATCACCACTGATGTGACCCTGACTTCATTTGTGCCCCTAGCCCAAATCTATGGACTATTCCGTCTGCCCTTTCCAAAGCTGAAGCAGCAAATTCATTTGCTCCATCCAGCAAGCAATAAACCACCAGTTCAGAAATGGGCTTAATAACATTAACACAGGAATACCAACTGAATAACCAGCCCTTTGATTATTATTACTTGAACACACACTCCTGATACCAACATATTTCTGAGGTGGCAGTGAAGAAATTGTTCCCACACCTTGTACTGTTCAGAAGTTACACTAAAAATGGCAGAAGTACTTGCAAGACAGGGGGTTCATCAAACTGTTTATGTGGTCCCAGTCACCCCAAAATTTAAGCATGCACTTCATTCAAACTATCTGATTCAGCCTATTGCTCTCAATGCAACACCACAAAAGCTTACAGATACATAATGCATAAAGGATCGCCAGATCTGGTTTTCTCATGGAAAGCTGTATTTTTTGAGAAGGGAGGAAGCACAGGGTATGTGGATCATGAGAGATATTACTTTAAAAAAAAAAAAAGGGAAAAAGTTGAGAATACTTTAATGCGATGTGTCATTTTCCACAAGGATTTATCATAACTCTACTGAAATCAGTGGGGACTTCAACATTGAGTTTAAGAGGGATAATATTTCACCCTGAGTTCTCAGACACTGATCTGATCATGTTAAAGTTTCAACATGTAATTTTCCTGTTTGCAAAAAGAAAAAAAGAAAAAAAAAAAACCTCAAGCTGTTCCATTCTCTCAGAGCTAACTCAGCAAGACAATTTTCTAACTTCAAAGATTTTTCATTTTAATCCTTTTCAGAAGCTTCATTTGATAACGTCCAAAAACTTATAAAGAAAGTCTCAGTGGCAGATTCTTAAACATATTTAAAAGTTGCACCACAATTTCTCCCTCCTACCTGTACTTGCTCCAGAGATAGGGCCAAGCACCCAAAAGCAGAGAAAGAGATGATGAAAAATATTTTTTCCCCAAGACAATCTGCAGAACATAAAAGCTTAAAGAAAACAAGCATTTGTGGAAAATTACAATGTCGGTGGTTTTCACTGAAAATTGAAAGTGTTAAACTATTCACTCAGTGTGTTTTTTAGTGGTAGCTTGCCCTGTCTCAGCCAGCAATGCAGTGGTAACAGTCCGCAACAGGGGAGCAGGAATCATGGCCACTGCTATTTGGGCTCTCTGCACTGTTCCTAAGAGTATCTCCCATGCTATTTTCTTAGGAAAAATCACCAAAAGTACTGAATTAAACATAAAATGAAGTCTGAATAGTTGGGGCAGCAACTGATGAGGATCTTAGGAGGAAAGCTGGCTAGAGATGCAAAGGGAGGAAAATGTAATTGTTTGTGTACACCCTCTTAAGCAGAAGAAGAAATGCTATTGCCTCTGCTTGCTTGCAATACAGCCAAATTTCAGAAGTGTTACTGCAACCATCGAGAGGATGAAGGGGTTTTCTGTATAATTTAATGGCATTCAATAGCCAGATGTCATAGACACACAACTCATAAGCTCCTTGGAAAATCCCAGCCAACACAACAGTGGTTGTCAGTGCAGGCACACAGCCACCAGACCTTTAGTGTCGAATGCCCTGTGCAGATTTGGCCTCCACGATCCAGGTTTGGTATGGGTTTGTTATCCTTACCACAGACAGGACTTTACCATCCAGAGAAGGGGCTGCTATGATTTATTTCACAGAGATGTTCAGATATTACTTCCCTGGAAATAGCAGAATGTTTGAGAAAAGGGGATATGAATCTGAAATCTGTAATGAGAAAATAGGCAGTAGAATTCTAGAATTATAGAATAGTTTAGGTTGGAAAAGACCTTTAAGATCCTCAGGTCCAATCATTAACCTAACACTGCCAAGTCCACCACTAAAACATGTCCCTAAGCATCACATCTACATGTCTTTTAAATACCTTCGGGGATGGTGACTCAACCCCTTCCCTGGGCAGCCCGTTCCAATGCCTGACAACCCTTTTAGTGAAGAAATTTTTCCTAATATCCAATCTAAACTCCCCTGGCACAACTTGAGGCCATTGCCTCTCGTCCTATCGCTTGTTACTTGGGAGAAGAGACCAACACTTACCTCGCTACAACCTCCTTTCAGGAAGTTGTAGAGAGCAATAAGGTCTCCACTCAGCCTCCTTTTCTCCAGGCTAAACAACCCCAGTTCCCTCAGCCACTCCTCATCAGACTTGTGCTCTAGACCCTTCACAATGACTATACCTATTCTCCTTTCAATCTTGTGACCAGCTGGGAGCATGTTCATAGTGTACCACTTTAGCTAAGGCGTCATCTTTGTCAAACATTAAAATGGCTTCAAGCAAAACAACCCTCTTTTCCCACTCCTGTCTCATAACTCTTCAAGGTCACCATTAGGATAATAAAGTGGGGGAGCCCACAGGAAACCTGTAAATAGTCCCAATAAAGTTCTCCACAGCATCATAGGGCAGAAAATTCCCATGTGAGAAGGTGCACTAAAATTGGACCAGGAGCCTGACTGTGCCACATTATTTTTACCAGAAGTGGAAGAAAGAATCCCACTAGGGTAAGAGGAACAGAAATTATCCTTTTCACAGATAATCAAACTAGTTGAAACATAGGTAAGGCTATACATTAGACATGAAACACAGAACCGCATGCCTGCACCAAAGTCAGGAAAATTCCTTTTAGGACTGGAAATCTCAGGCTTTACCCTCCAAACCACACCACGAACCCTTCTCATTCAAATCCAGCAATCGAACTGGGAAGTCAGAAGAAAATATTGGAAACAAATTATTGGATACACACGTGCTCAAACTGTGCACATTAAAGTAGTGCCCCTTCCTGCAAGTGCAGACCTGCCCCAACCATGTTACCACTGCTTGAAGTTTGAGCATTTTCTAGCTTGTCTTGTCCGTGAGGCTGGCCTGCACCACGCTCCAGCTGGAGAAATACCTGTGCTTTCATTTAGTGAAAAAATACCACGGTTGTGGAAGTTGCTTTTGTGGCAGGAGGAAAAGGAGAGTACTTTTGAAAGCTTTCCTAACAAGATGTGAGGTAGAGCCCCCTGAGCTGGCACCAGCCTCCTAATTAATCAGTGTAAGGATTGTGGAAATCCTGGCACAAGTCCTCACTCCGCTTGGCTCACCCCTGCAGGTTTTGACCTGGAAATGGAAAAAAATCTGAATTTTATTGGTTCCCCTTCCAGTCAGGTGAACTCAGAATAACCAAGCCTTTTTTAAAGTATATTTAAAAATGTTGCACACAAACCATGCACACACATTGCCGCTCCCCATACTGTTTCTACCTCAAAACCACACAGACTAGTTTTCAGGATAGTGCTTTGGGGCTGAATCCTGTGAAGCCAACCAAGGAAAGAGAGAGAGAGGGGAAGAAAGTGGGAGGGATGGCTTGTAAAAAAAGCATTTCCTGAGCAGGAAATCAAGACTCCAGCCTGGGTACATTGTTTATTGGTCTCCTGTGTCTGGGCAGCTGATGAAGGGCTTTCTGGAAGCAGCAGAGCCTTGAAACATCATATGCATGCAAAACTTTAATTTTGCATTTCAAAACTTTCCTGAAATAGGGTGTCATTGTTTATATCAAAGTAATTTCTTTCAGATTGGAATTTTCTTCTGTATTTCCTATGCTAGTTACGAAAAAAAGATGTATTTTTCAAATCTGGCTCAAATGTTTTCTGTTTTGGGATAAAGCCACACTAAGGCAACCATTTATATATATCTGCCCATATAACTGCTCTCTGGAATTCAATTTAATTTCTGTCCTCACTTTTAACTCACTCTTTAGGTAACAGAAGTTGTTTCTCATTTCAACAGTGCCTTACTTTAGAGTCACATTATTTCCTCCTGGCCATTAGACTGGTTTGTTTTTAATATACTGCTACTTTCCAACTGCATTTCTGGGCCTCGGGCTTTGGCAAAATTTAGCTGTGATTAACAATATGCTGTTCACTTGCCCTCCACCCTTGGATGTGTCGAGCTCAGATTTTTTGTTTCTACAATTCACTGTGGTTTTGGTCTTTCTTTATAATTTATTTAGCAAATCATGTAACTCTGCTCCAAATGCCACAATACTTTACAAACCTAGAAAGCAGTTGGTTTGGCTTTCACTGTGAGGTACACTTCACCCTTTGAGATTATTAAGCATGGTGGCCATCGTGAGTTTAGCTACTGTTTAAATGATGCAGTATTCAACAAAGTCAGAAGATTTTTCCAAGACAAACCAAAATCTTATTGGCCAGCTCTCACGGCCTCCAGCACTTTTTGTGAAAATCAGCAAAGGCGATCCTTGCCACCTCCAACAAAATATATTTTTATCATCCTTTTCAAAGGCAGATCCATAGCACCGGCCCTACAATTTCAGGGAAAAAAAATTAATGGAAGGGAAGTGGTATGCAAACCAGGAGACTGGAACCATGGACACCACCAAGGGAAATCCAGATTGCCAAAGCCAAAGTGGGGTCTTTCCTTAGGGCATAGCTTTTGGGGAGAGGAGCTGTCCTTCTGAACTTCCCCACCTCTGTCACGCGTCGGCGGAACACCACTGCTGCTCATTTTGCTTCTTGGCTGAGCAGAGCTCAGCTTTCAATAAACCCATCTGACTTCAAGTGACATCCAGTACAAACCTCTTTTTCCTCCTCTTTTTTCTCTCCCCTTTCTCCTTTGCCCATAAATCAAAGAAGAAAGGATCAAATGGACAAAACAACAAAGTGGTAAAGTGCTCACTTCAGGGTTGTAGCCAATCTAATTAATTTTTCATTTAGGTCTGATGTATTAGAGGCCAATCAATCAAGGATTATGTTTACAGAGTTGTAGAAAGAGAGGAGACCGAGTCCTCATTTGTTGTCTGGGCTGTCCAAATTAGTCAGTTAAATGATCCTGGGGGAGATCATAAAGGATATGAATAGGTTCTTGTAAGTACCTTTCTTTTAATTACAGACCAAACAGTCAACACTTCCCACAGTCCTTGACTTCCCGCCTGAAGGACAGAGCTGGCTTCTTGGAAGCCAGATGGACAGTGGTGACTTCTGCCACCCACCTTTGGGACAGTACAGATTTTCTTCATCTCTGTGAGCAGCAAAGCAGCCCATCAGGCTCAGGATTCCTATCCAGCAGGAACATGAAGTAGCTGGCACCCAGCGGGTCCCACCAGACTCAACAGGCTCCGGTCTTTCTTAATTCTTAGGGAGCAGAAAAAGGAGAAAAAACCTGCAATTAGACCTCATTTTCAGGACCATCTATATTTCCAGAAGGGTTCAAAGAGGTTTTAGGGAAATCAGAGTCAAATCTGGCTGTGCAGAATTTTCACTTTTGTCTTAACAGCCCTTTTAGGGGGTGATTTAGCAGATCACACACACAACAGTCATGCAAGTGCTTTGCTACTGCAGCTTCCACTTCTTAACTTTAAATTACAGCATTGACAGAGGCCTTCTGGGCTTATTCCCCCAAAACTGCATGACTTTTGTAAGGTACCTGTTCTGTCTTTTATAATTAGCCAGGCTACACAGACAGTATATGGCTCTGACACTACTAACGGTCCTTAATAGCAAAGAGTCAATGCTGTGACAACTAAGTAGATAGATGGCTTCAAATGACCTGATAAACACAGGAGGAAGATGAGAGGAAAAGAGAGAGTCACTTGGTCAGTCTGACATGACCTTTTCCTACAGTCATTCCACATGGCAAATTCCCAAGGACCTTTTTAGGCCTGAGATGACCAGCACTGAAAAGTCACTTTCCGTGTTCAAAAGCCAAGTGGGACACAGGGCTCCTACTGACATACACTGCTTTGTGGGGGCAATGCAGAGTAAGTCCAAAGGCAGCTCCTTGGCCCTGCAATGTGAGTGCTGAAATGCAGACCTAGCACCTACGATGTCCACTTTGCATGACATATGCCAGACACAATAACTAGAGCTTTCTACTGTAATTGTTCAGGACAGAAGCAGTTCTGATAGCTCCAAATATTTGAAACTCTTTATACCATTATCACTTTGAAATTTCAGCAATTTACTCCATAAAAATTTCAAATTAGCAAAAAGTTCAGTACGGTAAGGCAACAATGGCCAAAATGCCATTCCTCAAACTTTCTCTTCACCTGCCGCAGCAATGTACTAGCTTGCTATGCAATGTGTTTCCATTTCGCTTTGTGTACGAGATGTTCACAAAATGTGAATGTTCAGTATCTCAGGGAATTGAGGGCACACAGAGCAATAAATAACACAGAAACAAAGAGAGGATTGGGCCTTTTTTTTTTTATACAATGGATTCTATATTTGAGAACAGAGCTTGAGAGCACTCAGATTTGGCTTTTATTACAAGCTCGCTGACTAGCCACTCTAAAAACACCAAAAGCAAAGGGCAGCAATAGCCCTAAATACCTGCATGCCCATGCCACTGAAAACAGGCACAGGTATATATCAGATATACTGGCAGAGAGTGCCATCCCAACAGCCATCCTGTCCCAGCCTGCCTCCTTTCACAAGGTGGAGCCTAATCTGAATCAGTTCAAGTTGACCCAGAGCAGCTTTCATGTAGATAAACCCTGGGTTGAGAGGCACTAAAGCTCTTACAGAAAATGTCTGGGTGCCTGATTGCTCTAAGTAACGTGGAAAGTTGTTAAACTGATGAAATTTTCTCAAATTACCATTTTTATTGTATCCAAACCAGCTTTTCCAGCAAGGTAACTCTACTTGCTGTAACAAAGATTATTTACATTCTTTGAAAATACAGCCAGCTATAATCATTGAAGTCAAGCTGCCTTGAAAATCCAGTGCCTACAGACACACCAAATCCATAAAATTCTCAACACTGGAGCTGACAAAACCAGACTTAAACCAGAAAAATCCATTTAAGAACATCTGTACTCACATACCACAGCAATGAGTGGCATCAACATCACAGGTCAAAACAGACGTCTTGATTTTAAAAAAATTGCTTGGGATCAGTGGATGGACATGCTCCTGTGTTTTGTGCAACTAGTTATTTCCATGTCTAGTAAATAAAAATTGAGTTTAGGCAAAGGCTGTCTCTGTTGGCCTTGTGGGAATGTCAGCTGGCATTTACTGACAATTAGCCCAGGGAGGCAGATAAGGAATAGCTGTAATTATTGCAGCAGGACAAGGTACGAAGCACTGGGGCCTGGGGTGACTCAGAAGGGAATAGGCAAAAATTACTTGTTCTCAAAGGGACAGTGATGCAATGGTGGAAGGCATTTACCCAGGGCTTGCAATGTTTTTGTTGTAATTTTTTTCTGTTTTGCTGATTTATTTTTTTCTTTCATACAAAGTTGCCTTGTCACTTTAGGTGAGGGTGCAGTAAACATACTGGCTGGTCCCAGGTCTCGGGGCCAAGTTGTATTTGTGCCCTAAAACTGGACCTTGTGTGACATAAGAGTGGTTGCTCGTAGACTCTTATCAATATCTAGACAAGCACAATGTGTACTTAAAGCTTCTATTTCTTTAATGGGAATATTACAAATTAGAGATGGGTGAGCCTCTGGTACCATATTTCTGCAAAGACCAGGAGACCCAGCCTCATAAAACACACCCAGTGAATTCCTGAGATGTTTAAGCAAGCAAAGGGAAGAGGAACAGCTTTTCCTTGCCCCCTAGGCACTAGCCACCAGCAAGAGCCCATCAGTAGTTAGCTTTCCTTGGTGGCCTGTGCTGGGAAATGAGGAATCAGGTAATTTGACCCCACTCCAGGGACAGTCATGAACCGTGGTGTCATTTTCCCCCACTAAATGCATGTGATGAACCTGATCTACAGGCAGGAATAATGGCTCTGTGGCAGATGGAGATGTCTTTTGGGCTTATGCAGGTACATCCGCATGAGCATTTGTCTGGCAGGGGAAAAACATGAATCCACAGTTCCTCTGTGCAAGGTGGAGGCTGCTCAAAATCATACCAATGGAGAGCTGTAACACGATGCTGTGTGGTTTGATGTCTGCCGTAATAGGATTCACAACGAGGTGGGTGGCTATCAGTCCCCAAAGCCATAATAGAAATCCCTAAGGGCTCTAATGAGCAATCCTCTTCCAGTCACATTAGAGTTGTAATGCTGTATATGGGATTTGGCCTTTTAATTACCAGTCTGGAATAAAGCTTTAATCCAGTGTTCATGTTCCTTGAAGGAAACTGCTTTTGAAGTGACATAAATCCAAATTGTTGGGCTGAGAAAGTTACTTTAATCCTTAAGCATTTACCCTTTTTTTTAATAAGACAAAGAAAAATTGATTAATATAAAGCACTTAAAAAGAGAAAAAAAAGAAGAACAAGATGGCAGAGTATTAACTCCCTCCCATTTGTGAAGCTATTGATCAAAAATGCTAAGGTGCCAGTAAAAAGTCAATCCAGCCCTTCCTGGCAAGAGCTGTCAGCAATGTCTTGAAAAACAGTGGTTTCTTATCTTTGCACTTGGGACCATGCAGGATGGGAACTAAATGCAGTTGTCAAGCTAAGTGCTTCGTTCTCCTTGCTGTACTCAGTCCCCCATGCGCCCTCTCTTCTGGAAGAACAGTTGGGTATTTCCAACCAAATCCTTCCAGCAACTACCTAGATCCCTTCCTGCCTTGCAGTCACTTTTGCTGGGGGGAACATCAGGGCAACAGAGACAAGCTTATTTACTAGACACTGAAATAATTATCTGCACAAAACACAGGAACATGTCACTTACTGATCCAAAGCAATGTTTTCTGCCTCACTCTTTTGCAAATTTTTTGCAGGCTGGCCTGCAACTCACCAAGTCTCTTGCTCCTGGAGTGCCCAGAAGACCTGGAGCAGGCCTGGTGCAGAGAAGCATAGGCAGGGAGGCGTGCTCAAACATCAGGTGGTGTGCCACAAAGCCTGGAGAACGGGCTAAATGACGTGGTGGTTGTCATGTGAAAGATGACAAGAAGCCAATGGAGGTGAACCCTCCAGAAGATGGGTTTGAAGCTATGAAGGTTGACTGACCTCCAACAAAGCTGTCAGGGCACACAAGGGAGGTATTAGCATAGCAGGCCTGCACATGTCTCCCGGCCATCAATAAAAGAACTGTGGAGTTTCAAGTGTTGCTTGAGTCCTTCTTCCCAATCCTGCACTGTCCCCCTCCCTAGCCATGGAGCCTCCAGAGGTGGTTTCTGTTCTGCATGGAGTCCCGAAGGAGAGGGGAGGAGAGGGCTAACTTCCCTGGGGCTAGGGCATGGGGGTGAGAGTGCAAGCCCATCACAGGGCCACCAAGGCCACTGGGGACCTGGAGGTAGGTTTTATGCAATCTGGGGCCAAGAAGCTCCATGGGGGATTGTTGCCTTCAGCTACCAAATACATGGCTGAAGATGGACTCCGATCCCCCACCGCCCCACAATGGTGCACAAAGAATAACACCAGCTCAATCAAAGAAGCTGTATAGAAATGAAAGACAAAGAGGAGAAAAGGACACAATAAACTCTCTGCTGTATGTTCATGGCTGCAAGTCCCAACAGCACCCCCACCCCTGGCACACACAGCCTTCCTAAGCTCCTCAACCAATAAATACAAAATTAGCACTAATGCTGCAATGAGACAGGCATACAAATCTTGCTGATTTTTAAAATTCAGTTTAAAGTATAATTATCAGCTTTGGGCCCTCCAAGGAGCAGAGGGGGCTTGCTTTGAGAGACATGCTTTGCTCTTGGTCTACATCTGAAAGGCACTCTTTGCAACCATGAGGCCCAGGAACTTATTCTTCTTGAGAATAAACAACTGTTAAAGGTTCATTTCTGAAAAATCTGAACTTTTCATGCCAGCCACATCAGCACGTCAAGTGGGCTATGTGCATCTGGGAGGACAGCGGACTGACATTTCTGACAGAGGACCTTATGCAGCTGCCCAGACTTGGCACGTCAGAGTTGTTTAGTTATGATTTTAAGTAGAAACTCTGCAAAACTTTATTTCTCATAACAGCATCTGACACCATTCAAAGCTAAATTGTTTCTGTACACATTTGCCTACCGCTCTTTCATCATGACTGTTCAATCCGTATGAAATCATAACAGAAAGGAAAAAATGCCACAGAGATGAAAGGAAGACGGAAACCCATTCCACGGTATGATAACCCACTTCAATATTCAATATAGAAAAGAAATTGCTACCCACCAAGAGCAGATGTTCCTTACAGTTCATAAGCACCCATCAAATGCTAAGTTCCTGGTCATACACACGCTTACTTACAGCTTTGATCTCCAACGTTACCCCTGTGAGTAATCTCGGTTACTTATAATACAACCTATAAACAGGCACCTGTTATTATTTGAATTAGAGCAGCACATACAGATTCCAGGTAGGGATGGGGGCTTAGTTCTACTAAGGTATGTATAAGGCACCTGCACACACACAGAAAAATGGACTGACTTCCAACAGCTGTGAGCTACAGGTTTTTTCCTTCAGTTCCCATAGCTGGGAACTTTCCTTCAGTTCCCATAGATGAACTTCATCTCATATGTCACAGGCTCACCCACCCTAAACAAGTTCAGAGGACCTCATCTCCAATGCTACTTGAAATAGACAAGTAAACTGAAAGGCTTTAAAAACACTTTTGAGACCCTGCATAGGATTTCCCAAAGAACCTGGTTCACACACATCCTACTGTGTCATCTGGCTGTGGTTCCCTATTGCTAATGCCTATTTGAAAACAAGTCCTGATTTTAATTAAACTGGATATCACATAACGTATCTGGGTGCCAGCCACTGTATACTTCATGACTGAATGAGTACTCATTTAGTAAGGTAACAAAATAGCTGAGTTTTTGCAACTGCTCAGCAGTACCACTACCCACAGGGAAGTCCAATGGACGGAAACTGCAGCAGCTCCTAATATCTGTTCTGTGTCTAAATGAGAGCTGAGCTCCCAGATGGCCAGTCCCTGTCAGGACCACCAAATTTATCTTGAATTCTGACCCAGATTATATGAGGAAAGCTGAACTCCATTAAGCTAAACACATGTATTTCATAGACTTGTGCTTTATACGTTTTTTTCAATAGCAGAAGAAGCCTCTTCTATTACTAATACAGTTTTCAAAGCCAGCTTTTAAGGAATGAGAATTTGGACAAAGGAAGCACGTTTCAAGCAGTTCACCATATGCAACCTGTCATCAGAAGTGATGGATTAACCAGAACATGCATTTCTTTGACAGCATAGCTTGAAGGGCTTGGTGAGCCCAAGTTCTCTTCTCTTCCCCTCAATCATGACGGCCTCCATGAGATATTTCCTTTTTCTTCCTTCAGCCACATTTACAACGTGCCTCACAAACTTCACTGCAACTCCCATGCACCCAATGAATTGCTGTTGTCCTTCCAGTCTGAAATCTATCCACTCCCAATGGCCAAACTGATCGTGCCACCCACCTAAACAAAGCAGATCGTTCATCTGTGTTTGGTGGTATCAACCCACCATTTTTCTGTCCGATGTCTTAAAGGATATGGTAGGGGGACTGTCATTGTAAGACTATACCTCTATCCACATCCCATGTCAGAAAGCTTTCCTGCTGCTGGACAGCAAGAAAGTTTCTGACAGAATTAACCATCTGAGGTGATCCATTATTTTAATGAGTCTGCTGAAGAGCACTGTTCCCTGATAAAAGGCACACAGAAGATGGTAGCCCTCATTATCTCCCAAACAGAAGCAACCTGCAAAAGGGGGAAAAAAATCCTTGCACAAAAATCAGAGAGGAGATGTAGACTGCTTCTGATGTTGTGTTGTAATCCTGTAAAGACAGAGGCGATGGTAAAGTTGCCATTTTCCCAGCAATGACAGATGGTGGAGACTCCTCTCACTATGATGTTAAAGGTGGCATAGTACCTGAAGTTACATGCTTTGACAAACTCCGTTTGTTTGCAAAAGTCATCTTCAGAGGAGAGAAAGTTAGAACAAGGAGCACATGGGCTCACTGTCAGCAGTAGAATTAATTGCCCTTATTAAGACTGACTCCCTCCTCTTTGCTCCTGCTCTGCATCAAAGACACATGTCAAGCTTTCCTCTCTGAAAGCACTTTTGCAAAGAGATGAGGGAATTGTTCTTAGCTAGGCCAGCACAAGCTGCAGGTCTTTAGGGAAAAGGGGCCTAAACCACAGCCAGGCACAATGCAGGGCACAGCAGCACTGCTCACCATCCCAAGCTGCCTAGTGAGGATCCCACTGAGCATCTGCCTCCCAAAACGTAGGGCAGGCAAAGCTCTGCCAAGAAATAACGAAAGTGCTGGCTGTGACTGTGTAACTTCGGATCTCCTATGCAGAAGAGGAGGAGATAAAGCAGGCTGTGAGAAACGTTATTGGGGAGATACAGAAAGGAGGGAGTTGAGAAAGGAAGAACAAAGAGAGAAGCAAACAGTAGCATTAACAGCCTCAAAGAGCTGGAAAGAATACAGATGGTGACCAGAAGAAAGGCCCCAGGAATCTGTGAACACAGAGCATTTAAACAAGTGGACTCTGTGTGGACCTCTGAAGTAATGGCTTTGGCCTCCCAGTACCATCGGACTTCTGGCCAGAAGATTAGAGAGATTACTGAGCTACGCAAAACTCAGCAGCAACACATATGGATGCAGTAGAACTAGTCTGTTAGCAACCAAGATAAATACAAGCCATCCTCCCTACATGGCCCATGCTGGTAGAATCCCTTCAACAGTCCTCTAAGGTGGGCTTAAACACTTTGGCAGCAAAGAAGGGTCTCTCTCAACCTTGCCTGGTGAGCCTGCATCCTAAACAAAGCAGCTGGGAAGGAGCCCGGGGTAAGGGTTGAAGAAGGCTCTTGAGTTGGTTGCAGCTGCAATGAAAGAAATTAATATGCCAAAATTAATAAGCTCAAATGCCTGTTATGTTTGCAGCAGATTTGCAGTGGGACTCAACCCAAGAGAGTCCTTGGAATGGCTGCCAGTGTGCCCAGGGTAATTGTGCCGGACTGATTACTGGCTGAAAGGTTAGCTAAGCAAGAGTAGTTCTGAGTGGAAGCACAAAAAGAACATGTTACAGAGGTCATAAAAGCACTAAACCTATTATCTCAGTATGTAATAAACATCGTCCAAAGCAAAGAGATTACAATGCGTAAGAAGAGCAGAAAATCCTGATGTGCCAAGTTATTTTCAGCTAATCTGCGTTAATACGGTAAACCAGCACATTAGCACGTAGGATTAAAGTGGAACCCCAAAGCCAGGCAGTTGCAAATATTTTGTTTCAAGAGCAAAGATGATTGTTTCCAGCACCAGAAGAGCAAACACAGCACAGCCTACTGAGGCAGCATCCTGCACTCGTACGTCTGAGGCAATAAATTGTCTAAAATGTCTCGGCTATTCTTCTCAGCTGTGTGTTGAGTAAAGCATGATAAGCACAGAAAATAATTATATGAACCATCTAGACAGAGAGGCTTGCAAATATACTCCTCTATAGTCCCAACCTCTCTTGCTCTTTGTCCAAAAGCTTTCAAGCCATCAGCATGGCTGCTCGAGGTCCCGCCCCTAGCCATGCCTAGCTCTAGCACTTCTCAATTTCGGCAGCCAAACCACAAGAAAAAGACAGGGAAGGGACATGGTGAAGCTGGATTAGGAATCAGCAGATTGAAAACCCTCCCCCGTTTCCATTCCTAACAGACAGGAATCAGGTATCAAAGTGCTGGAGCACTGCAAAGCGCCCTTTGGTCAGCTTGCAAGCTAAGCACCAAGGTAGCAAAGTATAGCAGAAAGCATCCAACAGACCTCCTGCCCACGACATTTACACAACAATACAGCATCTCCAGCAGTAACCTCCAGCAAGGAACAGGCAAGTTAGCAGCCAAAAATCCCCTGGATTACTGTCTGGGGATCCAACTCTTACTCCAGCGAAGTCCAACATGAAATTCAGGCTCTGTAAAGAAAAAACAAGTACTAAAATACTTGTTACACAAACAAGATTAACAGAGAATACGACAGGTCTGACAAGAATGCTCTGGCTGTGTGAAGCTAGAAAAATTTATCTAATTCATTTACGGTTTCACCATTCAAGTGTGTTATTTTGATTTCACTCCTATTAAGTATTTAGACAACTTGACAACATCAGTATCTGTTCATCCATCCTCCCCCAGTATACGAAGAATTGAAGTTATTCTTGCTATAAAGATGGGAAAACAAGCCTATCAAAGACAGTTTTGCACTCAGGCTCTACAGATGGCAGCCTGAGTAGTTTATGAACCAGCTCTGGGCTTTATAATCACTGTCTGGATTCATCTGTTACCGCTTAGAGTTTGTACTCTGGGAGTGTATAGATCCACTTCTGCTCTTTTGGACTCACCTGCTTTATGTAAGCTCACAATATTTATTTTTTATGTTGCCTCAAGGGGACATGCATGATGTCAAGAAGTCTGCCCTTTGATGGTTATTCGATAGGCACGCAGGAACTTAGGTCAATAGACTATGTATTATTTCATTTAGCCTGGTATACAAAGGAAATACCATTTATACTATGCATTATATTAAGCAGATGTTCCTTTTCATTAACCAAGACATACAGCCTGGCCATAGCTCCTATTCTACATGTGACAATAAATAAAACTAGTGAAACTGTGGGTTGGAGGGGAGTTCTGATGAAGATGAGGACCATTTCAATGCTCCTGAATCACATCCTATGTAAAATCTAAAAGCGAGGAAATGTGCAAAACTGCAATGTAAAGTCCCCTGAGTCTTCTCTCCAAAATCACTTGTGGAGTTTTCATTCCAGTAAGCAAATGAAGTGCTATTGATTGGGCTGGTTTAAGTTTTGTTTTGTTCCTGGGACTGTGTCAGACTTTTCTTCCTCAAAGGGAATGCTGAAGCTTTTCAGAACAGCTGGGAGGATTTTATTATCAAAAAATTCCTGTGGCAGGAGGACCTGAAATAAATCAGCTCCTTGCTCCCTGCTTGTTTTGACCTCTTTGCACAGGACACCGTCTGGAATAGCAAAACAGATCTCCAGCAGATAGAGACAGAGGCTGCAAAGGTTTTCTCCCACATAAAAAAAATTAAGAAAACATTAAAAACTCCTACATGCCTGTGGATGAGCCTCAATGTGGCACAAGGTGTGATGCTCTGAGAACATAAATAGATAGATACAGTAGGTATCCACCATGTCCTGGGGAAAATCCCATTCCCCTGCAATCAGGTGGGATCTCAGTGCTGTGCAGAGTTTTTGATGCTATTATTTCAGTACAGAGTGAGAAAAAATGTGTTTGTCTACAGGGAGATGCAAGAAACAGGAACAAGGAGGTCTCTGAATGAGGCCTTTGTGGCATTCTGCCTAATGATTCACCTGTCTATTAGTCACCCAATTTCACAGTTCATAAACTTTAAAGGTTTCTGTTATGAACGGGTTCAGTGGTCCTGGGATAAGAAAGTACTCGTCTTCCATAAAGAACAAGAAAATAGGTTTATGTGATGCTGCTTTCAGCTGGTTTTAATTCTCAAATGTAGGTATGTGTGAGAAGAGAGGAAACCTGTTCAAGAAACCTCATCAGCCACAACAGTCTACCATCCGAAATGGAGAGATGCCTGCCTGCATCAGCTTGCTGGCTGAGAGACCCAATGTGTCCATTTTCATACACTTTCATAATAAACTTGTCTTTTCTTACAGATAACAACCTATAGCTGCAGTCTGAGCACCAGACCCAATGCAAAGGTGGATATTTATGTCACCATTCCCATTGCTATGGAAGTTTCTCCTTTACCAGAAAATGACTAAGTCTGTCTCCTTGCTGTTTACGTATCTAGTTATGGGATTTGAGCTGCACATTTAAAAGCTATGTTGCAAGACCAATGTAACTGGAAAGATTAAATCGTAACATTAGTAGACTGTGATCCCATGTCACGATGACATGCCCATGTCACGAGGCTTTCTATACCTGGAGAATATAAAAAAAGTCACAATAGGAACTCATCAAGTTCACTACTCCTATTTCTCAGGAGGATTCCTGCTCTTCTGTAATCAGTAGCTTCATGCAAGCAATTACTTAAATAGGAAGAGTTAAAAGAAATTTTATTCCAGAAATGCTTTTTTAAACCCTGGTAACAGTTCACTGTTAATTTCCCTGGGCACATGAACAAAATTACTTTGAAAACACAAGAATCAGCTGGCAAATGTCAATGGCAGAGTAATGGATACATCCTGGAATTTGCCCTATAGGCAGAAATTCATTTGCTGTCACCCCTCAAGCAAAATCCTGAGTAAGCAGATGGATTAGTAAGGTAAAGGTCAACATCTGTGTTCTGCTTTGGGACAAACGGGGAAAAATGAATGCCCAGATGTCCTCAGACATTTGGGGTATATTCTTACCTTCAGTCTCATATCTACGGTGATGACTAAGGCTAGCAAATACCTGCTCTTGGTTTGCATGACCTGCCACCAGCCAAAACATGGCTGGGTGCCGAAAGGCACTGGAGAAGCTTTAGCTCACAAAGGAGAAGGAGCAGTCAAACAGAGTCTGCTCTGTAAAAGGTAGAGAGGGCAGGGAGTGTTAAAACCTGTGATAGCAAGGGGTAGGTCCAGCTGGAAAGGAAGAATTTGGAGGCTAAAGGAAATCAGTTGCACTGAGGATCACAAAAAAGCAGCCGTGCAAAATGACAGAGGAGAATTATTTGTGAAATTGATCAGAATAGCAGAGGCCTGGGGTATTTAAGAAAACCAAGTAGAAAGCACAGAGGGCAAGTGAGCTCCTACATAGCTCAATTTCCAGCACTGTCTTCCCCATTGACCAGGAACTCATGCCTGGATCTCTTATGTATTTGACAGAAGAGCCCCTCAGTAGCTGGACAATATAAATCAGAAAACAGACCATTTCAGCCATAAACTTTTATCCTCAAAAAGTATTTTTCCAATACTTGAAAGCATGAGACTAGGAATAATACCTAGCAACAGAAATATATTTCAAAAGGCTACCTGGTGCACTGTTGGTGTTTGGTCCTCAGACCTGGGGCCCTCAAAAGTCTACTTTTCAGGAAGAGACTGCCTGAGTTTGGGAATATGCCAAAAATAAGAGCTTTCTGTGGATGAACCGCATATCACCTGATAAGCGAATGGTGATCCACAGATCTTCTGGCTTTTTGATCCCAATTCTTTGAGATATTGCAGTGACATTTTAGAGACGCACCACCACCACTTGGAAAGGAGGGCAAAATGAGATTTCTTCTTTCTTTCTTTCTTTCTTTGGTAATGAATGATGAATATGCTTTGCTGACTACTGCTCAGGAAAAGAATAATTGCCATTTAGAGGCTTAGTCAAAATGTAGGCTTCGAAACAAGCAGCCTGATTTTTAAAAACAGTCAACTATTTAGTATGACAGACAAGTCCAATTTTTCTAAATTAAGCATGTTACTTTGGACTCATAAAGCACTATTCTGATTTTTGAGAAACACTGGAAAACTGATGGAAGCTATATTTCCAGTCCACCAATAGCTGCTGAGTTCTAGTCGTCTTCATAGATGGGCTGAGTCATTTAGCACTGCAATTGAAAACAAATCTTTTCAAAGTTGAGCCCTCAAAGGTTAAAGGAGATGCAACATTTCAGTAATATCACAAGCGATTTCTTGAAAACACATGCAAAAATATCAGAATAGATGTCTTTTCCAATAAGAAAATAAACTATAGGTAAGAATGCAAATTGACAAGTGTCATTATTCTTTCCTTGACCAGTCCTTGGTATGTCTCAATTGTCCTACTTTTTTTTTTTTTTAAAGGATGTTGCCATAGTGATATTACAGAACCTGCAAAACTGTCCCAGCTATTCATCATTGGAGATTAAAATATATTATGAAATGGGTTTTAATATATTATAAATTATACATACTGCAATACCAAATTCTATTATAAAACAGGCTTTAAATAACATATTGTGGAGCTAGAGTAGCTGTCCCGCAGTTCAGGTGGAAGATTGCTTTGTATTATAAAGTCTGATTTTTCAGTCTCGCTAATGGCCCCGAGAAGGAGTCATCCACTATGAAATTTTATCTACAGGCTTTTATTCATTGCCACAATTCGTTCGAGCAGCTGGGGCTGGAGAGAGACATGGGGTTAGATTCACTGCTGCTGCCTGGGCACCCAGCGTCATTCAAGACGCTGTAGCGGAGCTGAGACTTTCATGTGGGGCCAACAGAGGCAACAAAGGAGCTATGGGAGAAATTTGCTTTTCTGGACAGCAGCTGGAGGCCAGGACTGATGCCCCAGGGCATGCCTAATGGCACTAGATGCCTATTTTAGACCAAATTGAGCCAAATAAATGTATTTTACTTTACTCCAGGGAAAGTGAGGTTAGAAGGAAAACAACCAGATTTGCCTTTAAAAAGGGTCTTGCCATAGTATTTCTTTTTCCCATATTTAGGAGGACAATGGGGAGTCACACAGGGAAAGAAGCCTGAAATTCCCCCCCGAATTCTTCCTTCCGTTCCATACAGTGGCACATTTAGTAACTACAAAGCCAGTTTTAGTTTCTGGGCTGCAGAGAGCCTCTTTGGATCTAAAGCCTGACAAGGAAGATCTCTTCAATTCCAGGTCCCAGCCACGAACCATCCAATCCTAAAGTACTCAGACTCCTTGCTACACACTAAAAGCAGGAGCCCGCTGCATCCCCTTGGAGATAACCAATGTTGCTCCACAGTGCTACAGTCTGCTGTAATTCCTCCCAGACTTTACAAGCAATAGGAAGAGCAAAGAAGTATAGTGGCAAAAAAAAGCTCCCCCAAGTCCCCAAACTAGCATAGAGCTGCGGCTTGCTGGTGTAGAGGCAGTTGCAACAGCAACAAAGACCTTAGCTTGCACATTGGTGATAAATGGCTCATTGAGCATAATTTGCACACCACCATTGAGGCATATAGGTTGCAAAGCACACACCAGTTGCAAAGCACACGCTGCTGCCTTATGGACACAGGCTGTGAGCTCTGGGGCAGGCAACTCCTGTTGCCTTTTAGAGCAATATTCAGCTGCTTGCACGGCTGCAGAGCAAACACTGAGGCACTACCGCAGAGCAAGTAATCCAACAAGTAACAATCAGTCTTAACAACAAATAGTTTCCTTTGTTGAGCACTAACTTTGAAGTGCCTAGCCAATTTTATACACACTTTACATGAATATTTTGAGCTTAAAAATCACTGCTTGCAAGAATTTGCGTTGTTAAAGTACAAACACTTGGTTGATCCCAGAAAATGCAAACAGGGACCCAAGTGTCTTATTGGTTCTGTGCCAGCTCCAAGGTGTTTTCATTAATGGTCAACTCTTCTGGGTGCTCCTCAGCAGCTGGATGACTAGTGGCCAGCCTAACACAAATGTAAGTGCTTCGTATTGGAGGATTTATGCCATTCCTCAACATGCTGTGTCAAATGCAATTTTTCTTGATTGCACTTCAGGATTGTGGCTTTGAAGCCAGCAAGCGATAAGGGCAAGAACACTAAATGGACCATGTCTCTTAGCAAGCAAGCCACAATCATTATGACTATTGTTAACTGTCACCCTGAGACATCAGGGGCTGTGGGCTTCACTAGAGCCAAGTGGTGACTTCCTTTCCCCACAAAAATTCAGTGTCTTGCATATAGAAGACTCACATGACTCTGGAGTTACACCAGAGCTCTGCATAAATCTCTGTAGCATTTACTGTTTTTCCGAGCAGCAGACAAGTATTTTTCACAACTTGCTAGTGGAGCAACACATTTCATTAACCTGGCTTTTATTCATGCCAACTTGAAAGGTCAAAAACTGTAGCCTGAAATAGTTTCCTCATTTTAACAAGGAGGGTTTCCTGCTGATGAGCATCAGGCACTACTGAAACCTCAAAAAATAAACATTATGTTCATAGGTCCCTTAAGCACAGTAAACCCTCAATCTATCTTGCAGCTGCCAAGCAGGAGAATTTCACACAGAGTCCTTCACTTGCTGATACAAATATACCACTTTAGATCTAAGCTTTATGAGCCTTGTCTTTAGTTTTAATCACACACCTGTGCACATGACACACGAGAGCCCTGACATTATTTGGGCTCATCCTAAGTCTCTTCAGGAATACGTATTTGACTTGTGTGATCTGTAGGTTGTTTATGTTCGTATCAGAAACCCATCCTAAATAAACTCTGAGCCTGAGGTTTTTATGCTCTTACAGCATCCAAGAGTTCACATAGACAACAACTTCCCATTCAGAAGATCACATGCAGAGCCAAGAGAGTCAATCAATTTGCTTTGCTTCCTTGCCCTGCCTCATGAGCAAGACTCATGCTCGCTCCCTTATACTACATGGTCAGCATTTGTTGCCTAAAGAGATGTAAATACAGTTATAAACTTTATAGGAAGCTCAGTCTCTTCTGGATGGAGAAGAACCCACAAGATTTCCCCCTAAACTGGATTACAGTTTAGCCTATTATAGTCTTGTCATTCTTGACCCTCTTTCTGCGCTAACTTCACCAGCATTACTGGGGTCCTCTTGATGTCCAATTTCAAAAGCAAATTCTTAATTCATACAGGAATTAGGAATTATAGCATCCTCAAATATGAATGCCAACTCAGAGGGCCCAAACTTAGGGGCACCTATGATAAGGATCAGGCCTCTCTCTGGTTGCTGGATCAGGCATCCAAAAATCATGAGTTAACATTGAAAACTCAGGCTTGTTTTACCAGCAGTATTCAATGCAATAAATCAACCCATAATTTTCCCCGGTTCTCTCCAGCTAAACTAAAAATCCCATTTACATTGAATCAGAAGTCTGCTGGAGCATGAGGAAAAATAAAGAAAAAGATGAATCAGCATTTTTGATCAACAAATTTCTCTGACACAAAAGAAACAAAACACAAACTTGAACAAATGCAGATCAGATAAACCCTCAGCAGGGAGCACTGACTGTCTGGGGTGAGCTGCTTGACATCTTGGTTTGATCATAATTTCATACATACTGAATAAACCCACATGAGTCTGCTGATATTTAAATTAAAGTAAGTAACCATTTAAATTGCAAACGGACTCTAGTCAAGCATGTACCTTTGAAAAATCTGAGAAATTTAGCCAAAAGAGATAAGCAATGAAACCAGTAGTAATTTTGGAGGTGTAAGGTTGACAAGTCTTCCAAAAGAATGTCTCGATCATGTTTGAACACTTTGAGGCATATGGGAATGGAGCCATGTATTTTTCAAGGCAAAGAGAGAACACATGGAGGGGGAAAAAAAGGGATCATCAACATGTGCTGCTTGGCTTACAGCTGTCATCTCATCTGACTACACGAAAGGGTGCAGCCTGGGCAGGATGCTTGCGCTGTCCCAGGCTGTCACTCAGTGGTATCATGAGATGGTAGGATGCAGTCTGACCACCTCCAGCACATTCAAGCCTGCAGGTCAGTGGTAGTCACCTCCTTTGCAAGTTGTGAGACAAACCCCAGAAGAAACGAACCTGCAAAGCCATGAATTAACCTATGAAGAAGCCTAATAGCTCTTGCAGTCGGCAGGGTAATAGTCTCGCTCTGGGTGATGAAGCATGTGGCTTTGCATTTATTGCCAGCTGCAGCTTCACCACTTACTGAGGCTGGAGAAAGCACCTGAATAGTCACTATGTGTTCAGAAATACATCGAGAGCTTGGAGATGAGCATGAGTGATGGTCAAATGATGGCAACCAGATGTGACACGGTCCCACAATACTGATATGTGGGGAGAAGAACATGGCTTACACACAGCTGCCACACTTTGGGCACACACTGCTGCCCACTGCCCCTTACTGTAGCGAGGATATTTAATGGAGAAAGGACCTTTCACATTGCCAGTTGCTCATTTTCAGCATCTTCATTCAGAACTGCAGGCCCTGAGCCCAAAACCCCGTTACACAGAGACTGGCACTGCATACTGTGAAAAGAAACCTGGTAATGAATGTAAAAAACATTTACTCTCACCTCAAGGCTATCTCATCTTGCCAGAGAGAGATGAAATGACAGGCAGGTAAATGACAGTTAGAGGTTTTCTCTGATTTTTTTAAAAAATGAAAATTCCCATGATATAGTTGGGTTCACCAAGAAGTGGGGGAGGAAACAGATTTCCTATTTTCTTTAGGCATGTTTCTAGAAATGGTTGAATAATTTTAATCTCTAACTTTTCCAAAGAATCAGCTTCAGGCAGAGAGCAAAGACTAAAAATCACAGGAGCACAGGAAAGCTCTAAATACCTGCTCTCAGACTGAAGGCTCCTGCAATGCTGAACACTATTATAAACAACACCTCATAGCATTTGCCAAAGTTACTTCAGTGATGTGCACCCTTCCTCACCGAGGTCCAGTACCTGGGACAAGCCCTCTGAAGGCTGCATTTCCTTTTCTCCATCTCTTCAGGTACTGCTGGTACCCATCCACATCCAGAAAACTGGTAATTCTCAACAGCAGCAGAGAAGAAAGTGCAATGCAGATGAGCCCCAAGCCTGCCCGAAAGCCTCTGTGGGCACTGCAAGGGCAGAGAGCTCGGGGCAACCGAGCTCAAAACTGTACAAAACAGTACTTGCATCTATTTTTGCATGCTTCGGGTCCAGCTTGCCCCTGTGCAAGTGGCAAACGTGTCTCACTTGACTGACCAAATCACAGTACCCAAACACACTCAACAGACTCACCAGCAAGAAGTTTGCGTATTTATTGGAGCAGATGCAGCCAGTGGTGCAGTGACTGGCTTCATCAAGACCAGGAAACAAGAGCTAGTGTGAGCGAACACACAACTTGCTGTTTGCATTGTTATATTGCAACCTCTAAACTGCATTACTATGGAAATGAGATTGGCATCTCTGCAAGACTGAAAAATTCCAGGAGATTGTAAGTTGTTAGGAGAATTCTTGCTGACGTTTTTTAAAATGTCTGTTTTAGAAAGGACAGATGCAGAAATTATAAAGACATATTGTATTGGTTTTGTGTGGCCAGGTTTTGGTAGTGTGGGGGGTACAGGTGTGGCTTCTGTGAGAAGCTGCTAGAAGCTTCCCCCATGTCCAATAGAGCCAATGCCAGACAGCTCCAAGGCCACCGGCTGAGGCCAAGTCCATCAGCGACTATGGTAACGCCTCTGCGATAACGTATTTACGAAGCGGGGAAGGAAAAAAGAAAAACAACAGCCCAACCACAGCTGGAGAGAGTAGTGAGAATATGTGAGAGGAACAACTCTGCAGACACCAAGGTCAACGAAGAAGGAGGAGGAGGTGTTCCAGGTACCAAAGCAGAGATTCCCCTGCAGCCAGTGGTGAAGACCATGGTGAGGCAGGTTGTCTCTCTGCAGCCCATGGAGGTTAATGGTAGAGCAGATATCCACCTGCAGCCCATGGAGGACCCCACACCAGAGCAGGTGGATGCCTGAAGGAGGCTGTGTCCCCATGGGAAGCCTGTTCTGGAGCAGGCTCCTGGCAGGACCTGTGGACCCATGGAAAGAGGAGCCCACACTGGAGCAGATTTGCTGGCAGGACTTGTGACCCCATGAGGGACCCATGCTGGAGCAGTTTGTGAAGAACTGTAGCCTGTGAGAAGGACTCACGTTGGAGAAGTTCATGGAGGACTGTCTCCTGTGGGAGGGACCCCACAATGGAGCAGGGGAAGAGTGTGAGGAGTCCTCCCCTTGCAGAGGAAGGAGCAGCAGAGACAAAGTGTGATGAACTGACTTCAACCCCCATTCCCCATCCCTCTGCGCTGCTGGGGGGGAGGAGGTAGAGAAAATTGGGAGTGAAGTTAAGTCTGGGAAGAAGGGAGGGGTGGGGGGCAGGTTTTTTAAGATTTTGGTTTTATTTCTTATTACCCTGCTCTGATTCGATTGGTAATAAATCAAATTAATTTTCTCCAAGTGAAGTCTGTTTTGTCCGTGACAGTAATTGCTGAGTGATCTCTCCCTGCCCTTATCTGAACCCATAAGCCTTTCGATATATTTTCTCTCCCCTGTCCAGCTGAGGAGGGGAGTGATAGAGCGGCTTTGGTGGGCACCTTGTATTCAGCCAGGGTCAATCCGCCACACACATGAACAATCTGTTTATGTACCTTGAAGAATGTCAACTGGGGATTAACAATTTAAGTCATTGTTTTCCTTCTTAAAAAAAAAAAAAAAAAGGAGCTCCAACGCCTTTAAATCTAAGGCACATACTAATCTTTCCAGAAGACACAATAATATTTGCTAATTACTTACTAATTTTTCACATTCCTATAGAATTCCACTGAAAGCAAAAGGTTTTTTTGGTGAAACATCGGTGGAATATCAAGTGTCTTAGGACAGAATATACTAGATGATCAAGAACATTTTCTTAATAGATATTTCCATTTTGAAGAAGGGATTCTGAAATTTTCCATACAATTAGTCTGGCTTAATTGGACCTGGTTGGAAAATAGATGGAGGAAGGAAAAATCCTAGTGATGTCTAAGATACCCATTCATTTGTCGTGTAATTTAAACATTCAAAATTGCATTGAAATTACAGAATCAAAAAAACGCCACAGAGCTTTAAAGTCAAATCATTCATCTCCTACTTCCATCAGATCCTTTCACACTGGCGGCATTTTATTGTGTGAAGAAGAAAGAAAAAAAACCAAAACAGAAAAAGAAGTAAACTCATTTAAATTCATATTATTTTTGCTATGGGGGGTCTGTGGATAGCAACTGGGCATTGCTGCTATCAGCACAGGGCAAACATCACAAAGGACAGTCATTGGCTCAACATCTTTATATTCAGGACAGCTAAGGCATCCAGAAAATGACAGGAAAGGCCATAGATACATATATAGAAAAGCCCAGAATATTTTTCTGGCTCTCAGTTCAGCCCGCCAGACTTATTCAGGTCTCGCTGGGGAGAGCGCAGAGGAAAGGAGAAGGGCACTTTCGCAGAGTTCAGCTGGTACTAAAGAAAAGCCAGTTTTCTGAGGACTGGCACTTTGGTGAGGGATTTGAGTTTGTCTTGCAACAAGAGTAAACAAAATTTTTTACCCGTGTGGTAACAAAACAGCAGCTATAGAGGTTTCCCTGATATCAGACTAATTTTTTGAGGATGCTGACTATTGTCTGAGGGGAGACTGGAGAGGGACAGCACTTGTGGATTTCCCTCACTGTTTTCTTGTTGAAGGACCAAATTTCATTTGCAGTCCTAGCTTATGGTGTGAAAACTAAAGCCTGAACCCAGAAATGGGACTCACGCAGTGCACTCCAAAACTCTTTGTCAATACATTACTCCCTATATCAAAACTGCAAAACTGTGTCAGAACCAACCCTGTGGGAAATATCCCAGGGTTTCTAGCAACAAAGCAGATAAGAGATAACCTCGAAGTGCTTACACTGCAGCCTGTCTTACAACTAGTCCAAAAGGCACACAGGGTAAATTCCTCTCAATGTCATTTTACAACACCAGGAGACACTCTTTAAAAGTTGAATTTTTTTATTGAGATCATAGGTAATGTAAGTATTCAAATATAAGAGGCCAATTGCTCCAATCTTTATTCAAAAAACAAGGTTTTTGTTCTCTCACATATATTCAGTGAATGACAGTCATAGTGGGAGCATGCGGCCTTTGCAATGTCCTACAGTGTCGCTATTGGGATTATTGCAACAGACGTGGAAGAAACATGAACTATTGGCAGAGTAACACCTGAAAGCAAGGATTAAAGCAGTAGAACAAGTTATTTTCCCAGACCCTGCTAAGCATTCAAATTCCCAGTGTCCCATTGTTTATAGCAAAGAGCATAACAGGAAGAAAAGTGACACAAACATGAATCTATCCAGGTGACTGTGATTGACAACGAGCTGGTAAAGGACAGCCCCAAAAATGGATTTATGAAGAGACCACAAAACTAATTCCTTTTGTGATATAATCCTGACTCTAAGCTACAGCAGAAATGCTAATGCATTAATCTATGTCTCTAATGTCACCATTCTAATTCAATACATTACTAGGGAGATAAATCTCTGAACACTTCCCGCATAAATAGCACGCATTGTTGTGATTTTCTTAATAAACCATGGAAAATTAACACAGGCATTGCTAGCAGCTTCATATCCTAATGCAAATGCAATTTATTGTTTTGTGAGATATAATGCTATACACATATACAGACAAGTTATGATATTACACTAATTTTTGCAGACAGACTTGAGACGGTTGACAAACTAGAAATGTAATGTGCTGTCTGATCCTGTCCCTTCTCAATGCAGCTCTTCAACATGAAGTATAGCGGGGCTGAGACAGGACCAGCAAAGGACAATTTTAGCTGAAGATGCAGGTGGAAGATGGCAATTTGCCTTTGTGTTGATGCAGCTGCAGGGTGGTGAGCTTGGGAGGCAGGGGACAAGCACACAGATGCAAGCTGCTCACTGCCTCCTGGGGAAACATCGCTCAGGCCCTTATAGCAGGGACAGACAGAAAGTGGCAGGACAGATCATGTTTCTGTTTTATACACTCACACAGCAGCTCTTTTCTCCACCTAATCCACTGGTGTAGTAGGAAACAGCTGCTCATCCTAATTTTACACATGAAAAGTAGAGGAATGTTTTTGCTGATTCCAAAACATGATGCCAAGAAATCTGCTGGGCTCCCAGGCAGGTCTGCCCCATGGTTGGGTACTCCAAAACAGCTGGACTCTGACCCAAGAAAATGTACCTCAGAGCAGGGGTCACTGAAAGTTACAGCCTGGAGATGGGGCCAACCCATTAACACCCTGCAGCACCATTTTACTTAATCCCACAGTCCTCCAAGTTTGACAGTGCTAGAGAATGAAACAGGAAACATCCTGGTATTACCATACAAATCCATAGTGCCTTGAATACTGCAAGCAGAACTCACCTCACGTGCCAAAATATTACAGTATATCTGGACAATGTATAAAAGGCAGCAAAAATGGTTAAAGGAGTGAAATGGCTTCAATGTAGAGAAGGACTTAAAAAGAATAGGGCTCCAGCCTGGAAAATACAATGTGGTAGAGGTCTATAAAATCTTGAGCAGCATGGAGCAGGGTGCAGGGAATGACTGCTCAGCATTTTCTGATGCAAAAACTCAAGGCCATCAAATGAAATAAAACACCATTAAGTTCAAGAGCAGACCAAAAGAGGCACTTCTTCACAAGATGTATGGTTGAGCTGTGCAGCTGAGCCATGGGATACTACAGATGCCAAAACCTTTCTGGGAATTTGAGAAATTAATGGAAGAAAAATCCTTCTTGGGTTAGCAAAGACAGGGATGCTGCCTGTGGCTCAGGAAATCCCTCAGCTCCAGACTAGCAGAAGTGAAGGAGCTTCATGCCCTGCCCAAACACCCTGAGGAGCGTGGCTACAACAGTCTGACCCAGACAACCATTGTGATCTGGCAAGGGATGCTTCTCTGCCACCACACTGAGCAATATTTGATTCTCTACACATGCCTGAGCCTCAGCTCACATGGAAAACAGACAGCTTGCCTATGGAGCTGTAAAAAGTCACCATCCTGCTACATGTGATCCATTTGCATATGGAACACCAAAGCCCAGCTCAAGGGCAGTACTGAGATGTCAGCATATATTATGCAGTGTAAATCACAGCACTGAGAATGCCCTGGTCCCCAAAAAAGAAGCAAGAGACCTCCAGCTGTAGCTCAAAGAAAAGACTCAGCCTATTGTTAATAGCACATTTAGGCTCGTTTGCCAATAGGGGCTCAGCGGTCCAGTGAAGGAAGCAGGGAACGTACCTTGGGAAGAAGCAGGCTCTGCCCTAAGCAGAAGGTAGCGGCACTCATGCTGCCCATTTGCCTCCCTGAGGCTCATTTGAGGCCAAGCTCACATCCCCAGGAAGAAATGTCAGGGCAAGCTATGGCAAGGGCAGACACCCTCAGCACCTCTTTGCCCTGGTGCCCCCACCAGTCCCAAGAACAAAGCATCTCACTGCAGTGCAGCCCCAGACAGGGGGAAAGGCTCAGAGCAGAGCCTGGATTTGTGCAAACCTGATGTTTGTCCAGTTACGTACATTGCAGCCTTTCTGCCCTTACACTCCCAAGCTCAGGGGCTGCAGCATTAGAAAGATTTGCCATTAAGACAAGCATATGGTGCAGGGCCATTGTAACGTTTCCTTTCAGGATAGCGATGCTTTCGACATGTTTTTTCCCCCTCTGCCGATGCTGCTCTTTGAATTGCAAACATTGTTCATTTTAGGCTGAGACAACACAGAAAGGAAAGAAAAGCTTTTGTGCAAATGGGCACATGAACTTGTTCTCTTTGGAAAATATTGAGATCATCCTGGAGAATGCGGATCTGCTATCTGATACAGCACCTGCTGCCTAATGCAGCAGCACACGTATTAGGGGAAAAATCCTACAGCCTGCCCAGAAATCCCACTAGCTAGCACCTGGAAATAGGCCAGGGGCAGCAGCACCTCCCAAGTAGTACCATGTATAGACCACCCAAGAGAAACAAGGAGGAGGAGGGCAGAATGAGTGATACTGATGAACTGGTGCTCTTCTGGGGTACTGGAGCATGGTACAATCCCTAAGTTAGGAGTTATTTCAAAATCAGAACACCATAAGACAAAATGGACTTAAACTGTCTTGTCTACATGTTTGGTCTTCTTTCTACCAGCGAACTGAACTTGAAAAAACTCAGAACAATGTATTGCAAACCAGATGTCGGCCTTCAGCGGTTTGCAGTATTTGGAATAAGTAACCCTTTAAATGTGATGCTGTTAGCTCTGCCTCTACTGCAGCCTCATGGCTGCTCTTCTCCAGGACAGATGGACTCAAATCCAAAAGGTTCACTGCTGAGCACCACAGAGGGCCTCACAGTATGGAACAGTGGCGATGCAGCATAAGGTAACAGACTGATATCTCCTTTTATCACATGTGGTGAGGAAAAGCAGAAAGGATCCCTCAACAACAAACCTACTGTGTTTAGGTAGCACAAGCCTGGCTTTGCAGAGCCAAACTCTAGCATGCAGCTGGCTGTGAAGCACTGCAACAAGTCAGGACTTCCCCCCCTCCCCTCACAAAGATGCAGCTGCCAAAGAATTAATCTGCACTTGGTTTTGCCACCTTTGGCCAAATGCTGTGCCGCCATATTGCACAGAATTCAAGTCAGCAGGGCAGGTTTGATCTTTGCCAATACTATGGCAGGTTTGATTTATTCTCGGCTATAATACACACTTAGACTGTGGCTTCTGGCAGCATGCTTTATTTCCAGATCAATGAGAAATTATTATTGTGGAGAAGCAGACTTGGGGAGTGGATCTCCTTTGCCCTCAGGCACAGAAAGCCCAGATTATTCACACGTAGACAACTCTCTCTGAGTTGTGTTAGGAATGTAATGGCTGAGTTTTAGGAAAACTTCTAAAACTGATGCCAGGCCTGGAGCTGAGCCTGTTGCAGGGGGTCACTCGGATGGATCTGCCTCTCCCTGAAGATGACTCAGATAGCACCAGGCTTCTGAAACAGTGCTACATGTCTATACAGAAGCAACAGGGTTACAGCCAGGTACGCTTTTGAAAAATCTAACTTAAATGTTGAAAACCAGCAATTATCTTTCTTTTCTCCCATGTTTTATCTAGATCCTTTCCAGAGCCATTATATACACCTGTGGCTTAAGAGTCCCTCTCAAGGGCTAACAGGGTGCACAGCTCAGTGAAGTCTGTGAAAGTGACTGCAATACAATTAAGGGCTATCCAAAACTGACTCTTGGGTGTTATCTCAGGTGGATGGACTTTAATAATTGTATAATTCAAGGCACCTGGATTTTCTGTCTCATTATGGGCTCTAAAGTTTAAGAGAGAAAAAGATTTGGTAGCAGACATAGGGGCAGAAGAAAATTTGTATTTCTACTTTGTGGGAGACTCCTGTAATTTCAGCATTCCATTTCTATTCAGAAAAAAAGCATCAAGTGTTGAAGTTTGGAATATAATATGAGCAAAAAGTCTCAAATGTTTCATTTGGGGCTGAAACATTTAATCCAACTTCCAAATGTTTATCTGTCAGCATACAAAAAAAAGGCAAGAGGAAACTTATAAACAGAAAAGGGGCTCCTAAACTAAACAGCACTTAAAAAAAAAAATCAAGATTTTACTTGCTAGAAATCTGTTCTGGAGGAAGATTTTTTTAGACAGATATGTGAAAAGATAAGCTTCTCAGATGGCTTCTTTGAGAATCAATTTTAGATAAACATTATGAAACCACAAGTAGCATGATAAACATGCATGTCATGTTTCTTCACCCAGCTGCAGCTGGGAAACCAAGCAATAAATACTATTTATTTATTTTAATAGTATGCTTAGCGAAAGTATTACCAATATTTCCTAAGCTTAAAATCGTCCATGAATGTATTTTACCGTGAGACTCAGCATTTTCATAGTAATTTACAACTTTAAAAGGGTAAACTCTATTGCTCTCTGTCAAACCAACAACTGGGTAAGTGCAGAATGTTACCATGTGAAGCATGATGAAATTTATTGCTGCCGTCATTAGTACCTATTGATTTCGTTTATAACAACCCTAGGGGAATACTAAACCGATTACACCTGTGCTGGGCTCTCTCTCACTCTCTGACAGGACACAAACATGGCAATGCCAGCTTGCAAACCATCATTGCTGCTCGCTTTCCTCTGAGGATGGGTTTTTGCAGATCAGCATTGCTCCTTTGGTTAGCGCGCCAGGTTTTGCTCCATTTTGTTGCTACTCCATGCATTGCTTCATTTTTTAAGAATTTGCAGCTCTCAGACAGCCTAGGCAGCACAAATACTGATTAATTATTAGTCAACACATGATTAAATCATATCAATTCCTTGTTAAGCATGCTTTTCACAATTTAAATCAGATTTTGGGTCATTTTACAGTGTTAAGAGTCCCACTCGTAGCCTGGAATCACAGGTACTAACAGAAGAACTGATTGAGGAATTCTCATAAAGTTATTTAATTATTTCAGCAAAATACAAGTAAAAAGACTTTTGCACAGGAAAATCTGAAGCAAAATGTGTTTTCTTGGTTTGACTTGTGTGGTAAAGTAGCGTTTTAGACAGAAGCTGATTTAATTTTTAACTGATCAAAGACGTGACATTTCATACTTGTGTAGGAAAACTAAGTATGAAATTTGATTTAAAGAATCAGAGAGTTGCATTTCAATATTTAATTGAAAAATATTTAATTATTTTCATTCTGCAATTAGGACAAAAAAGATGCTGAAATAGAGTTTCCCATATTCACGATTTTAAACATTGGGGGTAGCTCAGAAATTTCCCCTAATTAACTTGAAAAGACTGATACTGTTATTTCATTCTGTTCTTCCTACCATTTTTACTTAAAAGGTATTTCTTTAATTGAACAGAAAAGCAATTTCAGTCTTAATCACATGAGTCCATGGAACAGAGCATTATGAAAAAAAAATTGCTGATTTAGCATGCAAGAAAAGGGAAAATTACCAAGCTTGTGACTGCAGGGCCAGCTTAGGAATCACCTTCCTCCAGTCAAGCTCGGCAGTTGGGAGGCTACAGATGCCCTTCTCAAGCTTTGGACTTGCAAAAAAAAAAAAAAAAAAACAAAACAAAAAAACCACAAACCTCAAGCTGCGTGTTTTGCTTTTTCAGCCCCATTATGCCAGAAGAGCGATGTAACACAGCCCAACCCACACAGGCACCACCCTGCTAATAGGCGTCAAGAATGGGATAAGCACAGGAAAGCTATTGACTCCATCTGGCACAGCAAGAATCACCAGCAATGCCAAACAGCATGAACCCAAAGAGGAGAAAGTATCTCCAGAAAGTAGACCTTTGCAGTTAAAGTAGTCCCATCCTCCCGGATAAAAGAATACTTGTTCTGTTTGGTTCCCTCCCTCCATCAGGCCTGACCCGTGCCAAGTTTCCCATCACAGACTTGTGTTGCTATACCCTCCCTTTGCACAGAGAAAATGCAGCTTATGAAACCGGCCAACAGTTTCTTGCGATAGATTGTTTATGGTTGATGGCTTTCATGTAAGAAACCACCTCTGCCTCAAACCCCCTCAAGATACTTCTCTTACTCTCCTTTAGAAACTCCTTTTATCTACTTAGTGCAATGAACGTTATTAGTGATCATTTGTTCAAACTGCCACAATTCCCCCCACTGTGGCTATTGTAAGAGTTCATTAGAGGCCACTAGGATGACAGACCACAGCAAATTAAAAAAACAAAAAATTCACAGCAACTGCACAATAACTTTTTATAGACTGCCTCTTCACACCGCCCCCGTGCGCACAGTCTTGGAACTCACCACATTACTCTTGCAACAGGCATAAGGCGCTAAGTCACACAAGCAGCCCAGAACACTGCCTTTGGGCAGTTTCCATCTCACACCCTTAGACTGGCTTATCTCACTACACAGAGATAGTTCTTACGTATTTCTATGGAGGTCACAGAAACCTCAACTCACAAGGCAGAAACTCAGTTTACACAACCTTAGGAAACTGAAAAAGCTCCCCACTGGCAAATGATGGTTGCAATTCATGCTCTATTTTGTTCCTTTCTTTGGGTTTTTTCCCCAATTGTGCAGCAGTAGAAGCAAGGACCAGATCCAACAGCTTATAACAGGAACTGTGCAACAACTACAATACATCTCCAGAGGGATCTAACTCAGCACCCACATGCAAGTAAATATGTCCCTTTGAATACATCCCTCTGGAGATCAGCTAGCACAGTGGTATACTTCCCCCCCGCCTCCCCCCCCCCTCCCCCCCCCCCCCCCATTTTTCATGGTAGCTGAACATTTTCTTATACTCTCCCAGGGAGCAGCATGCAGCAATGAAACCGGCCACAGCCCATAGAGCTACAGGTATGAGGAGGCAGGCACCTGGGGGAATAGAAACTACAACCTGTAGAGCAAGCAATCATTTTAAGCCCTGCTTTTCAAGCCACGCTAATCTGTGCCTTGCATCATGCACATAATTTCTTTATTAGGGTGCTCAGGCCAGGCCATAACCACTGGGACATTTTAGATCATTCTGGCAAGGCGTGCTTAGGGCACACGCCTTCCCACAAAGCCCGCTCTCCCAGAGATCAACTGGCATCCTCAAGGGAATAACAAACATGGGCACCACTGGGACTCAGTACATTTGTGACACCATGTGCATGGCTACATCATGCCTCTCTGCTTGGAAAATAACCTAAAATCAGGCTATCCATTGCTCAGAAGATTTGCCTTTTCCATCCATCTTTCCCAGATGTATTTCCATTTTTTTGGTGTTTTGTTGTTGTTTGGGTTTTGTTTGTTTGTTTTGGTTTCCCTCATTTGCTGTCATTCTTCCCTTATATGCAGCAGCCAGCTGCTGGACACTCAAAATCCCTCATGAAGTCACTAAATAAGGTCACCACTTACTGCTTTCCACCTGCACTCCCATCATTGCTAATTACAGATTCCATAAATTAGTTCATTGGTGACATCTAAATGAAGCCATTTACAAATTGCAGTAATGCCGAGCAGCCCAGCTCCCTGATACGGGTAATGACTAGATGTAAACATCGTCAGACTGCACAGGAGGGATGATGTGCTGAATTCACCATTGTTACTGCCCAGCCACGATGGCACAGATGTAATTTTCTCTCATGCATATAGGATTTGCCTGTGCTGCTCAAAGCAGAGAATGGGTGGTTGGATTGCCAGTGCTCCATGCATTCACTACAAACCAAGGAAAAGGGAGAAAAGCATCCTGGAATTGGAGAGCTTCAGTTCCTCAGAGAAAGCATTTAGCCTATCTGTAAATAAGCACAGAAACTGGGATTTTACCAACCTTGCTTATACACAATGCTCCCTCCCCTACAACATTGAGATGCCTCAAAGGGTAAAAGAACAACTCAGGATAAAAGCCATCACCTTGCAACTAGAAAGCAGAGTAGGCAGAGAAACACTATTTTGTGGCCTCTCTGTAAGCTTTGGCACAGAACTGGATGTCTTTGGAGGCCTCGGTCACTGCAGACTTCTCCAAGCAGCCATCAAGATGCAAGAAGATGTTCATGCTGCCAGTCAAGTTGTATCCAGATACCTCTCAAAATACTTCCCTCCATGAGCCACCCAATGAAATCACTGTATTCCCCGATACTTTCTTACACAGCATCTCCAAGAGAGGTGCCCGCCCTGCACCATTTTGGGACAAACGTGCTCAGGTCACCCTACCTGCCCTACTACTCAGCCGCAGCCTGACCCAAGGAGCAACAGCCACCGTCAGCTGCACAGCTTGGGGAGCAGCACCACTTGGCAGCACAGAGGCAAGTTAATATTCAGACAACCATTTGGGGAAGCTTTTCCCCAATCCACCTCATATTCTGGCTAGACTGTGCTGCAGAGATGCAAATTTGCATGGTTAGTGGTGGGGCAGCTGGGGACTGGCTGGGAAGCCCTTGCACCCTGGTTGCAGAAGGCTCCAGTATCGTATTCCCAGCCAGCTAACCCATGTGAAATGAAACCATGCCTTACACTGCAGGGCTGGCAAGCACAGAACAAAGAGCTGCAGTTTTTCCCCCCTGAAAGCCAGAGTTAATTTGGTAAACATCCACTGTTTTAAACCCACCCTCCACAACCCACAGCATCAAAACAGAATTACCACTATGTAGTCATTCTGGAAACACCCACACCACAGACCTTCAGTGAAAGCATGGTAGAAAGAGCAAGACAAAAACTAAATTTAAGAAAAACACCAAACACTGTTTTTGCCATGGATGCTGTTCTAACAGTTTGAAGTAAGGTGCTTTTTGAAAACAACCCTTCCAAGTGCATTGATTGCTTCTTGCTTGCAGAAAATCCCGAGTTAGGGCTCCCATTGATTTATGTCACATTTAAAAGCCTAGTTCTCTTGAGTTATTCCACTACATTTCAAGCCAAGCAATTAATTCTTGTTTTTTAAAAATTATCTAGTACTTAGAAAGTTTCTGGAGCAACACACAGCACTACAGAAGTGAGTCTCTTAGAAAGATGCTAAGCATTCCTATGCCAACATATTTCACAGATTGAACTGCTCTGATATTAGCAGCCTTTGTAGCACACATACACATACATATAACATGCCTGGAACATTTTGTCACTTCAGTGGCGTTTGGATGTCTAGCATGAGAAATTTGTTGGCAGTCAGACTGAAAGCACATCCTATTCACCTGTCATGTAAGCGCTTTACGTGCAGAGGTAACCCAGATAAGAAGGAGTTAATTGTTTGACCACATAGATGCAGGAACATTATTCTTTCCCTTTCAGTTAAAACTTCATAGGAAAAAAGAATTAAAAGCAATATATTCTAGCAGCTGAGATACTGATACTTGTATGTGCTGTTAAACTGGAGGGAACCTGCAGCTCTCTGCAGTGGCTTGGCTGCCGTTCTCACCATCACCATCTGCAAGAATTTTCCCTGTTAAACATCCCAGCCTATATATTTATTTAAATGCTAAAAGGAGCTTTTTCCTACCACTTCAAATCTGTGCTTAAGCACCCACAGGAGCACAGTACACAAGTGCCTTCACCTTGTTCAAAAGCCCTCCCTTAGCTTTTTTTGCCAGGCACGTTCTTCATGAGTGGTCAGGTATGAGGAGCTGGCCGTAAGCTGCATGCAACATTGAGTCAGCACCACCCTTAGCCCTGAGTTTCAAACTATGGTAGTGAGAGTTCAGAGAGCAGCCACAAGAAAAGTCACATCAACCATCACCTTTTCCCAATGCTTAACACAAGATATGAAGCGCAAAGAGTCGTTTTCAGTATCAATCAGCTCCCTGAGCCAAGGACAAATGTTGCGCTGGGGTAAGCCCCTATGGCACATCCAAAAGCGAATCCACGACCACTCAGGAAATGCCATGTCAGCCACCCAAGGCCATACTGTAGCAGTTAGTCTTTTCCCAAGGATGTTTACCATCCTCCACATGCCTAATTAACCACAGCACATAAAGAAACCGACTCTGCCTCCATCCAGCCTGGTTTCACCAATACAAACACCTCACTGCTGTGGGATGGTTGCATGTATAATGGCTTAGTGTCAGGCTAACTATTAATGCACTCATCAGCATTTGCACAGGACTCACTCCACAACCAAAGTTATTGGAACATCATTATGTGATCATTATGCAAAGAAACCCACCAAAAAAAAAAAAAAAAATAGAACAAAACAACAAAAAAACCAAAAGCTCTTCAAAATGCAAAGGTGGCAAAGGTCGGGGGTGGCCCAGATCAGCTTGGCATGAAGAAAACAGCATTTGTCTGATGAGGTTTCAGCCCAGCCATGCCATGCCACATGCCACAGGTTTGCTCTGGATGCTGGAGCTTTTTTGTGTGTGTGCTTTTGGGTAAAGCCTAAAGCTACGGTGGCACATGGATGTTGCCAGAGAAGAGGAGGGGCCTACCAACCTAGCCATCCTGGATAAAGGTGGCAGTCAGGGAACAGCTACACACTCCCACTGCACAGGGACCGTGGGTACAGGAAGAAAAACAGCTCCGCGATAGCTCAGCAGCCTCCTCACGCCCATCCCAGCTGAGCATTTCCCTATACTCTACACACCATGGGCAGCTCTGACAACACTGAGACCCAGCTCCAGACTTATTTGCAAGGCCACGCTCAAACACCCCACTGCAGGGCAAAGCAAGGGCAGGACAGGCTGCTGTAGCAGTTGCTGCCGCTCCATTTCATATCAAACCCAGCAAAACACAGACTTTCCAGCTAACGTACAGTAATAAAGAAGGTCTAATTCCTTTCTAACACAGCCCGCAAGCGGTATACACCCACAATGAAGTACCTGCTTCACTTCAGGGAGCTCCAGGAATATCCAAGTCATCCCTGTATAGGCAAAGCACTCATCCAGTATCCCAACTCCTTGCAGCTGCTGTCCCAGCCCCACAGCTCCCATCTTCCCCAGGTGCAAACAAGCCCTGCATTGCACAGCTGGAGTCCGCTGGGGCTGAATGCTCCAGCATCTCTGATGCCTGTGGCTGTGATTTTACAGCCCCTACTGACACCGCTGCACCTGGAAACCCAAAGCAAACCCAGGCCAAAAACTTCTAAACCAGCCCCCAAGATAAAAACAACAAAGCTTACTTTTTTGACTGTGACTACATGGCAATGATATGATTTGAGACAAGTGTTAAAAATCTCAGGCTAGGCAGTGCTTCTTCAGACCATGATTTTCATGTTTCCCTGCTAAATAGCTAAAAAACCTCTAGTGTTTTCCCAGTAGGGAGGCTTTTTTTAAAAAAAACTACCCTGGCTGAATATCTTCTTTATTTAAGAGTTCATCAAGGATTCTCTTAAATTTGCCTTTTAGGTTCATATTTTTAAAGCTTTCCTTTGCAGCTACAGTATCTAGAAACATGTATTTTATTTATTTGCTTATTTTGAGTGCTGGATTCCTCTGCAATTACAGGGAACCCTGCAGTTGCAGGACTCCAGCAGGCTTTCAGGAAAGCAGCAAATACCATGAGAGTGTGAGAGCTCACAAGACTGCAGATCTGTCACAGCAATAACAGGTTTTTCCTCTGTGACTGTAATAAAATTCATAAAGTTATATGAAGGACGAATTTTACTCATTGTGTTTTAATTTGTTCATTAGAAATAAGCCTGGAAATTCAGCTGTAGGCAGGTATAGGGGCTGGTTATACCTCTGGGACAGGATCACTGCTCTTTTCATCAATGCTGCATGACCGAGGGGGTCTACTGAGCTCAGCACAGCGCTTTCCACTAGAGAGTAAGTCATAGAACCATGTTCCTGAATCTGCCCTGTTTTCGGTTATTACCTCAAGCATTTCTGAGGGTCCTGATGGATATCTCTGGTGAATTTTGGTGTTGCAGCTTAAAATACTTTCACTCATGGAGGCCTGTGCTGGAGACAACTCCCTGTACCCCCAGGAGCAGAATGAAACCTGCTCCCAGACCTCAGTCCTTGAGTATAAACCCTCCATCTTCGTTTCAAGCACTGGCAAATGCATCTCTACACCTAGACACAGGACCATGACCTGGGGCACCTGGGACACAGGTACATGTCCCCTTTGGCAACTGCATGCCAGTAGAAAAAGGTACAGCTAATGCAGCCTTCCTCCCAATCACACAAAATACATATATATTCCCTTTCCCCTTTGGATTCAGTTTTTCATGCTGAGAAGGGTGATGAAAAAACAGGTTAAAGAGGATGGCCTCCCATCTGTGGGCAGAGGGAAAGCCTTCTGCAAAGAGAAAAGCCTGGCATCAAAGCTTCCCTTTGACTTATGCTGACATACTTCTCCTTGCCCTTTTTTCCCCAAGCCCTTCAGCCAAGGTGGTGGCACCTCTGGGAAAATATATAAATTTAATTTTTCCCAAGTCAAGACTGTTTTGCCAGTGACAGTAACTGGTAAGCAATCTCCCTGTCTTTATCTCAGCCCACGAGGGTTTTTTCCACCTCATTTCCCCCCACCCCATCCTGTTGGGGAGGGGAGCAAGTGAGCGGCCGGGCAGGCGCCTGGCAGCCAGCCACCTCCAACCTGCCACACCAGCATCACAACTGCAACACCTCAGAGAGAGGATTCAGAAGGAGCTCCCACATGTGGAGAAAAAAACTAGTCTAAGAACAAGTCAGTGCAAAATCTGGAGGTTTACCAGTTGCAAGCCTTCTCCAGGGACATTTGCACTTGTGGCCCCACTGGCAGAGAGCTAACCGCAGACTTGCTGGTTCTTATTTGTAAGGAGGCCAGTGTCACTTTTCTTTTGCATCTTTTTGTTGGGGGACTGGTGTGCAGCCTGACTTACCGCCTTACTCTAAATTCCAGGACTGTGGAATAAAAATCATTTGCTGTTAGTCAACCAAAGCTGTCTTTTCTCTCTCTCTATTGATTACTCCTGAATAATCAATTGACATTTGGCACAGTCTTATTTATAATAATTCAAGTCAGCAGCAACATAATTTAGAAACTGGCTACTAGGCATGTGTTGGTAATGAATCGAATCCATGGATAATTCAAATTCATAGACTAAAAAATTACATGTAAATAATGTTAAGGTTGTGACAACCTGACAAAAGACTGCCAATTCAATGTGAAAACTTTTCCTCTCTCTGTGGCTGAGGGGAAAGCCTGGAGAAGACATGAGAAGGGACCAGCATTTGCTGCATCCCCAGTGATCGTGCAACACCTTTGGGTTCATACCTAGGTGACATCACCTTTGTGTTGAGCTGAACTGCATCCCTCCTTGTTCACTCATTTCCAGTGCTGTCATTTTATCCCATAGCAGGAAACGGATGTATATTTTTACACAACAGATTGCTTGGCCTGTTACGAAGCCAATGGAGTGTGAGTGTAAACCTCCCCTAGTTTTATGGATTATGGAGTTGTGGTGTCTTTATCCAGCTGTTGTGTCGAAGCAGCAGAGACCAAAGCCCCCAGCCATTCCCTGCTGGGCATGAAGCTCCCACTAACATCCAGCTCCCGTCACAACTCCAGAAATGGCCTTTTTCTCCTTGTTGCACCCTGTGCCAAATTTTACTGTGAATAGAGCCTGAATCTAGCATGGAGGGTTACCCTTAAACCTGCAACAGGAGACACCAGGAAATTGTAGGTAACTTCACACTGAGCAAACTAATGGCTCCTTAAACATCTCCTTAAACAGCTGGTTAACCTGCTCATTTTGCCATTGGATTTAAAAGCCACAGAAACCCATCTGGATAGCAGGGTGTACCTACAGCCAGTCACAGAAGGACAGGTACTCCCGAGAAGCAGGCGCTGCCTGCAACCACCAGCTCTTGGCACTCTCCTGTCACCGCATGCCAAGGTGGGTTTGTGCTTTTGAATTATCACAGAGCAGGACAAATTATTTGTGTTTACTCTAAAGCCAGTCCAACAAGTATTTCTCCAAAAGGAAACCACAGGGAGTGCTAAAGATTGACTACAGCATTTTTTTTTTCAGTGGGATTACACAGCTAACACCTCATTAAAGCCACCATGCAGCTAGGTCAGAGTGATGGAGTAGCCTGGCTGGGCAGAAGCCCTCACCCCAAAGCAGCAGCACCCAGGGCTCACCACTCTGCTCTGAAGATATGCCTGAGAGCACTTTATTGGCACCCGAGCTCTCAGAATTGCACAATCCACAAACATATCTTCAGTGAAAGAACTGGGCTTCTCTAACAAAAGTCCTCCCTGCAGCCTTCAAGAGGTTCTTCCCCCTTGGGAGGTCAGAGCCAGAGACTTTGGGTAAAATGCAAATCCTCTCCCCTTCCCATGCAAATGGGACTGACACTTGAGTTTCAAACCTACCACAGCACCATCATCTCCCTGCCTGCCCTGTTAAGACTGAACTACACAGATAAATACGTTAAATGAATTGTTACACATCTTAGGTATTCAGCAGTAGGTTGATAAAAGGCAGCCCTTCATGGTAACCTACCTTATACCTATATAGACACCAAAAAAAAAAAAAAACAGAGAAAGCTTATGGCTGTGTGCTGGATTGCAAACACTATGGGCTCTGCAGTGTAATTTCAATTATGGGAAAATGCACTGTCAAGCCCTCATTCAAACCCTTAATTACCAGCGCTTAACCACCACATACTATTGAAGGAAACTATAATTCACTTTGAAAAAGACCTGGTTTATACCTATAATTAAATTAATCATAATTAATTCCAACAGCTACTGCTATAACTATTAAAGGAGAGAAATATTAAAGAAATGCATTGTCAGGGATTGCTTACAGCACTGCTATGGTGGAAAAACAAGCGTGCTGCTCCAGGTTTCCCTTTGGTTTTGCATCCAAGTATTTAGCAAAGGACAGTAAACTCTTTATCTTCATTTCACGCTTGTTTTTTAATGTGTCCTTCTCCCCAGGCTAAGCCACATCCAGATCTTGGACATTTGCTAGGTAACATTTCTAAGATCTGGCCTCTGCTGTCTGCCTAGTGAGTTCATCTTTTGCTGGAGCTATTCTGTATCCCTTCTTCTGACTCCAAATGCTGCCAAGGGATCATCTTTCCAGATCATTGTTTGAAGTAACATCGCTTTCCCTCTGCACCCTTCAGCTGGACCCCTAATCCCATGCAGAAGAGCCTTTCCCCCTGCCTGCAAGGCCCTCCACCCTCTGCTGCAACACAGCCTCTTTCCATGACTGTGGAAAATAGAAACTTTCCCTCCACCTACTGCTGCCTTACTGTCTCTGCTGCAGTTTTCTGTGTATTCTTGCCATCCCCTCTGCAGTCTCTGAGCAACACTAGGAAAGGCTAACTGTGAGGAAAACCCAGGCAGAAAGAAAGCTCTCAGGCAGCAGCAATCAGGGCTGGGGGCATGTAATCAGGGAAAAGAGGGTGGAGAGAAGCTGCAGTTTCTTCCCTTTCTTTAAGCAAAATGACAGACAGACTGAAGGAAGGGGAAATATTCCCCTACAAATTCTGGGTTATAGTGGCAGTGTGGTGCACTAATAGATCATAGCATTTCATTGCAGAGTACTGTTAAACAGCAGGAGGCTTCTCAAGAATCAGTGTTAAATACTGTGTAATCTACTAAGTAATAAACTATTAAAAAAATACGGGGCACATCATATTTCTTGACTCACACAGTTTGCTTATTGGTTTTTATACATGTCTGCTTTCTAATTTCACCATCAGAATACATCAAGCTGCTTTTATTCCTTCCTTTCACAGGGCTGGCTTGTTTTTGTTTTGTGTTTGAAAGGCAGCTCCTTTTAAGTGTGTGAGTTCATATCCCTTAGCAGCCTTCAAACAAATTCAAGTCTTCAGGGCTTTCAGTACATCATCTGCGGGCAGAGCTGCCTGCGTTGTTTCTTCTTCCTGTAGCTCTGCACATTGCTCCTCTGGCTTCATCTGCAGTGAAACCAAAATCTTATTTGTTCTCTCATCATTTCCAGGTGCCCCCTCTGCACTATGAATGGGTTCCCTATGAAAACATATGTGTCTGAATTTTTTAGCAAGGTCAAAGAAAGGACATTTGGCGCTTTAAGACTATCTTGCAGGGCAGACTTAAGCAAACTACTCTTGTTTGAAGATGTGATTATCCATTAATGTCAAATTAAAGATGAGCTGAGATCCTTCATTGATCAAGGCCTGAATTACCTGTACAGGGCTCTCCTGAGAAGCAGCTACAATCTGAAGTCCCTGCCAGAGCTTTTCCATATTTCACTAGCGGAAGGATTACTACAGTTGACAGAGAAAAACAGAAGTAAAAATCCTCTGGTAATTTAAAGGAGAACTTGTCTCAAATGTCCTGTTTGTCCCAATGTCACCATCTTGTTTTTTCCATAACCTTCTGCCCTCTTCAACCACTTTGCCTATGCCTAAACCCATAAATTTCAATAGTCTTTGTTGAAAAGACGGGGGGGGGGGGGGGGGGGGGGGGTATCATTGCTTTTTCCCCCAAGCTGGGACCTTTTTATTCCTTCTGCTGAGACAATCCCAAATCAAAAACTTCAACACCCTAGTTTCAGAATCAGATGGTTTTCATCTTTGTTACATCTTGGGAATACATTGCTAAAAACAAATGTCCTCTCCAAAACTGTTACCCCCCAGAAAGCCTTGCTATTCACACATGCTGTGCTAATCCTACTCAGAAATCCAAAGAAGCACACAAAACAAGAGTCTTTCTTTTTGAAAATGATTCTCCTAGAATGCTTTCCTGAATGTTTTGTGTTGTAGCTTTTTTTTTCCTATTGCAGTTATTACTACCACATCTTGAACAGACCCTTCAAGTGAAACCTCTAAGTTGATTATGAAAAAAATCTTTTAGGGAACATGTTTGGTTATTTCTACTGGTCTCTCCAAGACTATTTTCTGGGTGAACACAGCCTAACCTGACTCAAGAGACCCCACAGGTATTTGTACAAACCAATGAGTGAACTGCGTGGATAAAGAAAACAAATCTTTCACCATTTATCTGCACTTTTTCCCAAAGGCTTTGAAAGAGAGATAGATTCAGTAGGAGGTAATATATCAAGATGAACAGCATCAGTTAGCGAGGTGTGAGGTCTGTGACTTCCCAGGGAGCTGCACACATGCAGGTGAGAGATTTCAGCCTATGTGATGTGGCCACTGCTGGCAGAAATAAAAAATTTCATGATAATCTTTCCCAACAGCTCAGCAAGCCAGGGTTGATCTTATGCTGCCACTTTTAAAGAAAACCCTTTGAAAGAAAACAATGCAGACACATGGGCTTGGGCTACCAAACTAGTAGAGTGATAACCACCTCTCCTAAAGTGAACATTTATCCTCACTGTCAAAACGGTCCACTGCTAAGAGGGGCAAAGGGAGGCATAAAATGATCACTCGTACTGTTGACTGCCAAGGTCCAGCAGCAGTTCATCCATGGGATCACGTGTGTTTGACACATTTTGTGATCTGCTTTTAGCCTTGGGTTACGCTTTGCATTGATAAAGCAGGGCGCTTTCTCAGCTGGCGGTACCCACAGAGCTTTGCATCTCCAGCGGGGATAGTTCCCCAGATTTCAGCACAACTGCTCCGTTTCCCACTGGGTGCAACCTTGGCCTGTCAGTACCAGGCAAGGAGTCTCAGGAGAGGTCCTGTGGTGCAAGTACCAAATCTAAAAGGCAGTGGCTGACCTATTCTGCAATGTCACTTTGATTTTAAAAGTACTATTAACCTTCCACCTGGAGTTTTTTGTTCTGCTAACTTTGAGAATATTCACACGTACCCTTAAGAGCTGTAATGAGCTGATGGCAGTGATTAATTATCTACAGCAGTTCTGTAATAGATGAATGCACATGATATCTCATTTATCAGGGAAATAACCACTTCTTTAAAGTCCATGATCAATCAAATGAAAAGACATAGGATTTGTTGACAATGCCAGATGCACTTAAGATGAGAAGGTCTTTAGCTGGTAAGGAGACTGCTGTTTTAAAGAAATGATTTACTGAAAACATGATGCTTCCAGCTCCATTCTGCCCCCCTTCCTGCTCTGAGTGCGTTCAGTAAGCAGCCTGATTATAATCAACACATCAAACACTGAATATGAAGGGTAGGATTTTTGCCACAAATGAAAGAATTATTTGCTTATTTGCCATTTATTTTCCTCCCATTTATACGAAAGGTCCAGTGGCCAGTCAAAGCTGCAGGTTGTTTTGATGGCTTCTCTAATTTAGCTATTTATACAAGGCATCACACTAGAGCTCCAAGGGGCTCAGGGCTCTGATTAAGTGGTAGAGCAGCCTGGAGCCTACAAAGTACCTCTGAGTTCACACTTGCTAAGACATCTGCCAACCAAAGGCACAAAAAAATGTGATTTAAAATTTTTTACTCTAAAACTGGACTTGCCTTCCAAGATTTGAGTCTTTCATTACATTCCTTCCTTGATGACTTAGTGAATGGGGTATTTTTTATTTTGTTCTTTTTTTTTATTTAGATTTTTTTTTCAGTGGTATGCTTCAAAGGTAAAAATAGCTTTGAAGCACCTGTTCTGAAATACCCCATTCGTTTTGCTTTTCTAGATGTGAACTAAGACTGGACCTGAGTTGATAGAGAGCAAAGGGCTCTTTTGCCAGCTGAGTGAGCTCTGGGATCAAGGTTTTGTCTGAGTGACTCTTAAACTTTACATTTTATTTTGTCTTATATCTGTCCATGTAGGATGAAACACCCTGGGCTCAACAGTCCATGCCTCTTCTCCCTTCTTTGTCCACCAATGAAATATAGACAAATTATTTTAAAACAGCAAAGCCTCCAGGAAAAAGAAGAAAAGGAGAGTCTGCAGATCCTGGGGAGAGGAGGTGCTATCTGCAGACAGTTTAACTCCTGGCTAATCCAGTGTGCAAGGTGAAAACACCCAATGAAAGAAAAGGACCGCTCAGTGATCCTCTGCAGAAAATGTTGTGCTCTGGGTGCTAACAATCCTTACAGCCAGAGTCAGTAAATAATAGCAACCTGTGGGGTAACCTCAGTGTCACCTCCCTTCATCTGTGCCAGAGTAGTAGGATGTCCTGCTCAGAGTAGCACTGGGGAAGGTTTAGCTCCTGCCTTTCTCTGTGACCTTGAAAAGGTTATGTGCACCCTCAGCCAACACAGCTCTAAGGTGGGGATTTTTAATTGCACTCAGGGGTACTTAATTTTCACGTGAATTGAGAGAGATTTGGATACCAAACTGCCTTAGCACTTACAGAAAACCAACTCTGAGATACATAAGTAGCCCTGTTAGAGTTAAACAGATTCCCCTCAGATTTAAAATCAGGTATCTGCCCAAGGAGCTACTTTTTTCTGATTTCATTATTTTGTCTGAGAGTTCATTGTTTCAGGGAGCTCTGCTACAGGCTGGCTCAAGCTACCCCGGTGCTTCACCACACCAGGTCCCCTTTCATCTCCATTTGTCCTTCCCATGCCATGTGCCCACCCACACTTGCTCCATCCTCGCCACCCAGGCTGGGTGTTTGCTAGACCCTCCTCAAATCAGTGCTGCTTAGTAAATCCAACAGTGGAAAATACAGCTATTTTTGTGGTGGGTCAACAGGGTGAACCGGATCAGCGCTGTGTGTGATGAATGACAAGACAGGTAGAGAAATGCATGGATAGGAGCTGGGGCAGGGAGATCTCCCTGTTGGGCAAATGGTCATGAGACCAACTCAGTCACCTCACAGAAGGTGGTCCCTGAACTCTAAATGCCTTTGAACGGTTTTGTTCTTGTATCTGTTCATGCTGGGCATTACCCAAAGGGCCTCTTGATATTTAAGTCACTCTCGGCTGGGATCTCCACCTGCGCAGTGATACCAGCAGGGCTCATTTGGAGAGAGGAGGAACAGCCCATGGCAGAACCAAGGAATGGCCCGAAACCGTTGTATGTGTTTTGAAACCTCATTAATCCAGGGCATTTTATGACAGTGTAATTAGCACTAGAGCCTGAAAGGAGTGGCAAAATACATTTATCTCAACAAAGGCAGATAAAACCTGTAATTCTCACCTGAATTATGGTTTTCAAAACCCTCTCTAAGGAGACAGATGTTATGCCAGACCTCGCTATTATAGATTGCATTTTTCTTGAAAATAACAAATAGCTAATTAGTTATGGGTACCTTTTGCAAAACAGACAATTTTATTGCAGGGAGAAGTTTTTGATCATAGACAATTTCTTTGCTCTGAGGTTAGCCCTTTGTCCCTCTGAGTGCACTTCCGAATGCACAACAATTACAAATCACACCTGTGGCAGGGGTAAAGTCGGTGCAAAGCTGCCATTCATTGAGAATATATCAGTATATGAGAACTAGGGAGCACCTGCTGAAACTGGTACAGAATCTGATTAAAACAGAAAACAAAGCAGGTCCCAAAAGGGATTAGACAAATTCATGGACAACATGTGAATGGTGCAGTCTGTGAGAACAGCGTAAGAACGGGGTCTTACCAATATGAAGGGATACCACCTTAAATATGCCATACCTAATGAAGCATCCCTATCTTCTTCCCCCCAAACACACACATGCACAAATTCATGGCTACCAGCAGTTAATGACAGATTTGTTAATTAACAGCATGAGGCAAAGCCAAGGTTGATGTTCTAATAAACAGGTCATTAACTTTGGTAATGACCAATTTGGGAAGATGATTGCTCTTACAAACTGTATTCCACGGCTTATAAAAAGCAGCAGTGCAGCTCTGAAATACATCTGGCAGCCAAGACGTTAACAGAGCAGTTGGTCTGAAACACTGGCCATCCCCTGGGAAGTTATCATCCCCATTTTTCACCAGACACACTGTGTAACCAGGAATCAGAATAGATGTATTTCAAGCTACAGCAATTAAAATTCATATAGTTTTAAAAATGAAATAAAAATTAAACAGCTTTGAGACAACTGACCGTCTTTGCCAAGGTCGTTCAGAAAAGGTACTTGGTCTTCGTGACCAGCTTTCCCTGACACCGTTCTGCCGCCATTTAAATCAGACTTTTCACTGTTTTTCTCTATGACGCCAAAGGACACGCCTGTCCAAGAGACTGGGCTATTCCAAGAGGAGAAGTCTTTACCAGCAGTGTGTCACTGGCAGGGATTTGGTCCCTCCCTGCAGAGTGAGGCAGGGTGGCACTGTGTGTAAGGTCTGGGATAATCAAGCTACCTAAAACAGCCACAGGGGCAACAACTTTGAAACAATAACCCAATTTCACATAACACAAGAGAACAGAAGGCACCCCCGGTTTCATCGCATTGCAAAGCAAGCCCCAAAAGAGACCTATTTAGAATGACTCGACATCAGTGAACTACAAAAATCTTCTGGATTGGGAACAGGAATGGGCTGAGATCATGTTGCAAAAAATTCCTCTGTTTGCAGGACCTGTGCCATCTTCTGGTGTTACTGAAATAAGAACCAGAAGCCGAGGGGGCTAATAGTAATGTGTGTCGTGAGCCAGAGGATCCATTAGTAGCACTTTGGGGCCTTTCAGGGGATAATTCAACATCCTAAAGAACAGGCACTTAATCTCACAGCACTTAGTAGTTACTAGAGAGTTAGTAACCAGATACCAGAGGGAAGAAATTACTCTTTCTATGGTTTACTATCAAATGATTAGGAAAAAATAACCCCGAAGTTTCATATGTTAGAAAGGTCGGCAAATGGGAATAGCAGCCTGGATTAGACCCTTGCAAACAGGAGTTGCAAGGAAATGAATGATGTTGGGGGAGCAGAGTTCATGGAGGATACTTACCCACAATAAAACCAAAGCACTTGAAAACGTTTTTGGGAACTAGTCCTGAGAGTGGCTGAAATTAGCCTGTGGATCTAGGGTCCGGACTTGTGGCACAGAGATAAGAGGTGTATATACACACACAGCTCTAAAGCTCTGCGACTAGTAGTGCTGTCTACAGTAATGCTGTTAAAACACGACACTTAAAAGGCTAAAGGAAAGCAAACTTTTCCAAAAGTGATAAAACTGAGCAAAAGGGAAATCTGCCTGTGATACACAGAAATGGTGTTTTTGCTTGTGGCATGTGCTTTAGACTAAAAGTGAAACTACTGTGCTTTACCATGAGAAATAGAGATTATATATTTTTCTTTTGTCATATTCCCCTCTTGCATTTAAGTCTGGCTATGCAGTGCCTTTAAGGTGAAAGCTATTTTGGAAGAGGTTACATGGGCAAAGTTTAGCAGGACTGGAACAACCTACCATCAGGCAGGGATCACTCAGTCTCTGCAACGGACAGCTATGTAATCATGCACAACCCTGGAAGCTGTGCCAGAAATCCCCCGGCACTTGCATCCTTGCACAATCATTTGAGTGCACAAGGGCTGTTCCCTGCTAAATACTCCTATGGGCTCTTCCTTCCTGAAAAGGAATGAAAAGACACGGGTAACCACTGATTCAGTCTCCTCACAGTGAGCTCAGTATCATGAAAAGCTGTATTCTACTATACGTAGCTATACAGATTTGGACTGAAGGACCAAAAGTATCCAAGAAGCTTGTTTTGATTGCTTTTATACCTGAAGAATCAGACCCAATGATGCTACATCATTTTAATTAAAAAATTTTAAAATACTGACTTCTGATTTTCAGGGAAATCCAACTGATTTTGCATCAAAACCTTCTTACTAATATTTTCTTTCTTAAAATACTTAAAATGGGCTGAATAGACTAACATGATCAATTTGGTCCCACAACTCTCTAGAAATCTGGAGATTACTTATGAACACCTTCCTTAGTCTGATGAAAATGCTTTCCCTTTCTGCAAATGTAACATCACTCTAGAAGCAAAAAATGTTGATAAATCGACATGCATAAAAATGACAACAGAGGCGTTTTTGTAAACAGACCCCTTCTTTAATTTGTGACACAAAAAACCATGGGAGCTGACATAGATAAAGACTAAATGGACAGAGACTGACTATATCCATCCATTGATACAGCACTGAAAACTCATTTTGGGTGCAGATGGGAATTTACCAACAGAAGATAAATGATCCCGTAAGGCAGAAGAGAATGTTACTGAAAATAAAAGTTAGAGATGACAAAGCACCTGCTATCGCCTGATGTAGCAATCAGAGCCGACACATTCCAATTGTCCATCCTAAAAAATGGGCTTTATCACCAAAGAAGGTCTCAATTCATTATTTCTTCATTGATGTTATGTCAAATATGCAGGTCACATCATCAGCCTGCTATCTAAGAGTGAGAAAAAGCTAGCGAACACGTTTAAGGACACAGAATGAATAAAATTTACAGGGGTGATGGAATTATTTTTAAAAGTCACAGCCAAGTAGAAATAAAATTCAGTAAGAGGAGAAACAAAGTGAGCAAACACTCCCTTATTTTACTGTTAAGTTCCTGACTATATAAATTGGCCTAATATTTCAAAGTGACTGGCATGTTTAGGTCTTTTCGTCTTTGTGGGCTGAACTTGAGGGACTTACAAATAGGCCAAGCCTTCATAAAGTGCTCCAAATTGAGGCTGAGATAGCTGAAGCCAGACATATTCAGGATAAAATAAGAGATGCAGCATTTAACAGAGAGGTGGCTCCCCCTTGGAGCACACCTGCGGATGGAGAGAGCAGCTTTTGAGTGGATGGTGGGGGTTTTTGACTTACAGACCTTTCCGTTCTTTCGGCCTTTGATTTTGCTCCACAGGAGTCCTTTCTTGTCATTGAGTAAGGGAAAGACTAACTGTAGAAATTTAGCATTATGAAGACCAGACCAGGACCAGAATTTACTTACCTTATAAACGACAGCGCTGCATGAAACAAGATGCATAATCCAGTATCTTGTACACCCCACAAAGCTCTTAGCAGTGGCTTATCTCTGTTCATATGGAAATTTCTATTGATTTCACTAGCAGTAGATTTAAGCCAGCGCCATGCCCCAGCTCTCATGACTCACACAATATTTGTCTTTCTTAAAACACCAGCTCCTGGACTCACGTGATCACACAGGAATCTCAAATGCAATCAGGTCTCTGGGCTATGCAGAAAAGCTTGAAAATCAGCACACTCAAAGGGAACAAAAGTCAGCAGAAAAAGAAATCCACCTGATTTAGGGGGTTTGTGCTTTTTAACCCTCAAATATACTCTCTCCTTGCAATCACCATTCACCCAAGTTACGCAAAATAGTGTGGGGCAGTTTGCCTAGCCAGGGAAGGGAGATGGGTGAACGGAGGACAGTTTGCATTCCTACCTGGCATCTAGAGATCGCTGCTTTGCTCTATGCAGAAAAGGAGTCCTTCTGCAAGACAAAGAAACCTGCAGCCAAACTAAGCGCTTAATCCAAAAAAAAGGGTGCAGGGGGGAGAGGGGTAGGATTTACACTGGTTTATTTGGAGGGGGAACAAAAAGTATCCTCTAGTTTCCACCTGGACGTGAAAAGGATATATTCTGCTCAGAAACTAGAGCTGGGGCTCGCCACTGGCAACTGTGCTATTCACTCAAAGCCATTCTTGGCAAAGATAACAGGGAAGGAGCCAACACCATTAAACACAAGCAGTGAGTGCAGAGAACAAGCAAGAACACGCTGCAAGGATGCATCCATGCTTTGGAAACACAGTGCCAGGCCAGTAACTTGCAGCTCTGACAGATGCACAATATGGCATTTGGCTCTGAGATTATATCTGTGGTCATTGGAAGAAACAATTTGATGGCATCTGGGAGAATTGGGATTTTTAAAAAGGGAATTAATCTTAAAAGGATTCAATGACCTTTGCTAACTTCCAAAAAAAGAAAAGAACTCGTATGGATTTTTGTATTCAATGTGCATTAGTTGCTCATTCTCTCTGAGGTGATTTGCTTTTTTTTTTTGTTTTATTTGCATAAAGCACTGTCTGAATGAAAAGCCGAGCCAGCAGGCTTTGTATATGCTTATACAGGATTTTGCTGTAATATTTTTGGCAGGTTTAATGTTTTTTTCCAATATTTGCAATCTCCCATCATTTCCGTTCCAGAGAAATGATTTATTTCCAAACATAGCTGTATACAGCCTTCTTGGACCTGACCTGTTCCCCAGCTTTCCACTGCCATTAAAGCCAAATCACATTTATATTTAACAGCTTAATTTTCCAAATTGGTTTTATCGGTGACCCTGTTGCCCTGTGAAGACAGCATGGGAGGGGAGATGAGACCTGAACCATGTGCCCGGCTGCATTGCTGACCTGCTGGCTGACACGACAGCACATCCCTGTGCCTCTTTCTCCTCTAAGCTTTTGCCGATTTAAGACAGTAAATCCCTCAGAGCAGGAACCACCTTCTGCTGAAGGGCACACAATAGAACCACTTTGTGCCCAACAGTGCCACAAGATGGCCAACGGTGGAAGAAGCTCAAGGTAGAGGTGAGCCAACAAGCCCAGAGGGGAAAGCCACAAACCACCTGCAAAGTATGTGCTACAATAACCATCTTGCCTCTGACATGGCATGCGTGACTCCCTCAGCGTGATGACATTTTTCTTTTCATATGAGGAACCTCAGTTCATTTTCTACTCCTTGACTGTGTGTAAGATATCCAGCTTATTTTTCCTTATTACCCTGAGAAGTGTTACTGACTGCTCTCCCCTTCCAGTTCCTGCAGCTTGCCTTTCCCCTGTCCAAGCCTAGGTCCAGATATTTTAAGGATATCTCAAGCCTGTGAACTATTTTTTTATTTAAGCCAGAGAAGAATAAAAAATTGTCAGAAGAATAAACAAATCCAAATTGTGAAAGGGAATATTTTTAACATATTATCCCATGACAAACAGGCGGAAGTCTTTTGCTCTCATTATAGTGCAGAAAACTCAATTCTGTCTTGAAGAGGTTCAGGGCCAAAATAGGAATTTATTTTGAGATTGAATTCCAACAGTAAAGCATAAAACAGTAGGGAAAATGGTCCTTGGTGAAGCAGCAATGATAGTACAACAGTACTTGCAGTCCTGTATATAGGTATAGAGAGATGGACCCATAGATGAACCAGCCAGTGGCACACAGAAACTACCTACAGCCACACCAATAGACGCGTGTCTACACTTGAAAGAGATATACCCCAATATACCTACACTTGAAAGAGATATACCCCAACACACGTATTCAGAGAACTGCTAATGAGGTCTCAATTTCCAGGTTGTGCTTGGATGTCAGTCTTGCATTGACAAGAGCACCACCATGAAAGGGAAATATTTTAATTTCATGTGTGCCAGGATCCTGTCAGTTTTCAGACATCTCTATTTCTCCTCTCACAAACCCTCTTAAAATCTGTCCCCTGGGAATATTGCTCAACTGCAAAGTGCCAACCAGGAACCAGAAAGAAAAAACTGACTGAAATACATGCAGACCTTCAAAGGCAGTGGAGGATTATACTGCTGGAAAGAAGACTGTGGCACTGAAAGAAAAAAAAAAAAACCCCGTGGCTGATCTGCACAGAAGTCATGGGTTTCATTCTGCCAATCTTTGCTCACCCTGATCAGTGGCTAATTGCAGAAGTGCTGATGATCTCGGTGGCGCTACGCAGTGAGCACTCGAAGATCAATAGCCAGCCTCAGTCTATCAAGCCAGCTGTGCCATTGCATGCTATGGAATTACTGCTGCCCTTATTCTTCTTTGCAGCTCTAGTTTTGGAGCTGCTAGGACCCCTTTGAGGTGGAGACAGGAGTGAAGGCTTCTGGCTACAGGATGAGAAGAAAATGGGGGTAAGATCAAAGGCCAGAGGTAAATTATAGGGACCTTGCCTGTATACAAGGAGCCAGGCAACATGACCCTACAATATTATCTGCTGGACCAGACAGCTGTAGGCCCCAAACATCTGGGAAATATAGGGCATAAGGAAGGACAGATGGGGGCAGCAGGGACAGAGGCATTTGAGGAGGCTAGAGTGTTTGACAGAAGCCAGAATGGACAGAAACAGCAGATGAACCAGTGGGATGGCCGCAGTAGGACAGGCTGCGATAGCTTGAATTTGCCATATGACGTATCACAGGGCTGTCTGAAGGAGGGATCTGTGAGCTGGGGCTGCTTTTACAGCTTTTTCATATTGGAGGGGATTGGGAAAAACCAGCAGGGTTCACTTTGCTTTGAACAAAATAACCTGCCCAATATATTACATTAGAAAGAGAGTTAAAGTTGCAAATGCATCAGAATTTTTCAAAATAAGGAAGTCTAACAACAGCAATTCCTTTTGCTGATTTTTTCTGGGGACAGGGCCTCCTCCAGAAACAGAAACAAAAAGCAAAGGGAATTAAAACAGAAAACATCTGTTTTGTTTAAAAGGAAAATGGATATTTTGACAAAAACTCTTTTCTCAAAGGCATTCAAAAGCTTTTTCTTCATCCCAGAGTCATTCTAAAGCTGAACTGTTTGTCCTTCAGACTGCCCCATCTGCAGCTTTAATAGCATTTTTAATGAATTTTCTACGTAATTAATATTTACAATTCAGTAGTAGCTAGCAGCTCCAACAGACACCAAAGGCCCTATAGTGTTAGACTGAAAGGGAGCTGTTCCTCTCTGATCGGACAAGGAAGACAAAGGCTGAGGAGAGGGAAATACAAACAGGTTATAGAAATGATTTACAGAAGGTGATTCATCAGCTCAGAGACAAACCTGGGAATAAAGCTGAGGTCCCCAGCTCTGACGGGCAGCTTTTGTGCCTCCAAACCCAGCTGCCCAAGATCAAAGCTTTCCCCAGGATCAAAGCTTTCTCCAAGTCTACTGAGTCCTCAGCTTTTTCTAAGCCCAGCCTTAAATTATTTATTCAGAATGGGAAGGTGGGTACAGCTCAGGTTTCAGCCACTACGCAGTTTTAGGCAGGTCACTAAACTTACCCTTGTCCTTGCCCTCATGGGTAGGAACTACAAAATAGATGATTACGGGAATGTTGGGAGCCCAAAATCCACTGTTAACTGTCATGAGTGGAAACACATGAGACAGGTGGACAGACATGGACAGAATTGCAACTAACTTCAGACATCCACAGCGCCAATGGCAACAGATGGGCTAAGGTAAGCACCTTTCAGAGCCAAGGAAGCAAAACCAGCTGCTTTTAGGATGCAATTCATCTGAACTATTAAGGCACCTAGATTAAGGCAAGATCATCCGGAGAGGTTAGAAAAGTATTTTCTAGACTGGTATGTGGATACAGACATGGATATGTGACTTCACCCCAATAACATTTTTTATGATGGATTTCTTTATGTGGATAACACACAGATCTCCACAGGGCATCCTTACACCTCTGGTGGTCTCTGCCCTAGTCGAGGTCTTGTAAAAAGGTGTTGTGCTTTCCACCTCTGTCCATGTTGACTGCTGCTGTGATAAAGTCACTGAATCCCCATACAGCAGAGGGACAGATGTGGGAAGGCCGAAGGACAGCACTTACGCACTTTTTGTCAGGTGGGAGATGGTTGGGGGCCAAACTCAGCTGATTGATAGATTGGGGAGAGGCTGTACGCTTAATGGAAATGCTGAACCAAACATTACTTCAGTCAAGATAAGTTATTGGTTGGTTCAATGGCAACAAAAATTTTTAAGACATCATGAATCGATACCTTACTAATTGTTAAATTAATTACTGTCTTTCATAATCTTCCAAAGTACTTTCTGGAGTTGATATGTTATGAAAGTTATCTAGCTGTCTTGCTAGAAGCCTGTAGGCAATTTTCTCCATTTTTAATTTCACAAATGAGGAAGCAACCCTCCCTTTGAATAAATGTGCTCTCATAGTTTCAAAGAGAAGTTTGTTTTCCATGGTTTTTTTTTTTTTTAAAAACCTAAAGGAAGGGGTGGAAAATAAAATAACAGGGCCTGATCCCTGTAGGTGAAGAAGAAAGAGCCACTCACTGTGCCTTTGTGAATAACGCAGAGGGCAAACACTCCCAGGGAATATAGGTTACAGGGAGGGTCAGAGGGAAGGTTGGACTGTGGCCCAGAAGACCACCTTCACTGCAGTGACCCACCACAGCATTGAAAGGGAAGTGCAGACCAGCGTTCAACATCATTATGCCCTAGTCAAGGTCAGATTACTATGAGGGTTTTGATTAACGCATAAAATGCAATCAAATTAGCTGAGTCGGCACCCGGCTCTGATGTTCGTTAAAGAAGCTGCCGTGCTCATTAAATGGAAGCAAGCCACCTAAAAGGTCAAAGCTAATTTCAAAAGCCCTGCTAAGACTCAGGGCTCAAAGCAGGGTGAACCTGGCATGGCAAAGAGAGAGAGAGGTGCCTCAGCACCTGAGCACTACTATTGGACTCTGTCACCATGGTTTACAGTGTGCCGCACAGGTCAGTGGCATTTATCCCATTGTAGCCCTGAAAAAAAGGTTGTGTCCTCACCAGGTGGAGACCTCAGCATCGCTGATTTGCTCAAGGATGCTCAGGCTGTGACTGAGCCCAGAGTTAGTCCCAGCTAACAAAATATAATTTGAGAAAATATAATTTGAAATGCTTGGAAAGTAAGAGAGACTCATACTCCTATTGTCCTTAACTTTAAAAGTAAAAGGAAGCAGGGTATCAGCAGAGCTCCTTTGGCTTTAGCTTGACTACATATTATATTTAGGTACGGCTGTAATTATGGACGGAGCAGGTGAAGAAATTACTCAAAACTGCTATAAGTACTGAACTCACACAGACAGGTGGTAAATCATATTTCTCAGGATTTCTATTAAGCTTTGAACAGCAGACACCAGACTAGGATTAATAAACTGCAAGGAACGAACTGATATAGTAAGGTTTTTGCTGGAATAAAAGCAAGAAAATTGCTGAATTAATGCTGACCTTTGTAAAATAATAAAGCCACAAAACTATAGAACAAAGATCATAGCAGTAATGTTGAACTACCACTGAGAGCACTTCACCCTGTTCTATTTCACCAGTGAGATAAACTAAGATAATATGAACCAAGAGATTTGCCAGCCAGGCTCTCCGCACGGATCTGTGTTACCTGTGTCTGAAAGTGCTGGAGAATGTTAGTTTTTTAGCAAACATCTGCCATATTCTGAACCAGATGTATCCATATTTTAATATTTTGGTCAAAAGAGGTCAGGAACTCCAACTTTTTTCTATATGTCTCCTGGAGTCTAGACATCAGGCGAGAAAAGAAATTGGATGTGTATCCTAGGAGGAAAGAGAATAACCCAGGCACTGGAGAGACACATGTGCAGGGATTCCTTACTTTACCCATATTTATCTGGTCTATCTGGTAGCAATTTATTCTATGAAAATGAAGTTATGTCAGTTCTGACTTTATACATTCAAATGATATTGTTTGAGAGATACAGATTGAACCAAAAATTCATTTTGAAACAGTACACTGAAACACTCCAGCCTAAAAAAGTAGAACCAGTATATTCTGAAGTCACCTGTATTTCAGAATGAAATTTTGAACTACCATGAAATGCTTCCCTTCTCCTTTAAGCTTACGGTCAGTGCCCAGTGGAAAACAATATGCAGTTGCAAAAACCTCTCAGCAGCTCCATTTTTGAGTTTAGTTTGAGGAGCATTTCCCCAGCCCTAATGCGAAGCTGGGGTGAAACATTTCCCCAAGCTCACTGCAAAGGCAGGGATGTGCTGCAGTCCACAGGCTTAAGACCTAAAAGAAATTTGGCTATAGCAAAGTTAACACAAGCCTGAAACCTGCTCTGTCCTTACTAAAATCTCCTACAGTGAGATCATAGTGTTCACACTGCATCTGTTCTAACAGTAAGCAAAAAAAATGTGGGTTATTAAATAGAAAAGCCATCCCTGTTCATTTTTATGTTTGCAGTGGCTGAAGACACTGTGTTTAATATAATAGCTTCCAGTTCTTCATACACATTTCTGCTGCACCTCCACATGAACCTTGCTGGGGGAGGGGGACGATAGCCCTCATTTTGCTATTAAAATGCTAACAATCTGGAAATCTTTTTCTGATTCATCCAGTCCTCCTAAGATTGCTTTGCTTAAATTGGAAACGTAGCCAAGTAATGTCACCAGCTGAGCCATTCACAAAAATTAGCTCCATGGCTTTAGAAGACTGTCGCTTTACATGGTGACAAGTCACATACCCCTTTTTTCAAAGTAGCTTTGTGTGCATGCATGTGAGTGATTGCATGCATATATATATATATTTCATATAAATGTATATACATATGTATGTATATCTCAGAAAACAGGCAGTATGAGGAGGAATAAGATTACAGTTTTGTGGGGAAAAAATCAGATTTATTCCTACCTTTTGTTCACCATAGCAACTCTGTCTTGCGCACACACACACAGAGGCAGAAAAAGAGGAAAAAGAAAAGCTCCTACCCCATTTTCAATGAGGCCTTCTCCAACAACAAAAGCAAAGCTTTTATCTTCCAGATAGGGATAAAATACTATCCTAGCAGTTCATTGCATAGGCATGCATGGACTTTTCAAGCAAGTACATGTTTTCATTCCCCTGCCTCGAAATTTAGCACAGCCTATTAGGAAATGTCTGGGTACTTCCCAACACAAATATTTCTGTGTCTTATAATGGCTGTCCTGCTAACAGCTTCCTACTTCCTAGGAAGCTTACGGCTTCCTACTTACTCACCATGACACTACATGTGCATGCACACATATGCAGAGAGACATGCTACTAACCAAATCATACTTCAGTTTTCCAGCAAAAATAAAACTGAGGTAGAGGGTAACAGGAAGGGTGATAGCATCATATTTTACTGATCATGACGTGTTTTGGCAGCACTTTAAAGAGCCTACAAGGTAGCATCAGGATCGTGCTGTGCAAGGTGCTGTACAAACACATATAGGATATACATAAGTCAATTATACATATCTAATCCTTCCTGAAGACCCCACAGCCTGAGGATATGAGCAATGCCTGCTGCGGTCACATCAAAGAAATCCACTGGCATCAGCAAGCCCAAATTAAGCAAAAAATGTCTGCGGTTTACAAACAGGTCACTGCAACACAGGAAGGTTAAAGGACCCGTTCATGGACATGCAAAAAGTTGCTTGTGGAGAGGCTTGAACATAAATCTCCCAAGTCCCCCTTGACATCTTAAACATGACCTATTTGCCCTCAGTCGGGAACCTACATTGCTCTGTCTGCTATTTTGCTTTGTGTGTCTTTTTTCCTTTTTCCTAGAGAAAGCAGCTCCACTCTCTGAAATCTGCTCCTAGTATTATGGAAGAAAATAATGCATTGTTCACCCTCAATCGAGGCCTGATGTCAGAGATGTTCTTTTACAACAGCTATACCTATAATATTTTGAGTACCTGCAGAAAAGCTGTAGCTAGGCTATGACTGAGCTTATAATGTAACTTATTCTGTAGAAAGGATGTGATTTGCCATAGTTTTCCTCCAGCTTTAAGCTGAGCTCCACTGACTTTTGGGATAACAACTAAGTGTGCCAGTCAACAAGAAAAGTCATTAAGAAAAGGCACATCTTAACAGCCTTCCTGGCCAAAAAAAGATGAGTGCAATTTGCTTTCCTCTGTGCAACACCTCCTTCCAGGCTATTGTCACTCTGAGCGCCCGGTCCAAGGAGACTCCAATAGTGAGGATGCAGAGGAGGCAAGGTGACACTGAGCAGATCTCATCACTTAAAAAATAACCCTTTTGTTGCAACCAGTGAGGCTGAGGTTGGGGGAGAGATGTAGCTCCCTACTTAATGAGCCACACGTCCCCTCAAGAACAGCACTGGCAGCTCACTGCTGTGCAGCAGGTTACAAGGGGACTTTGTAGCTCTGTCCTTACTAGAGCCAACACTACCAAAGTACTTCCCTATTTTATATCACTTACTGTAGGCATCATTCAGCTGCTGATTTACCTTTTATTTCTCCCTCACACACTAAACGTTTCAGCTTGCCAAGTGGGGTAAGTCACTCTTATAGCCTCGAGAATATTGCCTGTGCTGCTGCTGTCCCAGCACTCCAGAGGGCCTGTTCATTTGCAGAAAAATGCTTGATGACAACAGAAACCTGTATTCTTTGGGTTTCAAGGTCAGGAGACAAGCCTAGCTGGCATGCAAATAGCTGAAGTCAAAGAAGGACCATTTCTATTTGGATGCACACACTAAGTATTACAAATAAATCAAAAGTTCAGGTTTTATTCTTTCAAAATATAACATTTGCAGCAAGGCTAAGAAATCCCACGGCCTTAAATACTATTATTTAACAGGTTACTTAGCACTGCCCTCTGCAGCTGCAGCTCTGTTACCATGAGTTCCTGAACTGTGCGTGCAGCAGGATCTTGGGCACATCTACCCAAATTGCATTCCCACGTTGGGATGCAGATATGCCCTTAGAGAGGGAATCAGCTGATGTCCCTCTCCAACTTTCTGGACACTGAATTTTTAGTTTCCTCTCCTAGAAAAATGCTTAGGGTTTTTTCTCCCCCCACTCACCCATCTTTGATTCGACACCAAAAGAAATTGCCCTGGATTTTACCTCTTGCACTTTTTGGAAATGCATCTCTGCTAAGTAGCAGACTGAAAGGGATTGCTAAATAATAGCACATTACTGCAGTGCCGGGAACAGTGCTGCTGTATTCAATACGCTCCCACATGTCACTTGTTTGTACATTGTCATTCATGCTCTTGCTTGTATAACATGGTGATTGAGCATTTCCTCTGAGTAAATGTGTGTATATCTTCTTTACCAAGGCATACATGGATGCACAAGGTCTCCTTGAGGACGTAAATTCATTTTCCTGTCTTTTTAGCGGAGTGGCTGATTTCAGTGTCATTAGCTGATCCACACTGGAACTTCCTTGAGCCATTCATTGAGGTAAACGTCTAGGCAGATGAAACTAATGTTTCTCTTTCCCAGCTAGGATGAACCAGTTCATTTACTCAAGTCAGACATATTAAGAGCAGTAGTCTACTTACTTCATAGCCAGGAATTTTAAAAAGAGGTGGCCAAGGAGCACTCAGCAAAATCAGCATTGATTTTTCAGCACTGCCTGGAACACAGCCAGGTCTCATGGGGCCAGAATGAAACAAATACAGGGCCCAAGCCTTAAAACGGTTAAAGGGAATAGCACATACAGGCCTGTCAGCCAAAATCAGTTTGGGCAGGTGAGAGGAAATGAGTTAGCAAAGAATGAAAGGATGGGATAATTAACCTCACTTAACATGGGTTTATGAGGGCAAAAGACCCTGTCAAGTTAAGGTAATACTAATTTTGGAAAAATTCTAAGGTCACTGCCACAAAGATTGCATTCTACTTAAACTTTTGTGCTTGGGACCACAAGGCACTTTAATCACTAAAGTTTGGAAGCAGCAGAACAGATTGAATGGATTTAAAAGGAATTAATTGACAAGCCTTTATTTTGGGGGGGAAACCTTACAGACCAGGGGATGCTGCTAGAGGGGTCCTAATGCATACTTACTTTCAATTCTTAGATACCCTGAAGACAGGAGCAAAGTTTCAATGAGAAACTTCCTCCTGCTTTTGTCTCCAGCCAGGCTGGAATGTCATATTGTTCAACTAAACCTGTCAGCGTGAAACGTCCGGCTTGTTTTCTCTGCCAAAGAGGTCATGGTAAACTCAAAAACAACTGGAACATCTCCAGACTGCTGCTGTCCCAGCAGACCTCCTGCCACTATTCAATTCTGACTATTCTTAATAATTTATCTCTGTGTCTTGGGTTTGATTAATACTAAGTGACTGTCAAAAATGCAGCCGAGTGCCCAGTGCTCTCTCTGCTGTCCCTAATGGGAATGTGCTGTATAAAAAAAAGAGTTTGATTCAATGAGCACCAACCTTGCCTCCACCTAAAGCATCAGTCCCTCAAAGGAGTCTCAGCCCCATGGGGTGGCCAGTGGGGCTGCAGCCAGCACCACAGGACCAGAGCACGGCAGCTATTGCTGTCCTTCATGCACACCTGCAGACTGAAGTCACAGCAAGATGCAGCTTTTGTGTGCCATATTCCCAAGCCCCACGTTGCTCAGCACCTTCCTTACCAGTGCCTCATCCTAGGCTGCTGCGTAGTTTTTTTCCCCAGCTGCCATCAATAAACGGTGACGTGGAGTCCTTAAAATGCCCGGAAGGTTCTGCTTTTGGACAAATTCAACTGGGCTCATTTGCAGTTGTCGCATCTATGAAAAATGCTACTTTTTTTTCTGCAAACAGCTGGAACAAGTTCAATTGAATTTGTATCAAGACTGGGTTTGTTTCTGAGCTGGTGACTCATGTTCTTGTCTATTTCTGATTAAATATTACCCCTGTAAATGGCACACACATTTTTTCCTATTTAATTGTCATGGCTGAGGGGATTTAATCTATGCACCAATTCAATAAAATGTTACCATCGGCCAGCCACATGAAATGCAATCAGAGTGCCATTGCATGCATGGCTACGAGACATAGACGTGTACTCCTGACTTCAGGGGAAGGCATTCAAGATGGGCTTTGTTTCACTCAAAGAGAAGGAAACAACTAAAAAAATCAAACTGGTGCTGCATTCACAGAGCCAGATGTCTTATATGCAAACAAAAGTCACAAGCAGCAAAACAGCAGTCCCAGTACACTGTGATATTTAATTGATGCAAGTTTGATGTTCAAAAAATCAGCGGGCAAATCCCAGGTATACGTGTTCACCAACAGGAGGAAGAGCAGCTGGGGTGCTAATGGCATTATCCCAAGTCTTCTGAAGGCAGTGAAAGTTATTTTCAGGCACAACTCTGGGATTTACCTCATCTCAAAAACCAAAGATTTTGAGGTGCTCAGGGCTGGATTTTTTGGCTGTTTGATTCTCACCAGTGAGGCCAGGTATCCAAAAAAGCTCAGCTCCACCTAATACAATTCTGACAGATTTTTTTTCAAGTGCCTTTTTATTGGTAGCAACACACTAAGAGCCACTGAAGATTTGACAATCTTGTTTGCTGATGAAGCTTGTTGGTGTTAGAGATGCCACCACTGCTGCTTCCTTGCAGGAGGGGCATTTTCTTCAGCTACAGCATCTGTTAAAACCCCTGAGGGGGTTTTGAGCTGACCAGGCTGCTGGTGTTGAGGAATCCCACTGCTCTGCTGACTGACATGGGGGCACATCAGCATATCTGCAACATGGATTGTGTATGGGTTGCCCACAGAAAAACCTCTCACCACTCATTTCTAGTGTTTGTGGGAATCTCTGCAAAACTGCTGGAAGAAGACAGGCCATGGCCTCTGCATGAAAACAAGTGAGGGTATATTCCTCCCCAAACCGTCTATTGTCCAAATGAGATCAGATTATTTAGACTTTCATATGGCAGGGCCTGGGTTTTGCAACTGCAATGCATCAGGAGATAATCGTGAGTTAATATAGAGCAATAGTAATGAACAATAAAGAATGCTTTATATAGTTTTATAATCATCATACGGCACCATTATTCCCAAATGCATCCATAAATCTGCCAAAGGAGGCAGCTCTACAGCAGAGACACGTTTATTTGTATTTAAAAAACAGGATAAAAGTCATATCAATCCTTGGCAGACCTAATTTAGTATTACACATTTATCATAATACCAGTAGCATTAAACTAGATGCCCACTGCACCATGAGCTGGTGGCAGTTTATTGCAGGCCAAAGAGAACTGGCACACTGTCCAGATGGGGGCTTCACCAGCAAGAATAAAGCACTTCTGAAGCGAAATAGGGAAACCAAAATTTCCCTCTGTGCCATGAACACTGCTAAAGAAAGCTAATGGAGGTCCAGATGCTACAGAGATTTCCAGTCTGCACAAAGCCCTCATAAGTCCAGATGACTTTTAAGAAATGCAGTGTAAGCCGGGATGAGGCCCCAGTGGCAGAAGGAGATGGTACTGCAAAGGGTCTGGTTTCCACCTAGCAGAGTGCTTGTGGTACAATGCAGTACACCCAGCAGGACTGTCATCACACACGCTTGGAGTAAGTCGGGTCTGGAACGTTCTTCCCAGCCCAGGCCTTCATAAGTGAATAACACCAGTGCTCACTATCAGAAAAATCTTAGAGCTGAGAGCCTGAGTTTCCCAAATTAGGCTGCAGAGAGGTGGTTGAAAAATTCCTTACAAGCTATTACTTGAGAAAACTTGGACCTTCAGCTAATAACAGGCTCACACACAAAAGTCTGTTTTCAGTGGAAAACCCTAATTTCTCATCTTAGAAACTCAGCAAATGGAGAAGCACATAATGCTTCATAAAAAAGACATTCCCAGCAGGAAACCAGAAAAGCAGAGCCCTCAAGTACCGCTTGCACTAGGCCCTGAGGTGGTGCTTCGAGACTGAGACATTTAGGCTTTTGCCTGCCTTAGTGTTTTATGTTTCTGTGTTTCACATAGGCCATACCATCATCTATATGGAAAGTGTTGAATCATTTTTTCCCCCATGCGCATTTGAAAGTGAAGGTGTGAACAGCATAAATGGTGCGTACTGACACGAAGTGCTGCATCACACTTGCAAACATTGTGTCAGTGCAATCACAATCATTAATCGACTTCTGCAGGCTCCTAGTCAGCGCAGAAACCCTCATTTCTGACTTTGCAGAGAGGTCCCTGTTTATTTTTTAGGATTATTTGCAAACACTGCTGTCTGCTGCTTAAACACCCAAGGTACTTTTGAGTAAATATTTTCACTCCCTGGTTTGTGACCTAAGCCAGAAATCTGGGGTTATTTTAAGCATTTCTCTAATAGCTGTACGTATTCAGTGAGCTGAGCAATCTTCAGAAGAGCGATGGAAATGGAGAACTGGAAGGAACCAAGCCCAGCTTTAAAAATGGAAACCAAAAAACAAAGTCCCTGCTAGTGCTGCTGCAGGCAATCCAAAAGGCAAGTCTGAGCTGCTTCTAATGTATCAGCCCTGCTCCCCAGCAGGAGGTGAGGAAGGAAGCGTGACACAAAACTGACAAACATACCTTTTATTTCACATCAGGCAGACTACCATGCTGAGAGACGTGATTCAGGCTTTTCTTAGGAAAACTCACTCTGGCCTATTGGGAGCGTCATTTTAGCAACTGATCAGTGTGATCCCAATTAGAGAGAGCAGTCGAAGCCAGCGACAAGCCCCTGAGCGAGGGTCGGATCCTGCACCACAGCCTGCAAACACATTTTCCTGTACCATTACTGTCCCTCCCGGTAATGCATCGCTCCCAAATCTGCCTTCCCATGTGTGCTGCTTCGCCAGCAATGTGTCCCATGCTACAGCGACGGGCGGGAAGGATGTGCCCTCGGTGTCACATGGAGCAAAGGGAGACTGCGGAGAAGGGTCACAGACCTACGCACTCCAGAGTCTGCTTACGGTAAGTGGTTATACGCAACTGTGGATACATCAAAAATAATTTTAATTTAAATCAGACAAATTTGCAGCAGCTCAGCAAGTGAGAGCATACACAAGCCAAATGGCCCAAATCCAGATTAAGCAAGATCACATGTTGCACGGAGATGTCTGCAGCTACCACGCCACCCAGCAGCTGGAAAGGACACTTGCCAGTAAGAGTCACCTTGCTGTGACTTTTAATCACTGCATGCATTAACAACCTCACCTTTCTGAGACAAAAGGGCACTCCGTCAAGATGGACTAATTTGGCCACTTGATCATTTAATTGCCCTTGTTTAATTATTGCAGTTTGAATCACAGAGGTATTGATTTTTCAGAAAGGCTTTCCAGACCTTTCACTGGGCTCTACCTCAAAGGGAACTAACAAGAGTTGGGGAATAAAGTCTGCAATATAAATAATTTAAAGCAGTGTATCATCCATGGACTACATTAAAGAGGAGTGTAAGTAAAATAGGAATATAAGCCATGGCAATAGCAGTAGGGAGGACAAGCTGCCAACCTTTGTTTTTCCTACAAGTAAATGTTAGGGGTTTCTTTAATGGCCCAGCTCCCAGACATCAGAATCTCAGCTTTTGTTAAAAAAAAAAAAAAAAAAAAAAAAAAACACAAACCCCAAACTTAGGATTCTGGAACAAAAAAAGATAAAAATATATCATCAAAATTCAAACACAAGTACAAAAAAAAAAGAAGAAAAATAAAATAAAATAAAAGAAGGTCCAAAGACAGAGAACCATTATTCTGAAAAACAAACCAAGATTGCTATGCCAAAGCTGTAATTTTTCAGCCCATTTCTGAGCACTTGAGATCTGCAGTGTGAGAAGACCCAGTCCCTTCCAAGTTCATCACTTGCTCAAGAAGCCAAAGTTCAAGCAAATTTAGCAGAATGGTTGAGAAGGGGCAAGGTTTTAGAGAACACAGCAATGAAACTGTAATAAATCCCTTTTCTTTATTATTTTGTAAAGATTCTTACTACTTTTAAAAATAACTATTTCACCAAAGAACTCAGCAACAGAATTATTGCATGCCAACCTAAATTACAGCCTGTCAACAGAAGCAAAAGCCCTAAGACAGGAAAAGACATCGTTGCAACCTACGGCAGTGGGATGTAGCCAAGATGGTTTAATATGGGAACGTAGGTGGTGCGCTGCACCCTTCTAGTTGAAATCAATGGGCCTGAAGTTTAGTGATCTGCCCAGAAAGCAGCACAAATAGTAATGCATATCAGCACTGTGGTTTCTAATGAATGCTGCTAACAACACAGCAGGTCTTTGGTGCACTTAGTCCAGCAGAGCTTTGCAGCCCTTGGAGGGGATAGAAGGGGAAAAGGATTGTGGAAGGTCATGAGACAAGCCGTAACTCTTTGCTCACAGAGTTAAGCAATTATATAAAAATACTAACTCTCAGCAGAGAGCCAGTTCACTTTTAAATTGCCAGTTCTCATTATGGCAAAGTAATATTTGAAAATGTTAAATGAATGACACCTGAGAGTTTAGAAATAGGGAGAAATGTTTTTAAAACCCCAAAGATGTGGGTTTGGCGGCTGTTGTGTTTTTCCATGCTTTCTCATCTCCACATTTTGAGGGAAAAACCTCGGGATTTTTCTGCTCAATGTGAAACCAGTGTAAATTGGAGCCTACTTCCTTCAGCAGAACTCATTCTCTGTAAAACTGTGCAACATCCCAGCTCTTTGTATCTGCAGACCCACAGCTGAGGAGCAAGCGGTGATATTCATGCAAGGTCATAGCCCCATTTAATGGAATTAAGGGAATTTATGGTTCCCTGGTTTGCCACATATTTTGGGGGAAAATCGCTTTCACCTTGATCTGAAATAACTCCCAAGTGACTTCAAGGAGGAATTAAGAGATGTCTAAATGTTTTGTGGATTAGTGTTTTCCCACCTTTGTAAAACTGGCTTGCGTCAGTTTGGCAGGGTGGGAGGCTCAAATACAAGTGGAACAGGGAACCATATCAATACCTTAGAGCAGATCGGTCCCTCCCGGATCTGTTGCCTCACACCCCTGGTAGCCCATGCCAGCCCAAAAGTTTAAGTCACGTCACAGGGAAAAGTAGGCAGCTTGAGTTCAGTGTTGCCTTCTCCATTGGCACAAGCTGCACAAGGGACCAGCTCAGTGCTCAGATGCCATAATAGGCCCAGCAATTAATCCCCATTTTTTAAGCTTTGTGCTAGGCATGCAAGGCAAGAAGGTAGCAGGGGAAGAGAAGACATAGTGTCCCTGATGGGACGGGATAGGACCTAAAGAGGACCATGAGGGAAAGTAGAAGGTTGGAGAGCTCTAATGGAGATAAACCTTGTACAAACTCTAAAATTTCTATATATATTTCTCTTACTTTAATTCCTGTTGAAAAATGGTGCATTTGGAACAACTGTATCAACATATTCATTTGTCATAAGTAGTAACTGCGGTTACAAAGGTAAAAAAAATCAGGGGGGTGGGATATTACTAAGAATTAAAATAACAGCTTGATCATGGTAAAGTGATCAAAATGGTGTCACAGAGCTGTGAATAATGCTAAGAGATAAGGGAAAATGTATTAAATTTCTTTCCCAATTATGGAAACCATTCAAATAAAAAAAAAACAACAGCAAAATATTATCAGTTTCTCTTTCTAAGGGAGCCATGAATTTCAAACTCTGTATATTTTAAAGAGATGTATTTTTCCATAGCCATTTGAGTAAACAGTGAGCGCAAAATACTCCTAACATACCTGGCCACTAGCTGGCACCTTCCAGCTCTCCTTACTTCAGGCAGCAAGGCATGAACAACCAAATCAAACAGCTCTTCTACTTGACTTCTAGTATATTTTTCCAAATATCTAAGCATCTTCTGTCATTACAGGTGGGAAATGATTGCATCCATGATAATTAGATTCAGTTTATTATTATTATTATCAATTGCTATAATCAACACAAATCGGAAGCTTTCCTTCCTGTCATTCAGCCACAGCTTTGCTAAGGAAACATCCAACAGACAGCACCTCATGCATTAACACAACAAATGCAATCTGTTATCGCCTCTGGCACAACGCCTTAATGCTGACCTGCTCACGGACATGTAACAGGTATTCTGTGCTAAAGCCAATCAGTACTTAAAATATTGTTATTTTAGGTCTCTCCACATCTAACAAATTGAAGTGATTCATATATAATCAATATAAAAGACTTAGAGATACACAAAGAGCTATGCATTTGATTTCATCTTGATGATATGAAAAGGAAGCTTATGGCATGTAGGAAATGACCAAGTAAATTACATCCAGGAAGAATAGAAGTTGTCTGACTCAAAGATTTAGTTGTATTTGGAATATAAGGTATGAACTGAGAAAGGCAGATTAGGACAACCGCGACAGATGCATGTATATCTACAGATGTGAGGGGCTGCATATGTTTATGTTTGCATTTATTTGCAATAGTTGCATTTAATGGAAATAAAGAATGCAGTCCAGTCCATGAAAGTGGAACTGATTTTACAGGAATTGGATTAAAAGCTACCAAACTAAGGACTAGAAAATATAAATAGGTATCCTTAAGACTGCAAAACATCCAACAGATAAAGATTCCGTATAAGAATCAAAAGACTAGAAATCATTAACAGAAGAGTGAAATAATATGGATATATATTTTATCTATATTCTAATATCTATAATATTATATTCTATATTTTATATCTGTATATTTATATAAACAACATAATTCATGGTCAGTTGTTTGCTCAATGTAGTTGCTAGTTGATAGCTTGATAATGGAGTTGAATGGAGCAGAAACGAAAGCCAAATTTCGTTTGGGGTATTCTATGCAGCAAATCCCAAAAAGCTGGATTCTAAAAGATTCCTAACTGCTCTCTTTTTCAAAGAAGACAAATTGAACAGCAGAGGTGAAAAAAATATTCGAGGCATACAAAATTCCTCTTGTGTCCTTCCCCTTCAGCTCCTGAAAACAAACCTTTCATTTTATGGGACTTCAGCCACAATAGCCATGAAATAACTGAGAATCTTCCCAAATAAGGCCTCTCTTCCCCACACTTCCCCACTGAAAGCTATCTACATCGAAAGTAAAGACTCCCAGACAGAGACATAAGGAAAGCCATTTAGATTTTTAAAAATTGATATTTTGGCACCTCACTGTCCCTACTCAAATTTCATTCATCCTTCATTTTAGGACTTGGCCAAATAACTTGTCTCACATTTGGACCTTGGCAGACTGAGGGACATGCCTGAAAGTGAAGCATCAGCGGTGCAGGTGGCCTTTGTAAGTAGAGATGGCTGTGTCTTGAATGCTAATTTCAATTTTACAGCCTGCATCCGAATGCCAGAATGGCCCTGTTTTCTTTTCTCTTTAGCAAGAGGGAAAACCACACATGCTATTGCTGGAAGCAGGCCAGGCAGCGCAGAGTGTGCAGCAGGTACCTGGCAGCGAGGCGACTGGAGCTATCACATGGGAGACAACTTTTATGCTCTTTCGGAGTGAGCGAGGATTATGCCAAGCCCTAACGTTCCATATGAAGGAAGTGAAATCACTCAACATATTTTACAGCTCAAGGAAAAATGTTGCTTCATTTTTCCTCAAATGAGGTATTTAGCTCTGTTAGCAGGACATTATTAGATTTATTAACATGTCAAGTCCAAGAGAGCTACCAGTTTAACTCTTAATACGGTCAAAGTGCTATTTGGAGGGAGGGAAAGGAGTGCACACATTTGAAGTAGGCAGAAATTTTTTTAAAAGGCATTAACAACTCTGACTGAATTGAGCCAGTAAGGCACATTAGGAGAATGCAATTGTCTTGATAGTTTGGAGGGAGATACAAGATTAGAAAATATCATTCCGGTTTAGAGACCCGCATATAGTTATGCATAGGAAGGTTAGTATCCAGAGAAGAGAATAATGCTACAGCTCCCACTTCTTACCTGAAAGCAAGCAAACCTGTTTGGGTCCTGTGTGATTTGGAGTTGCACATGGTGTTTTCAAAGGTTGCTTGGGCTCTGGATCTGGTAGGATTTAAATCCCCAAGTGCACTGCGTTTCCTTAGCTGTGCTAGGATCAGTTACGTTTTAAATGTTTCAGGTTCAGAGTCCAATACCCGTAACTTGCTGGGCAGCACCTTACTCCACCATTTCCATGAATTTTACTGCAATTGTTTGTGGAGTAATATCTAATATCCAAAAGCATACTCTGCTCACCATCACAGCTTGCCTCCTTATCCATCTGAAGAGCAAGGGAAGAAGAAAAAAAGTCTCCTATAATGCCTCATTGCCTTGCACATTCTTAAGTACAGTGTCCCATATTACACTTTTAGTATCCCTTATAGAATCAGTGAGTGCTGTGGCAAGTCCTTTCATCACCATAGTAGCACTGGGATTCTGTAAGGTACAAGGCTAGTTTAAAAAAGAATTAAACAACAGGCTGTGGCTGAAGATTAGGGGGTGGAGGAGGGGCCAACTTAATGCTCAGGGGAGCAAAAGGAGGAAAATACAACACCGGCAGGCCCAAGTTTCCTTGGCTCCCACTGGCCACCAGCTAGTCACCAAAAGAGTCAACCAGAAGAGCTGTGTTTGATGGTGTGGCTTGCAAAAGGCAATGACCAGAGATTCTGCCCCCTGTTACCAGGAAGAGCTGCTGTACAGCTGGGCAGGAGGGAGCAAAGGAAACCAAAAGCACCCAGCACTGGCAAGGCAGCATGAAGGACAGTCTCAATTCCACTTACCCAGTGGCTCTGCAAGCCACTTTCTGCCTTAAGGACCAAAAATCAGCACCAAAAGACTCCAACATTTTACAGCCCAGTGATACAAAACCCAGAGCACCTCTTCTGCTAATGCGGAGTGTCAATGCACTTTGCACCGATTTGGCTAATATTTATTTGTGCATACACAGATGCCAGGTCTGAAATACCCATTTAATTCAAGATACAAAGGGAATGATCCTGCTTTTACGAATGGCTGTAAAGTCATGCAGTTGCAGGACTCGTGCTTTGCATCCTCCAGAGTGTTTTCCAAAAGGCTCAAAGAGCAGATGCTGGGCTGCTAACCAATCCGAAAAGCAAACACCAAGTGTGGGGAGGGGGGAAAAGCAGGACTAATGAAACCCTATGAATGTGCTTGATGGTTTCCACAGCGAGGGTATCTTTCTGAGTGACAGATAATTCATCTTTTACCAGCTCCCATTGCCTAAAAATCAGTCCCTTGGTTGTTTTAAGCTAAAACTACATAAACCAAAGTATTTTCAAACAGGAAACCAGATGTGACAGGGCTTGCCCCAGCCTGTGACAGGGACACGTGGGTTAATTATGATTGATGCCAGATCACTTTTCATAAAGCACCCACTTGCCCCATCAGGTGTTTTTACTGTCATTTATGAAGTGATGCTGGAGATGCCAGCAACCAAGGTCTGGGGTCAAGGAGAAAGGGATGGCAGTATGCAATAGCCAATTAAGCTTCCCCCGCTTGCCAGGAGGAGGAAATAGAAACACACATTAAGCAAAAGCCACATAGTGATTGTTTTTCTTGTGTTTTCATGCTGTTTGTGGTCCCACAGTGCCAGCACTGCTCATATTGAGGAAGACCTGGACGAGGAGGTGGCTGCCAGGGTTAAGCTGTGGCTCAACACGGACGAAGCTGGGAGGCGGATGCAGGGCCATGGTGCCTGCTGGGATCTGCTGAGAGGCAGGGAGCTGGCTACGACCACAACAACAGCTGTACAACCAGCAGCATTTCAGACATGACTTTGCTGCATAACTAACATTGCTCCTCTAGGGGCTACTTGCTATTGAAACATCTCTGCTTTCTAATGTATCTTTGACTCTGTAAGAGGAAAATTCTAAGAAATTCATATATACAGGAATTAGTGTGCCTAACTTGAGCCCTTGGCATTTTTCTCACTTCTATCCAGTAATGGTGTATGTGGCATGTGCACACACATATGCACATGTGGAGAAACACAGATCCTCTGTGCTCAGGTGTTGGCTGGTTTAAGATGGAAGAAAGGCCTGAATCTGGTATTTCACAAAAAAAAAAAAAAAAAAAAAAAAAAAAAAAAAGATGCAAGCCTCTCACGCTTAAAATGTGTTCGCTGCCACATGGTACGCTTTATGTGTCTTCTTTTGCATACTAATCCCCTCTACAGCAGCTTTCACACCCTTTTTTTCTCCCCTTTTTTTCTTAAACCACAAGACCAAGTTCAGTAACTGCTCCTGTCTGCGGTTTCAGGCAAGTTATGTTTCTCTGCCTCCCACTTGGCGAAGGGTTGGACACATCTAAGACACTGACATAAGCTAGTGCTGCTGTGCTGGAAACTGGTAAAAATAAGAGCAAGAAGCACACTGGTGAGCCAGGGAGGAAAGACGAGGCATTGTTCTTTGCTTTAACTATTCATAGTTGTGTAGCGCTTCTGAATTGGGTATGGCTTCGTGTATGACAGCTGTAGCTGTCGTCTTCTAAGAGTTACAAATATGGATCAATAGTAAATGAACTATTGTGCTTCACTTTATCTATTTTATGAATTAGACCAACTTAATGTATTTTAATGAAAATCAAGTTAATAAAGCTCATAAATTAATAAAAGCAATAGGAACTGCAAAGCCTGGTACTGAATGAGCTGGGTAATTTCATGTGTGAGGTTATTTATCCTCCAGTTCCAGAGGAACAAGATAAAAAGGAGGAGTCCTAAAACTGGTTTGCTCGGGCATCTTTGCTGGCTGGGGCTCTCAGCTCAGTGCCAGGACAGAAGGAGCTATCAGACAGTCCAGAAAGATTTTGCACACTATTTTGAAGTCGTTTGCATGCCATTAAGGACAAACAGAGCACAGCTGGAGAACACGTTTCACTACCTCCTACGTGTCCTCAACTTGAATTATCCAGCTCACCTTAGCAAATGCTATGTCCAACAGTACATATTTGCAAAGCTGCGAAAGATGCCTTTTCTCGTGAAAAACGACGTGCTTCCGATTTGGGGATGTCAGATTTGAACGATGTGTGCATCTGTACAGTCAGAGGGTCCTCAGAAAGGGAAGCTCCTCAGAGTGTTCCTCCAGGTGACGGGGGGGCTCTGAGGACTGCTTGATGCAGGGAGACAGGGTGGTGCTGGATGAGTCTGGGGAGAGCAGAGGGAGCAGGGGGGATTGTGAAGGGTGCCCTCGTGTCTGCCCAGCTAGCGCCATGCACCCTATCACCCAAAAAAGCATGCATGCGGGGATACAGGTATCACGATGTGGCATCACCTCACCTACCCCGGAAGTGCATGAGCATCTTAATTTGGATATTTATTCAGAAGCTCAGATGTTGGCTTGGCCTATTGAAATTGAATGAATAAAGAATAAAGCTCATGTCTCAAAGTGTGGCTTGTCCACATGTTTCTCCAACTAACTTTTCAAGGCTTTTTTTCCTAACCTTGCAGCCCTGATGTTCCTCTGCAGTGAAATGATCAGCACTGAAACAAGGGATCATTTTTAGCAGATCATCCGGGTGTGTGTGTGGGGAAAAATAAACAACTTTCACATTAGTTGCAGAGAAGTGCACAAATGAATTACCCGCTGTTTTCAGCCAGTCATGAATAATTCAAATTCCCCTGTGTCAGTGGATCTAATTACTAATCATCCAAACTATTCTTAAATTATCTAGTTTTGAGTTACTTGCATAGCAACGACATTCATTTCCGATAGGATTATTAATCCATTTGCCAGTGTGAGATTGCCAGGGCAGAGGCAGTGGGAAGCCATACCATCAGTTAATGTTATTAATGTTTCCTTAACAATTAACCTATCCGGTGCTCAGGGACAAACAGCATATGTCACGCAGAGAGATATTTTTAAAGCTCTGTGGATACGTGCCATACGTCCTGCTGATTCGGCCACCTTGAAACGCAAGGAGCTGTCACTAGTGAAGGCTTTACCCTGAATGTGCAAATTGCATAGGAACCAAGAGAAAATATGAAATAATAGAGTTACCAAGATATCATAGCAATATCTGAGGTGTGAATCCACTCCAAAAAGTGACTTTGCAAATGCAAGGCTCACCGGAGTGCTTTTCACTGATTCCTATTCAAGTAAAAGAGATCTGTAATTTGTTTTCCCTAATCTTGATCCAGGAATCAAGATCACTATAGATGGACACCCAGGTGAGCTGCGAAATGAGGAGCTTTTCTTACAAAATCTGGGAATAAGGGACATTTGGACAAGGAAAAGGAGGGCTACCTTCTCTCAGGACTACAAATCCATCCCTATGAGGGTGGAAGCACTCCTATCTCTGTTGCACACGCAAGGTTAAAAGACCTGCAGGAAGCCAATGCAGAGCAAGAAACTGAACCTGAGGCTCCAAAATGCCTGGCTAATGCCCTAACTGCTGGAATAGCCAATACACTACTGCAGGCCTCTCTTCCCGAGCATTAGTCTCACAATTACTAAAGAAAATCAGTATATAAAATATGCAAAAACATAATTCATTATTTCACAACGCAACGTACACAAAATCCTCCCCAATGCGCCAGCATTTAGTTTGAAATATGCCAAGGTTAATAGCTATAATGTAAAATCGTTATCTGCGGCAGAGTATTAATTAGGGCCCTCATGCACAATGCATTAACAATTTGCATGCAAAGAGGGCTGCAGTGGTTCTCCGCAGGAGGCTGGGAGCACGTTATAGCCAACAGAGAGCTGGAAGACTTCAGGAAAAGCCTCGCACTGAGCTGTCTCACAGACTGAAGCGGGGCTTTGGGCCAGCGCCAGATGCGCCTCTCCTGCCCTGTGCACCAAGTGAAAAGCAGTTTTTCTGGACCTCTCTGCATTGCTGGGCAGACAAGATTCAGGCATTTGTGCTCCTCTTGGTGTACAGGAGCCCTGCAGGCACTGGGGATGTACCTCAGCACCAGCTGCCATAGGCAGCTTTCTTCCAAATTGTGCCAGGCACCTTTCAAAGCCTCCTGACACTAAGCTTTTTTTGGTTTGCACATGCTATATATTTTCAGAAGAATGCTGTTTTGATACAGAAAAGGTCTATGTTTAACGCTACTATTAACAGAGCCAGCCAGCCCCCAAATCCTTCAGATCAGTAATTCAGCAGAAGCCACCTCCGCAAGTCTCAATGAAGGACAGAAACCAAAATTTCTGTCATTATTGCAAATTTTGTAATTTTGGAGGGTCTCAGCATCTCCCATGCACAACGCTCGAACCCTCAGCCTTGCAGGGTAGCTCTAGGACAAAGCTTCAAAACTCTCATGGGGGACATAAAACTTGTTCAGCTGCAGGACAAGAGCACAGATCCTGCTTGTAAATACTCACAGAGAGTGCATGCGTCCCTCCACCCTTCTTTTTCCTATTTGGTTAACCATAGTATCATATCTTTTTTTCCCATTGGTTTCTTTTCCATTCTTTTTCTGTGGGGGTTACTGGTTTGGGTTTTGGCAGTTGGTTTCCTTAAAAAGTCAACAATTTATAAACAAAAGTAAAGTTAGAAAAAAAGAAAATATTTTTCCAAACAACTCCACATCCAAAATAGGAGCTATAGTTTTAAGTAATCACAACGCACAATTAGATGTCTCAAGCAGTGTGCCTAGACTTTTATAAAGTCTCACTGAGATCACAAAACCACAAAAAAAAGGGGCTAGATGCGACTTTGTGAGCCCGTCATGCACACCCTTTCCCCCCAAAGCAATCTGATCTTGACTCCAATGGCTGATGTAGACCACCATGTAGAAGGGCACACACACATCTATAGAAGACCATTGACTTCATGGACTTTCCATCAGACTGGCAAAGAAACCTGGGAAAGGTGCTTCTTCAGAAGAAAAAAGCCTTCCTTATTTTTAATCCTGGAGAAGAAATCAAGATTACTCATTTCATGCGGCTTTCATATGAAATGAAGAAGGTGCTGTCCTAGCAATTTGCACATATCCTTTGCCATCTTCTAGCTAAAATACTACCGTTGGGACAGACTCATGATTTGGCTGTGGTGAATCTGAGGCTCTTAGTAATGTGATCCACCACCAAGCCAATCAGTCTTTTTACAGGGACTGCTATCTTGCTGCCGAACTCCAGATATAAATGATGGCTGCGTGACTTGAAAATTGCTGGGTACAGTCCATGAGGCAAAAATCAATAGTCCCTCTAGAAAATTCTTGCTCTAATCAGGCCTGGATTTGATACAACAAAGACAAAAACATTTTCTTCTGGCATTTTTAGGCTAACTTGTGAGAGAGCTCACTCATGCTACAGCATGTGCCAGGATGTTTGCAAATGGTGCTGGCAAAGTTGAGTGGTTCTAAGGTTTGCACAAGGCCAGGAGTGAGCTGCCCATGAGTTTTAAGGTGGACCCTGATAGCCACATAAAGAGGATTGTACAACAGGGTTGTACACAATTGGGGGAAACAAATCATGACCACCCCCAGCCCTATTCCCCAAATGGATTACATTTTTATCAGAGCACCGGGAAGAAAACACCAAATGTCGGGTGCATTCTACCCCTAGCAGGTGCTAAAATATATTTATTCAAATGCTTTTTCCCCCTTTTAATCATCACTAAATCTTCTTCTTGGGGTCCTTTTGGAGCTCCTTTTCCTCCCCAGTCACAATCTGCTGGAGAGCAAGTATTAGTGAGGCTTCAGCCAGGGCTCACACAGCTGTGGGCTGAGACTCCAGCCGGGGAGGACTGATAAAAAATCAGGGAAAATAAATCTCTGCATGTAGATGCCTGCTGAGCTCATCACCTGCTGAGCGATGCCTCTCCAGGGACCACTTTGACTTTTTAAGGATTTGTTTTATTTTTCTTTTAATAACGAACATGCAGATGTGCCATGTTTCAAATTACTCCCATTCACTTCTTTCCTTTTTCTCTTGTTTCCAGCTCCTTTAGGGCAGGGCAAGCACTTGGCATGCAGCAAAGCAGTCAGTCAACAGCCTCACATACTTGAACCCCGGGAAAAGGAAAGTACATCCCTCCAACACTGCTCCCCCACTCAATGACAAAACCCTGCCCCTTTCCCCCTTTGGGCTGTGACCCCCTACTGTACCCTCTTTCACCCCTTTGGCCCCTTGCATTAGTCAGCATTCCCAGACTTCAAAGTCCTTGAGGTGTCTTTGATCCTCTCAGCCTCTTCCTGCCATGTACTTCCCTCACCATCCAAAAACAAGGCACAAGATGAAAGGTGGGGAGATGAAAGAGCAGGAGAGAGAGCTCGATCCCCAGACAAAGGAGGGACGCAGCAAAAAAGCCAGACCGCAGCCATCGGTGCAGGCATGAATGGGAAACACAACTTGCTCCCAGTAAGAAGCCACTTCGCTGCAAAGGGTTTTTAAAAATGCACGGAGGGGATGCAAGCAACAGAGCTCTGCCAGCTAATGCCACTCCGTTCTGACCCATGGCTGCACGCAGAAGCATCACATCAGGAAGATGGCAGGGGCCGAATCTGCAGGAGGAACAAAGCACCACAGCACCCTCACAGCCTCAAAGCCAGATGCTAAAAACTGCAGATTGCCAGACCCTGCTGAAGTCCGTGAGCGTCACACAATTTCCATGAGCTAACGGCTTTTGCAACTGCTCACACCATCTCTAGTGCCTCTGAAATGAAGTTTGTTCTAAAATTCCCAAAACAGCAATGGAAAAGTCCAAAAATGCAATCAGAGGTCCCCAAAGCACATAATACTTAGCACTTTTTAAGACGAAAGCTGTCAATAACAGAGCCTCAAATGAAGTTTCATATCTAAATAACAGGCCTTCCTTTCAACAGCACTAGTCGCTGCTGGGAGCTCCGCACATTTTTGTAAAATCAGGCATCATCATGAATTGCCTCAATATACTCATATTTTATACTAAGAATCTATTCATTATGGCAAATTCTGCTCTCATTTCTAGCAGGGTTTGCTTGAAATAATGGAGTCACCTCTTTTATTTGGGTAAGTTTAGGGTTGTCTGGCTGATATTTCTGAATAACAGCTATTCAAGTATTTTTCAGCATCTTTTCTCTGAAACAGGATTTTTCTTTAGCAACTAAATATCCAAAATACAGACCTAATTATTTCTTAAAATGGCTTGGGATTTTCTTGCAAACCGTGTTTGTAGTGTCTTGGGCTTTTAGCTGCTGAAAACTATTGTGATAATCCCTTTTAGTGACAAAAGTATTTTGATAATAAGGAAAAAATACTTATTCAAAAATCTTACGATTTCCTGACAAATTTGGGCAACAACTGGGAAACAACCTACTTAACTATTTGAAATGCTACACCCTGCTTTAAAATAGTTTCCCTCTCCAGGCTCTGCTTAGATGTCTAATTCCATCCCTGACCTATGATCACAACAAAGATGAAACTTGCGATTTTCCCCGCTTCACAAGAAAAAAGAAATGAGAGGACAGCAACCCCGGTAAGTCCTGAAGGACAGAACATTTAGATTCAATATTGTGACCCCAATGGCTATGTGATTCTGCGAATATCTGTGGCATTTACTACCCTCAAAACCCACTGCAAATGCATTCCAGATTTACATATTTATCTTCCAGGGTATTTTTGAGAGTATTACCTTGGTTTTATTTTCTTTTTATGTGTGAATTCCTACATTAAACGTGAAAAATATTCCAGCAGACCCAGAAAGCACCTGTGAAACTACAGAGCTGCATAAGAGCCTTCCTGGAAGGAGCTGATCCATCAGAGCGACCCTCTGCACTATGTCCAAGCTTTGCAAAACTACCTCAGTCAGTGATAATTATCATCAAGGTAAATTATATTCTCTGTCATGTCATATCACAATTAACCAAGCAGCCGTAATCATCTTCTATCTTGCTAAGTCCCTGAGTAGGCAGTTTGCTACCTGCTGTTGGGAGATAAGATAGATGCCCACATAGCTGTGAAAAACGTCCTATTTTCTAGATACACACAATCCATTTCAAAGGCAATAAATGCCCAACAGTGTGCTATTCCGCTCTTTCCCATAACCTTTCTCTCTCTGCAACCTGATTATCACCGGGACTCTGCCTTCCTCCCAGCAGCAGCCCTGCTTATAGACTTGCCCATCACTTCTCCAAGTGTAGGCATGCAGTAGGAGATACAGAAGTGCCTGTCTGCACTTGGAGAAATCATGCACCAACATATGAATGTATCCCTCGCAGGGGTGCCCATTGCGATTAATTAGCAGAGGCAAGAGAGGGCAAAGCAGGAGAGTCTCCAGTGCATAAAAAGCATCCTTAGCACAAAGGAGTGCCCCCCTGCCTCAGTGCACCTACACTTACACCTCCATGAGCTGGAAGTCTCTAAACATATCAGATTTCCTTCAGTGCAGTCTTGTGCCACTCTCTACCTCGGTTGTCATCTGGCTTTTGGAGATCCAAGCTTCTGAAATCAAAACGTTTATAACCAACCTATAGCACAACTCCCACCAACAACCAGTCAGCCCAGTGTCATCCTTCCACTGCTCATAAACAGTCTCAATAAGAGAAAAAAATAAAAGCTAACAAATGGTAAAATTTTATAAATACTTTTGACCATTACTCACTGGCCTCATAAATCTCTCACATATTAGACAGTCAGACTAACAGGACACAGAAATTTTGCTCTTAGCGCCATAAATCTTTCTCATGTTCTTTCTATGGTTATAATAATAGAAATTTATTGTTGCTTTCGTTTCCTCCCATATTCTGTGTAATTAATCTCGATGTGTTGCCATGTACGTTTAGAGACAGTACATTCTGTGCCTACCCATTTGTATTTTTTTAACAGCAAGTCCCATCTGAGTTAATATATTGTGTTATATTATATATAACCACTGACCATAACTCAGATAGAACACAACACATTTTCATTTTGTTGCCCCATTATTTTTGCAGTAAGTCGATACGATATGAGGTAAAGCGTGCCTCGCTCAGCACTTATTGATCTGTTTGTTTGCTTGTTGCTTACATCAAAACACCACTTGTCAGCTCTGGCTCTGTTATGATTATCTTATCATGCAGGAAGCAACAGCCTCAAAGACTAAATGCTAGTCGACATCCAAGGTCAGGTGATACTGAGAACAAGCCCAAAGGGTTTTGAGCAAGGCAGAGATGAGTAACTAACACTTCAGGACCAAGTTTCCTTTTTATTAAGGGTGCCTCTACACTGCAATCAGGAAAAGCAACTCTGGAAGATAGAGGAATGCTTTAACCAGCTCTTGCAGCAGTGAGGCTCAATGTAGGGATGGTGGTAGAGTCACAGTACTCCAAAATGAGAGGAACACAAATGACAGACAAGCTGTCTTCATTTTTTGGTATAAAAAGGAGTTCAGAGTATACCAAAAGCTTATCCATCTTGCTGTAAGGAATGCTGGCCTCGTGGGAGATTCCAGTGGAGCAGAGATATTGTGCATTGGTTTGGACATTTTACCTCCTCAACAAGTGCCTTACACACTGGAAAACCATAACTCTGCTTGTTGTTGAGGACATTTAGCCAGTTGTGTGTCAATGCAGCATATCAATATCACTTTGGACCAAGACCAAATGTCCAACACGTCACCTCTCTGCATATTCAATGAACTGCAGTAGCGTATGGTGTTCATCCATCTTGCCCTGACCTCATATGATGCTGCCTGAGCAACAAAAATCACTGCACCCTCTTTCCTCTGTGTTTCTAAATGATGGACTCACCCTCCCTCCCCTGCAGACCGCTGCTCTTAAGATGTTAAAGATCTTTGAAAAATACATTTGGAAAGGCAGCTTTGCTCTTTCAGAGAATGCAGCAGGGCAGTGCCTGAATAAATGAATATGATTAGGTAACCCCTGCTTAAAGGATCAATCACTTTGCCTTTGTAAAGACGAGTTGTGGAGAGACAGATGCCAACAGCCAATGTGCTGATGCATTTTGCAGTTTGTCGGCATGGGGGGAGGTAGGGCTGTGAGTGACAGCAGAGCCTCTTCAGGGTTTGGGTCACACTGCCTTGAAAAACTAGCCAGGAAAGATCAGAATTTATGGCTGGATTACTGATTGACTGAAATAATCTACCCGCCTACCTGGAAAATGGCAAAGGCCCACTAGCAACCTCCAGTGTACAGTTGTCCTACTATATGGTGGTCACAGTTTTAAGCAAGCAGGTTTCCCGTGCTTGGGCATGTACATAAGGGTGAGTCTTCAGTGCTCTGGAGGAACCGTGTCTCTCAAGACTTTACAGCCTCTGCAGAGAGAGGAACTTACTTACAAGGTGGTTCAGAGTAAGGAAGAAACCTATCCCCTGACAAGGAGGCTCTCCAGGGTGCTGTGCAACGGCAGTGTGCAGAAAAGATGAAAACTCCTCCACAGTACGTGGGCATTACCCATTACCAAATTATCATTTGTCTCGATCCCGTGCTTTGGAGGCACTAGGTGAGATCAAGTGATGATGCTAAGCACTGAAGGAGGCCCCCAAGCAGCACAACACAGGGGTCACAAACCCTTGCACACTACCAAGCACCCTCGCTTTTTTACCATCTCCTCTCTGTGGAACAACAGCTAGAGGGTTTTCTGGGATAACAGCAAGGGTTAGCACTGGACCTATGTGATGGTTTGGGGGACACAAGGAGAGCTCAATCACCATTCGAGCCTCCATGCACCAGGTCAGGGAGCTATGTGGAGCACATAATTTCTTCTGCTTCTTTCAGCATAGGGCTGCAAAACAGGTTTAGACTAACTCATTTATGGCTGTACAATGCCAGCACCCAGGAACTCAACAGTCCACATAAATACAGACCCAAATTATTTCTTGTAACACGCTTATAAAGAGGAACTGAAGAGCATTTCCATGCTCTGCATGGTTTGCATTACCGGTGATTTTTTTTTTTTTTTTATGCAATCCAATACATTACAGCTAAATCTGATGAGGAAACAGCTCACTAGAGTCCCCAAAGGATTGTTTTCATGTGTTTCCTGATTTATGACTGTTGATTTCCCTTTCATGTGCTGGATTTCTAATTGCAATCTACCCATATTCGAGTTTCAGCCCATGTGCCACGCACTGCTGGTTACAGACCAAGGGGGACTCATATCGCTTCCCTCACCTGCTTTGCGACCTGATGTTGCCCTTATAGCAAAGCCCACTTGTGGTCTATAGAACCCTATGTTTTATGTCTTGATTCACACAGATTCCTACCATGTCTCTCCCTTAAGCTTCCCAGCTTCAGCTTTTGAGTTTCCTGTTTTCCAGAGTCCCTTTTCTCTCTCAGATGGTCTCTGACTTCAAGGATCGCAAGAGCCGCCTTACAGGTACCAGCAGCATTTCCCTACTGCCATGCAGAAAGCACGGGCAACATCTTTTAAACCCACTTCTCTTTTGTTATCCAGAAAGAGTTTCTTCTCCACCAAAACAGTGAGGGGTTGCTGGCAGTAAGCCGCTCCCATTGCCTGGTGTTTCCATCCCCTGGGACGATGGAAGGGAAAGGTGCTAATGATATGATATCCATTTTGCAGCTGCAATATGCTTCTAGAGGGAGATAATCTAATTGGTACCTTATTACTGGAGCACTTTAACAGCAAAGTCAGTGACAGGAACGTGTGCACTGAAGCGCTCGATCATTTGGGGAGAGTTGATACGAGCTGTGGTGGCTGGGTTCATCGCCGTGAACTCTGAGAAGATTAGATAGAGGTGAGCTAAGAAGGAGAAATTCCTGAACTAAGCCGAACTTTGTTTGGATCCCAGAAAAGCCCAATTAATTTCCTCTCTTATTCCTCATGTTTTGGGATGATTTGGTTCTAAAACCTGCAGCTCAGGACCTCTGATCCTAACACTTCACTTCTCAAAATCCTGGGGACCTGGCATGGTTTGAGGAGCCTCCATTAAAACAGAACTTGCACCAGCCATGACAGTCTGCTGACATTCTTTGGGGCTTTATCTCTTGGCCTTATCTGTGCGATGGGGGCACCTCCAGCCTCCTGGCGCTGCTGACACCGAGACACAGAAACCACAGCCCAGCTGACAGAGTGCAGCTGAGTCTTCATCTGAGTACTCACAAGGGGAAGAAAAAGTTCTTCTGTTCAGTTCATTCCTCCTATTATTCTTCTTTGCACATGCTGCGTTTGTTTTTGTCATTAGGTTTCCAGTGTCCCTAATAAGATATTAATGAGATGCTAATTCAACATGCAAATTACAGGAGACTGGCATGGAAAGGTTGCTATATTTAGAGCCAGAGCGGGATTTTAATGGCTGTCTTCACCCATCTTGTGCCTTTTGTCAATTGTTTCCTTACTCTGGTGAGCAGCCTCACATCCCTGAAGTGTCTAGGTGACCTTGGAGGTTAGGAGAAATGACAAAAATTCTGCACTATGTTACCATAGTAGCAGTGAAAAAAACCCCACTATGTTCCAAAGACACTGTCAAAAGGAAGCCCTCTTCTTTGAAAAAAAAAACCCAAACCCAAACTAAACCACAAAAGACCTTGGACCCTTGCCCATTTAATAGCAAGGGGAGGGCAATGGGAAGGGATGCCCTGAGAAATGAGATGCTCATTGCCACACGGCAGAGTTCAGGAGTGATGCCAGGATTGAGATGTGTCTCCACCACGCAACCTGGTCCAGAGGAGCAGAGGGAAAGGAGGGGGGTGCACATATATATCCCATGGTCCAGCACAGGCAGCACAACCTGTCCCATGGCCTGACGCATAGACAGGGGCTCTGCTTCTCCATCCATATTCACAGCAGGGCTGTGACTGCCTTGAGCTCATTGCAAGCACACCAGTAGTTTGCTCTCTTAAAACAAATGCTGTTGGAAATGTTACCTTAAGAAAGCAAGCAAGCCAAATGCTCGGGTATTGAGGGATGCTAAATACTCAGGGTGGGACCCTCCATTCCTACCGCCTTCGCATTCCCATGGCATGCATCTCTCCCACAGCCAGTGCGAAAGAGCACCTTCCCGCATCAAACCGGAGGGCCAGCTCTGCAAGTCACACCAGAGCTCAAGGCTTCTATTTTGTCACCTGGAAACTGAGAATAAGGATGCAGCCTTCTATTTAAAAGTGTTGTAGCAACACTGACTACAGAGATTTTTAACCACAGTGCCTTTAAAGGTGCTCAAGCCTGAGAGAAGACCTAGGTACTGAAGGCAACTGAATGTCCTTTCTTGCCAGAAGCTGTTATCGGAGTACCCTACCCCAGAGGTTACCATGAGAGGCTTGATAACCATGTCCCATTGCATTATTAGGGTCAGCTCTCAGAGTGCGGGGACACCCTGCCCTGAAGCAACAGAATTATGCTTCCCATCACACCAAGGACCACCCCTTCAAACTGCCAACTTTAGGATGCTTTTGAGAAGAAATAGATTTTTTTTTATTCTTACTGCTGAAAGGTGAAAGATGCAAGCTCACTATCTCATTTGCTCTCACTGTATCACGTGCACACCAGATGCCCCCAACTTCATTGCAGTGCACCAGTGCACTCCCAACCCTTGCCGACAGTCATTCCCACAGCTACTCACAACGAGGCATTTTTGTGACTTGCAAAAGCCTAAAACACCCTTTTTCAGTCTGTAAAAGGAGACACGTACCTAAAGTGACTGGTTTACAAAGTTACTGAGTCCCCTAAACTGGACTCCCAGGTTGTGGAAACCAGTCACAGTCCTTGAACCATGTGTTTGCTTGGGCAGGCATTGACCCATTCAGTGTTTGCAGACTGCCTCGTGTACCAGGCTTCTGGCCCACCAACAGCATTTTTAGAATTACTCCATTTTTAGATATTAACCTGAATTCCTGGTCAGACCTTTACTTGCAGACAGACGGCCCCATGGCTCTGATGCTCCTTACGTGTTTCGATCATTTGCATCAGCTGAGAAACTGGCTCCTATTTTATGGATTTTTTTTTTTTCCTCTGAATCACCGTCTCCAGACTAAAATGCTACCAAAATCTCTGCAGACTTCTCCTTCCTCCAGTGGTTTCAGCTGTTTTTATTGCTCTGAGGCACCAGACAGTTTTGTTAATAACGGTAAATCCTTTTAGCCTCCGGTTAGCGCAGGTTGTGCTGTGATTGACAAGGTAATAAAAGTGTTAATGAGAGAAACTGGCACAGCCAGAGATCAATAGTTGCCAATAAGAAAAACAATTCTGATACTTAATTTTGTAGAATTCCCCCAAAGCAGTTGAAAATACATCACAATCGGTCTATTTTATTGTTTAATAGATGTTCTCTCCCTGGTGCTCTCAGATAGAGATCAAATTAACTAGAGATTGGGCGAAACGGCAAAGAATAGAAGAGGATCCTTGTTTCTCCCAAGTTTGCAGGACTGTTGGGATATGGAGCTCTGGGGCAAAGCCATTTCTGAAATAAATGTGTTTGGGGCTGCCTTTCCAAGCCAGATGATTTCCCTGAAATGCTCCTTCTTTGTGCACATTTTTCCTGTAGTACAAATATAAGGGGGAAATAACACACAAGGTCAGCTGTAGTGCCAGTGGTCACATCTAGGTTATGGCCATAAGATCAACAATAAGCAAAAATATTGTGTCAACTGTGCTGCCCCAAAGGCCAAAGCTACAGGGACGCTGAAGAAGCCAGGGCAAATGCCCTTTCAAAAAAAGCAGTTTTAAGATTAGTGCCAATCTGGGTTTCCAAGAGATAATCAGAGCGGTAAACCAGATGAAGCGCATACAACTTGTAAGAGGGATTAACATCAGTTGCTTGCTAACAGGCTCCCGTACACGGCACAATCCTGTGTGGCCCTAAACACCCTGTAATACCTTAAATCTCCTCTCACAAATCTATCCAAGGCCAGATGCATATAGAAGCCTAATCCCATTTCAAGACAGCTGTTAAACATAGGAGAATGTGTGCTGGCAGCAGGAAGCACTGCCAAACTGGGAATGCAATGAGAGGAGGGAAACAATTTCAAGAAGGGTGCAGAAAGGCTGTAAGTCAAATGGAAGAAAGACTGCTATGCATTCATGAAAATATGGAAAAGGGAAGAAGGACCAATCCTTTACAACACAAAAATGACTGCGAATACATTTTCCAGAGGCTGGTTGGACTATGTACAGATGGTAGGACTATTTGGACAGCTAACGGCTTGTGCAGTCTCACTGGTTGTGCACAAGGTGTCCCAGCAAAGTCAAAGTGAAACACTAAAGGAGGCCTCTCCACGTGGGCTGTGCTCATGGAGAACACTGTTGTGAAACCCTTTCCCAGGCAGGACAAAGGCATCTCCAGCTCCAGCTCTGACAGCAATCATTTTTGATACATATACATTATTATCTGGCAGAAAAGTTCCATTTCTATCCCTGCATTATCAGATGTTCAAGGCATTTTGCTGAACTGAGGAACACAGAGGGACAGCAGAGGATACTGATACAGGGCTGACTCTGGGCTCTAATTCCAGCAGTCACCAAAATTGGTGGCAAAACTTCACCTGACTTGAGAAACAGCAGAGCTTGGGCAATGTTGAAGGCTTTTAGAAATCCCTCCACCCATTATTTTTATGTCTAGGAATAATAAGCAGGCTCTAATGTAGACCCTTCTAGTATTACACCTCGCTGGTGTCTGTGGGCGGTAGGGCAGGTCCAGGGAGGCTGGGGAATCCAGATACTCTCACTTTACATTGGGGAAGCTCTGCACAGTGATAAAGCCAGGCTAATTTTTCAGCTACCCAAGTATGCAGATAGCAGCATAGCAGAGAACTGCTCCTTCCTGAAAGCTTTGGCGTGAGTTCAGAGGTGCTGTGAGCTGCACTCCCAGCTGGCAGGAGAGGAGTTGTACCTGAATTTTCCAGCATGGGCCTTCAGCTTGCAAATAAAGCTATATGGAGCCGATCTGCAGGTCCAGTCAGGCACGCAAGGTCTCCAAATGCAGGCTCTGCCAAGGCAAGTATTGATTTCTGCTAAGCAAATACAACTACAGAAGAGCCAAAAAAAGGTAGCTAGATCCAAATCTGTTCTTCCTTCCCGCTCCCATCCCACAGCATAATTAAACAAATATTCCTGCCTGTAAAGAGAGGAGAATAATTGGAATCAAAGAGCATGAAGGGAGAGATCAGCATGAGAGGATACCCAGATGACACCAAGGGGATTGGCTTATCCCTTTGGCTTTATCCCCCTTTTCTCATCCTGTCTGTATTAATGTGGTGCTAAAACCTTGTATTGTCTGACTGCGTTATTATTAATGGCAATTGGTATCCCAGAGGTCAGGGTGGCACTGCAGCTCGCCATTCACTTTAACTATCGACGCACGTCACCAGCTTAAGAAATTAAAGAGATAAGGTGAGGATTATTGAATCCCATTTTATGCTGTGTGCTATCATACACTCTATATCCAGATCAGTTCTTATCAGCCTTTCTCAGCTCACTGTGGGAGGGGAAGGGGAAGCAAGAAGGTCCCCCCTTTACATTTGAATTTCGCCCACATCTTTTAGAAATTTGGCCAAAACAAATTCTGACCATCACATAATGGCTATATCGGCCCAGGGCCTGGGCTTGTGGGCATAATATTTAAATATTTAGCTCTATAGGTATCTAAATATTGAGGTATTTAGCTCTTCAGCAGCCCAAATATTTAGATGTGTCTGCAGGAGCTGTTGTTGTACTTCAGGACTTTCACTGAGACAGGTCACATTTCAAGTACATGGCTTAGTCTCATTTGGTAGGACCAGATCAGACTAGGGAGAACTTAAAGATGTAGATAAAATTCACCATTCTCTGACAAAACCCACCATTCACTGTCATTTTACCCAGTCTCAACACTGAACTAAGCAAGCTGAATCAAAACAGGGGAAGGGATGGATTTTCCAATCAACGAAAAAGATTAATACCATCTCAAGTGCAGTAAATATTTTCCCAGCAGAGTCTTCCCAACCCGAAGAGCAAGGTCTTACGTGGCATATTCAAAGAGAAAGAGAATTGCTGGGTAGAAAAAAATGAACAGATTCCCTGCATCTGCAAAGAGTCCCCTCCACAGAGAGGGCATTGCCACTAAAATAATATTAATGTATTATTTATGGAAATGTATGCAAAAGCTAAACAAGAGAAGCTATCCATATGTGCTAAGCACCCGTGCTAATTTTGAAAGGCAGCTCAGAAAAAAGGTAGCATTTTATCTATCCTGTCACTTACAAGCCATGTAACTCAGCTCTTGAGTTCCACCAGATGGCACGCTCCCAAACATAACTCATCGTGTTTGTTGGTGATAAAACAAGAGTAGGAGAAAGGGAGGTTGAATAAAACTTTCTGCGGGGAACATTGCCCAAGCCACTGTATGGCTTTACCCCATTTTCATGCAAGGCACGCGTAGTTTGTTAGCATTTCCTTTAATACTTCCAGTTACAATGAAGAAGCAGGTAGGCCTGCCGCATGAGTTAAAGAAAAGATCTTTGACAACCCCCTTTCTGTCCTGAAGCAATGAAATATATATACGCTTGGCTCCAAACACTTTGCTCCCTTTCAAAGCATGATGATTGCCTCTTACAGACACAGTGACAAGAGGCGCCTTTGGCAGTCCCACGGTCCCCTTCTCCTTCTGCGAACTGGCAGAAATGAGGGAGAAGAAAAGCCCAGAAGCCTTTTTTAGCCTCCTTATTTTTCTTTGTCACATCATTAAGGGTTCAATGAATCTCCAATTAAATTTCCCTGACTACTGTCACCATTTTGATTGATAGGTGTCCTTGGATCAACCTCAGTAGGGCATGTTGTTGCACCGAGCCCCCCTTTCCCCTCGGCATCCATTATCAGACCCTTGTCATCATTACCTTCACATGTCAGTTCATTTACCACAGAAACAGTGTCACCAACTAATAGGGGCAATAGAAAAACATTTGTTACAAATAAGGAAAACCCTCTAATAAATCAGGTTATGTTTCAGTCTGAAACTCATGGAGAAACAGTATTTCTCTAGCACGCTTGTTCACAAGTTGCCCTCTAAAATATTTTTTTCTGTCCTTATATAAAACCCTAAACAAAACACACACACAAAAAATATACTCATTCTCAGAAGGAATAAACAAACAGGGCAGAGCCACGTGCAGATAAAGTTAAAACAGCTTTTACAGCTTTGGATTTTCTTCATTTTGAACCAAAAAAAATCTGAACACTTGAGTTAACTTCAAGTCCCTGATACACTAACAATATTTAAGCTACAGAAGCTAAGAGTCCTTGCTACTTACACTGTCTGGAGATTTTCTACCAAAACAGTTTTTCATCAGAAAGCAAATATTTTGTCAAAATTAAAGCCATTTGTATGAAAGGGTCATTTGTGATGAATTTCTGACTGCAAAAAAGAAATCAGGAGGAAGGAAGCAAGATATTTTAAGCCTCTTGAAATGTCATATTTTTGAATTTCATCTGTTTTGAAACTTGAATTTATAATGAAAAAATTATTGTTAAAAAATTAAATGTCCAAAGCACAATGTTAAATTTTGAATTTATCAAAGAAAGTATGTAAATTGATTTAATTTGATTTAAAAGAAACACAACAGTTTATTTTTGACTTTTGCAGTCGCGGGACAGAATTTGGCTCTGTTTAGGAACCTCTCTGAAACTCAGAAAATCAACATGGTGTGGGAAAACCATTCTGTGTTTGGCACCAGCGCAAGCACACACAGACTTCAGGTTACATATATACCCTCCTGGTGACCTGGCTACAGCAACAGCCAGGTTTTTGATCTCTGTTTGTTCAGCATCTTGCAGAATAGGAGTCTGTCTGTGACAGACATGCCTGTCCCTGCAGTGATTTATCATATAAAAAGGTCTTTATACGTTAGACACCAAGGACTGTATCCCCAAGGATGGACACACAACCATTGCTGCAATCCCTCTCTCTTGTTTTCCTCTGATCACCATCAAAGCATGGAAACACCCCTAGACACCTGCCAATTGACAACCCAGCAGGGAAGATCTGCCCTTCAAGAATAAATAAGGAAAACCAGAACAGCCTTGCTAAATAAGTTGCAAATGAAACCTAACTGCAAGTGTGCTGCAACACACCGTCATACCCATCCTAGCAACAGCTCCTGTTACGGGATGAGGTCAGCACACATTGCCCTGAAGCTGTTAGGGCTCAGCGAGCCACAGCTGCCATTCATACGAATGAGTTTCATCCTTTGCCAGAGGTTTTTCCTCTAAGCTTTAAGGGGTAGAGCTGTCAGTGCAATATACTGGACAATTTTATTCAAGCTCCAGTCCAGTCCTTACCTCTAGTTCCCACAAGCTCCATCTATTCCAAGGGAGACAGCGAACCTCACGATGGGAGAACACTAGCTTTTTTCCTTAGGGGGTGTTTGCAAGACCATCTAAGCAATTGAAAAGCTTCACTGCTATTGAAATCAAGAGGATTAAACCCCAGGGATCCTTGGTTCATCAATCCACCAGCACACACTTTTTCCTATCTGCTTATAACTGATTTTAGCTGATGCATCCAGGAGCAGTGGGACACTGGGTTCACACAGGGCAGTGGCTGCTTGGTGAGCAGATGACACAGGTTTGGAAAGACAGTTCTGGAGCACCTCAGCACTGTGCAATTTGCACTGATTTATTATGCAATTAGCAGTGGGTGCAGCTCAGTGCACTGTCTATGAGAGACAACACTGGCAAAGCTCAGTGCCTAAAGCCGACTTGGTACTCAGGCACCTAAATAACCGCCCCAGTTTTCCTCACAGATTTTAATAAGAATTTTGACTGAAAATGAAGGTAACTTCTACAGATCCTCAGTGCTAAAAATTTTGATCAAAGACCACAAAACTAGGAACCATGATTTTAAATGCATGACTTTCACGCAGCCTTCCTCTACTGGATGCTATGCAGACACAGAGCAGAGACTTAGCTTACCGTAAAGCCACAGTGCGAATGCTTACTATGAAATGGAGATGCATAGACAAATCAGAGATGAAGGATTCCTGTGGGGAATGAAGTCATATTGTAGCTATAAAAAACAGATGCATATGGGGAAGGTTTTTCAACACGTATGCATGGACCATGATAAACATGGATCACGTAGGGCTCCTTCCACCATCAGGTGGAAAAATATGGGGTGAACAACACCTTGCAAAAGACAATGCAATTTCAACTGCCTGATTTTCTCTGCAACTTGCTTTTGTTCAGTTGAAATCCTCTGTCTGCGGCAAAACTCTCAACTCCTGAGCCCCTCATGACATGGATCAGAAAAATGACAGTCACCCACTGCGTTTCTATTGAATATTTGTTCCAGTGGCTGCTGCTCGCTCACTGGATCAAGGGAGACAGGGCAAGACAATTACTGGGGTTTTTTTCAGATGGCTATTCCAAGGTCTCCGAGCATGCCCCAACTCTCATAGCCCATTGAATGTGCCCTCAAGGCAGCTTCTCTTCTCTCTGCCATTCACAGCAGTACACCTGTTTTAATTCTTCCATGCACTATTGAAAGCCTCAAACCTAGCAGATAATTTTGTGGGGAGAATCACTCCCCTTCAGCTAAAAAACCTCCCAGCCCTTATAGAAACATGGGTGAAACACAGGTGCAGAGAAAGGATGAATTGAAGTTACTCCTGGAGGAGGGTGTCCAGAGATCAACAAGAGCCCTTCACCATCGAGGATGTGACATCGTGCTGCTCTTCCTATCACAGGGGAAAACTCTGCTGCCATAATGTGTCTTTTTCCAGTACTTGTACATTTCTTTCTTTCCTTGCTAGCAAACTGAGAAGATTAAGATACAGAAATGCCAAGCCACTAACAGGGCCAAACCAGACATCAGAGAAATAAAAATGAAATAAAACCTGACTGCGCGTAGCTTTTAGTGATCCTGTTTGTAGGAGATGCCTGAACTGCAGTTATAAAACTAGTAAAAGGCGCTGAAGAGATAGCCCTCCCCAGCACTGCAGGCCTTGAATAAATCCCAGGCTGCCCTTGGGCATTGGGTGCTGCACACCTTTTTCTTCTTTTTTTTTCTTAAACCACCAGTTTGACCGCATGTTTTTACTTAAAAACAAACCAACAAATAATTAAGCTGTTGTTTTGGTTTTTTTTTAAAAAAAGTTTTAAAAATCCATGATCACTCAGTCTGAAGTCTGACTTTGGCAAGAAAGATGGGTGAACGCTTCCCTCCTCCAAAGCCAGGCTGCTGCCTCAGGCAAACCGGCTCCCCAGCCTCCACACGACAGCCGCGCGTGGGTCCCAGGGACAAGTGACCTGAAACAAGGCGGCTTGAAGGAGAAGCTCAGCTCCTGGAGGACATCTTTGGCCAAAACTATCCTGAAAAGCGCTGCGTTTGTGCTGCCCTCACACCGCCATGTGTGTGGCGAGGTGTCGGTGACAGGTGCCTGTGCGAGGAGAGCTCGGGATGGTTCCGCGGCAGCCCCGCAGCCAGGCACTGCACAGCCCCTTGGCAGTGCCTCTGGGAAAAACGCGTTCAAGAAAGGGCAAAAAGCCGCAACCAGCGAGGAGTGAGGGGGAAAAAAGTGTGAAAAACAGCCCTGCGCACTGAGGTGAGAGAAGGAGGAGGAAAGGGAGGAGGTGCTCCAGGCAGCAGAGCAGAGATCCCCCTGCAGCCTGTGGAGGAGAGGCCCCACGCCTGAGCTGAGGGGTATTTCCTGAAGGTGTGACTTATTTAAATTAATCGTCATTAAATTAATCATTTTTGAGAGATGGGAAACAATCAGAAGATTATTCCTGACAACTAAGCAAGCCTAAGTGCCATGAAAATGAGTTGTTCAGCATCATCACTACCAAAAATGAACTTCACTTTGGATCTGAAATGTGTCTGATGAGCATGGTTAAAAAAATGGAGGGTTAATTTAGGGAAGTGGATAAAATAAGAATTTTCTGACTGTCCAGGAGCTGCTTAATAGAGTATCTGCTATCAACTGGCAATTAAGAAGTGTAAAGGGGAGCAAATCCAGAGAGAGAACAGGAGTTGCTGAGTTCAATGTAGCTCGGCTTTCCTGGACCTCAGTCAGCTCAGCACAGCTCAAATCATGAAGAGAAATCATCAGGAACTACATAAAAATAATTAGCAATAGATTGCAGAGGACTTCTGAAAGTATTTTATGGTATTAGATTGAAACAAAATTTTGTATTTTCTCCTCATATGCATTCCAAGCTGAAGCTCAGCTAGGAAAAAATTTAAGGGTCAGAAAGCCACAAACAGTGAACGGGGAACTTTTTACCTGCCTGCAGCTGGGCTGGAAACTTTTAGTCTGAGTCATAACACGCATTTTAGAGAGAGGCATACAGTTTTGCTATGAAGACTCAAGGCAAAAGGACACGCACCATGTCTCTCAGTGAGCTGTTTCAACAGTTAATTCCCTCGTTGTTAAAATCTGCCCTTTGTTTTGTAGCCTTCAGCTTTCAGCCTTCAAATCTCGTTGCACTCTTGTGTGCTCCACTGAAGAGCTCTTTAGCTAAAGAAAACATGGCTACATTCAGTCTTTGATCAAATCACTTTTCGGTTTGCTCTTTGTCAAGCTGAACGGGCAGAGCTTCTGGGCAGCTCCCACATCTTTCATTTTGAAGGGCAATCACAGAAAATGCAAGGCGTTTTTCCAGAAGCAGCTTCACAGGGGCTCAATACAGACCTTATCCTCTTGGCCCTACCTCTTTTAAAAGACTATCATATTTACACAGCAGTATCTTTTTCAGGACAAATAATCACACTAAAAGCAAGAAGCTAGGCAGTCCCCCAGATTGGCACCAGCCGCCAGCTATTCCGCAGCTCTGCATCTTGCATCCTGCAAATTCAGGGCAGCTCACACACTGACCAGAAAGGATTTAAGGGACCAAAAAACATTACCCAGTTATCCCTGCATCTATCCTGGTGCATGAAAAGATGAAAAATTATCAAAGGCTGAGAAAAAGAAAGAACAGCATGTCAATGTGGGGAAATAAAGCCAGCATATCAACCACTAAAAAAAAAAAAAAGAAAGCAAGTTAAAAGTTTGTCCCCAGGTGTTTGCCTTGCTGCAGGTTTCCATAGCCAAGGATTGGTTAGCACTGTTTTTACGGGTGCTGAGAAAAGCAAGAGTTGGTGAAAGCTACTAAAGCGCCTTTCAGTAATAGAGCAAGCAAGGGCTTGGGCTGTGTGTGCTCAGCACATCCACATTGCTCCCTGCCTCCTGCACTGGTAAGCAAATAGATAGCAGCACTAGGAAGAAGAGACGTAACAATTAAAAATATTCAAATACACAACACAAAGGACTCCACTCACTTTAAAGCACTGCTTCATTTAGTGTCTGAGGTTTTTTCCCCTTAATCTTAACCCGCTAACTCATTAAGACTTTGCTTCAAAAATAACTAAAATGAAGGGTTTCCTCCAAGCTGTGGGTATGAAGGCAGGCACAGACTGGAACTGTTTGATGTCCATTTCACTGCAATAAGTGGGTAAAAATGCAGATAAAAGTAAATAATGCGTAATTATTATTACCATTAACACCATCTGTCATCACTCACGTGTGCTGGTGGGTATATTTATATTTTTTAATACATATATACACATACACACAAACCTGGGTATAACCACCCCCAGAGAGCAGATTCTTCAGGACAGGGCATCTCTCTCCGCCCTGCAAACTGCAGCACCACAGCCCCAGCCCTATTGTAATGTACCCACCAGCAATCAGGGGAGATGACAGATGCAAGGCAACCCGCAGCTCCCAGCCCCTCCGGTCATCCAAGGGGGCAGAAGGGCTCCATAAGGCGACATCAGGCCCAGAGACTTCTCTTTATAAGGGCAAAAATAATGGTTTAAATATATGATATCCAGCTCCTCCAGGGAAAAGCCTCCTGTTTTATTCTGCTCTCACAATGTCCCGCAGCTGTGCCTTTGAACTAGACCTTTTTTCCATTGTTAAAGAGTTGTGACATTTTCTTTATTTAGCACTTGAAGTTTTATTTAAAAATACGAACCACCAAATTGTAAATCTTAACCAGGAACAAGAACCATCTGTGCATGCTTATAAAGTACTCTGGCTGGAGATACATTAATGATGGAATATGGCACACATGCAGATTCCTGCTTGGGATATATTTTTAAAATGTTCTTTTTCTACAGAGGAGGCAAATGACTAATTGCTTCTGTTGTTTAGGTGCTTGAAGTGGAAAACGGGCCTTTCTGCTGTTCTGCCTCCATTCCTAGGTACAAAGCCCACACATGTATAATAAAGATAAAGCAATCCAGGAACAGTCAAGACATTGGCACAAAATCTCTCCCTCCCCCCTTGCCCCCAGGCTAGATAATATCTGGACTAATTGCTGCCTGCACGTGTGTTGTCAAACTGTCCCAGATGTTTTATGATTTACTGTTGCAAAATGAAAATCGATCTAAAAACATGTGAATGAATCTAAGGTTAATCACACTTTTGCTACTGACTCCAAATTCCCTGCCACACACCTTCAAAAACAGGGGTTCTGCCCATGTTTTTTCCTCATCCAAAACCAAATTTAGGTGCCTAAAGAGTTACCTAGTTGGAATTTAAGCCACCAAAGTCTAACCATGATCCTGAAAAACCATCACGCAGCTGTTGCCTACACACAGCTCACCTAAAATCATCAAGCACCATGTTAGATTACCAGAAATTTTCCAGGTGCTCCAATCCTGCTCTGCATGCTGCAAAAATTGAGGCTAAGCCACTGGGTTTCTGCTCACACGCGACCCTAATAACAGCCTCAAACAAGGGGGTGCCTCACCCATTTTCCTTGGGCTTGCTCTGAGGCCTCCCATCTCCTGGGATTTCATGCCAAATGCAGTGGAAGCTGTTACTCAGAGGGCAAGATGTGGTCCTTGTCCTGTCGTGGTGGATCTGGATCCCTTCACTGAGGGATCCCAACACCAGGGAAGAGCAGCACTGACCTTCCTTCCAAACGGTATAGCCGTGCTGGAAGAAATTAAAGATGCTTTTGGCCAGGCAGGTAACTGGAAAGATCTTGTGTTCCTCCTCCTATTCCATAAATAAGCATACGCATTGAAAAAAAATGCATGGTTGGTCTGACCCTTTCCAGCTCATTGGCTGCAGAAAAGTATTTTGAAAATTACTTTAATACATATTTACCCAATGGACCAGAATGATTCACTTCGGCACATGAATATGCCTCATTAAAAGCTGCTTACAGCTACAACCCAGGCCTTTTTTTCCACCTCTCTGACGCACATATGAAATACCATGTTCATTACATGTAAGTCTGGGGGACCCAAGTTATTTCTCCTATCTCCTGCTACAGAAAAGGAGCTATATTAAAAAAAGCATAATAAAAATGGTTACAATTAGTGTTGCAGACACTGTGAACTGGCTGAAGAAAGCCGAGGGGTGAGCCAGCCTGGGGTGGCAAGCCTTTAGTAGGGCCTGTTGCAACAGGACAAGGGGCAATGGTTTTAAACTAAAAGAGAGTAGGATTTAGATTAGATACAAGGAAGAAATTTTTTACGACGAGGGTGGTGAAACACTGGCACAGGTTGCCCAGAGAGGTGGTAGATGCCCCATCCCTGGAAACATTCAAGGTCAGGTAGGACGGGGCTCTGAGCAACCTGATCTAGTTGAAGATATCCCTGCCCATGGCAGGGGGTAGGACTAGATGACCTTTAAAGGTTCCTTCCAACCCAAATCATTCTATGATTCTATGATCCTTCCCACCCTCCATATAAAGCTTCCTTCAGAAGCTGCAGCCCCCCAGGGTACAGAGACCCTTCTGCAACATGTTCTGAAAAGGCTCGTTTTTCAGCGGGATAAGAAAACCTTTCTATTATCCTCATCCTCTTCGACAGGTCAGCCCACCCTCTATGTGAGCCCACATCACTTTACGTATTGGGGCCCAGCAGTGGCCGAGCAGCCTCAGGGAGAAGTGCCTTAATTGCCGGTAATGCAATAGCACCACTTAGCACCCGCAAAGCAATTCAAAAATGGAATCAAACACCTTCTGGCTACACATTTAGGGAGCAGCCGGCTGTGTTGGCATGTTACTCCATTACTTAACCACTGGGTCGTATATCTGTGACTACAGATGGCTCTGACATCCATGCCTCTTAAGCAGCATCTGATACCACCACCGAATCCTGGCCCAAGGGGAGGGATGCATCCGTTCTGACCAGAAAGACTTTTTCCTTTAAATTAAACACCATCTCAGCCAAGGCATCAAAAGGTTTTTCTGCAGCCCCATTAGACCCATGGAAGCAGCCTTCCTCATCTCCAGCATGGGAAGCACTACCCAGCTGCAATTCAGCTGCAGCTGTGCCTTGCAAAGGACAAGAATGGGCAAACAAAATAACCTTTCCCCATTGATCTCTCACCAGCAGCACAGGATACCCACACTACTTCCCATGGAGTACTTCTAGTGATGTTTCTTAATGGTATTTTTCCTTCAACTCCCTTTCACCTGGGTCTTTTCTTCCAGGCATCTCCAAGGCATCCGCAGCCTCCAGGGATGGCTGCAAAAACATCATCATGCAAGTATTTGCACAATAAACCTGCTGGCCTTAACGCTGACATGGTTACAGCAGCTTAGCTGTCGGCTGCACAGGGAAGGTAACGCAGAAGATCAGCAAAAAGCACTTTAGGCTACCTGAGCCAATGTACCAGCAAAGTCAGTGATAGTTCAAAATATAAAAGGACAGTGGTCTTACAGTCAGATCCATGGGGCAGCAGCTTATCAAGTATCAGTATGAAAGTATTCACACTGTGGATCCTGCTGTAGGCCAGGCACTCCGTGGCACAGAGAAGAAATGGTACAGATCACAAACTAGTGGTCTTGGTTTACCATAATTACGCAGGCTTCAACAAATGCTTGTGGACACTTGTGATCTCTCATCTTTATCTGCAAACAGAAGCTAAACATCCAGATGCCCCAACTTTACCAGATCTACTCACTTAAGTATTTTGATGCCTATGGTTATCATAGAATCATAGAATCATTAAGGTTGGAGAAGACCTCTAGGATCATCAAGTCCAACCATCAACCCAACACCACCATGTCTCCTAAACCATGCCCTGAAGTGCCACGTCTACATGTTTTTTGAACTCCTCCAGGGATGGTGACTCAACCCCTTCCCTGGGCAGCCTGTTCCAATGCCTGACCACTCTTTCAGTAAAGAAATTTTTCCTCATATCCAATCTAAACCTCCCCTGGTGCAGCTTGAGGCCATTTCCTCTCATCCTATCACTAGTTACTTGGGAGAAGAGACCAACACCCACCTCACTACAACCTCCTTTCAGGAAGTTGTAGAGAGCGATAAGGTCTCCCCTCAGCCTCCTCTTCTCCAGGCTAAACAACCCCAGCTTCCTCAGCCTCTCCTCATAAGACCTGCTCTCCAGACCCTTCACCAGCTTCCTTGCCCTCCTCTGGACATGCTCCAGTGACTCAATTTTCACTTACATAGTGAAAGATTGTTTTGTTCAAGGAAAACAATGATGGGTAAAAATTGTATAAAGCTCCTCAGGACGTATTTCCTTATTTGCATGCCTCCCATACAAGGGAAGCTGCATATGGCAGCAAACCTTTTCCAAAATGTATTCTATTTGTAGAATAAGCCTCCAAATTATTCCATGTTATTAAGGACCCACGATGTATAAAATAAGATATGAGCAGTACCATACAACACGCTTCTGGTTAACCAAAACAATTTGTTTGACTCAAAATAAATTTTTTAGTTCCATGTTTGAGGACAGGCTTTTCACTTTGGTGAAAGAATTTGCTCCCAAAATTAACAACTGGGGCATTTCTTCTTTATTTCCCAATTTTCACCTCATTTCCATATACCTTTCGAAAATCTCTGTCCTTCTTTCTTTCACCCAAAACTGCTTCCAAAGCTCAGCACACACTTGTAAACAGAACATCAGCCCAAACCCCACTTTTGTAGCAAACATTGCCCTCATCCCACTAATTCTGCTACAGAAGTGACACAGAAGTGAGGAGGGCAGGCTTTGCTTTCTACCCTTATACATATTTAACTGGCTCAGACCCGATTTGCCCGGAGAGTCCAGCCTTCTCTTTTCATTGATTACTCTGCTAACTTCTTATTACTGCTAAAGATCACCTCTGTATCTTTAGAAAGTTGGAATAAACTTGGAAATGAGAAGTATTTAGTGGGGAGAAAGAGGAAGAGGCTTCAATGCTGAGAGCAAAATTGGTTTGAAATCTTCATTCTAAAGCAGGATGGGTAATGGGGAAGTCCGTTATATTTTTTAAAGTTCCCTACCAAACATTTTTTTTCCTATGGTTTCTTGAAGCTATGAAGTGGGCCATCTCTTACTTCAGTAACAGGTCAACAAAAAAAAGGAAAGGCTAAAGATGATGCAGGGGAAAGAAAAAAACAGGCCATTTCAGAAAGCCCTCAAAAAAGAGGCAAAGAACGAACATTAATCTTCTTGTCCAACAAGAGCAGGAAGGGAGGATTAGTGTAACGAAGAAGACAGAGAATGAGGATTTCTTTTTGCAGCCAAAGGGGCGTACCTGGCAGGACTGCCCATAGAGTGAGTTAATTGACAGAAAAAGCTAAGTTTTCAAAGAAACTCAGCTCCCAGCCCCGCCGGCTAACACACCAGTAGCAGGGCCCTCCTTTTGAGCATAAAGCTACTGGATTTAGAGGCTGCCTCCAGTCCTCTCTGACATAAGTCTTAATAAAACACAGACAATGCTAACTGGCTGGAGTTTTCAAGCCTGCTACTCAGTTTGATCAAGGGTAATTATTTCTATTTCAGTATTTCCCAACATTGTAGCTGAACCAGTTCAGAGTAAAGAATTGGGCAATAATGAAAATTACTCCATTTGGAAGTTAACATTTCTCACAGTTTAGCATGATTAGAGATGTATTTAACCTGCAACCAGTGCTGGGGAGTGCAGCATTGTAGTAAGAAAAGCTGGTTGCTTTAAAACCTTTTGTCTTGAAAACACATTCTCAAATCCATCAGTTGGAACAATTTTTCTTGCTAAAGGAGGAAAAACACCCCCACCCCAGAAATGAAAGAAATGGAATGCCAACTCCGTGGCAAAAAACCCATTCAGGTTAACATTTTGAACCCCAGCATTAGAAAATACAAGGTTATAGTTGCCATAGCGACTACAAATCAATTACTTTACACACAGCTATTACAATATTAAAGTAAACACGTCCACAGTCAAAACTACTCTATAGCCTCACGGGGACTAACTTAAAATTGTTGTGGAGCCCAGAGCACAGTGGGAATGTAAATGCATTATTACATGATTTTTTTTCTTTAATTTTTTTTTTGCTTTGCATTTCAATGTGTTTAAGCCCCTCAGCACCGCACTGCAGTTGGATGGGGGGAAGTGGGACTTCTCCCTAAAACGTGTCTGATTTGGCCTTACACAGGCCTGAATAGCTACAGGGGACCCCAGTGGTGGAGACTCAGATGAGCAAGGCCAGATCTGCAAGAAGACGTCAACTTTCGTCAGGTCCTGCCACTCATGATGAATCTCTCTACGCTGCCTTTAAGGCTTAAGTATCTACGTGAGAATGACAAGCACTTCTGAAAATTCAGCTACAAGGGTGAGCATGGCTCCCTTTTGCAGTGCGCCTGTTACAGGATGCCATTTGCACAAGCCCCAAATGCACAGGAATATCCACTAGAGCTAACACATTCTCATGCGCATCCTAATGGCTCTTAGAAGCTGATTTCTACCCATGTTAAAAGAAGAGTATCACTATGGTTGTATACTGTGTTACAGCTCTAACCGCTTCTTCTCTTAATAAGTGTCCTTTGGGGTACAGCAATGATGACAAAAATTCACATTTCTGAGCCAGGTGCACCCCGTTCGGGCCAAACGTGGCACTTTGGACTTCCCTGGGGCCAGAAAGGGGTGAGCTCAGACCCACTCATGTAATCTAATAATTTGTGATGACATTCAGAAAGTCTGAAAGCTTATTGATTTGTTTTATAACTATATTGTACATCCTTAAGAGCCAAACAAGTGCCTGATTTAAATGATTGGCTTGATTTTTTTTTCCCCTCCAGTTCATTTTAGCAAAGGGTGATAGCACTTACTTATCGCCATCAACACACATGCAATTTACATTTGGGCTTTCAGGTCTTCTACCCTGATAGAGGCAAATGTCAAAGCAAAAGTGGATGACGCCTGAGAACCCACCTGACCTGTTTTTTCCTTAATTTTTAAACTGTTTATTTTTTTTTTCTTTAATATTTCTGCTGCTATGAGGCAACAGTCCTGTTTGCTTCTGCCCTCCCCCGTTTTGCATTATCCTGTGTCTGCACAGGAATAAGACAGAATCATGAGCGTCAGCTACCATTTTTGTTTTAAAAGATTATCCAATAAGCTAATGCCATTCGCCCACTGTAGTCTGACTAGTCATATTTTCCAAACATCAGGCAAAGATTTGGGCCATGAACTGACACCCAACATTGTTAGGTAGGAAAATATAGTTAAAAAAAGCATATGCCATGTTCCACAAAGTTGTCACCATAAAGCTCCAGGTAGAAACTTGGTTTCCCCATTTAATTAAAATTTTTAAAGTATGGCCAGAAAAAAACGCCTATTGCCATTTTATTACAAACTTCTTTCTGCGCATCACCTCCTCCGGCCTTGCCTAGAAGTGGGAAACAGGGTCCTGGGGGTAGCAAGGGGAACAGGGGCAGCCAGCACCCCAGGGAGAGGACGGTGCTGCCATCCAGCCCTCGGCCCTGGAGGATCGCTCAGGATACAGGTGGGTGCTCCAGCAGAAAGCTTGCCTGTTTTCCAGCAAAATGTCATTAAAGCCTTTGATGATATTCAGTTCCTGTTAAGACAAATGAGCACTCTCTCAGGGAAAAAAAAAAAAGAAAAGATTTTTCACTGGAAAATTCACAACTGGCTTTAGTGTTACAATAATACTATTTTATCCACCCTTTTCTCCGTGGATCCACAATTTGTTTGCTTTTCCAAGCACAACTGTTTTCCCACCTCTTTTCCCTTATATCGCTCACATTCATGTTCATCAGTTACATACAGAAATAAAACTGGTTTATGGTGATTACCCTCATTAATGTGCTTTAAACACTGTTGACTTTAAAATGATCCACTCCAAAGCTCTAAAGGCATTTTCGAGATTAAAAGTATCACTCCCCTTTTAGCACAAACAATGTGAAGGTGCCAGGTAGAAGGCAGAGATAGGGGAAAGCCATTTCCAAAGCTGAAAGGGATTCAGGAGATTTAGCTACAGCCTATCCAGCTTAAAATAAAGTTACAGCCCTGTCCTTTCCTATGGCTCACGTCTCTGACAACAAATGTCATTAAAGCCACACAGAGAGGCATCGCCACTTGTTCTGAATCGCTGAAACACGACGACTGAGAAAATTACGCCCTTTAGTGGATGGGGGCTTTTTTCTCCAATGGGGGAGGGAATACTGCTAAGGGGAAGCAGTGCAGCGGGAGGAGATGCCTCCAGGCACTGGGTACACACCTCAATGGTGTTGTCAAAGTTCAGAGCTTGCCCTTGCTCTGAGGATTCAGGCAGTTTTCTGAAGGCACTAAATGTCATTTAAGCTTTCAGATTCTTTAAATCAAGCTTCCAAGATGTACTAAAATGATTTCCTACCTCATTCACCTGTAACGAGCCTTAAACCTACTTCTGCAAACGCACATACCCAAACTGCCTTCGCTTTCAAGTTCAGCTTCCCTCTTACTAAAAAAACCAAAAAGGCAAATTAAATTATTCATTTTGATGTCAGACCACACTAGGCGACTTTCATAGTTGGCCCAGCTTTGCTACATAAAAGTCTCCCTTCTTTTTGCGTTTGCAGAGGAAACCGGCTCGTGGTCCCTTCTGCAAGCCAGAGTGCTCCAGCCTCCCAGTAACTCACCCCCCACTTCTCTACAGCACAATAGTATTGTGCTTTTTGGGACTCCCTGCACAGTTGCTTCTGATTTTACCCCTGAGCCTGTGCAGGTGGGCTGAGGAATCATTCCCGGGACATGTATCAAGGCTGTCCATTCCCGTGGCTGCTCCCTGCTCCCAGCACACGCTGCCTGCCATGCATCTTCAGAGCAATAACGAAGTTGTCAATTGCAACCAGCCTTTGTGGATTACCCATATACATTTTGTTCCTGTAAAGCCAGGATGCCATTCCGTGATACATATTTAAGTCAGTATCTCGGCACCACGGTTGCCTGCGTGAAAGAAACCGAGAAACTATTACTGTGAAATTGCCTGCAGCTCTTGAGCACAGGAGGTAGCAACTGGCTAATAGTTTCTTAGACAGCCCTGGCAGATGTGTCAGGTTGCTTCGCAACTGTGCACCTCGTGGGAGAGCAACGCACACAATGCTCCCACCTCCTAGTGTCCCCAGCTGTAATTAATCCATAGCATCATTTCTATAGTGTCAGCAGCACCATATGGACCAAGCACTATTTTGCAGGACTAACCACAGAGGAGGAGGATCGCAATTATGTGTCTGATTATTCTCCAGGGCAGCCATGGGTTGTTTTATGGAAGGCAGGAGAGTCTGAAAGGGGTGGGATTGCCACGGATGTGGCTAAGAGAAGGAGGACGACCAGCAGAAGATGAAACAGCGGATAAAACTATCTCTCATCTTCCATTCTGCTACCATCTTACACAACACTGCCTCCAGTCTTGCCTACAAGGTGAATCCAAAAAGGGCGGCTCCAAATAAAACATCTATTTGGCATTCAACTCACCAAGTTGTCCACTGCATGGTAAGTGTTGAGCGAGCAGTTAAGAAGGGTGCAAGGACACATTACTTTGATACCAACACAACAGCCTCCTCTTCCCAAAGCTTACAAAGGGCTCCAGGGAGTGCCTCGTCTCCCACAGGTATTTCAGTCAATAGCAGTTATGAACCTTTACAGATCTAGGTTTAGGTGCAAAACTCTTTTAATTGTCTTTGAAAGCCTACCCTAGAAAGAGAGGAACATTTTTTAAGACAGAACAGCCTCTCTAACCCTATATTAAAATAATTTTGTTGACAACGCCATTATTTACCAATTATCTACTTCATTTATATGTCTATATTATATGCATAATCAGATTACATGTAAGCTGATTTACTCAAGGAGACAACTGAGAAAGATTAAACACTGTGTCTCACTGGTGCCATCAGCATTGCAACAGCAAAACTCACTCCAGAACCCTAAAGGGGAGGTCAGTGCATCCTCGTGCTCCCATCAGCAGCCCCGAACCACCCCGTCGGCAGGGAGATGCTGCATTAGCCGTGACCTGGTGCGCTGGGCCATGCATGTCAGCTGCCTCCAAGGCTCCAAGAAAACCCTACCAAAACAAGTGAGAGCACCGTTTCCTTCCTTCCTTCCTCCCTCCAGATTTGATGTTTACCAGGAACAATTTTGTCATCAATTCAATGCAGGGAAAAAGAGTTTATACTTAAAAAATAGTAACAACTGCTTGTATTTGAATACACCTTATAGAGACAGTTGACATAAAGCAGTTACGATCTCTGTGACAGTCGCTACTGCTAATGCCTATCATAAAAGCCAGTAAGGAGGCAGATACATTGATTTATCACGCATTGCTGCTCCTATATATCTACTTCCTAATAAAAATCTGTGGAATTATTGCTTACACTGAGCTTCATGTGCCCATATTTGTATTGCTAAGCTCTCCTGGAAGATTTCAAAGCTTTATTTATGGGAGGCTTTTATCTACCCCTAGGAAAAGCGCTCGCAACGGGAGCATGCCTGCCCCCGAGACTCAAACCCGTTAAGAGTACAGATTTATACCACCCAGGTTCCCCAGCGGAGAAGCATGCTCCTTATCTGAGGTCTCAATTAAAGCATGGCTCCAACTCATGCTTGCTGGCACTGAGGATACTGGTGACTGGGGATTTTTGTATGAGCCCCAGATAAGTCCTCCAACACCACGTCTTCAGGCAGGACCGTATGTATCAGCTCAGATCAAGCCCTCCTTCTAAAGCACTTAAGGTTTGTTTCACAGTCGTGGTTTTTTTCCTCCCCCATGTATTGCTTTTTAATCTTATCACATAAGGATTTTTTTTAGATTTTAGAATCTTGTTAATTTTTTTTTTTTTTAGCTTTTACTATCTACACACAGCATGTGCTGAGAGGAGCGATGCGTTATTTTGAGCCAAACTAGCTTAACTATAACCTTCAGGAAAAAGTGGTTCCCTATCTTTTCTCTACAGTTCTTGCAGATTATGATGAATTTCTCCAGATTTAAGAACCAAAGAAACAAACCAAGTGCCACGCTTAAGAGGTACAAGGTTGTGAGATGAAAAAAGTTGATGCTTTGGAGAAAAACACCAGTATTTCCCACGCAAGGCCTGCTTGAGGATGGAGGTGGATGCAGTGAGAAGTTAATTCCTGTTTCCAGCAGCAGTTTGGAGCTGTGTCTGTCCTACCATGCCCCTCTAAGCCCCCGAATTCAGGCTGAGAGCACTTCACCTATGCCCATTTTCAACTGGCCTGTTGTCACAGCTCTGACTCTGATCATGGGGAAGGATCAGCATGCAGTGCTGAGCCAAAATGGCTTCTTTTGGGACAAATATCCTGAACCAGAGCCGTCTCTTTGGAAATTTCTCCACACTGGGATTATTTTCCAGGTTTGGGACACCATGTCCTGTCCATGTTTTTGCAAAATCTCAGCAAGCAATAGTACAATATGTGATCCCGTGGGCACAGCACTGAAGGGGAGACACAAAGGACAACATGCTCGATACATGGCATTACTTAAGGGGCGGATTTGTATAGCACCCGGCAAGAGTTCTCTTCCAAAAGTCAACTGCTGCTCCGTTTCCTGCCTTGAAACCAAACTGCAGCCCCCTGGTAGCTGCTCCATCACAGTCAAAAAGCAGAGATCACTCTTAGTTGGGGATGAAGCTCAACTCTGACCAAAAAGTAATTAGCATTGGCTAATTAATCAGACAACCTGCATGCATGGATTTTCTAAACCACAGGCAAGAAGAGCCCATGGGAAAGCAAAGCCCATTGTGCACATATTGCTCCCCAAATGGGGAGAGACACTAAGGCAGCAAAGTCAGCCCACCTTCACCATCATTTCAGTCTGCCTTAGGATAGTATCGGTGTTGTAAACAACCTCCTTAGAGGAGTTACCTGAAGTACACCAGAAAAATCAGTACCGCTTGAAGAAAAAGCAATAGAAATTCTTGCATGTGCTCAGAATCAGAGCCAGAAAATTATTTCTTGCATCTTCCACTTATTCCCTCATGAAAAATGTTCACAATAAACTTTCTATGTTATCTTTTTCTCTGAAATCACACAAACACGATATTGGCCCATGGAGGATTTAGGGCTTCAAAACTTTATTTTTGCCCTTTTTCCCTTGAAAACATTCTGACCTTTTTTTTTGTTCTCTCCTGAATCTATTCAGATATACCTGTCCAAACTGGTATATATCCAGATATATCCATCTGCTTTAATTTTCATTTTACAAAGAACGCAGGAGCTATTTGGGTTGCAGCTACTACATCAGTCTTTTGATGGATGGGAAGGAAGAGCTGGATTTCGCAGCGTCCCCTCCACCAGTCTCCCCTGAAACACTGACAGGCACCATTGAACCAGACCCAACCGTATCTTGAGCCCTCAGGTAAGGCACAGCTGTGTGTACATGCTGGCAGGGATGCCGAGCAAGTGTTCACACCTCTGCGTGACCCTCTCACAGCAAACAGAGCCAGGGATGGTACCTTGTCAGCCACGACAAGGGCCAAGTGGAAGAGCAGAGACCGAACGCCCGCTGAGATCTCACCATTTTTCACAGCTTTCCAGCCCAACACAACGTTTTGATGAGAAAGTACAGAGAGGTGAACTGGGTGAAGGTGCCCATCTTGGCCCTTTACATGGAAAAGACAGAACTTGTAATCAACTCCCAACAAAATAATATACACCAAATAAAGCTTGAGGACGTCAGGAACAAGATGTACTTACTCAGTAATCCCAGCAGCATGATGTCCTGGCTTCACTGAACTCCACGCACCTTTTGCTATTGACTTCAACAAGGTCCTGAGTTTTCTTGTTATCATTTTAACCACACTTTGCTGGGGCTGGCTTTGGAGCATCACTTAAAGATTACAGTTGGGTGAAGAGTGAATTCTCGTCTGTCTCCCCTGTAAGAAAAAAAATATGGAAAGTCTTAAAAGAAGAATAACTTTATTCCACTTCAGCTCTCCAAACCAAAATGAGAAACAGTTCAAATTCAGGGGGTTTTTGTGTATTTGTCAAAACCACTTTATATGGAGGGGAAAAAAAAACATAAACAGAAAGAATCACCAACAGTTTCACCCAGACAAATTTTCATTTTTGATTAAATCTATTTCTGATGCGCTCGAGGACAAAACATATCAAGTCTAGCAAATAACTGTGTAAGCAATTTCCAAGAATAATCAGGATTTACAATGACCTTTTATTCTAGGCAAGCAAAGGCAAGCGGTATGATGGATACAGAGAAAAATTACTGAGAAACAAGGAAATTTGCATCCAGCACCGGCAACAGTGAAGGGGGCACTGAAATGTGCTCGCTTTACACAGAGGGCTACAGTGCCATGTTTTTGCAGACAAATGAAGGGCTTATATTAAAAATGCATAATTTAATCAAGAGAAAAAACTACTAATCAGATGGAAATATGCAGACCTGATATTGGTTTTTTAATATTAGTGTTATTAAATTCTGCTATAGTTTCTTACAGAATCACCCAAATGTAAATTAATATAAGGAGCAACAGTTAACAAAATTACAGGACCAGATCAAACATTCCCGCTCGTTCGCAAGCGTCCCGCTGACTTGCGATATTAGGAATGGCATGAAAGGCTTAGTATAAAATACTACATGCACTGATCTAATAGTATTTTCCCCCATCAGAGCAGCTTGAAATGAACCCCGACGCAGTTGTTGGTGCTGGGCGAACAGGAGCTGAGGTTCGGTGCCAGCGTAAGTCTCTGCCTTGGCCCAACACAGAGCTGCCATCTCCGTGTGCCATAACCTGAGCACTTATTCCTTGGACATAATCAGCCTCCAGAATTGATACCTGCCCTGAGAAAACAGGGCTGGGCATTCCTCTGATTTAACATCTTAAAATCATTAAAAACATCCTCCATTTGTGCATGCACAAATGATGCGAGAGTCGTCACCTCTGCTCAGCATCTCTCGGGCTTGTGGCACCTGCCCTTACCCAGGGCTCTTCCACCGCTGGTGCTAAAGCACAAGTTTCCAAATTGCCTGTTTTACGTGAGGGCAAAACAGCTGGGCAGAAAGGGACTGTCACATGCCAAGTGAAACCATGCCTTGGGGTTAAAGCTAGGAAAAGACCCCAAGCCCCTTTTCTCATGGGAGCATTTCTGATGCAGCAAACCTCAGCAGAGAGAGATGTGCTTGTCTTGAAACTCCGCCAAGGAACCTGGGGCTCACATTTCAGACTACGCGCCTGTTTCACTCTACTCAAGTTACAGCAAGAAAGTCACTCTGTAACACCATTCTTCCGGAAAATGAAGAATTATTAATATTGATTTGGATCATAAGAGAGTGCCTAGAGGCCCTGGCCCCACTGTTTCAAGCAGCGTAGAAATGCCAGAAAAATTATGCTTATATATATTTTTTTCCCTTGCCAATTAGAACATAAATGCTGTAGAGCAGAGATCCCTTCTTTTTGTTTGCACAGCACCTTGTATCATAAGGTCTTAATCTTTCAGGCATATCTGAACACACACAAAAAGGATCAAAACAGGTACCGAACGTTTAACGTTAACACTGATTCCCACTGACACTTTATTTGATATCCACGTATGAGAGAACGAGAAGATGCACAGCAGGAAAGCAAGGGAAATTAAACAGCATGTGTGACCAGTAATACACAAAATCACTTATTTTGCAAAAATAGCTGTAGACTCTTTTAGACCGAAAGCTGATGTGTCAGTCTCACTTCCCACTTCTTTTTCATTTTATGTTATTTACCACATGAGTGTTTGTGACACTGCTCGCACCAGGGGATAAATAAAGCCAAGCCAGATTCCCTCTGCTTCCTTTTTTCCCCGTTTTTTCCAGCTGGTACCTCCCCTGATCGTAGGTCCTGCATGAGCATAACACCGTAGCACTGCACACACACACAGCCACCGGCAGCATCAGATAATAGCCAGGAAGCTACTGCTGCTCTTGATTCCCTGCTGTGTTACACCAGTGTTAATGAGGAGTAAATAATAATAATGAATCAGCTTTCTTCAGCTGACAGTAAGGCATTCAACGTTCGCTGAAGCCACTGGCAACTCAGGGTCAGTTTCCAGAGGCCCCTGCCTAGCAAATGTTGCAATACTGCAAACACTATATATTCTGGAAGAGCAATTCTATGGTACACGCTTCAAAGCATCCCATCCTGCCGGATCAGGAAATCCTTTGCAGATGGCAGATGAATGAAGCTGGAGGGGACGCTCGCCCTCGTGAGTTACAGCCTGTCTCCTGCAGCGTGTGCTGGGGCTTGATGTCACCTCTCTAACCAAAGAAGAGCTGCAGCAGAGCCCTTCTGGCTCGCAGGGTGGGTCGGGAGCTAGCAGATGCAGGTAAATCCTCAGGGGGTCGCAGGCGCCCTGGCTGAAAGGGTTGCATTAAGCCGTGCCGCCACACGATTAGAGCTGGCTTAGGCAACGTCCCTCTGAGCTGCAGTCCTGCCTCAGTTTTGCTTCCTACCACAGCAGCATATCCTCCAAAAGGAGAAGCCCAACTCTCTCTAAACTCAAGTTCCCCGCAATCCCCAGAGAAATCTCACGGGTTTAAGAGAAGCAGCCAAAGAGCAGTGCAGTGACTGGGAGAGCTTACACATCTGCGCTGCTCACACGAGACCCCTGCTAGGCAGCAACAAAATCCTCAACAATCTTCCAAGCTAACTCACCGAGCAGTGCCTTCATCTTGCTGTAAACATTTCTGCCTTTAACCAACATGTTAATGGTGGAGTTATTCCTCACTGACTTGAGCCAGGAAACATGGGCTAGTTCCCATGTTCCCACAACAAGCGTTGTCCCAGATGGCTTCTCCTGTCTGTGACATAGAGCTGGCACCACCATCCTCATCTTTGAGGACTTTTGCTGTCCCGACCTTCCTAATAACTGTGCAATAGAGCAGTGCTGTTACCCAGGACTGAGATATGACCTGAGGAGGCCGGAGGCACAGGCACTGGGGCAGACTGATGACAGAGTGTGGGCAGGACCCTGCCCCTCAGCTGGAATCGGATGTCATTGGCTTGGTCGCTGGTAAGCACGAAATTTAGGAAGATTCCCAGTAAAATGAAGTAGCTAAATGCATAATACTTCCTGAAATTCTTAAAAGACCAAAACACTGGTATTATCCACTCTGATTCCATCATCTTTTTGATGCCCCCTTTATTCCATGGAGGCTGCTACAGACTTAACAGCTAGGAATTGAAAACGTGGAAGGAATACGTATGAGCAAATCAAGAGGACAATTCTTTAACTTCTTGAAGGTTTTGGGAACAAAACACTGGGAGGAAGACTTAGCAATTCAATTCCACTTCATTAGAGGGAGAACCATTTCTAAAAGAAGAAATAATCATCAAGATGGAAATACAAGAGTTGAGCAACAGGTCTGGAAGGGAAAAAAAGATGGGGCTTTCTGCTGAAAGCCTTGCAGCAGCCTTGTCCTACACTTTATTGGCCTCTAGTGGAAAACAGAAGCAATGTCTTGTGATCACAAAACTTAATCTACGGAGCACAGGGGAAAATATACCACTCTCAATACAGAGTTTGAATACATTCCTGACAAAGGAAAGCAAGGCATGAGACTAAATAAGACAACTATTCTGCATTAGCTACATACAGTCTCAGTATTGCTATCATTCAGGGAAGGCATTGAGTTAAATATTAGTTCTTTTCTACACCTGTTCCCATTCGGGTGCACCTCTTAACTGCCTGCTGTAAAAGAAATAGAATTTCACCTGCAGAGGCACTAAGTTTGTCGATAGCTAGAAGCTCCGAGCCATTGTATGTGCTTCACCAAATGTTAACCCTTGTAGCACTCCGACCACAGCAGTTTGGCTATAAAGTAATCTCTAAAATAAGGAGTTCAGTTGCTATCTTCTGTAAACACCGGCTCTCAAAATGAAAGCATACGCCTGTATGGAGCGGACTGATTGTGATAGCAGTTCTGCCTAGGTATAAATGTTATGATTCAAAACCCATCGCTCCAGTTTCCATGGCTATAAAAAGATGACAACTCTCCTCAATTAACTGAAAATACAAACCATAACCAAAAGAAAGCACTAAGTAGAATCACAGGGACAAACCTCTGAACAGGTAAGTCAGTGGAGGGCAGTAGGCTCAGCACAGAGGTATTGGATAACATAAAAAAACAAGTCATCTGTCGGACAGAGCAGAGCTCCCAAAAAACGAGCCAGCTATAAAGCAAACGCTGCCCCCAGCAGCACCAACCATGAACAGATACCTCCTGAGCAGGGAAGGGATGCAGATCGCTGGTGGATGCTGGCCTCCTTTGGCTGAGTATAAGCCTCTGTGCATCCCTCCAACAGCTCTGTAAGTTTGGCTTGCTTTTCTCCCTCCTCCGACGCCTGCCTTCTGGAGCCCAGGGCAGCACGGCAAGGTTCGCTCCCTGGGAAACAGCATCCGTCGCAGCAGTCTTGAGATGGTGGAAGGCAGATGGCAGCACCGTACTCAGCACTGAGCAGACCGCTTGGCTGGCGTTCAGCAGAGGCACGGCCCTGCATCCAGCTCCAAGGACGTGCCTTCGATCCTCTGCAGAGGCTGGGCACTCGGGAGCCTCGGTACACGGGAAAAGGGAAAAGAGCAACAGGCACTCTCAAACCTGGGAAAAGAATCCTTCAAAACATACGTTTGGTGTACTTTGACTGGTTTTTGTGTCCGTTTACTCTTGTATTCATCTTACCAGCCTCTATGCTAGCTTAGGGTACAGGGGCATGCCATTAGAAGCTTCTTTGGAGGCTGAACTGCTAAAAAACAGAAAACAAACAAAAAAAAACCCTGTGCCAAAACACCACAGCATTCATTCATTCAAGGTGAGATGATATGAGCTACCCAACAAATCTGAAAAAAAAACATTTTGAAAGCCAAGTGCAGTGTTCTGACTTGTTTGTTCTCTCAAACTGCTTGCACTCCCTGTTTACCTTCAAGGAGAGAAGGGAAGAGACACCAACGGCCAAAAGCCACCATGTTAATATTTTTTGCTAGTTCAGAAGCATTCACATCACCCACCCTGTGTGTGCCTGAGTGTGAGAGAGAAATGTAATCAGCAGCAGGGAAACTAGGCACTAAATACCAGGCTACCCCTTGCTTGAGTTCCCATGGCTCAGTGCTGGTCCAAGTGCCTTTTTTTCTGCAACATTAAGCAGAGTAACCTAAAGCAGCCTGATTTTCATGCCATAAATGTAAAATAATCAAGCACAGGACTTTGAGTCCATGAATCCTCGGGGCTGGCTGAACTCCATCTGTAAATCCGACAGATTAGTTATATTATGTTTATTTCCTTCATGAGGGAAGTGAAAAAAAAAAAAAAATTTAAATCAATCAATCTGAGGTGGAAATAGGCTTCTGTCCGCATCTTGCACAGACCGGGATCTCAGGAAGGGCAGTAGAAAGCAGACACAATGGCAGTAGGGCTGCTGTGTGGCAGAGCTTCACCAGGCCAGGGCAGCACCAGAAGCAAAGCAAGGTTATTGTGGCACAGGAAAGCTTTCTCTCATGTCAAGAGAGACAGCCGGCAGAGCTTTCCACACCTTGTCCTTTGGCTTTCTTTGCGTAACATAACGAACTCCACTCTACAGTCTTAACTCGGTAGGCTGCAAAATATTTGGCACTGCTTTGATGGATGTCCTTTCAGTTAAGCATGGGTATGGATGATACCCAGTTCAAAACAGAAAAGGAAAAAAAAAAAATCCTTACACACAATCCTTAACAGACAAGTTAAACCTGCTTATTTGCAGAGGAATGAGAGTCTTGTTTTAGTAACTGCTGACTCACATGAGAAAGCAGTCACAGTTGTGCCCGGCAGACCCCATACCAGTGAGGCCAAGGTGCTTCCTACAGGGGAGGAGGATCCTTTTAACTCAAGATACTGAAAATACACAAGAGACTCACATGGTAAAATCAACCCCGAGCTGCCAAAGGTGTGTAATAAATATGACTTTTAATAATCTCTTCTACCACCACCGGACAACGTGGAGCTTCCGAGGCTGTTTGCAAGTCCCGGGTACAAGCATTTGCCTTTACATCACCACATCTCAAGGCACAAACGAGCACATGAGCTCACATCTGGCTTGGGAACCCCCGGGCAGGGACTCTGCGGCTCGCAGCACATGCTGAGCAAGTAACTCACATGCCACGCCTGCAGCTGGGCTACAGAATAACCACCAGCACCTTCGCTTGGTCCTGGGCCACTGGATAACCTGACCAGCGGAGAAAGCCAGCTGATGGGGATAATTTTTAAGACCAGTACTTTGCTTTGTATCCACTAAAATAAAAAAAATTAAGTTGAATTCTTTTACACGCAAAAGAAATTCAGCCTCAGCTTCTGTTGCGCCCCCTATGAATTGTGCACCTTACCTGTTTATGACTTCTTACAACTCCCAAAACTTTTTAGACCTTCCAGTGACATGACAAACTTGAAACAGTACATCTGTGATCACTGGAGGAACTAAAAAAGCACCTCACCAGCCCCCACCACCCCACCCCACCCCTGAGAAAAAGAACCAATACAAACGTACAAGACAAAGAAGCTCCTTGCTTCCAAAAAGTTAGTACTGGGTCACCGTACAGATTTTACAGGAACTGACCTCCTTCTGTGAAGTTCCAACTGAGCCTAGTTGACACAGAGGGCACACATTCTGATTCTTCCAGGTTAAGGCAGGTAAAAGAAAAAGATGTACTAACAATCTTTCTGCTATCAAAATACAGTACATGGTATATGCGGTTATGACTCTGTTTCTGTCCAATGTGTTGATTTGATCCAATTAACAAGAAACCGTGGTGGCCTGTTCTGGATGAAAGCATCTCCGAAACCCCGCAGCGAAGAAAAGCAGCAATGATTCCCCACATCAGACCGCGAGCACAAGAGAGCACGACCCCGTCTGACCGGTCAGGATGAGGAGCAAGAGTCCCCAGATCCATGTTCTGCTCAAGGGATCCTACACAGCGACCCGCGCGGCAGCTCACCAGAACAGAGTGGCGCTCGAGTCGCATCAGTTTTAGGCCCCCTGCAAGAAGGCAGTGCCACCCTCCCCTTCCCGTTTTGCACAGCCCAGGGGCACGAGTGCTGCGGACGTGGGCGCACTCACCCAGGTACGCGGACGCAGCGGCGGACGGCTGAGTGTTAGAGTCGGACTCTCCGCTGCTTTAGGCAGTGGTGAATGCTTCCTGGGCCTGGGACGGGGCTCCAAGCACCAGGAGAACCGCCTGCGCTTCAGCAAGGCTCTCACTGGCAAGAGGCTCGCAGGTGCTGCTTGGGCAGGGCTGGTGGGAATGAGCGTTAGAAACAGAGCTTACAGAACCTTCCGGGAGTGGAAAACCCCTCTTGCTCCCTTCTCTGCAATAATTTAAATAACTTAATACACTGTCCTTCACAGCATAGTACACTGTAGTTCCGGAGATTTTTTTTCCTCACCCTCTCACCTCCAAAAATCATTTTGGTTCCAGAATTGTTTTAATACTGATCCAGACTCCCCAGTTTTAAATGCTGGGCAACTCTACAACATCGAGCTTATAATGAAAACAGTGAGTTCAGATGAGGCAAAGATACTTTAACAAAAAACAACCAACCAAACACCACCACCAGAAAGAAACCCGACAACAACCGCCCAGCACTGTGCGTAGTAGAAATGAGTCCAATTTGGATTTTAAATCGTTCCTAGGGAGACCTACGCTCACTACCCACAGTAAAGACTTTTTTAGAAAATGAGTTCATTGCTGTGGAATTAATAATAGATCTATGCAGATTAATATTCCCGGGAGACAAAAGGAAAAGGAAAAAAATATTAAAAACGGATGCTCCTGGCAAATGAAAAACTAATGGACCATGTTTTCCCAAAGGGATGGGAGGTGCTTTCATTTTATTTCACTCTGATGACTATGTGAGACCTGCCGTAATAGGTAACACTCAGGGAGCACCATTTCCAGCTAAATGGAAACACCTTGAAAATTTCATAGAGAATGCGGAGGAGAGTGTAAGTCATCACATACCAAATCTGAAGAGCACTGAATAATCGTGACACCGCAGTGGAATGTAGCTCTGTTTATGATTTACCTGAAAACCAAAAGAACTCTGCAACATTTCAACCCAGAGTTTCTGTATAACTATGGCAGGAACAGCAGGGATTTGAGTTGGAACCAAAGCCGCTGCCAACTAGGAACAGTGTTTTTTCAAAGCTCACCTGTATTGGCACCTGAGGTTCAACAAAGCCAAGTGCCGGGTCCTGCACTTGGGTCACAACAACCCCATGCAAGGCTACAGGCTTGGGGAAGAGTGGCTGGAAAGCTGCCTGGCTGAGAAGGTGCTGGTGGACAGGCAGCTGAACATGAGCCAGCAGTGTGCCCAGGTGGCCAAGGCGGCCAATGGCATCCTGGCTTGTATCAGGAATAGTGTGGCCAGCAGGAGTAGGGAAGTGATCGTGCCCCTGTACTCAGCACTGGTGAGGCCGCACCTCAAATACCGTGTTCAGTTTTGGGCCCCTCAGTACAAGAAAGACATTGAGGTGCTGGACTGTGTCCAGGGAAGGGCAATGAAGCTGGTGAAGGGTCTGGAGAGCAGGTCTTATGAGGAGCGGCTGAGGGAGCTGGGGCTGCTTAGTCTGGAGAAGAGGAGGCTGAGGGGAGACCTTATCGCTCTCTGCAACTACCTGAAAGGAGGTTGTAGTGAGGTAGGCGTTGGTCTCTTCTCCCAAGTTACTAGAGATAGGATGAGAGGTAATGGCCTCAAGGTGCATCAGGGGAGGTTTAGATTGGATATTAGAAAAAATTTCTTCACCAAAAGGGTTGTCAACCACTGGAACAGGCTGCCCAGGGAAGTGGTTGAGTCACCATCCCTGGAGGTATTTAAAAGACATGTAGATGTGGTGCTTAGGGACATGGTTTAGTGGTGTATGTGGCAGTGCTAGGCTAACAGTTGGACTCGATGATCTCAAAGGTCTTTTCCAACCTAAATGATTCTACAATTCTATTCTATGAAAAATATTTTACTTTCAAACTCCTTTTAAGAGTTTCAACAACTCCAATGGAACAGTTGAAAGATTTCACTGTTGGTGACACCCTTGAAGCCACTCACGGTAGCTCACAATGTTCACCAATATTGACAAGCCAAACTCATGCAATTACCTGCATCTTCAAAGCCACATGGACTACTAGAAAATTAATTCTTAAATGATTTAGAAATCAAAGAATATAACCTGATTTGCAGTATTTAATATTTATTAACATAAAACGAACAACAATTTGTAACAAGCCATGTATTTACAATTCAAACTGGAGAAAGACCTTTACAGATCAATGAGAGAACATGCCCCGAAAACTGGGTTGTATTTCTACTTGGATGATAGTTACTGTGTTCTTCAGAACTCTTTTACATTAGATGATCTTCAATTTGCAGGCAACATTACGGGGAAGAAGTCTTCAACAACATGCTTCTTGCTTTTGGTCTAAATTTTAAAAAGAATAGAAATTAGTTGAAATTAACACAGTTAAAAAACAGGCCTATCTGACTGTGCCACAATATTAGGGAGTTACTAGACGGTGAAGTGGAACAACTGCAAATTGTACTCACAGCAGCAAAGACATTAGAGCATCCACATACTCCAGTGGCAAATCAATAAAAATATTAGTATCATTTCAATTATGCCCAAAAGAGTGCATTAGCCTAATTCAATTTACCTAGCAGTGGTCTCTAATGAATGCGTCCCTCTGTGCAAAGTTTGGAGTTGTCAAAGCCACACCTGGTTGTGATGCCGACACTTGTTCTGCATGTATTTTCTAATATGCAATGTTGTACTTTGTGCAGAACCAAGAGGCCTCAGTAGTTAACGTGCAAGTGAGTTTCATGCTATTTTTATAAAAATCTTGTCTGTATTTTAATTCACTTAAGCTCACATTTAGATAAATGGTCCACAGTCTATGATTTACAGTCCCAAAGGCCACACAAAGCTCCTCGTAGCAGGGAAAAGTCCAAGAATTAGAACTGTTGCCAACTGAGAGAATAACGTCTGATGCAACTCCCCACATCAAGTGACAGCTGAGGACTATTACTCCAGGTGTAGAGTTACACAGAAAAAGCAGCCCCTTGATAGCCCGGACTGCACAAGATGCCAAAGTTTCAAGCTGGTTTAAAGTCCACATACAGAACGAAAACTGCTGTTAAGACTTCCAAGTGAAAGTAACAGCCCACTATCAAAATACCTTGTACTAAAATGTTTTGGGCTTTATAGGCAGGAAATTGTTAGCTAATTCCCCAAAACCGATCAGTGGACTTCTCCTCAAACCCAGGTATGCGTCTTCCTTAGAGGGACACGTCAGAGCCAAGACCAGAAGGGAAAAGTTAAAGCTGACAGTTGTGACACTACTTAGTATGCACGTTTCATCTTTTACTATAGAGAAAGGGAAAACAGCGGCCGTTCACCAGTGGCCAAGCACCCTGGCACACCCCAACTTTTCCGGCTGGCCTATTCACGGCCTGCCGTGTGACACGGAAAAGGCCCTCCACTTGAGGTGTACGGCACAGGGTCCTCCCAACACAAGCGTCAACCAAACTTACAGAGGCACAGCTTCCATAGCATGAGAGTCTGATTTCACAGAATGGCTGAGGTTGAAGAGGACCTCTGAAAGTCATCTGGTCCAACCCTCATGCTCAAGCAGTAGCACCTGGAGCTGGCTGCCCCGGGTTCAGATAAGCTCTCTTCCCCCACATATGAGGTTTTGCCTCCTGATCTCTTCTGTACCTTTTGACCTCTCCACAGCATCCACAGGGCTGAAATGAAGATGCCAAGTGTGCACACAAACACCCTAATATACTTTGCAAACACACACTCCCACCCACAGGCAATGAGCAGGGTAGAACGGAGATGGCAGGTCCTGAACTGTGTGGACAGAGCTGTTCCACATGGAAGGACACGTCAGATGAGCTTGGTCAAGTCTCAGCTCTGTCTCCACGAGAAATGTATGAAGGCGATCCTGGCAGGCCACCCAGTTCTACCAATTTATTCGGTCCAGGCTCCTCCTTAGACATGGCAGAAACATCAAAACCCAGGAAGATTATTTTCTCCTGGCATTTACCAGGGAAGTCAGGCAGCAACGGGGTGTGAGAGGGCATAGGCGTCCACATCCATATCTGCAGCAACAGGCATGCACTGCCATGCCAGGCCTCTGTGCCAAAACCAGCCGGTGCCAAACGGCATTCCCACTGGCAAGAGGAATGAAGATGTAAGAGCAGGTGAATGCGCGGACCAGCCTGCCAATACAAAAGCAGGGTATGGCGTGGTGCCTAAGTGATGGCAGAGCCACCGCAAGACTGTGCCAAGGCGAAGGAAGTCACCAGCATGCTGAATTAGTGCAACAAGAGGAGCAAAAAGCACAATGCTACGAGATGCTCTGGGGTAAGTCTGGCTGGGGGAATGGTGCTGGAATGGATTCTTTCGGCACTGCAGAGCCAGCCTCAACAGATGGATTAGCCCCAAGGGCAACCATGCAGGCCTGACGTGGTCTCAGTTCTGCTCCTGCAGTCTGGAAAACGGCAGATGACGACGATAACAAATGCCTTGCCAGCAACATCCTAAGCCAACCTTCTTGGGATTAAAACTACACAAAAGTCTTTCAAAGAACAGAGGCCAAAGGAAGCTCTGCATCGCTTCTCTGAGCGAGAAAATTGGGAGCTTTGCCAGGCCATGCACAAAGCTTGAAGGAGAGGTAGCAAAGGAACCTTCAGGCACAAGAGCACCTCTGAAATAAATCAAATACCTGAAACTGAGTTAGAAAAATGATACAACCCTTGCAAGCAGCACAGAGACAAAAAAGAAACCTTTGGTTAGGGAAATGCATCCAAAAAAGGCAAGAAGTTAGTTCAGGCAGCAAGACAAAAAATGAAGGAGCAGATTGACACTTGATACAGCAGCTGAGCTGACACAGTGGCAGGTGAATGCCTCATCCCGCAGCCCCCTCCAAGGGAGGAAGGAGGAGGAAGAAACAAAAGCGCACCTTTCATAGATACTTCAAGGAGATGACTGCCAACTTGCATAGCAGGACACAGTGCATCACACTGGCAGCATGTGCACATGGAATTTCATGAAAAGTAAATTACTAACAACACTGTTTTTATACATGAGGAGACCCCTTCTTCATAATCGCTGAAATAATTCAAGTCCCAGGTAAGTGCACAAAAAAAGGTGGACATTGAAGTAAATCATTAGCCCATGCATGTGTCCAGTTAAGACAGGTTTTGTACTTCATCAGCATCACAGTTCCATGGAAATGGGCAAGGAGGGGTGCAGGACTGGTGCATGCACCTCATTTGCAACCCTCAGCATCTCACCAGAGATGAGCTTTGCAAGCTTAAAAAGTCCTTCAGAAGAGGAGCTAAATTATTTTCAGTAAAACCAATATTGCTATTATAGTTCCCCCCTCTTTTTTTCTATCAAGAAACACAAGTATATCATGCAGCATGGGTGCAGGATGTAAGCAACAGAAGCCATTGCATAACAAGGTAATTATTTCTGTGAATTTAAGTGGGGTTAACAACTGAACAAAATGACGCCATTGCAAATTCTGATAAGATAATTCACTCAATGTAATTTGTTTGAAAGGTTAAACACGATGCTAATATGGATTCAGTATGCCACAAAATGAAGAGGCAAATAAAGCAAACATTTAGAGCTACTTCGTCTTTAAAACAGTGGGGTTTTTTTCACTGGCTAAAATACTGTTCAAGTCTGGCAGCTGTGTTCTAATTTATTCCTGCAGCAACCTCTGTGCTTTACCTATGAATTACCTTAAGAGTGTACAGTAAAGCTTAGTTGCTCAACAGACAAATGTCTGCTTCTACTAATATGAAGAAAATCAGCCATAATAAAAGTCAGAGAGCATTTGCTGGATGCAAAAAGGCCTCTTCAATTACCACTTAATTGTCCTTCATGGGCCAATACTGGGAGTCTCATACTTTCCCCTTAAGGTTGAACCCTCCTTCAGCACTTTTTTTTAACTGGCTACTTAATTAGTCTCCCTTCCTGGGCTTAATTGTAAATTTGTTTTGATTAATTAGCCTCAGAGCTGAGTTGGCACTAACTGAAATATAGGAGAAGTGCTTAGTTTCTTCAGCATATAGGCTACTGCATCCTAGGGGAGCCCACTCTTTGTCAGCAATAAAATTTCAAGTTCAGATTGTGTTTGAAAAAAACTTCTTTATATTTAACTTTCATTTCTTGTAACTGCCCCCTCTGTACTACAACACAAAAGTGATGATAACATAAAGAAAGGATAAAATTCAGGCCTCTTGTTCAGTGGATTATACATCACGTTCATTAGCTGAATCCTGCAGTTTTAGATAAGATGACTTAATGCTCTTAAATGCAAGTGATCATAGCACTACCAGAATCCCAAACCAAGAGTGTAGGTTACCAGCACAGACAGCTGTGCTCTCATGGCACCGACACCAGAAAGGTTTCCCTTACCAGTTGGAAGAGTCACGTTCTGCTCTTGCAAAAGTCATTGAATTTCACTGAAAACACTTTCAACAGCCTAGACAAGCCAGTCTGCAACACCTTTGGGCACTACTATAGCTCTTCATTATGTTTACACCTCCCATATCACTCCTTTCCTCTCCCTCTTTATGGCATATTGATTTCAGCAGACACACCCACACAGTGTTATCATGCATCTGCCACCTTGCTCAATTCTCATTTCAGCTACTGCTTCTGAAAACACAGGAAAAGGCAACTTCAAACACCATGACCATGAAAAAAAACGTAATAAGCTAAATAAAATAACATGTGTTAGCAGCTATAGTACCCATGTAATAAACTTCCTCAACAGTTGTCAAAGAGTACTGCAATTCTTCAGTTTTCTATCGAGCTGCAAAGAGAAGTTAAAAATCCTACTTGGGACATTAGTAGGTTTTCCTGTGAACACCTTCAGATTTGCATCTCAACTGAACAGTCAGACTGAGAAAGTAAACACTTTGCTTCTTGCACCTCCTTGTTTCAATTATTGCCCCTCTTGCGCTCCCAACAAGAAAAGACTGCAAGGTGCAAAGCAAATGTGGTTTTACAACTTTTTGTCTGCGCCTTTACATGGGCACAGGAGTTTAAATGAAGCAAACCAGAACAGGAGCTTTGTGGGTGGGCTTAAGAACACAGAGCAGCTCTGCAGGCGCTCCTTTTAACATATTCGTTCCCTAATAATCTGCAGGCAACTGTTTTGACTGATGATCAACTACTATTTTCATCTTAGAACTGGACCATAGGAATCACTTTGGTTGTCAAATCTTAAATGAAGCTCTTCCATGCAACCTGAGAAACGTTTGGATTCGAGGTATCTTCTGACTACATTTGTGAACATCCATGAAGTGACAGGATATTCTGCAGAGGAAACATACCAGCTTGGAAAGACTAAGATACTCAGTTACAACAGCTGTCAATACCATTAGCGAGGCAAGTTCCATACTTTTCAGTTAGATGTGTTATCTGTAATCAATCACCACTTCAAGTAAATCCCGTATTACAAAAGACATCATGCAAGAGAGTCTATACATCAATAGAAATGTAAGAAATATTCCTTCATCCTGAAATGCCTTTTCAGCTGTTATGAAATGAGGAAATTGCTCTCTAGGTTTATTGCATTCCCCAAATGTTAATTTAAAATCATCTGCAGATAACCAATTCAGCTCTGTACTTGAAAAATAGAAGAAATTGTATATGTGCCTCAACAGTTTGTTTTATTGGTGCTGTTTATTTCTCTGCAATTACTCACCTCATATTCTCCTATTTTATGTTTACAATGTTGTATAAATATGGATGTGCACAAATATCTGACAGTTTTGCAACCATTCTTCTGCTGCTTTAAACTGCAAGAAAGCTTTATTTAGTAGAACAGGAACAGCTTTCTAACCAAATGAAACTACAAAAAGATAGATTTTCAAAAGAACCTACTAACCAGTAAAGTAATTTCTTTTTCAAAGGGAGACAAAGCTTTCAAAAATCTGGCTTTTTATTTTGGTGGGACATTGCCAGCTCAGCTCCTTAAAGTAAGCCTCTAGTTGTTACCACAATACCTACCACAGAACAGATGTACCTACTAACGTGAAGCCGATGAAATATGCGACTCGGCTTTTGCTTCTAGCTCTCTCAATTACTGTTGACAGAAAGCAATGAATACACTAAACCCATTATATCCTCCAGGAACAGTACGCGTACCACACAGGCCACAGAAAAGGCCACGTCTCTTTCGTGACGGCGATCCCAACCTCACTCCACAGCAGGTCACGCTGGCTAACTGACTTTGGCCTAGCTTAGCACAAACCTGGCTCAGACCTCTACTACTATTAGAGGTGATGTTCTGTACGCTAGTGTAAGTAGAAAGTTGTGCCATCTGAGCTGAATATATAAGCCATTATAGTCTATGAAATAATTTAAAAGCTGTAACAGGCAAATAACATTATAGAAACCCTAAGAATATATATTTAAGCTACAGACCACAGCATGCTCTGTACAGGCTATTACTTCAGCATTTTATCAAGTTAAATAATTTTGCCACATATCTATTCAAAACCATCACAGCAGTTGCTGGAAGTTAGATTACTCAACAGAGTAGAAAATATGCTGATAAAAAGAATCATACATACATGGGAAGAAGCATGCTAACTTCTCACATTTCATTTTGTCTTTCTTTGCAATATCCCATTTGGTAAAGGAAAAAACTAGACCACCAAAGGTTACCCACAACTACTAGTAGCCTGATGTACACAAAAATGTAGGAAGCAGGAGCCAAGCCAAGACCAGGTAGAGGTGAAACATCAGCTGCTTCTTCTGACCAACTGACTGATTCTTGTTTGCCACACTGCACAACTTGGCACCCACAGAGGCCCTGGAACTCAGAACATTCTCCTGCACCTCCTCATACTATATTCAGGCTAATGACAAGGAAGCAAGTTTTTTTACAGGTGTCAAGTTGACAAAAAAATTTTAAAATGCAATCCAGACAGACAGTGAACAGCCTAGCTCAACTCAACTCCTGCTGTACACTAATATTTTAAAAAACAACTTTGAGCAAGTGGCTGCAACTAGTGCAACATATATGCTAACAATGAGCTTAGCAACGTTCAGTGCCAAGTCCTAATGTTAATGGAAACTCGTTTACATCTCCTTGCAACAGAATTCAACTGAATTTATCTCTATCTGTAACATACTCTTCTTCCTCCCTTTCAAAAACCAAACACTACTGAACATAGATGACAGCCAAGGACAAACAGCTGTGCTTGAAGCCCCATCTAGTGACAAATAGTGGAATTGTTGCTAAACCAAAGCAACATCCGAGATACATCACCGCACTTGGGACAATTTATTTTGCTACTTAAAAAAAATAAAAAACAAGCATTTTGAGATGTAGTCCAACTACAAAATGTTCTCTGCAAACTATACAGAACATTTCTCCCAAGAAACCGACTAGCCGGGAAGCAACAAAACCATCCACCCTAAAAGGTTACATACCTTACCAAATTCACCCTGTTCTGTTGACACTGCCAGCCCCAGAAATGAGGAAAACACAAACAGGCATTCATGGCATGCTGACCTCGAACCTGCACTTGGACACCTGCCACTTTGGAAAGTAGCTTTTAGAAAGCCTGCGTCAGCAAAAGATCTGCACACGTTACTTCTGCTTAAGAAAACATCCTGATGGACATATTTCTCATCATTTACTCATGACCCAAAAGAAAATCCACTCAAAACCTTGCTGCCAAGTTGCAGTATAGTGCAGTGGGGGAAGACACATGGGTGCCTGATACAACAAAGGGAATGTATCACTTCTCATCTGAACCCACTAGAACACATAGCTGGAAAGCAGCAGGCTGCCTTGAGCTCTGTCACAAGGTACATCCGCACTTTCCTTCAGGGCCATGACCTCCATAGTCCATACGTGTTCACTAACCCCTTAACACAGTATCCTTCTGCTACCTGATCTGCAGACAGGTAATGCAGAAGAAAATCTGCAGGGTATCTTTTCCTGAACTCCCTCGCCTTTAACACAACTGAAAAGTGGTCTTGTTCTGACTTTCAGCTGGAACCAACGAGCTGCTGGGCTCAGAGACATCCATGCCCTGACCACTGAGAGACTTGCTTGGGCAAGGAGCAGAGGATCTTTGGTCTAATGCTAGTCCTGTACTGTTTTCCAAGTGGCAAATTTCCAGACCTCTGCAGGCCTGAGGAGTTGCAAGACTTACAAACTAAACGTTTTAGTGGGTGGGATTCCCTCAAGCAGTGGAGACAGCATGTGTGCCCATCTGGTAGCTGGTATGGATCCAACACAGAAGGGACAATAGTTGAGTTTTGCTGACCTTGAAGAGACCAACGCAAGCCCAAAATTTAGAAAAGCTGCCAACATCAAATTATTATCAGCTGTAACTAAATGACTTCTTTTTTTATTTTAACTCTTAAACTGCTTACAAAGTTGAGGCTGGAAGAAAATAAAAAAAAGGTCCTTTTGTGCAGTCTGAACTTTGACAGCAAATCGTTCATATCAAGACACGGGAAGAACTAAATGGCAACAGGCATGTTCCTCTGTTTCATCTTCTCAGTTAAGCATGACCTAGACATGAATGCAAACATGCCACAACTTCTACTAAGTATTTCCACTGTCAGCCTATATATGCACTAATCATAGGAACTACTACTTGAAAGAGAGTGATAAACAAAAAAATAATCTCAAATTCCCTAATCTAAAGGGTCTTTTTCATGTGACAGAGGCATGTTAATCTTTGTGTCCAAGCCCTTTCACAAACACAAAGTTAGCTGGCAGCTGAAAGCTTAAGGGAAGCACTAAAGCCAATTGATCCTTCCTACTTTAATGCATACTCTAGATTTAGTATAAAGATCATGGCCAAGACTGTTTACAAGTTCAATACTCAATCCTCAAGCCCTTAAAGTTTACAATTCTGATTCAATTTTCCCTATCTCCTTCTCTTCTAGAATAGCAGCGACCACAGAGAGAAAGCACCCTACCAGAATAGCTGTAGTTTATCCTTATCTTCAGCCAGAAGGAACCTGAGGAGCTTGGGAGACAAATGCTACGTATACCATCTGCTGTCTAGACTTGGCTTCTGGAGTATACAGTATAATTACAGTTTTCCCAATGGTCCTCATTATTATCCAGGAACACAGCAAGCAAAACAAAAGGAGATATTAAAGTAATACATTTGGCAATGACCTATTGCTGTTTCACAAAATAAAGCTATCCACAATGTTCAGAGCTAATCAAGCCATAGCTTCCATACAAAAGATACAACCAATAAGCTCCTACTCAAGAGCTCCCATTTTACAATTCGAATTTGAGGCACTAATCATACATCCTCTAGACAAGGAAGAAATGCCTGTCATTAACATATTAGAAGAAGGCTGGACCCCAGCACACTGAGCATTCCAGCAGCCCATCTCCTAGACAACAATTACTGGAATGCGAACAGTGGGGGTCCTACATTTAAATAGGGATTATTCTAAGCAGTTTGTACCAGGCAGACATTAAGACTATCAGATGTTAGCTGAAGATGCCAAAATTTTTTCAAGTGCTAAGCATCTTTAGGGAGATTAGGCATATAAATACAATTTGGAACAGCAACGTGCTCTAGCCACAAATTGTATACATATATCTTTCTGTCTTTGACTGGCACAGGAACAGTAACTGATGCAGAGTGAGGCCCTTCAGTATGTCATTTCAGTTTGACAGCAAACTACTGAGGTTCTTTCGGTTTTGTTCTTAACTCTTCTCACGTTGATTTCAGCTGCTCTGTATTAATTTGTAATGTTAAACTGAGGACACTCAAACACTTTTAGTATGTAAAAGGAAATTCAAAACATACAAAAGCTTGAAGCATGTTTCAGCAAACTTTTCTGCAGAATGTTAACCTGTCTTTTTTGAGTTGTGTGAAGAGAAGAACACTTTCTTCATTCAGAAGATTACGTATGTTATATCCATTTCCTACAAATAAAAACAGAGAAAGTTTTTTTTAGAAGCCACTAGCAATTTTTGAAGTCCTATTCTGTCTTCAGCCAAGTGTATTTTTATTTTATATATTTTAACAGAAGGAATATTAGCCCCTAATCCAGGATGCCACTCTTACAGGCATGTCATTGCATTTCGAAGAGATAACAAAGGAATACAGCTAGTGTCATTTATTTTAACCTGTGTTAAGAATAAAATGCATCTTTGCTAAGAAGGTTTTTACTGAAAAGAATGTAATGGGCTTGAGCTCTCAGCTCTCAAAACCCGCAAGAAAACTTTAAGGTGGCTGAATCTAATTTAATGTATTCCTACAGAAAATCTCAATAAAAACTGCACATGGAAACTTATCTGCAGATCTTCACTTGGGATTTGCATACCAACATGACCACAAACATAGAAACATCTAAAAGGCACTGAACGTCAGGAGTGAGCAACATCCTAACATTCATATACAGCCACCCTTGATGAATTACAAAGAGATCACCCACCACAACCACTGCATTGCCCATCCAGGCATACTGAGACAGGGCATCAAGAAGCTCGGAAGAATGGAAATGAAGTATAGTTAGTTCCTTATGGCCACATGAAACTTTGAACAGTTTATAACCTGCTTTCCCAAAAAGCAAACTACAAAATTGTCTCTGCAGTCCCCTAAACTTTTAAGATTAAAACAAGCACAAAAAAAAGCTTCAAAGCTTCGAGCATTAACTGAACAATGATTGTTCTATCAGGATGCCATGGTGAAAAGTTAGTGGAAAAAAAAGTGGCAGCTTGTCATTTTCTAGCACAGCCTCTTCACAAGAAAGCTGTACAAAAGCTCTCTACAGCTTCGTGAACAGCCTGCTTTACAACTGCTACAAACGCTCCTGGCTAGTGTCTTACCCACTGAAGGACAGCTTCCCATACGGAATTTGTTCCACTTTTATCTCAGAAGGGCAAAATCAGAGGTGTCTAAATTCTCAACAACCCATGTGAACTAACGACCCATTCAACAAGATATTCTGCACCTTCTATATAACAAGCACAAAGCATAAAATATGGTGAACTGATCCAAATGTACTGTCAAACTTTTACACAGAAAAACCAGCAAGCAGATGGTGACCAAAACAATTACATTAAGTACCCCTATTTTAAGCTGTCTGTGAAGTTTCCCCAGCATTATAGCTAGGGACAGAACCAGAATACCAAGAGAAATTCTCCCTTAGAACTTCATAGTGTCATCAAAAAACTCTGAGGCCAACTCATATTAAAAAGCAGAGTTTGGAGCACTGCATTCAAAGGTTAGGTCATCAACCTGTGTCCAGTGTTGGGTCACATTCTTCCTTCATAACCCTATACTTTCCCACTCTCTCCTCAAACTATCTCTTCCCATCATTCAGCTCAGTTTTGCTTCCTAGCATGCTAATCCAGTCTCACCCGTCTCCAACACATTGGTTCTAAATACATGTACTTACCTGCAGGAACATAGAAGTAGTCCCCTGTAGTCAGATAATATGATGTCTCATGTAAGGTAACAATAATTTTGCCGTGGATAATATGGAAAGCCTTAATGAAAGCCAAAGGGTTCTAAGGTCAGCAATGTTTCCTTTGCAAACATTTAAGAAAGTTATCCAAGAAAACATACTTTTTGTTTTGCATACATGTTGTAACAAAGATCAAAAAACAAATAAGCTAGCAGATCTGCAACTTCCCACCCTGCTCAAAAATAAGATGCACAACTTAAAAGGGGGATGGGGGCCAATTTTATTTGATACTTCTATTGCCTGCAAGATCCAGACAGTAAGCGTACAGGGACACACAGATCTAATGTGAAGCAAAGCAGGGCAACGTGCATGAAAAGTACCTCTAGCAAGTTTCTTTGGTTATAACCGATTTCACAACTGAAATGATTCATTAATGTTTCCTGTATTTATTTGCATTATAGGGGGAAAAAAAAACCCTGAAAAACCCACCAACTTCATATGCTACTTCTAACCATTCTAAGATTTTCTGTTTACATAGTCCATTTGATAAAGATAAGAAAAAGGCATACTTACTATTGTATCCATGTGGACAAACTGGTGTCCCTTTTCTTTAAATGGTTTCAAAATCAATCTACCAGTGGCAAAAGCAGATGTATTCAAATATTTATATATTTCTATTGCTTCATCTTCGAAGAAGCATGCGTGATTGCTTTTAGTGTTAACACATTCTACAAAAAAGTCCAGAAGATTAGCATTAATGCTAACACATGATTAGTCTTGTTACTTCCTCAGTACCTACTTATTAAATCACATGCATTACTTGTTGTTTCAGTGCAACACCCCCAAAAGCTAGACTCGATATTTAGCTGAAAAAAATCAGTACACTTTTTGGGTCTCCCTCAGAATTTTATCCAGAAGAGCAATGAATATTTCAACAGCTCACCTTTGTATGCCCTTTGTGTCATGAACAATTTTTTTTCTTATCAGTCTAAACACTTACTACATAATTCAGAAAGGCCTTTGGTTACATCCCCTCAACTCACCTAGAGGTACTTCCTCATTTGTTGCTGGGTCCAGTACAATGGTTGGCTTAGAAGTATCAGCTAGGGTGTGATCCAAATTTGCAGGTATCTCACTTCCTGAGGAGACAAAAAAACCCCAAGCCAAACAGGAAAAATAATCACTTGACATTTTTAAAAACTTAATTATTTAACCACAACATTTCCACAATTTTAGAGTTCACACATTTCACAGAATTTGTTTTATTAAGTGACTAAACAGACTGAATACACTTTCTTCAAATAAAAGGAAACCATCCATAACAATTCTTCGAAAATGTAATTTTCGTTGGAATTATTTCTATGTGTAATAGATAAAGGGTCTCTAAATCCTAAAGAATTTTCCAGGGGAATGCCAACTATTTATCCTATGCTGTTAATGACAGTATTTACTCAGAAGTATTTCTTTTTTAAGAGAAGTACTTTTCTAGCAACAGATGCTGAGAGGATATTAAGAAAGGATATAAAATACATGACGAAGTACCAAGAACATGTTTTTTCCTTTTACCTACTGCTGATGGGCATCGGGAGACTTAAGAGAGAAAGTGTTCAAAAGAATAAGCACATACTCAATTTTCCTTTTCTCAAGAAATACCATTACAGGAGTCTCACTGTAAGTTGTAAATCAGAGAACTATTTCTATAATAAAAAGGGTTTTTCCAGAGAATGAAATAGCCTAAGAGTTGATGACAACCTTACGCTTTTCAAATAGAAAAGGGGTGCTGGAGAATGTTCACAACAGAATAAATATTCCAAAGCTCTCCTGCAGAACTCTTTTAAGCAGACAATTTCAGCTCCACAGTGCAGAGGAAATTTCTTTAAATGCAGTCAGAACAAGGATGTTAAAGGTAAGCTATAGCTCTTTATAGGCTCTCACGGCTGCTTAAATACACTTATGTCAAGACAGTCAGGGGTAGGAAGAAAGTCACTGTTTGAAATAGCTTTGTTCCAACATAACCATCTCTCTATAAAAAGCAGCAGCAACAGGTGCAACCCTACAGCTATAACCACAGAATTTTTACTGCATCAATAAAATTCAGGAATTTGTCCTAGAAATTCTACTCAGCTGATGGTCCTTATATGCATCACTTAAAATTCAAGGATGCTAGTGAAAGATTATCTCTCAGGATGAATGTCTGTTAAAGGGGAAATCCATCACTTCTGGAAGACAGTTCAAATGCACCTAAAAGCAACCAATAATTCTTGTAAGATACAGTAAGAACAGTCACTACCAGCTCAGGTTTACATGGATTGCAAATGATTTATATTAAAACATAAACCATACTTAGATCAAAGGTTGATCTAGACCAGGATCCTGTCTCCAATCAATGGCCAAAAGCAGGTACTCCATCCACCCGCCAAAATGCTATAATACAGTAATGGCACTTCCATGGAATAATTTCCACCTCTAGCATGGAGCTCACACATTTTATTTAAAGCTATTAACAGTTAAGTCTTCTGTGAATTTATCTAGTTCTCGCCTTCAATCTACATAAATATTCTTACCCACAGTATTCTGGGGCAGAAAGCACACAGCGAGAAGGGCCACCTTATTTTGTTTGAAAAACCCAGCTCTCACTATCTTCCTTCACACCTTCTAGTTCTTGTGCTTAAAAACAAACAAACAAAACAACCCAACAAAACAAACCACAATGATTTGACAGGTCTTTCTCACACCTCTGCAGTATTCTCTTCAGGGCTGAGATGCCTCCACTATGTAGTTGCTTCCTGTACAGAAGTCCTTCCATGTTTTTGACAAGCTTTCTCTGAACCTTCCCTAGTCCTATTACTTTGTTTTTGAGGTAAGGAATAAAATTCACATGCAACACTAGAAAATGAGATATTTGTACCAACACTGACTGTTTTCTTCCCTCCTTCCCTAAGGATTATTTCAGCCCTGATTTGTTTTAAGAATGCGTCAGGACCATATGGCATTTTCCATGTTTGTTAGCATTTGTTTTATTAGTTCTGTAACTTCACATAGAAATGTTTCAGTCTCAAACAAAAACTCTAGACGGTCCCCATAAAGAAAGGTTCTTTAGCATGAAAACATCTTCCACAGAGCACAGCAAAATTAATTTGGCTTTTGGACTTTGACTTACCTCCCTTTTCTGAGCACTACCTACATGGCTACTGACCATAGAGGCTCTAGCAAAACTTCCTGTTCCTGCTTCTTCAAACACAGATTTATTGCCCACTTTTAAACATTTTATGCACTGTTCTTAAAGCTCTCTCTTCATCTTCCTTGTTATGTGCTTGTTATGCCTTGTTACGTGCTTAAAACTCTATTGACACCATATGCTGCCTTTTCAGATGTGATATTACAGGTATCAGCAAAATGACCACAAGTTTTTATATTTTACCTGTGCATTATGAAACTAAATATATTAGCATTGTTAATCAATGAGCTGAACAAGGACAGAAGTACAGCTTATTTTCCTCAACCCCTGCTTTAAAGGCACCACAACACTTCTGGATATGTCCCGCACCTCTTCCTTTCTAACGCTGAGAAGTTGAAGTTTTTACAAGGAGATTATACAGCATTGCTATAGATACAATATGAACAGTTTTTTCCACATCAGACCACATTAACACATTTCATTATAAAATTATTTTCACACAGAGAGAGAATCAAGTTTTTACAGGAGAAAAATCTTAAGCAACAGAGTATTTGACTAGAGAATTTTTTTTTGTAAGTATCAGAAGAGAAAAGTCTATGTTCATACCTGTTTCATCTCTTTTCTGCTTGTGACCACCCTTCGTCCGTTTAATCTTCCTGTCAGGTTCTGGTGGACACACTATTCCACTAATCACAAGCCCTCCAGAAACAGAAGAAAGTTAAACAAAGTTCACTAACTCATAACAATTTTACAAGAACGCAGACTTGCACAACCAACAAGCATTTCAGTTGAGAATATATCTCCTTGATGCTGAACTTTTCAGACAGCTTTAGAAAGCCGGAATCAACCAAAAAGCTTTTCAACATCAAGTATTTGAGTGCAATGCAACTTGGAGACTTTTTGGAAAGAATTTGTTCATAGTTCAGTCAAAGAACATTTCAGAAAGCCATGGCATGAGAGTCAATTTTTAAGTCAAAGTATTAATTTTAGGGACACAAAGAAACCACAGAATCACAGAATACTATTTTCAAGCAGACTAATTAATTACGAAAGGACCAAATTAGGCTGAATTGTCAGAAAAAATCCCCGAGGACAAGATATATTCTATCACTTAGGGAATTTAACACTGAGACTGAATAAATGTTATAGTATCTGCTTGGGCAAACAATTCCCAAACAAAGAGAAATGGTCCAATAAATGATCCAGTAGATTGTCTCTTTTTCCGGTATCATACAGAATCTTTGATGTAATAAACCTACTAGTACAGAGAAAACCATTTTGTTCTTCCCTAAACACTTAAAGCAAGAGTACTTAATGTACTCTGCTGACACTATTCCTAGCTGACACAGGAGTATCAGGAGAAAAAAGACTACACGGAAAGATGACTAAATAGCTGGAGACCATAAATAATCTACTTTTTAAAAAATTACCAAATAGTAAGCGTCTCAAAGCTTTCATGGCACAAGATCGACCCACATATTTCTCTTTACTGCCCTATCAGGAGAAATCAAATAGGTATTCTGGAACTAATACCTGAAGGCCTCACTGTATAGTTTACGCGCTCGCCTCGCCAATATTCCAGAGGTCTTAGTCGTATCCGTTTTGTCCGACGAACATTAGGTGTGTTGGAAGGCATTACTAATTTGAAGGATGAAATCATTCATATTAAGTATGAAAGGAAAATTCAGAAATGGAAAACATTAAATATCCTTTCCTGTTGTTCCATATCAGGGGGTCAGCACTTCCCAGCTGATATTTATATCACATTGCTATCGACAGGAAAAGGGAATAGAGTATTGCCAAAAGCCTTCTTTCGCATACATCAGTACTTCACTTTCCTTCTACTTAAACAGTCACCATGCTGACTTTACATTTCATTCTATATATCTTAGTGAATCACTGAGATACAGACATTAGGGGCTCAAGCACAAGGAGCAGCAAACATGCTACAACTGTAAAGACAAAGCTCTCAACAAAGACTAAGAAACCTGCCTAAATCTGAGGGATTTCATTAGCAACAGTGAAAAGGCACTGCCCTGGTTATGGCAAGAGAGTAACACAGACTGCATATGCAGCCCCTTCTCTTCATATTCTTAAGTTCCATCTCCAAGGTACAGAAGAGCAGCACTTTTGCCAACAGAAACCCCACACATTTCCGAGACTTCTCAGATCAGAGAAGGTCAGATCAGGTCAGACCTTCAGACTCATTACATAGTCTCAACTTCCAGTTTTTCTAAGCAGCCATATACGAATACAGTAAGATTTGATGTTTTAGTGTTTGTAAGAAAGAACAAAAACCCCGTAAGAGTTGAGAGCAAATTAGTCAATAATATTTAAGTGCTAAAAATACATTAAAAAAACCTTGCTGAAATAGTTTTTGAAAGTAGACAACTACAGTGTTGTGCATAAAATAATAATGAAGGGAATAAAAACAGACTAGTATGGGACTACAGTCAACTGCATGCCCATTGTTCCATCCTATTCGGACTCAGACCACCACAGAAGGCAGGTTATTTGCACCCTCAGTTACACTGTGTAAAACTAATGCAAACTCTTACTGTTCTCACTGAACTGTAAGCAGTGTCTTGACTCAATATTAAATGAAAAATGGAAACGTGACAGTTAAAAAGATAATTGTTGAATATATTAATAAAAAAAGAAACACTAAAGTAAAAGAAACAAAAAAAGTTTTTAAAAGTAACTTAAAAATTAGAGCAGGGTTACAGTACCCTAAAGAGCTAACAAGCCTTATCTGTAAATACTTATTAACATATAAACCCATTTCAAGGTGTTTTCCCATGTCTCCTTCAATGAAGTTTACATCAAGCTGGAAATGCATTTCTATTTATGTACTTCCATTAAGATATTTTAAAATAATCTTACCTATTTTTTGCCTTGCTATGTCGTCTGACAACAGATCTCTTACTTGACAATTCCAGTCTTCAGAACTATCTGAAAATACATTCACCACTATAGGCATTTACTATTCCTGACTTTTATTCCATATAGCCACTAGAAGCAACCAAAGGTAGTACAAGCAGAAGTCCCAACGTTAGCATTCCCACTAATATTTTTTCTTTGAACATATATGAAACCTGATGTAAATAAACAGTATATATAATTAGTTTTTAAACAGTGTAAGCTTGAAAATTACACGAAAACTATACATTCAAGTAAATATTCCTCAGACCCATTCCTCTGATAAAACATTGGCAAATTTTAAGTACACATGTAATTTTATCGATCCAAGTGCAAGGTCATTCAGCTTTATACCACTCAAGCCTAACTTTAGAACAAACTTCTTACCAGAACACGCACAAAACTAGATCTCTGAAGAAAGCATTGCATGAACTAGTAACATTCACAACTGGCTCTAGAACACTAACAAAAAGACCTTCTATCCCCAGGGCTCATATTAATTATGCCAATATGTGCAGCTTGTGTAGGGAAACTTAAAAGAAAACCAAAATATTTTTAGGCAAACAGGCCATGATTCCAGAAGGCTGTACAATTTGGCCTAGGGTGCCTGAAGTGATCATATATAGTACTATCACATGGCAACACACCAAACTGGTACAAACTGAGTCTAAAAAATTTGCTCAAAGTATTTTGGAAGGATAACTTTATCCTGGTAGGCTTGATGCCAAACCATGTAGTGCTTGTATGATGTAGAGCTGCCATACTGTGTCATGTACCTGGGCAGAAACGTCACCACAGCCAATACAATCTGCATTTCTTATTCTGGACAAGCAGAATACAACAGAAATTGCTGTACCATGAATTACAGCTTAAGAAGCTTACACATAAAATGCAAGAAAATACTGACTTTAAACATTACCTGAAGATGCATTAGTCTGTTGACAAGACTTACTTCTGGAAGCAAATTTATCACTGTGTTCCAGAACAGGCCCACTTCAAAGCAAAAAAAACAAAACAAAACAAAAAACAAACAAACAAACAAAAAACAAACAACAAACAAACAACAAACAACAAACAAAAACACTTGCTTGAATATGTTAAATGTCAAAGGAATATTACAGCACTACCAAGAACAGCAAATTTAAGTTTTTTTTCAGATCATGCAGGGTGGGGTTTTTTTCCTTCTAAACATCTGTCTGTACCAATTAGACACTGTAGCAAGTGACTGCTAGATAGGAATCACAGGTCTGAAATTCATCAGTTGCTTGTCTACTTGGTCATCAGGCAGACAAACTAGTGTTCACACCTTCTCTCTAAACAGGTTTCCTAAAAATCTTGTAACTTTTTTCTTTTTAATTCCTTCCAGAAGAAACAGACCTTCTACTCTCCTCTGTAGCATTACCTTTCAAACAATTTTCCCAGACCATGATTATAGAAGTGCTTTGAAGAAGTGTTTTGCATACTGTTAAGGAAAGGACAGTAAAATAGTTTGTAATTGGAATTTTTAGTATGTATTCTGTCATAAAATCTCCCCCATAAAATGACAATAATTAACATGTATGTAACTCCACCAGAGATTCTCTAGCAATCAAATCGCTTATAACAGGACTTCTCTTACAGCCTTAGCATTAGTACCCCAACCTTTCCTCCTCCCCCAATCTGTGGCTGTGCTTCACTGCTTCTACCATGCCAGTGAAGCTCAGCTGTGATCCACCTGAACTCCAAAAGATGCATTTCAATGCTAGATTATCAAACCTACACTACAAATTTGTCCAACTGAGTCTGCAGTAGGCTCACTTATAATAGAAAAAAATGTTCAGTAGAATTACAACATAAGAATTTAATAAATTCACAGGCTGCCACTCCTGTTTGCTTTGTTATTAAGTTCCTGTCCCATGAAGGAGAAGATACGTGTGGATCTATGTGCACAAACAAGAGTTTGGATTGTAGATACAGTTCTATACCCTACTTAACAGCAACTTTATTAGAATAGTTATTATTAGTTCTAGGAGCACTGGTATCTCAAAAATCAGACGCTAATGTGGAAGCAAGCCTCAAAGAGAAAAAAAATCCCCAAAGGCAAGAAACTTACTATGACCCCTTATTCATGACAGGAAGAAGAAAGTTATTAGTTTATTAACTGTATTGGCATGGTATTTAAACACCTCAGGCACGAATCATGATCCCTTTTCTACTAGGTTCTTCACTGGTAGAACACAGAACGCATTAGTAGTATCAAATAGCTGTTCTGTCTCAGTGGGGCAGAAGTGGGATTAAATGCAAGTTTTACAGACAACTCCGAAAATTACCTTTCAAAACCCGTGGCCTTCTCATCTGCAAAGGAATCTCTAGAAGAGAAAAAATTATCACTATTTACTGTTAAGTTAATTTTACTTACTGAAAGGAACCTGTATGTCAATAATTCTATGTACTGAACAGAACCATAAAAAAGACATTTTAAAAAAAAATTTAAAAAGCAATACAAAGAACAGTGATTAAAAACTCAGACTGGTTAAAGAGACCTCCTCTTTTGATTACCAATCATTAGTACAGTTACTTCCACAAAAATAAATATAGCTGAAGAATTAAACACTGTATTTTCTCAATTTATAACCAAAGTAACAAACCTGACAGTGAAGTTATTCTACAGGTGGTGGGGTTGTGTGTGCCTGTGTGTCTTCTTTTGATTTTTAAACTGGATCTGCTACTCAAGTCTCAAAAGAAAACTTTAAAAATTCCAGCACAAATTTCCTTCTGTAGAAGCAGACACTAGATTTGGCACCCGCCTTTGAGAATAGGATGTTGATTACACCACTTGGTTTCCCTACTGGCTATTCAACGAGTCTGAAACTGCCACATAGTTCAACTGGAGCACTGCTGCTTAAAAGTTAACAAGATGTGTTTAACTGTGTACCAAGTTATACCACACTTGTAAGGAATTACATAAAAAGCTTACTGTAGTCGACGTTGCATGTTACATTTTCTTTTTCTTTTCACATCTGAGAACTTCGGGTTTTTTCTTGCCAAGTCCTGTACAGAAGAGCTAGAGCAGTCAGAATCCATTTGCGTCTCAACGTTCTCAGGGTTTGAGCGAACACCTTTACTGGTTCTGCGACGAACCTTTTTGGGTACCTTCCCTGCAGACTTAGCTAACAGTTGTTTCCTTTCAGAATTCTTCACACTGTCTGTGAGATGCTGCAGTGCTTTTACAGGAGTTTTTTTATTTGAACCACCAAGTGACTCCAATGTACGCAATACATTTTTAGACTTTTCAGGCTCAGCCAACTTCTGAATCACAGAAGCCTGTAATTTCTGATGCAGGGGTGGGTTAAACACTTCCTTCAGTTTTACAGGCTCTCTTTCAACCTCTTCTTCACCACGTTCACTGTCAGAACTCTCCTCTCTTTTTAACTGAGGCTTTTTATTACTACTTTTCTTGTCAGATTTTTTAACCTTCTTCCTCAGACTTTCTGCCAGTGTCTTAGCCACTCTATCTTCTGGAAGTTTCTGCTTAGCAGTTTGTTTCTTGTGAACTAAATACTGAGAAGCTTTTGAAGCAAACTGCCAATACTTGGAAAACTTGAGATTCTTTTTTGGAGACACAGTCTGCTCTTGCTGACGCCCAGCTGAGGATGTAGATGAATCCTCACTTGGCATTACCCATTGTTCTGCATCAGGTGCTTTTGTTTCCATTCCAGACCTTGGTGACAACGTCAGTTCTTCAGCTTCAGATTTCCAGAACGTGTCCTTTTTCTGGTTTGGAGAGCCTTGCCCAAGTACATCCTTTTTAGTCTTTCCTATCAATACACAAAACACTTGGATATTAATATCTAATATTATATATATATCTAAAGATATATGTTGACATCTGAATGCATAAAAATAAACCAAAGAATTTAAAAAAAAAATCCACAAAATCAGATTTTTCCCTGATAGTTAAAAGAAGGCATTCTCTGTACTACAGTGTATGAAAAATTCAAAGCAGAATTTTTGGTGCACTTAAAGTATTTCCTAGCAGAAGAAAAAAGGGCAGAAATGTTACATTCAATCTGCTTTCCAGTTTTCAGTGCTTCCTGCTACAAAACCCTTCTCAAATAATTCCTAAAAACTGATCCCCTCCAGTTCAAAGCACAGATCTTAACCTCCTTTCTACAGAGAGAGGAACAAAAGCTTGGGGGTACCTACTTTCTTTGTCTGCTCCTAAGAAAAGGCAACACAGCTAACTTAATTTTTTGGGCGGGGGACGGAAGTGAAGACACTGTCTCACTGCCTTATATACACCCAAACCTAACTGTGCAAAAGAAACATCAATTAGGAATCCAGTAATGTCTCATCTACTTTATCCTTATTTCCCAATAAACCACAACAAAAAAATCCACTAATATGACCTGGAAGAAGTCTGAAGACCTGTTAAATAACTTACCCATACGAGTACTGTTTTTCCTTTGAGATATAAGGACCTCTTCTTCACTGTTAGAGACTGGATCTGATTCTGATACTCCTTTGAAGTCAGGTACTCCGACATCCTTTTCCTGTTCATTAAGTGCTTCAACCTGTAGTTTTCTGTTCTTGCCTTTCTTACCTTCTGTCTTCTTCACAGAGGGTTGAGATTTAGAAACAGGAGTTGCAGAGCCATCTTTTTTTGATTTTTTGTTCTTACAGGGTATTGAAAACCATGAATTAAAAGATACACCATCTGATGCATCAATTAAAAATTCACATTCATCTTCTATTTCTAGAACTTGATCTTTCACAGAAGGAGGTGATGGCGGTGATATTGAAGCTGAATACCTAAAGAAAGGAGGGACAAAGTATTCACACCATTCAGGAGGGAAAAAAAAAAAACTTACTTTCCATTTTGCAAATGTAGTGGTGACTCTAGAATGCCTAAACACGCTACAGGACATTCCACAGAAGAATTATTATGAAGTTCATCATTCATTGCCCTTTAGCTTCCAAAAAGAGCACAAGGCCTACTTCTCCTTGCTTTGGCCTCACATTCACACTTCATTATTTCTCAGATGCCGGATAGTCAACGTCCTATCTAACACACCAGATCCATATTAGCTCTGAAAAAGACTGCTTGATCACTGGTAACTTCAAAATCACAGAAGGTTTTCCTGAATCCTCCTATCAAAACATCCCAGGCTCAATCTCAAGACACTATTCAACAGCTACATACTATTTTACTGGCAGAGAAAAGCAACAGCACTGTTAAGTCCTAACAGCCCAAAACCTTGAAACAACTATTCAAACCCCTTCTCAAATGGCATTTTTCAGTAATGTTGGACTATCCCAAAACATTCTCCCAGACCATGTTTACAGATAAAAGCATGCTGCTCCAGTACTCAGGACTGGGTTATTTTACTAGGAAATTATGTTCCATATTAAGCCTCAAAACAAACCTTTTTCCAAACGCTCCTGTTCCTACAGCTGCTAAGACAGCCGAAGAGAAAGACTTCTGTTTCCATACAGAAGACGTAGCAATACATTCTGTTTCTTGCACGAGAACGACCAGCTCATCTCTCCCAGTCTGAGGTCCTTCCAAATTTTCAACTTCCACATGGCTCTTCACTGCAGCAGGACTATTTTGGTCATCACAGTGTAATCTATGTATGAAAAACAGCATTCAAATATGATGCTATAAATCCTGAGTGCACATTAAAGTATCGTGCGGATGGACAGATGCTCTCATTTTCTCCTGCTGACAGTGTCTCACTTCTTATGAATGAGCTTCCATTTGGTAATTTGCAGGAACACCGGTTAGCGGTACTACTTCCCAGCATAGTAGCGAGTGTCCAAACCAATGCGGCAACATGGGGTCAGCTTGTGAGTCTTGATCAAAGTGAGGGCTGCCCAGCAAGACAAATTCCTAATTTTAGGAGAATGTGCTTCAGAAATTGTCAGGTTTCCTAGACCCTAGGTGCACTCTCTTCCCAATCTTGCTCCATCAATGGGAGTCAATGGGATCAGTGTCAGTCCCTCTCTACGATCTACCCCAGAGATTCAGTCCTCCAGGAAAGCAGAAGTGTGGCTGGGACCAAAGGCCACTATTGCAGCTGGGCTTCACATTTTCCAAAGAGGAGATAATGATCACAACTGAAGTTGTTCTACTTTGTATAAAATATTTGTATATTCAGAGAGAGAGGAACAATGACTGCTCATCTCTGCTTTAACAAATTTTTTGTTAACTTTTAAGGTCAACACTGTCAATAGGATTCACTGAAAAAGTCTAGACTGTCCGAGAAGCTGATAATTTGGGGCACTTTCCTGCGAAAAAAGGAGCTCAAATCTCTTCTGACAGGCTTCCTGCACTTGGGTACTGCACTTTTGGGAATTAACCCTTATCACCAAATATATAATAAAAAACAATTCTGCCCTTTATAAACCCAGATATGGAAATTTTCTAAAAAGCTTGGAATTATTTTTTGAGTTCACAATCCAAACTCATAAATGACTTAAACCACCGTGTTAATTTACCCTGGGCAGGGGGAGAATGGGGGACACGACACCACCACCACGTTCAGCTCTACTTACGTATGTACAGGACTCTTCACTTCCTCCACAAGCAGAGGTGATCCAGCAGTCTCAAGACCATCCTCAGAGTCCAAAGACATAGCAGGGCTTTTGCACAGTGCTTCAACATCTTTTAATGTATTGTTTGTTTTTGTTTTAGATGCAGAAGACTCCGGTTTTTGAGAATCAGCTACGTAATCGTGTATTGCAGTCTTCAGGGGTGATTCATGTGACCATTCTACCATATATATAGAATAGGTTTAGGTTTTTTACTCAAAACCTTACAAAATCCCAAGAAATAGTTACCAAAAACAACTTAATTCAATAATAGTGCTACCAACCTCCACTGCTGACTGTTTTTAGTGGTGATGCAGGTAAGGACTCTGCAGAATTGCTGGCTCCTTTCACAGAGTCAGTTAACTCTGCCTTTGGCTGTCACAGACGATAATGAATAATGGGACAAAGTAAAATATTTGCTAAAGCAACAGTATTTTGACAGGAATATAAATTTCTACAGAACACAATATTAATTCCCTTAATTCTTACTCATTTGAAGCACAGTTCTATTTTAACTAAACACTTCCATTTTCTACCATGTAAGACTTTCTAAAACTAACTGTAAATTTCAAACAACAGGTAAAACAGTGTGTACAGTAAATATCAATTTACAGCTTTAAGCAGACATCCTGCTACTCCACAGGCAAGCTATTTACTCTTTTCATTAGAATGAATTAATTTAAACAATTTAATTCACCTTTATTAAGACAGGCTGAGGTTTTGCAAGAATTACTTTGAGATAACATGATAGTCTAAAATCAGACTAAAGTAAACAAACACCATTATAAAGGATGCCAGTTCTCAACACTGTCATTAATTGAATAATCTATTTTTACAAAAAAGTACTAGAATCAAAATATTAAAACTAAATATACAAACTAGATTATTGGCATCGTTCTCCCAGACAGCACATTAACAAGCCCTTCAACTTGTTTCCACTCTTCAACTAAGTTACAGATATACAAAGTTATTGTACAGATAACTGTTTATCAGAAGTTGACAAGCTGCTTTTATACAAGAACCATCTTTCAATTTTACTGTCCACCGGAGAGCTAAGAACTGGGTCCATCTACCTGGCAAAGTGACTGAAACCAACCCCAGTGGAGTCCAAGACAGCCATACCCACCACCAGTCACAAAGTAGCATGCTTCAACCTGAGACCATGAGAAATTTAACTATCCTGGACAAAAAGCTGAAAAAGCTTTCATTAGCAAAACCCCAAGAAAATATGCTATTAAATAAATTAGTCATAGAATATTTACTATTACAGCACAACAAACTAAGAAAAAAGCATTACCAACAAGTATTACAGAGGTTATATTATAGCCTATATACAAATACAAGTGGCATATGGAGCTTATTCATTCAACCCTCATAAATCCTACAGAACTAAATTTATACCCCAATGAAACTGTACCCAATGCTACGTTGTGACATTGCCATAATTAACCTACCCCCTGGCTCTCTATTGAAGTCCTCTCCTGGCTTCTGACAACAGGAGTTGAGCAACAGGTTGCACTTGGAGAGCTTACTGTAAGATCAGTGCCACAACCTATCAAGAAAAAACTATAAATAAGGGATTCTTGGAATTGTCCAGGATTCATTTATTTTAACAAGTTGCTAAGGCTCGTTAAGGTCACATAAATCCAAAGATTAAAGAAAAGATTACCTTTATAAGACAGCTAAGACACAGTTTTAAGCAGCTGTGAAGGGGATACTTTTAAAGTCTGTGAAAAAGACTTTATTTTTATCCATTTTATCTCTATTTTTTTATTTCTATTTCTTTACCACTAAATATAATACAAGGAAGAAACGAATTTTTTCTTTAACCAGGAAATTAAGCAAAACACCAAATAAAAGCTTACTTTCAAAACAATCCTGTATGAGTTGCAGTATGTTTTGACCTGGCTGTAGTTCAATCTTATTTCTAGAAAGAAGAGGAGGAGGGGGAAGAAAAATTTTCAGTCAGAAATACTAAATGTTACTATCCCAGCAATATAAATAGTAGTAAAGTTCTTACTACTTAATATTTTAGATTATTATTTCCACTAGTCCCAACATTAATATATTTTACCTACTATTTCCACGCACAGATACCTGCAAAGAAACTTGTCTAAATAAGGATTCCAGGAGAAAAAGCCTCACTGTCACAGAATATGACGAGAATGAAGAAATCTCTCTACATAAAAGAAAACATACAACTACTGCAACAACCCTCAAGTAAAAGAGCTTTGGGATGAATAGAGAGTCTTGCTTGAAATAAATAAATTTTTAAAAAAATCAGTCCTCAAGTAACATTGCCTACACGGTGATCCAGTCTCAGCAGAGCCAGAAATGAAATGTGTAGTCTGCACACCTATCCCTTCATACAAGGAGTCACCCTCTGCTTCTCTTTCTACCACTTATCCACAGTCATTCTGTGCTTTTACAAAAGTTTCAGCAGCCAGAATTGGCTGGAGGTATCAAATCCATAAGCAAGTGAACAGCTCAGCGGCTTGGATTACCTTTTCAAACCTCCCCAGGACAAACGAAAATGGCAGAAGTGATCCACTAGCCACACCATGTTGATCAAAACCAAAATAACAGGAGAAAAGCCATGGAATATTTCTCCTGTAATGATTATTATATGCCTTTAAAAACAGGTAATTTGGTAGATTTGGTAAGCTTTTGAAATGCTTGTCTAAAAATGGATTCGAGTAACAAAAAGCTCACAGACTTCTGACATGCCTTTGAAGAAAGCTACAGCACTGCAAATACTCAAACTCATCTCTAACACTTCCCAGCAAGGGTCAAATAAGCTAGAACTCTGCATGGGCTTCATGCCTCTACCTCTTGAAAAGCAAAATGTTTGCACAGACTACTGCTTCTGTGCTCAGGCAACCTAGTTAGGGGTAGCTCAGGTACAGCTACACCACAGCCTGCTGCCTCAGCAGAGGAATAAAAAGGAAATCCTTTGGTGCTTTGCCCCCGGCACAATTTGTTCCTCCCACCACTAAGAAATACAAGAAGTTTGGGAAATGTCATATTATCAGTTCAATAAGATACACCCAATAGTTTTGACATTAAGCTCTGGGACAAAAATCAACGTAAGTTTTCCAAACAATTGTGTCTAAGAATAAAATTTTAAAAGTAAATTACCCTCCTCCGTGGCAGAATCTTGCTCTGTAGTCTTTTTTAAAGTGATTCTGTGAAGAAATAAGAATCAATTTTTACTAAACATGGTGACACCCAACAGAAAAACAAATAAGCCACCAACCCCCTGCTTCTTGTGTAAGCAAACCTCCAGGATTCTCAAGCCATCTGAAACTAGCGGGAGTTACTGCAGCCCTGTTTTTCTCAGAACGCTGCAGTAGCTACAGCCCCTGTAACAACTGCCAGAAATTCAGCCTTCCTCAAGAACCATCCAGCATCTGTTGAATTTAAAGTCAGAGAGACATAGAGGAGACTTATACGACAGAAGTCACAGAGAATCCAAGGATTTGGTTAACATTTCTATGATGACTACAAAAATAATCTTTTAAGTAAGGAAAAGGAATTAACTATCACAAAGCAAGCTAGGACATAACCTTACAACGCACCCGCTGCTCCATGAGAACTGCTCACACGGGGATTCTTACCCTGTGTTTATCACAGGCAAGACCACACTGACAAGCAGCGAAAGCACATCAGCTGTTCCACGGTAAAACTAAGGTCTCGATTAACACCCAGCACATCTTCATACACTTGAACCCCGAGTATAATCAAAGTCATTCAAACAGCAAACATGACTCCAGTCATCTACTACCACAACTAGAGTAGTAATAATTCAAACTACAGTGTATCATCAGCTTTACTTTCTTTGACAACAAATGAAATAAAGCCTACTGAGCTGGGAACAGGCAAAGACTGTAGAGGATAAAACCATGAAGGAAGGGCAAGTCCAGAAAAATTAAAGAGCTAAGCAGAGTGCGCTTTTTCACCAATGTGACAAGAAAATGTCTCAAAAAAATTCTAAGTATTTAGCTGGAAAACAGTTATGACCTCTCCTTCGTTTGTGTAAAGTGGAATAGAGTGTACGTGCAGCGTGGAGATTATCTGGTCCTAATGCAACAGAACTCAGCACATTCTTCCTAAGTTTGCCATACTGCTATTACTTTGCACTTCTTTGTCATTCCTCTTTGGGTATTACTTCCGGTAATAAGAATACCCAAAACCACACTGCAGATTTTCAACATCAGCTCGCCCAGGCAAGAGTTACCGGTTCTTTCTTTACCCGCCAACCCTTGAGAGGAAAGATCTCCAGGGAGGAGGGCCGGGCGCCGCTGCCGGCAGCCCAAGGTGGGGGGGGGGGGGGGGGGGAGCTCCCCACAAACCAGCGCCGGCAGCGGCAGCGTTTGTGCCGGCGCCGGGAGCCCCGCGGCAGCGCGGAGCGCAGCACTCACACCGGCACCGCTCTTCTCAGGGGGGCGCGGGGGAAGCGCCCTCACCGCCCGCCCCGAGGAGAGGCCGCCCTCTGGACGCTGCCGAGGGGAACGGCCGCTGCCCGCAGCGCCCCCCTCCCCCGCCCCGCCGGTTCCCCCACGCCCGCGCTCTCACCAAGGTCCCCGCCATTCCGGGCCGCCGCCAGCAGGACGCAGACACGCAGGCAGGCAGAGCAGGCGTCGGTCAGCCCGCCCGCCCGCCCGCCCGCCGCGGCCGGGAGCCCCCCCGCCCCTCCACCTTCAAACCCCGCGCGCTTGCCCTCCCCGCTGCGCGCGCGCGCCCCGGCGGCAGGCAGCGCCGCGGCCACGCCCCCTGGCCCCCGCCCCATTGGTCGGCGGCCGCCGGGCGCTGAGGGGGGTTGGTCGGCGCGCGCATCCCGCCACCGGCCGTTGTCGCGCCTGCGCAGGAGGCGGTGGCTCGCTCTCTTGCCGCGAGGAGAGCCGGCAGCGCGGGGCGTCTTCCGTCGAGGGAACGGCCCGTCCAAATCCTCGGGTTTGTAAACGCTAGAAAACATCTACTGTCACCGCAAGGAGTGCAGTTTTTTTTCTTTAAAACATTAATGAAGGACTCAACAATGAGCAAAACAACTGCTTGAGAACGTAATGCCACAATATCCACAATATCTTACAGTATCTGCAAAAGACAGCCCAAAGATATAATTTGAAATGATGCTTTTTATCACACACTGGCAAGCAGTGGTCTAAGTGCCAGCTTACCATCACCAGCCTTGCCAGGCAAAGGTGCAGGCACGCACGTTAATTTGGTTTTCTGCAACATTCAACTGCAAAGTCAAATTCTACCATTTAAACACAATTGAACGTGTACAAAAATCTGCAGTTTTGCCAAAATCTGAGAACAAGTACTTGTTCCCAGCCACGTTAAGAGATGACATGGAGAATATACTTTCACATGTAGGGCCCCTCTTCTGCTAGAGTTGGTTGGATACTATCTGATCTACCACAGTTCACCGTACCAGCTAATTATGTACTCACACCTACACACAGCTAAGAAACAGAAAAGGCAATGAAGATATTCAACAAAAAACAAGCTTTTTTTTTTTTTTTTTTTACATTTGCTTTGCATTTAGTAGCAACCAGCATCAAAACAAGTCTCTTCATCCCTGTTCTTTCTGACCGCTCAGGGGAAGGCCAGAAACTAAGTTAAACCTCATGGTTCTGTGATGGAAATTTCACCCCTCATTCTATCAGGACCAACGTCTTGTTCCTGAACTACCATCTCCCTTCACAATTTCTTTAAAGGCTTTGGTATATTAGATCTCTCACAATGAAAGTCTTCTTCCTACATGCACATTGCAAAGTTGATTTATCCTTGCCAGTTATAAACAACTACAGGTAGATTTATTTCCAATATTACTTTTAGTGTCCTGTAACCCCCCTAGCCATTTGCTAAAGAAAGTTCAACTCTGATAGTCTTAAAGTTAATCCACACTCCCAATGGAAAATTTAAATACTATTTCAGAGGCAGCTGAGAGCAGGCTCCCTTCTGGCAGCAGCCCATGAAAAGTCCAGTGCTGTAAGCCATAAAAAGCAGACTTTTCTGCCATGAGCTCCAGGTGATGCCCATCGCAGTAATGTTGCATGCTTTTCAACCAGCATGGTCATTATATGAATGTCTCCCCGCAAGCAAACCTGAGGAGAACACTCTAAAGGAAAGATCCTTTTAATCCATTCAGTCTGGTTCCCCCCATGACCACACACCCAGCAAAGAGTGGGCGGTGTGCGCTGACCTAAAAGCAACTACGGAGACTTCCTCTTCAAGGTGCTGCTTTTTCCCCCCTCTCAACAGAGGAGTTCTTTGGCTGAGGCTGATATGGAGCAGACTGAGAACAACAGGAGTGGAGGGGCTGGGGAGGAAGAGCACAGCAACAGAGGATATCCCTATACCCTGCTGAGATATCCAAAGGATGCTGCAAGGCATTAGGGAACAGCCTGAGGAAACTCCTCAACCAGCCCCCCAGCGAATCTTCCAGGAGAGGCAGAGGATCACAGGTCTGCCTTTGTATTTCCAAGGTTACCTGTCTGTCCGGCACGCGAGACACCAGGTAAGGCGCACTGGCCCAGGAAGCGGACGTGCTGAAATATTTCTCCAAAAATGTATTGCTGGGAGCTACACATCTGTGGGGGGGGAAATGTTTCTCAGCACTGGCTGACACAAATGGTTGCTCTGAAATAATGATATCTAGTTATTTCTGTTCATATTACTTGGGGAGGGGGAGTAAAATAAATTATGCAAGGTAACCATCCGTATCTCCAGGATCCCATTAGAATTTACTATTACCTACTGAAATGTGGATAGAGTTTGACTGATTTCATAGCTACCACCATGGTGAAAAGCTAATGCAATATTTTTAATACCAAGAGCAAAGTTTGACATGGTTATATTGCTCTAACGCATCCTCTATTTACTGGAGAACAGTATCCATCCTGAAGTCTTCATGACACCACCTGAAGTATATGTGAGATTCTCTACATATTTTTTTTTTTTTTGTGTTAGTAAGGGCTGATGATTTAACATATGTGGACTAAGTGGGAAAATAAGAGTGATTTTTTGGCCCAAGATAACTATTTAAAACACAAGTCAGTAAACACTGACACGCTTGTGTATGTTACAACAGCATGTACTTTCAGAGCATGTCCCTAATCAAGCCGATTGCCCTTTTTTAGTGCTTGATAATGACAATCCCTGTACTTAGGGCTACAAAGTCATTTTTACCCTACCTACACTCGCATCTCTGTAGATGCAGAAGCACAGACAGAATAGAGAGAGTCATGCAGTACTAAAGGTAGATATAATCAAAAGACCAAAGTAGCATGGTGGTTCACAAACACAGAACAACCAGGTACCAGAGCCAACAAGAACTCCAAGAAACAAAAAGGAGACTAATAATCTTACTGTTAATTCTTCTGCAACACTAGAAATTATTCAACACAGTGCTTTGTTGTATCAGAATGTTTGTAGCAGAACACCTCAAGTTTAATAAAGCTCCCTGTTGCGTTCCTTTATTTATACACTTTTACATAAAACCTTTTTCTCCCCCTGAACAATACCTCCTTCTGGCGTTCAGTAACTACCATACTGGAATAACAAAAACTAACGGGGCAGAGCAATAATACGCAGCCGATCTGAAGAGACTTACGTGGGACTGACGAGGTGTATTATCACTTTTGAGAGACCAGACGCCCAACAGAAAAACATACTCTTGGCTGTGAAACAACAAGTGCTCCTGGGCAACTACTGTTACTACATTTCCATAGAGCAGAAAGCCCAGTTCATAAGGTGCAGTTCAAAAATTTCCTATGACATCCAGCCCCATACTGCAGCAAGCATTCACAGCCTTCATTTAACTTGCCAGGGACAGATGGTTTAATGAGGACATTTACCTTAACGCAACACTGTAGCGCTCAGGGGTTGGGGTCCAGAGGCTGAGTGCTACAGAAATTTTACGCTAGTAATTTGACAGAAACCACCAGAAAGACTAGTTAGGAGCTAGCAGGGTAAAGAGCAAGGATCACCTGCAGGATACTCTAGGGGATGTTGCTCACCCTACTTTGTATGACCTATCCGGCTTCACAAGATCTCTCTTTTCTCGGTTTTTGTGACTGTGTTTTAAACCCCCACCTCAAAAAAAAAAAAAAAAAAAAAACAACAAACAAAAAACAAACCCCCTAAAAAACCTCACAAAACAGGTAAGTAAACTGAAAACTAGAACTAGAACAGAGTTTCTGTTTTACAGAAATTGCCTTCCCAATTCAGTGTCCCATAACAGCTGTAATTCTCAGGGCATCAGGGGCACATGAAAACAGAAAATCCTTTCCCAGCACTCTGGCATGACAGCATTAGGGAACATTTGGAAGAGTCAGCCACTCGTATTTACCATGGCATGGTGTTGATTTATGAACATTAATACACATAATTTAAAGACAGAGCATGTAAAATACCACTTCAAAAGCAAGAAGTCCAGTTAATAGGTCAGACCACCGTCAAGCTTCATGATCTTCTCCCTACAGCAAGTAAACTGGCAGGATCAAAATTCAGTGCAAATAGGCACTTCAAGAAAATGGTGTTCAGAAGATTGGAGTCTCTACACATGTTCATTTCACACTATTTTCCACAAGTATGCCTTTTAGGGAGAGCAAGATTTCTAAATGGCATTTAAAATATATTTTCCTTCCATTACATACCCCCTTTAAATTGTTTGACAAATTGTCGACAAACATTTAAAACATTTAAAGTTTTCTAGTTCCATGCCAGATTAGGATACTAGAAAACAAGGCCTAGAGCCTATAAACCTTTTTGCCTGTAAAGAATTATTTACTGAACTTTTTTTTGCATAAACTGCCTGCAAAATACATACTTGCTCTTTAACGATCTTTAAAACGCTGAAAACTAACATACGATGACACAGTTTTTTCTTAGCAGTTCTTTCACTTTAAGCATTTTGTGGGAACTAAAAAGATCGACAAACTGACGCTTCCTCCTTTCCAACAGGAATTCAGAGTGTATTGGACAGAACTCAGAGGAACTATGCTCTTCTTTTACGATGATAAGAAAGCTCCAATAGTGAGTAACGTGCTATCTTTGTAACTACCCTTCTGATTAAGTGCATCAGTTATTTTCATGAGGTAATCCTTATGTACTCCGGACACCTCTCAGCACCCTCTCCTCTGCATCTCCTCTCTCATCTGCATAGTGTAAAAAAAAAAAAAAAGCACTGAACATTGTAACAGAAAAACAGAAAGGCTGAGATCAAAAAAAGCCAGAGTGAAACAAACTATAGCATATTAATAAAAAGGAGTATTTTTTTTGGCACCTGAGCTACAAACGTATCCACATTGCTCCATAATTTTACCGAGTGCTTTTTCCTCAGCTCTGCACAAGGGTAAAATTATCATGGCAATGATGATGGTAATCAATCGTAAAGTCATGATACACGTAATTGTGTAACATGACTTTCCTTTATGCAGCTGAGGAAAAAGTGCTTGGTATTATTATGGTGTACTCTGGCTGAAGGTTTCGTTGGAGTCACAAAGCAAATACTCACAGAGGTCTCATGGATTTAATCTGTTTGTGATTATGAAGATTAGGATGGGAAGAATCCAGAAGGTACATTGTTGGTGAGAAGAGCTTCTGTAAGCAGAAGCAGAGGACTGAGCTTTGGCACATCTGTCAGTTAAACTGAACCTGAGTTCTAGCAAAAAAAAAAAGTTTCAATCTATTTTCTTCTAAACAAATTCCTTTGGAGAGCAGCTAGATTTTTGGAGAAAATTACAACTTGTGCTATTTCTCCTTCCCCCCTTCTTAGTACTCACAGAAATTAGATGTATCAGCTTTGACCTCAGCAACCAATGTTCATCCAGATGAAAACGGCTCTGCACAGTTCATCCTGATGCTGTCAAACGGGGAGCTAGAACTGAAGGTAAAAAGAGGAAAGCTACGATTTGTGAGCCACTCAGTACTTTACTCCATCTCCCACAGATACTCAGAGCTCCATTTTGGTGTGAGAGTAGAGCTACCTTCTTGACATCTAAGCATACAGCCTGCAGCCAGGCAGCACCAAAAGTTTGGCAGAGAGGGAGGCAGGGCAAAGGAACCTAACACCAGGGAAACTCCCCTCAAGGCATTAGAAATTTTTCTCAGGAGTACCTGGGAATATGAAATGAGCAAAAATTGAACCAGAAAATATACAAGAGAAACCAGGAAGTACCACACTGACAGACCCATGTCACCTGTAAACCCAAGGAGGGGTTAAAATATCTGACTGCCCCACCATTCGGAAGCCACACAGACAGTCCTGCTCAGGGACTATCTGGAAGGTTTTATACTTGAGACTCACCTGTCTCCTTAGCTGGGCCTTCTCCTTGGATCCTCCTTTTACTCCAAGAGAGCATATGATTTTTTTTTTACCTTCCCATCTCTGTCCTCTCCCTCTAATTCAGCTGGGGAGGTGCAGGGTTTCAGAGTGTGATGTAGCTTGGCAGGGAGCTCATTTCTAGGCATGGTACTTCTAAAAGGGTGAGACCTATATGAGGCTTCCACATGAAATACTATACTTTTTTTTTTTGTGGCTATAGTTGTTCTTACACTGTAACTTTCTGTTCTCTCAGGCTAGTGACTGTGAATGTGGGAAAGAATGGAAGGGTTTCATTCTCACTGTAACAAAGGTATGGAAGAGTTCTATATCTCACTTCATGTCAAAAGTGTCTATAAGAGGGTTTTGTCTTCATGCATGCTCAAAGTTGGCTTCCATAGGCACAAAGCTGCACTTCTGAGGTGTTTGCACACAGTAAACTGTTGAGGGTTTTCATTGGTTTGGGTTTGGTGGAGTTTTTTTCCTGAGGAGAACAAAATTCAGGCTGATTTAACCCCAGCTCATCTGCAGGACACATTCTGCCATGGTAGCTAGTCAGACACAGTTCCCAATCCACTGTTTGCTGTCCAGGAAGGAAAAGACTTCTGGCACAAGTCCATCCCCTGCAGCTGCAAAAAAGGGAGCATGCTCTGAGAGACACAGCTCTCCAGGTCTTTATCATGGGATAAAGATGTAACCAAAGAAAGAGCCAAACCGCACACCTAAGAGAACCCCTCGGCCTGGTGTTTTATTCTACTATTCTTCTTAGCTAAATGCACTTTGAAAATAGCAAGACCCTCTTTGATAATGACCAGTGGAAAAATAAATGACGTTTGTTCACAAATGACTTCACATTGGCCCAGCTGAATCACTTAAAAAGCTGAGGACAGCTGAAATAGGTTAAATTACATTTACACAGCCTTTTGCAGTATAGCAACTGCAGAATATCGTTGTGGATTCTTACATCATTCCCACTTCTGTCAATGCACATTTCTTCCAAATCAGGACACAGATATCCTTATTTCACTATTCTAACAAAAACACATGTGCAGCATTTTATTCAAAGGAGAGGCGCATCCAAACCTTCCACATTATCACAGCTGCTTAAACCAAGCAGGTAAGAAAGATTTCTGCACAGCAGCTGCACTCAGAGATTAGCTGTGATGCACACACAGAAACGATTGCTCGCAGTGTTTGTCCACTCTTTCATTTTCTTTTCAATGACACTGTTCATTTTCAGCTGTCAGTTCCACCAGATGAGTCGTTACTACCTGGGCAACTTAGAAGAATGCATGAAGTGCTAGAAAGGAAAAGAAAAGAAGGATTATGCTTAACGACTGTTCCAGCGCATCCTTGGACAGAAAATGCCCTCCCAGCAGTACACTGACCACTATGCCAACGTAAGCTCTGACTGAACTAGGCGAACCCCAGCCTGACTAAAGAGCCTTCCCTTCTTCTTTCAAAGTATTATTCCCATGCAGAGGTTCAAAATTCAGCTGTTGTATAATATTCAGTATTGTATAATATTCAATGAACAAAATCTACCTTAAGGCCTTTATAGAGATTTGCTAAGGGAAAGATCACTCCTGCAGCTTTCCTACAATGCCTTTTGTTTTGAAAAGGCCAAGTGCAGCATATTGCTATGCTTAAAAACCTTTTCAGAAAGCCCCACGTTGGGCTGCTGTATGTGCCCTTCTGAGAAAATGCTGATTACTGTTGAGAAATTCAAGGTAAGTCCAGGTTACTCTTCTCACATTCTTTGCAAGGGTCCAGAAAGCATCATACCTGTACGAAAGCTTCACTTTCTCTGAGAATGCCAAAGCACTGCTGTCCTGAATTATGCTCCTATAGTAGCATTAATCAGCATGAGTCCTTCTGATGTCGTGCCTCTCGGCAGCCACGGCTAATTACCCTGAGTAAGCCTAGCATTACGAAGAGGCATTAGCCTGGTAGACTGCGTCTCTTCACACAGCTCAGAATGACATGGTCTTGCCAGCGTAACTCACATTCATGCTGTTTCTCTCCTCCCTTCTGTGCAGGTGCTTCTATGCAGTATCTCGGCAAGAAGCAATAGAGATGTTAGAAAAGAACCCTTCATGTGGGAATATGATCCTGTGTCCTGGCAGGGACAACAAGAACTATGCAATCACTATCCGACATGAGCTGGAGTAGGTTGATTCCACAATACGTTATCCCATTCTTAACTAGTACGCGCTGTATTAAAAGCCAAATTCTTAATACCCAGAGTTAACATATGAAACAGATGCCTTGCCTTCAAGGCTATTTTGAGAAAGGCAAATGAGGCAGCAGGGGCGGGCCTGAAACAGATCTCTTGGTTCTTGTCTCCTCCAAAGCCAGTTGGATTAAACAAAGCAGCAATAGCAATCAGCCAGCAAAAAGGAAGAAAATGGGCTCCCGCTGTTTGCCATGAAACCCCACTCAGTTTAAGAAATCATCACACAATGAAAATGGAACAAGCCATACCCCTTTGTAAAATGAACAATGGAAAATGAAAGAGACAGGTATTTTTGAACACTAACTTAGTCTAAAAACACACCACATTTCAACCGAATTGCCATGTTTCAGCTTTTGCAGAGCTTCAGAACAAGAGGCATCTGAGACACCAGGAATGACGTTTGCAATTCTCAGTGCTTCTAAACTAAGCAGGAAAAACAAACACTGCCACACACCTTCAGTAAGCTCTGAGGATATTACAAAGCACACGCATTGCTACTGCAAAGAAGTTTATAATAAAAACAATACATCAAGAAGTATTTAATTTCAGGCAGCATATCAACTTTCACTTTCTTTCAGTGCCCCATGCCTAAAGCACTACAAAGTGATGTCCAAAGGAACAAGTTACGTTATCGAATTGGAAAGACAGGTAAGTGAGCAATTCCCTTGTTGAAGATTCTTAAGCAGGTCTAAGAAATATTGCTTTGCAGAAAATCAGAAAAGCTCTAGTAAATTCCTAACTATAATTTGTGAGTCAAAGTAAAGTATGCAGAGAGTTCGCCTCTCTTGTTAGTCCAACTAACCTCATCTCAGAGAACAAGTTATATTTTAAGAACAAGAAAAGTAGGGGGAAAAAAAAACCCCACATCAGCATCTTGTCTCTAAGAAAACTAAAATCAAACCACTCACAAAACACCCAAGATTAAGTAATTTTTTTTTTTCCAACTCAGGCTTCAGGACTAAGTCTGAAAACTGAGCTCTCATTGCAGCTAGAGGAAGTTCAAAATGCACGCTATCTAACTTTGAGAAATAAAATTAACTTCATTGAAGTGGAAGCAAGGCTGTATGGATCCTGTTGTTTGGTTTAAAACAGTTTTCTTCCACTTCTCTTAAGACATGTTTAACTCATGGCCTGAGAAACATCCTATTGGTTTGAAGAAGCATCTGCAGTTACACCATCTGCTGAAAGAGCATCAGCAGTCACCGAAGAGCCCAACAGCAAAGAGAGTGATCTCCCTTTTGGTTTGGTTATGCATTTGGTGGAAGGGAAGGAGTTACACACTCATGGGTCGAAATGTTACTGTAGATTGCAGAGGGTTGTCCTAGACCTCCCTGCATCCACAGGCTGGATGTAAGTACAGGATCAGTTGTTTGAGAAACATTGCTAGGGATCCCAGCCTGCCAGCGTGCTTTTGAAAATGTATTCTCAACACACATAGCATGTTTTATTTGGTGGGGTTTTTTGTTAGGGTGGGGTGGTTTATGTTGTTTGGGGGTATTTTTGTGGGTTGTTTGTTTTGGTGAAACAGGTGACACTTCCAAGCCTTCAGAGTGTTGTCAATTACTTTGTGGCCCAAACCCGAGAGAAGCTGAAGCCATTTGTCCTACGGACACGCACTGCCGAGGACCCAGTGCTCCGAAAGCAAGCTGGCTGCTGAAGGCACACACAGGAACAGTCCTGCTAAAAGAAAGAGGCACAAGAAGCAGCACAGGAACTAAATAAATAGAAAATAAACAGAAGGCACTCCCTAGGCTGCTCTTTCTCAATTGCCAGAACAGCTCTGTTGGCCCTAAACCAAGAATGTGATGCAGCTTCTCCCAGAGAAACTTCTGAGATTTGGGGAGGGCAAATAACCCCAATTCCTATAGAAGATTAGATGCAGAAAAAGACAAGAGTGGGAAAGAGGACATATGGCCCCTGCAAAACACGATGAAAAAATACTGTACTGAAATTAGGCAGACTGTTTGTGGGCTCAGTTGTGTCACTGGTTCAAAGTGCAATAAACAATTCATGTTGAAAACCCAGTTTCTTGTCTACTCACTTGTAACAGGATCAGTGCCATTTATGACATCCCACAGAGAGAGCAGGGATGCCTCACCTCTGCTGGGGCTTCAAGCACTGCCGGAGAGGTGCAATAGAGACCAAAAAGCAGAAAATACAAGTCTGGGTAACTTAAACTGGGGGTTCCTGGTTCTCTGGAAGCTCATACACCCCTTACAGGGCCTGGAACACCCCGAGTAAGGCAGCTGGGGCATTTGCCATGTTATGCAACTGAGGGAGGGCATAAATTCAAGCGAACTGAGAAATCTCTGCACAGCTGAAGATTCCCACCCCTTCCTACATGCCAGCAGGGGTGTTAGTCAGACCCGGCCGTGAGCTACTTCAGGAAACTAAACAAAAATAAGTTAGTGTCCCTGCTGGTTAAGCGCTCTGAACTACCTTCTCCATGGGCTGAGACAAGCCCCAGCAAGTGCACAAGGAGGACAAGACCACACAGCTGGCGATGAGGGAAGACAGCAGGGCACGTGAGAGCCCCGCTGACCATACCAAACAGTTGTGGAACCCCACCAAGCCTCAGGCACAGCATCCATCTTCTTGGAATCCGGGGATGCAGCCTTCAAAACAAGCAACTGAAGTGATCAGCAGTAAGATCCAAGTTTAGTATTTTTAGCTTCTAAGTTCTGCCAGGCAGCTGGGCTGAATAAAGCGCTTACAGGATGGGTATGCCAAGCTACACTCCGTCACAGTTTGTGCAGATGACTAGCTCCAGAGCCTGGCTTTCTTCTTTAAAAGAACCGCAACGAAAGAAACCGCACCTCTTCTCTGACAGCAGCAGGGGAGCATTCACACAGCTCAGCTGAAGACAGCTATGACCTAGGTACCGATGCAGCTAGCGCCTTCGCTACACACAGGGAGTGCTCTAGGTAGAGTTGCTCTTATTTCCAGACCAAGACTGATCATCATGTTTCTTTGATACCAGCTGGGAATCACAAATTAATTATTACTTGTTTCAGGGATTATGGAAGTCAGTCAAGGCTTGGGAAGGCTATTTTAAAAGAATGCCCACATGTTTCTAAGTAATAGATTACGTGTGACCATATGAAGGCGCACCCACTGTATTTATAAAAGTACAACGTTACACGAGATGTTAGCGCTTTCTTTTCATGAAAATACTTAAGATGACTGTGAAGATGGTGCTGCTCAGTATGCATCAGGTTAGAGTTGCAGCTTTTCCTCAGTAAGAAATTGAAACTTGTGTGTTGCTGTGAGAAGTGGGAACTTAGTACTCCTTCACTCTATCTCACTTTTGCCATACAAAATGATTCACCTACTAGCAGACAGTTCTGGTGGTGTTATCAATGCTGTAACCCATGACACCTTTAAGCTTGAGCCTCAATAAGCTTTCTGCAGCATGGATAAACACCCAAGCTAGCCACTTCGTTAACCACACAAAAGATACCAAAAAAAGACACGTGTACTAAAATAAATTTTAAAAAGCTATCTGGTCAAAACTTATCAACCTTTGGACAAAGGTTTAGACTGCTGCACTGTGCTGCAGCAGAGTACGCTTTCTGTAATTGCAAAACAGGAGATAATTAACAGGAATGGACAAACCTTTCAAGCTAATAAGCCAGTTGCATTTGCTGAAATTCAGTTCTTTTCTTCAAACAACTGGCCTACAGCCACATTGTTTCAAAGACATAAGGAAAAATTAAGCGCATGAACCTATCTAAAGCCTTTACTTATGTTTGATATAAGTCAGACAGATATACAAACTCTCTGCCTAGCTCAAACCCATGTTATTTACGATGTGAGATGCCATGACGATGTGACAGGGTTTCTGCATTAACAGAGGCCCCACTGGAGCCAGAGCTGTCCTCTCTATGTAGTCATTATACTTGAATAGCACTTTTTTTTTTTTTTAAAAATAGACATTCATATATTCACCATATGGTGGAAAAAAAGCTGAAAACATGTACTTTTTGCTCCTTGTATAAGTAAATAAAGTCCTAAATCCATCAGATCTGCCAAAACAGTCTTGTTAATAGTAGCATGATCTTCTGCTCACAGAATCCTCACTACTCCTAGCATTAAAGAAACATGGAGATTAACCACAGAGAACAGTGGTGCTAAATCCCTCATATTTTGCATGCACAAACATTCCTGCAACTATTAAGAATGCAAGAAATTAAGGGAAAACTAGTGTAAATATGAGCAAACTGCAAAAAAGTAAGAAAGAACTTTAATACTGATATAAAACTCCATTGCTGCAAGTCACCTGCTCTTTCACAGAATAACATTTTGAAGGAAAGCTATTCAAAGTGTTCTAGAGGAAAGGTAGTTCTTCACTGCCACAGGGAGATGGCTAGCTCTAGCTGCTCCACAGGAGTAAAGCATCAACCAGTGCTAGACACACACAACCTTTCATTACAATGAAAAAAAAAAAAGAAAGAAAAAAAGCAGTTCTCAGATTCCAGGTAGTGCTAGAAGCCTCTGCACTGCTGGTAGTGACAATGCTGGAGATATGGAAGAGCAGCACCCCAAAATTCACTTGCCCAGTTTGATTGAGCCCTTTTAGTGTGATCATGCTGAGCACCTGCTGAAACTTTCGATAAAAAAAAAAAAAAAAAGCAGCAACAGGTTGAGAAATGGGCTGTATCAAACACAAATTCACACTGAATCGGCTCACTCCACTCTGCACAACCTTCAATATAAATACATTCACTCTCCATATCAGCAATTAAGAAAATTTTAAAACATGAAAAACAATTTTAATGAGCCACTTGACATGCACAGTTCTTCCATATAAAGTCCTCTTTAGGTTATTACTTGTAAGATTTTTCTTCGGTTAACTTATATCCAGAAAATTGTAAAGGTCTGCTAAGCAATATCTAGAGACATTGTGCCTTTTCAGGTTTTCCATCAGCAACTGTTTACCGGAGCAGAACCCACCTGCAGAACAGACATCCATGCAACAGATACACACAGTAAGAGCAGTATAGGGATACAGCCACATCTGTAAATTCTGGCCCCGATCCCTGCCAACCTCGACCTGGACTTTCTGGCAAGGGTCTCACAAAGCTGTATGCATTGTCATTAATAAAACCCATTCCACTAATTATATCTGAAAATTTACTTTAAACCCTGAGGACTGTCAGATGGCATTCTAGCAAAGTACTGAGACTTTACTATTTTTACATGCTACTTACTTCAAAAGCATAAGCATGATGTTAACACCATACTAATGTACCAGAGCGTACTTATGCAAAGCTTCATTTGTTCCCCAGTCTCCAACTGTGAGAGGTGACAGTGCTTTCAACTTGACTTAAACCTTCAAGTGATCCTTAGCACTAACGAGTGATTTCAGTTAAGAGTTCAGATTCTAATACTGCCACAGTGAACTATGTTTTAGTTGCTAATTAGAAGTGGAAACTTACTGTCTGCTTGTGCCTTCTCTGCACTCTAAATGCACTCATCTTTTCTCCTGTTTCAAAAAGTTTCTCTAAAAGAAGTTCTTAAAAAAAAAAAAGTAGGTAGTTTAAAAAGCAGTATTATTAATCTAGAAAATTATATCTATAAACTATACTGTAAAACTATATACACCTTCCAGAAGATATCCCACACATAAGACTAAATCCCAAATATTGGAATAATTGTGTTGATTCCAGCTATGCAGTTCCATACATGTTGGTGTTCAAGTTCCCAGCCTAATAAAGCTTAATAAATTATGACCGAGGATAAATGGCTATGTAGCCAATAGCTTCTGCAACAGGTGCCAGAGATAATATGCAATCACAATCTCTAAAGCTTAAACACGTTAAAAGGTTTTCCAGTTCATAGGTTTTTCTTCTAACCTCACTTCACTCTATCATCATTGGGAGAAAAAAAAAAAAACCTACCAGCTCAACTATCCAGTGTTTAAATGACAGAGAAAATAAGGTGGTGTCACAGATGTTTCTGTAATGCACCTCTGCCTCACCACAGCAGCAAAGCTAGTCCCTAATTATTTCTGATTAAGCAGATTCTTTATACTTAGATAACCCTAGTAACTGACAGATGATGATAAAAACCTCAGCGTTCAGTGCAATTCAGACTTGCGCTGTGGCCAGGTGTACAGCATACACATTCGCTAGAAGGGAATGGTACCAAAAGGAGCAGCTGAGAAAAGAGTGTTTGCCATGACAAACATCCAGAGCCATTTGCCTCTTCCTCCTTTCATGATTTGCTACAGTGTTTTTAATTTGGTGAGGGCAGAAAGGCTCAACCACACCAAACATTTTCTGTTTCTTGAAGACAAAGCTTTTTTGTTGAAAGTGTTAACTCAGCTCTCCGATAGGTTTCCACTTTCCCCGTATTGCAGTATTCCCCAAAGAACAATTCCAGCTCTCTTGACTCGAGGGGAGCTGCGACAATGTACACCTACTCAAGGCCTGCCTCCCTACGTTTCCATGTTGAGACTGACTTAAGATAGCTGCTCTGACACACAGCATCACTAACTGTTCAGAAGGGAGCACCAACAACGCAATAAAGCAGTTCATCTGCTTTTAAGTGGGAGTTTAAACCTTTTGGATGGACTAAATCTCACATGTAGATGCAAGAATGAAATTCTTGTTTGAGAGTTAAGTAACATATGAAATGGATTTGAGATGTTCTTAGAACACCGGGAGTATCATAAAATGGCAGTTTCCCCATTTTTTGCGCTTTTCTCTAAGCAGCGCCCGATTTGCACATGGGGACCACTTGTTAGGTTCACAGTTCTTCTTGCTTTCTTCAGCTCCCCACAAACTAATACAAATCTCATCTTTAAGGTAAGGACTGTACTGAACATTCCATCTCATGGCGTGACCAATCCTCCTTTGAGCAAACAGGTTTGAAGAAAACAGGAGCAGATGAAACATAAATCCAGTTTGTCTTCAGTGCAAAGCCACTGATTTTCACCATTTGTTTTAATTAAGGCTTCACAAAAAAGAAACACATAGTACCATCTTTAACAGCTGAAAATTAGCACACTCCTTTCAGAACAAAGGGTCCAAGAGTGACTTTTGTGTCTCTACCATCAATTGTCTTCCTGAACAAAGTAGTATCTCACTGGTGGCCCTGGCAAGTCTTCCTCTCCATCAATCTCCGGAGCAAACGATACTGTCAAATCCACATACTTCTTATCAGCTGATGGTTTCACAAGCTTTTGCATTCTACAAGGAAATGAAGAAGTTTGTTAACACACTAGAAGGAGGATTGGCAGTGAGAATTCAGGGCCAGGCTAGGATGAATTTCACTGCCAGCAATGAAGCCCAGCGTACTAGAAACCAGATTAAAATGGAGAATTAGCTGCCTTTTTAATTCTGACACAAAAGCTGTTCCTCCACCTGAGGTATAGCAAACGGTATTCCATTTTCTTGATAGACTTAGCCTGTTAATGAACTATTACATTGTTCACTAACAAGTGCTCAGTACAAAAGAGAAGAGAAAACGGCCAGTTTCAGATGGTATGCCTCACTGACATAGTTTCTCTCTGGTGTCCTACTAAGGCACAAAGCAAAGTTAGCTTTCTGTGCAGGATTTTGGTCAATGAGGAGGAGTAAGTTCTCCATCTACCAATAATGGCTGGTTTTAATACGTTATTAGGGAGAACCACTCCAGTGAAGACACTAGATACACAGTTCTTGTGGAAAATAATTCTACTGGAGTTAAAATTTGTTAAGTCCTTGAATTTCAAACGCAAATAGCAATGAGAAGGGAAAAACAGCCAGGATATGGGACTTCTTCCTTCGTGACCACAACGTGAGTTTTAACTAGGTAAGCGTGTCACCTCTTAGTGTGACTTCCCCCCTTTGCTCTCCACAGTCTCAAAAGCTACAGTTATCGCTTGGAAGTGCAGGATAAAATACTGAAGTAGAAGGTCAATCAACCTCACTTTCATTACATATCTTTGGATGTCTCAAAACTATTTTCTTTCCAACTCGGAGCACTACTTCATGAGGCCAGCTCAAATGCTCGGAGGCTGAGGGAATATAGTCATTCATTTCTATTCCTCACAGGTCACTTACAAAAGGATTTCCTTTCTGGCTGTGCTTTAGCACGCAGGTCAAAAAGCTGCTTTCCCCAGAGTACTTGTTCCCTTGCAAGAACACAAAGTATTAGCCTCTTCTCAACAAAGACACTGGTCATATCCATTTGCATGAGGAAGCTCCAAGCTGCAGAGCAAGGCAGGGAACTATGTCTCTAAAACTTGCTTTTAAGAAGTATGTACCAGTCAACGGTGTAATTCTGAAATGAAGTCAGGGTCTTGTACTGCTTGTCATATTACAGCAAGAGAAAGATTTTTAATCACCTTAAGAAAAAAAAAACACACGAGCAAGACGAGAGTTTGCTGTGCAAATCCCTTATAAAGCTTTTGGGACTGTTTGTAACAGAACCCCAAGTTGCTGTAACTACATGGAAAGCTTAAACCGAGTCTCAGGTTAATAGGGTAATAAGAAATCCTGATATTCACAAGAAGGCAGCTTCACACCCTGCCTGTGACTTCATTGCATACCCCACTTACTCAAAATGATTTATGCGTAGGACAAGGAATATAAACAACTTATTTTGAGATAGCCTGTAAATTCATGTCTTAGTACACCAGGCACTCTATAGGCAGTACCAACTTACAGGCTCTTCTCTCCCTGAAATTTTGAAGCAACTTGCCCATAATATATACTGCTTTGCCTTTCGTTACCTACTGGCAGACCTTCAATCGAAACAGTACTGATCAATGCACCTACTTGCTCTAGCAAAGCCTGTGAGCGCTGACCAGCATACATTTGACAGGAGCGGTAAGGAACAAATTTTGAGCTAAAGAAGTTCAGTCACCATACAAGGTAGAACTAAATGTGGGTGAGATCTGGTTCTTATTTTGCAAAGGCCTGCCAGTCAAAAACCAATACTCCGCCCTCACAGCCTCCCAAACTTCCAGTTTGTTATACCCTGATTTCCTGTCAGTGAACGGCCTGCAAAGCCTTGTGAATGTCTTCATTTTTAGAAGGGCTAACGCAAGCTAGAATCTCAAGGAATTACTATGAACCGAGCAGACTTCCAGAGATCTCGATCTGCAACCAATACATTAACTCCTCCCTGAATAAGCGTTCCATTCTTTCAGAGCTAAGTTGCTAAATATCACCATTAGTTTTAAGACAGTTTAAAAAAGTTCAATGAGTCTTGTTCTGCTTGAACCAAGGTACATTCTTTCCCAAAAAAACCTTTCTGTCAGACTCCTTTGGGCTTCTCATTCTGGCATCCATCAGTTAGAGCAGCATTTTGCAAGTCTCCTGTCCTCACCACAGAAGTTCATTCACTTTCCCTTTTTTCTTTTTTTCTTTTTTTTTTGAAAAAGGAAGAATTGACTTTTTTTCTTTCCCAAATATTAATGACTAGCAACCACTTTGAGACAAAACATTGCTGTCAGGCACACGTCCTTATGATACAACCAGTGAACATAATTTGTACATGCACTCACACCCCTTGATCCATTTTCCAGTTATACTTACGTCAGCTTTAATCTTTTAATATGACCTGGCATCACAGGAACATACAGCATTTTGACTCCCTGTACAACCATAGTTGGTTCAATTCCATATTTCTCCTGGAATTCACAAATTGAAACCTATTAAAGGACTAGGACAGCAGCATAAGCCAGCAGACACTACTACTGCTAATACTACAACTAATTATTCAAAACCATAGGATCCCAGAACCAGAAAACTTCCTAATGCAAGGATGCTGACAGAAGTTTTATTATGATACGTTTAAGCCAATCGAATTAACAAAGAATTTGAAAATAGGCTTGAACGCATTTACTTAGAGACATTCCCATTGTCATTAATTCTTTCTAGAATTACTCTGGTTTGAACAATAACATGATAAAAGAAAAAAAAAAAGAAAAAAACCACCCAAAACAAGAAAACCCTTTCCTCTCGTCGTGTATTAATCCAGTACAATAGACGATTAACTTACTCTGACAGCATTTATGAAATCCAACAGAGTAAAATCCTCTTTCCCATAAATTGTCCACCTGTCCCAGATTGTAAATGATATCCCATTTCTGTTTTAAAAAGAGAAAGTTTGTTTGTTATTTTAGGATGTGAACTCGGGGACTTCCTTTAAACGTGTGGTGAAGAACTGCCATCTCTTCTAGTGACTTGCCATTTTATCTTGACCAAAAACCTCTTCCCTCTCTGCTGCCATTTCTCCAGCCCTTTGACCTGGCTAAGCACAAGACACAGTAAGAACTCTGCGTAAACATGGTATCTGGCAATGAACTCAATGAGTTTTCAGACCTGCTGAAAAATAGCTCTTGTATTGACTAAGACACAAAGTGTGTCCAGTCTGTGCTGACAGGATGTTTATTAAAAACCACACTGCACATCTAACTCATCTAGATTTTTAAAGCCTCACTAGCAACAGCTTCCACTGAAAACAAAACTAAGCCCTTAAAACCACTGTTTTTAAAATTAGGACAGAAGAGTACGCGCTGCATTTTCCAAACAGGAAGTTCTTGAGCAATGCACTATGGGACACCCTTGGCAGTACTAAGAATATCACTTACATCTTTAGCAGTACGTAGTAAATGGGTAATAGAGTTTGATAGCAAGCACTAAGTGATTCATGATCTTCCAAGTTTAAAGAAAAACAAAAAAAACAACCTTGAGTATCTATAACGTTTAATTGGAATATGACCATGAACTGTGGTTCCATCATAGTTCTGCTATGCAAGCACATAAAGCCTTAATCTGGTTATCTGGGTTTAATAACTGTACAAACTTCGCACTTGTTCCAATGGCTCACCAAGTTCTAAGCAACAATTAGGAGGTTTCCAAATACCACCCTTCTGTCATTGTCCTTCCTACCTGATTTCCGTTCTTCTTACTTCAGCAGTTTCTGTAAAGACCATTATGGGAATGGCAAGGTTCAGAAAACAGTTCTTGTATGCATCAGCTGGGTAGCCACCCACAACTTTGATGAGTTCCAGTGCAACCTACAGGAAACAAGAATCCCATACTTCCATGAGACCAAACACAGGTTTTGGATACTGTGTTATCAACACTAGTTTAATTAAGAGGCCAGCAACTGCAGAGTAAGTTGTTAACGAGATCAGCCTTTGTCCAATCGGCAGAGTAAATCACATCTGAAGACGCAACCCAGTATGCCACAGAAATCAATTCTGCTGCTGCTAATGGAAATATTTAAAACATTCAAAAGCATTCCTACTGTAGGGCTCTTCCAAAATTTTTCAATTCAAGACAGCTCCACAAAGCATGCAGTTCTGTTGAGGTGCATGGATGTGAACTACTACAGAACAGATCCCCTCCACTCCTGGAAGTGGCGCTCTGATGGAAGTTAGTATCAATTGCAGAAAACAAGCCAAAATGCGGATCTCCAACTCCTCTTTTTGGTCAGCAAATCAGAAATAAAAGCACCAAAGGCTTACCACATCTAGAACCAAAAGCAATCTTTTGTATTGGTACATGAGAAAAAAAAGATTATTAAGTTTGAAATAAACCCATTTCTTTAACAAGGCTCTGTCAGGGTAGTGTTAATCAATATCCAGACAACAGCGGTTTTAAGCAAGGAACAGTAAGAGAAAGAAATATGCATTTTAAGCATTTTAAAAAGCATACTCACCAGCCCTGATACTGCAGCAGTAGCTGTTGCAATTGCAGGAATAATCTTTCCAGCAATGCGCTTTGTTTTGAACCGATCCGCTGGTTCGATGTTGTACATCTTGGCTCGCAAGTTTGATGCTGCTGTTATGAAATCTATATGCCCATTACTATCATCATCTTTTTCAAAGGAGATGGGCTTCATTTGCAAGTCATCTGCTCATGAAGAAAAGAGCAAAAGTTATTACTAGAAAACTGAAGATGTTCTAAACATAAGCCACAGGGAACTAGAACCTTAACAAATTAAAAATTTCACATTCTGGAGCTTGGTGCCTTACTTATACATGGCTTTCCCATGCTACAAGCAGAAATGCGCCTATCAATAGCAGTTGTTAAAAGTGAGTAATGAAAAATATCAGCAGAGCTCCATAATTTTATCTTCCTTGCAACACCAGGAACAGATTTTGGACAGTCCTGTGGATGTTTCTTATACACCCTACCTCGCTATAGCTCCATCCTGTGAGAATTCCCTCTATAAGCTTTATTTATCTGTAACTATTTCGCTATGGACTCAGTAGCATGGGAGACAAGGTTAGGGCTGACGCTTCACAGGATAGGTTAGAGCTAAGCTAATCTTTCCCTGCTCTGTTCACTGGCTAAAAATGCATGCATGTAGTTGTTGCCCAACAACCTCTTCATGTGGCCAGGCACAAAAATGGGATTCGAGCATCCTTATTTTAACATATCTAGAAGATGATGAAGAAGACTAACAGCCTTCACAATTCAGGATAATTTCAGACTGATTCCTGTAAGTAGTAACTCTCAACCTTCTCATACCAGAATCACTTCACTGTCATCAGGGTTGTACTTACATGCAAGCGTAACAGAGAACAGAACCCTAAAACTTGCAGGAATCTCAGAAATACAGAAGCATAGGGTAATGCCAAGCAATAAGGACAGTTATCTGCACAGCACTTCAGAAAGCTTTACATATCAGCTATCTGCTTCTTGCAGAATTACAGAACTACTTTATCCAAAGACCTGGATGTCACGCTACTGGCAGTGCAATCACAAGATGTTACTAAGCAATGAAGCTAGTTTGCACTACTCACTTTCCAGAGCTTCATTGGACAGTATAGACTTCTCCAGCTGGAAAATAGCATTTCTTTCATCCTCACTGCTGACTGGAATATGATCTGGCTTTCTTGCAGTTTCATCAGTCTGTACAACCTGCAAGTGTGTTCAGTGCTTGAGTAACAAAATACATGAACTTTGTAGAGCACCAGTGTGAAGTCTACTAGATTTTTTTGTCTTCCCTGAAATCTTTTCTCCCCCGTTCAAGAGAGGCAAACTTAGCGGAGCAAATCCAGCCAAGGGCCACAAAGATCATTAAAGGACTGAAGCACCTCTCATGTGACAAGAAGCTGAGAGAGCTGGGATGGTTCAGCCTGGAGAAGAGATGGCTCAGTGGAATCTTACCAACGTGTATAAACATCTGAAGCAGGGGAAGTGCAGAAGAAAGAGCCAGACTCTTTTCACTGGTGCCCAGTGACAGGACAAGGGGGTATGGACACAAATTGAAACACATAAAATTCCATAAGAAACATAAGAAAATACTTTAAAGAAGAAACAAACAAAAAAACCCAACCAAAACTGTGAGGATGGCTGAACACTGGCACGAGTATCAGAGAAAGGCTGTGGGGTCTCCATCCTCAGAGGTACTTAAAACCCGATGGGACGCAGTCCTTGGTGACCTGCTCTGGCTGCCCCTGCTTGAGCAAGGCGATTGTCCCTGACAACCTCAACCATTCTGTGATTCCGAGTCAAAATATCAGTTTTGTCTCACAAGGCAAGCATTCATGAGACCAGTGTTAACACTGGGTGAGAAAATATGAAAACACCCTGGAATATTTGCTAATTTTAAACGATGATAAATGCTAGCCATTGCAAAATAACACTTAAACTGTTTTGAAGTTAGCGCTTCAAAAATAAACATGAGAATAATGACACCTCCTTTATATTACCTAGAAAGAAATAACCAATTGACACTAGTTTGGATTGCTTTAGAGTTGCTTATGAGTAAAATTTTACTACTTTTATTAAAATAGTATAGACTCATAAACTTGAAAAAAGCTTGCAGACTTACAATCACACTCATGCGTGGAAAACAATGCTACAGCAAATAATTTGCAAAAGGCGAAAAACCCCCACATCTTGCATTTAGCATCTGGTACAGAGATACCTTAGCTGTATCGAGTTAAAGCAGTCCTGTATGCCACACTCTTGTTTCCCCAAAACACCTTTTAATTTGTGTTTATTTCTCATCATCAGTGCAAGAAGTAGTTAGAGATGTGGGACACTGCTTGTGGATTATTTTTTTTTCCTTTAAACTAAATATCACACTTACTTTGTTTGAAGGTCTGAACTCTGGTACCTTCACAGCTGAAACAATCTTCAAAATAGTTTCCTCTGACAAATCCTGTCAGGGTTTTGAAGAACAACAATTTAAATTCTCGTCAACTCAAAAAGGCCCCCACAGAAAGATTGTACATCCAGTAGCATTTCAAAGAATACCAAAACCAGAAAATCCCACAAATATTCAATGATTTTTCAGTGAAACATCATCACTGAAAGCAACATTTCAGTTGTCCCAGTGAACCAGACTGGTGTGAAGTGCCTAGCACTTGAAAACTGAATAGAACTGAAGTGTAAACGTGACTTACAGGAAGATCCAATCAGAAAAGAAAAAGGGTAACAAGAAAAACAAAGGATAAGCAACACAGAGGCTGTGAGTAGTAAAAAATAAAACTCCCAGACCATAGCTAAGATACTTAATTAAAAAAAATGCCTTAAAGATATCTTCCTTGAGTTCAGTTATTATATTGCACAGGAAATAGGTCCATCAAAGTAAGAATTCTTAAGTTCAGTGCTTACTGAAAACACCCAATATACTAAGTCATTTCTTCTCTGGGTTAGGGATTTAAATAAAGATGACTAGATGTAAGCAGTTGCTGAACAGCCAGTGCTGAATAATAGATTACTTTAAGAATCACTTTAATCAGAATTGGCAACTGGACATCGGGCCAAAACTGAACACATAGAACCAAGTTATGCAATGGGAACGCTGTTACAGTATGGATTACCTTTTCTGTGAAAGGAATACAGTAAACTGTTGCAAAGAGTTTTGCCGCACTCACAATGAAACCATAGTGCCTGAAGAAAAGAGAAAGATAATTATTTTTGGTTGGTTGGTTTTTTTTTTACTTCAGTTGCCCAAAGGTTTGCAGCCGTATTACAAAGAGGTATTGAAAACACACACAGAAAAACAGGATTTCGACCCTTTGGTGCACACAGGACAAAACAGATGACAGATTTTGAGGGACTCAAAAGTCATCCCCAAAGCTAAGCAAACTTTGATGAGTAAAGACTTATTTAATGAAAACCGTATTTCCTTAACCTCTGCAATCAAGAAAACAACTACAAATGCTCACATGACATCAATATGATATTAAAAAGCTTCACGTCAGAAATACTTTGATATTTGCCATGATCTCAGTTTTCACCCAAACTAAAAATGGCCATCTGGACAGTTTCTCAAAGCAGGTGTAGATATGCAGCACATAAAGGCTTTTCAATCCTTCAATGACATCAATTTTTTAAATTCTCTGTAATACCCAAGCCATCTAGATCAGACCCAAATTGTGATGAAGAAAAGGGGTCCCTCCACTAGGTCATTTTAGGTAGTCAAATTAACTTGGCACATCCTGCATTTCATGATGTGGCCAATGGGGGCGGGTACGACAGCAACATCTCAGTAATTCTGTAGTCACACAATAAATGAAATGAGTTGTCCTAAGCCATTTCACATTAGATGATGTCAGACCTTCCCACAGCACCCTCCAATCCCATGTCAGTGAAAGCTAAAATTACCTGCAGTGAAAGTATGAGACAGCTCACCAAATCTGCCACAGTGCAAGGCCATGCACTAATACCTATCAAGCACCAGTCCAACTTCTAGGGCTATAAAGCCATTGCCTTGCACTTTCTGATGCAGGGTGAGTTTTATAGGATGCTATAAAACGCATCAGTGGCAGTACCATACTTACAAAGGATCATTAAATTCAAACTTCACTGGGAAAGGTGGCCTCTTTGGTGACTGCCAAAACAAACCTGGTAAGAAGACAGATTTAAGATGAAATCCTAAAGAATCAGGAACAGCAACGCATGACATACACCATGAATTCACAACAGGCACAAAGGGGCATTTGTACTTACTTCCATCTTTTAATCGTGTATCAAGGGGAAATGAATGAAGGAGCTGAAGAGCCTGGAGGAAAAGCCAGAGTAGCTTCAGTAATTTGTCATATACAGATTGACATGACCACACTGAATCGAGCCTTCCTTTTAGTAATGATGTGAAATCTTAATACAGCTTTTAAGACACTCCAATACGTAGCTGAAGTGATTTAAAGAGTTAAGAAAATCTAAGATGCCTGTGTCAAGATGGAAAGCTTAAATACACAAGTACTACTAGACAGAGTGACTTGCCCATTCATTCACAGGACAAAGATGACAATGTCACCTCATCTGTCAAAAGTCCAAGCAAGACACTTAAACCAACAAGCAAAGCGATCCCCCCGCCCTGTTGTCACTTTAGGATTCTTGCATACCGATTCACAATTGGGAATGCAGTATTTTCTCAATTTGACAACTACCACCAGGGCTTCCATACGCACAGACATGCTATATTATATACACATCATCATGATCACATCTTTCCTACAAAATTACACACACACACACACACACTTTAAGCAACACTGTGGACCAGATCCTCAGAATGACTGGCTCTTATTTCAGCCAACCTTTCTGTGACATCATTGAGAAAATCAGGGATATGAAGACGAGTTCAGTAATAAAAGTTTAGTGGGGGGAAACAAAAAGCCACTGTCCTTTAGTAAAAGACATCTGAAAATCCTGCTGCTCTGGAAAAACACAATACCTAGTCAGCTGGAAAAATGCCAAGAAAAGTGCACAGAGACTACTGAACAGAGCCACTAGGAGTGAGTTAAAAGCACTGCAGTAGAAAGAAGAAGGGATGCAGCATTTTTAAGTTTCAAATACAATTTATTATTTATGAAGAGATGGAAGTGAGTGCAAAGACTTGGACACCTAGTTATTAGGGCTACCAAGTTTTCTAAAATCCTCATTAGTTAGTGCCACTTCATTTCCAGGTCTTACCTACCTTATGGCTAAAATACTTCTCAAATTTTACTCTTGCTAGTTCCACACATTGAGTCCAACTTCGGGGTCTCCTACTGAGTGTTTTAATAACATGAAAAGAGCCTTCTAAGCTCTCCCCTGATTTTATTCTCTAGATAGAGAAGGAAATATGAAAATGTTAAAACAGGCAAGATTCCTCCCAATCCAGTCAAACAGTAAATATGTTTTTAGTATGTTATAGGCAAAAGGAGACAGAGGGTCACTTTGTGAAGCGTTATCCTTTATGTGATCCTCTCCACTGGGTTTCTCCCCAGGTGCTGTGTCTACTTGATTTACTTCCACCCAGCCCTGTGGACCATGGGCCATTATAGACTCACAAGAAAAGATATTAAGCAATTGAGTCCAATTTATTACATAGTTGAATTCACTTCAAACTAACTCTTCCCTTCATTTCTCCCAGTTGGCTGCACATCAGTGTGACATCTACTATACACTTGCTAGCAGTGCCTCAGTATTTCTGATATTTCTACATCACGTACAGAGCACACGACCTAGAGAAGCAGCCCATGCATGAGACACTAGCTCTCAATTATGAGACACACCAGAAATATCGTTCCCATTAAAGATCAACTAATGACTTGGCCAAATAAGTCTTCAGGTTTTCTGAATAAAGTCAGAAAATAACCCAAATCTCACTGAACTTAAACAGAAACAAAATCCATAAAGCATCAGTTTAAACCCTGTATTTTACCCTGGCAACATTCCCTACCTGTAAAACTTCTTCTGCAGACAGATAGGTTTGCCAGAATTTGGTAAACAATGACGGCTTGTGAGAAAATGAACTTTCAAACTAGAAAATAAAAAGAACAAATATGGCATTTTGCAAGAAGTATATCAAATCCCCCACCTTTCCCAATACACATTAAGTTATGCTGAATGCCAGTAAGCTTATTCCCTTACCTTATCTCTTGCCCACTGTATCGTATGCTCAATGGCAGCTGGGAAAGACTTCAAGGTGCAAAAAGGTATTTCTTCTTCTGGTGGATCCCGCTGTAATTAAGGAGAGTTGCGTGTAAATGCAGGCTTATTAAAGTTAATTGCTAATAAGAGCACCAAGAATTTCTAGGCTGTCTAAGTTCAAAACTCCACTGTTATAAAATACAAGGTGGCTTGCTGATGCTTAGAACTAAATTTGGTTTATGAATGCTAACATATCACTTCCTGTTTATGAAGAATAGTCTAAACTCAACACTGGAAAGCAAAACTGAACTCTGAAACAAAAACAACAGAAGAAATTGCCAGCCAGCTTTTCCAAGATGTGCAGTTCACTTTCACATGCACTCTCAACATGAAATACGCCCTTTCACTCAAGGTCAGAAAGATGACTTTCTTTGTGCACCCTAGCAAGACTGTTAGGATGCTCAAAATCCTGTCTCTGTGTCTGCATGGCACCATGTCATGATGTTCTCAACCAGTGAAGTTCTACCTTATAAAGGCAGTTTCACAAGGACTTAAACAGAGGGATACTGCAAGAGTTCGAAGGTTCACTTCCCCTCTCCCCATTCAAACAGAACTGTTATGTATGCTTGTAGAAACTGGCAGGCTCATTCCTACTACAGAGGCTGTTTCTCTGTCCTGCCTGTGGAGGTGATACTCACCAAGAACAGAAGGAGCAGGCAGAAAGCAGTTCTAAGAAAGAAACCCACAAGTACCAAACCAGTTTGCAATGCCACTGTGGGACGACATTCTTATTATAGAAGGGAGTTTTCAAGAGAAAAATAAGTCAGTCCCTTGGAAATGTTTCAGAATTAGGACTTTTTCCAAAGCTTGTGTTTCATGATTCATATAGTAGTTGCTTTTAGTTATTGGCCTAGGTGTAAATCATCAGCTAGGTAGCAGACATGATATCTCCAGTCTGCTCAAATTTTATTTCCTGTGAGCTTTTCTTCAGAAACCAAGGAATTAATTTTCTCCTAATAGTACTGATTTTCAGCAACTCAAATAGGCCACTTATTTTAGACAGATATATAAATGATTAAAGAATCGCAGGGCATCATGGGACTAGCTACAGAAGGTAAGCGATGATCTTAAAACACTTACATGACTATTATAGGACTCTGTCAGATGGGGCACAATAACTTCCGTGTGTCCTTTCGTTCCCATAGTTCCAGAGTCTATAAGAGGACGCAGGTTTGCTACACAACGACTGACATGGAAAGACAGACTATCAGAATACAGCGTAATCACTACACTCTTGCCTTGCACACATTTCCGGAGTGTAACCAGAACTGACTCCGGGCACTTTCAGAAGAGCAGAAAGCTTACACCAAACTGGGGAAAAGAAGAGGTTAAATGAGAAGAGCTGTTTCAAGTTAGATCAGGATACCATAAACCTGAGCCCACCTGGATTAGAAGTATTAGCAATTCTTTCTAAACGTAAACATCCTTACTTATAAATTTAAATACATATTCTTATGCATAAATAATTCAACCTTAAGACTGCCACAGCATTCTCTCCCTCCTCACCAGACCTTGACAGCTATTCATTTCCAAGAACTCACTCCAAGGCTCTCTGCCATGGGAACAGTAGCAGCCACACAACAGCAGAGTTGGTTTCCACCACGGGTATAAACCCCTTCCCACCCCCAGCCAGCATTCCTATAAAGGAGCAAGTAAACCTGAGCAATTTGTTATCAGGTCTTGTAAACAACTGCAAATCAGGAGGATTAAGAATAGAAAAGCAGAGTTCACACAAGAACGTGAAAAGCAGCCCTCGCTTCCTTTCCACAACCTACCTATCAATGTATCTCCTTGCCTCAACATTGTCCAAAGCAGTCACAATCACATCTTGCTTGGTATAGAATTCATCGCTGTAAGTGTTCTCAGTGGCGGGACACACTTTATTAATATAAGAGTCAATCTTTAAGTAAGGATTGATGTTCAGAGTTGCTTCTGCTGCAGTATAGCTTTTAGGTTTCTGAAAGTATAAATACATATATATATCTCAACAATATTCAGATAAATAACATCTGGGACACAGAAGTATTGACTTCATTTGCTAATCAGACAGCAGTTCACTGACAGAAATGTTAGTATGCAAAACGTATAATAAAGTACATTCTTTAATCATATACCTCCCTCACTAATAAATACCTTAATCAATCTAGTTTTATTTTCAGTTTTATTTAAAGTAGTGTGTCAGAGACCACGAGGTGAAAGTGCTTAAATGGTGCAGCAGAAGCGTACCGAGTAACTGATACTGATGCCACGTGCTGCCTCTCACGCTCTCAAAATGCCAGAAGAAAGGAGCAGTTCATGACTGTCAGAAGACAAACCCATTAGTTATTGTGACTATGTCTATGCAGCATAGACAAACACCTGGGAAATATCACATTACTACAAGGCATTCCACACAAAGCCAATTCAGAAGCTAAACTGAAACAGAGTTCTTAACCTACCTGATACTTCTAGCCATACTACATGCAATTATCTAGGGATCAGCACTTAGAACAGCAAAACCCAAAACCATGTGGCTTCTGAAAGCTTGCAGAGTTCACCTTCCATTTATCTATCCACCCAAAATGTAATCTGTTCCCAGATTTGCTAGATGTAAACAGGAGGCATAAAATTCAGCTGCTGGGTTTTGGGCAGAGGAATCACTTTTTCCCATTGCTGTCAAGATCTAAGCCACATTTTTTATTCCCTGCTGTGTTTGCAAGTACAGGGATGTTCTCTCTGCTTCTAAGGAATTAACAGTTTCTGTATCACACATTTACTGAATGTACATGTGTTTTTGCCAAGCTATTTACCAGCTTAACAAAGACTGAATTAAGTCAGAAGATAGCAACTTTGGTCCAGTTCCATTAACAGTAGCTCTTCTACTGAGAACACTGCTGCCAGTGCTGTCTATTTTTTGCTGTTTTGTTTTATTCTCCCCAAATTTCAGTGGTATAGTAAAGCATTTCTTGCATATTAACCCATTGCAGCTTCTTATGCAACACAGCATTCACCATCATCTGATTCTCAAGTTTAAGAGATTTCATTAGTGAAAGACACCAGTACAAATTAAGATCAGACCAGCCCATTTTATTCAGCTGATACTGGTGATAAGCGGGATGCCAACGTAGTTCTAGGTATTGTTTTAAAAGACACTGGATTTCATTACAGCCCTTAAGTCTTTTCTGGACAGAAGTACATACACTCACAAGTTCAGCTCTTGGTGGAGACACAGGACAGGGAAACAGAACAATAGTCCAGAAAGTTTATTGAACAAGAAAGCCTACCTGTATGTGATGAGGTCGAAAAAGAAACTGCCTGTTCAGGTTGGATTTCTCTATCAAGTCTGGATCTGTTATTGTAACCTAAGTCAGAAGGGGCAAAAGCAACAGCTGAAGTTACAGTTCAAAGTGTAGCACTGAGCAATAACCTTGATGAAATCTCTACAGAAACTTGTCAAAACAAAGCACTCCTGTTGGCATCCCACTGTGGCTAACAGCTCTGCCTATGCTGACTGATTAAATTTCGTTTTAAAATCAAAATACAGCAAGACAACTCCAACTGTGTTCTGCTTCTAATTGCACACTACTTCCAGTCTATGCTGAGGCCATCTTACCCTCTGTGCAGGGATCAACCTGAAATAAGGCTTAGACTTTTAATATTTTCAAGTAGCCTAATTATTTAATTATTCCTTGTCACATTAATTTTTAATAAGCGAAGTAACAGGTGACATACCAATCCTTTGTCTTGCCCAGTACCAACTCCAAGAAGTGCAAAGTTTTTTAACATTTCACAGCCTATTGCTCCACAGCCAACCTAAAAAAAAAAAGACATTTTTAGAGTCAGAAACATTAAGTGACAACCATGAACACAAGCGTAACAGACAAGTCCCATTACAATTTTGGAACATTTATTCTGCAGCAGCACACATCATCAGGGCTGCTCTCATTATTTTGAAGACAGTGGACGTTAGCTGTATCAACAAAGAGTTTGCAAAAAGTGTAACAGTGTCAGTCATACTCACCAAGAAAACATTCAAATCATGCAGCTTCTGGCACAGAGAGTCTCCAATACAAGCCCTCAAGGCATCATACCTATCTCCCCTGTGCAGGCACAGGAGACAAAAACCAGAAGACTAGTAAGTTGCCATTTATCCTGGTAGTATCACTGACGCCAAACTGCACTTTGACATGAAGTAAGAAAATCAGACTGACTCCCCTATAATTCCTAGTCCCTCCCATGCTCAAATACGACACACGTTCTCAACCCCAAACCTGTCCCTCCAGCAAACTGCACTGGCCTAACTGTAAAATACATCATCTGTGCCTGCCTGAGACTCAGATGTGAACAGTACATAAAACAGCAGATTGCAGTTATATTTACCGTGGGAGAAATTCTTCAGAGCCCATCTTTTCTAGAGGTGTTACAATGTCTAACATATCTATATATAGCTGTAAAAAAAAAAGAAAAAACCCAATAAAAACGTGTGAAAAACAACCATGTTATTTTCATTTAAAAAACAAAAATATTTTCTATATATAACAGAGTCTAGAAATTTAGAAGCACTAAGTTTTTACTGTCAGTGGAAGACTATACAGCATTCAGTTCCTACAATTGACTTCACAATTTTGGTGGAAAGGAGAAAGCACCTGGACACAGATGAAAAAAAGCTCACTGATATGTGAGCTGCAAGCTTTTGACTTCTGACAGGCATGTTACCCCTCCACATTCAACTGCAAAGTTTTTAAATCTAAGTTTATTCTGACATTTATCCTGAGAGTCTGAAAGCACTGCTCTTAAGTACAGTAGCTTGCACTGGCATCTGGACTGTATCACACTGCTGCAGCCATGCACTGACAGGCCAATGCTCTCCTTGCTTGTGGGGAAAAAAGAATGTGATGTCTGAACCCCAAATACAAAAATTTTAACTAAAACCGGCTGCACTTTTATCGTACACATAAAAACATGGTATTTTTTCCTAAATTCAGTCTCAAGTATTTTTTTTCCCCTGTTACAGGAGTTGTTCTGGCTATTTTGATCATACAGCCTTTACACGCAACCATATATGCATAACATCAGTGTCAAAATAAAGATCCAAAAACAAAGGCAGCCTTACCCACTGCTGCAATGGAGAAAATTTTCCTGTTACTGCTTTCAAGACTTCCTGGCTAGCAACACCACCCATGGCTGCAGCCAGAGGAGCTAGAAATCCCTGAGCAGTCCTAGACAGCCATTTCACTATGTCTCCATTCACCTGAGGCTGAAAAATAAGACATAACAACAGATTTATCCCTTCAATCAAGCAAGTCAGTGCTTGACAGTTTCATAGATTATTGTTCTTCAGTAAAAGACAGACAAATTATTTCACTCTGACTAGCAAAAAGGTTTCCCGACAAGACAGATCCACTGTATACCCTGTACTTGTAATATGCATTTATCTAAAAACTGGTATCACAGAGCCACAGGATTCAGCCTTCATGTCAGGTGAACGTTTGGTTAAATCTGTGCTGAAACACCATTCTGTTTCCTCACATGGCCTTCAGAAAGCCAGCTGATCCATCTAAAGATGGATACAAAGACCAGAACAAGGACCAACAACTAAAGCATGACCTTTGCGCAAATAAATAAGCGCATCAAAAATGACTTAATGACGATGATTCCTCACTCACTTTGTTTTCCAGTGTTTCACTTATAGACATGGCTATTTTCAGCATTTCCTCAGCATCTTGAGGGCATCTAGACACCAGGATAGAAACAATAATGATCACTTAAACATTGCGGAGTCCTTCTAGAAACACAATCAACAAAGAAAAAAGCACTGGCTACAGTAGGAAGAGTTTGGAAATTTATATTGGTTTTAACAGTGAGCATTAAAGATGCACTTCTAAATGTTACAGTTAGCTCAAGAACCGGAGAGTCAATGGAGAAGCCCATGTGCAAGTCCAGTCTTGAGATTTGTACTTCCTAAGTAGTTTTGTCTCGTTTAACTCAACATTATGCACATCCAAGAACTACATGTGAAAAAAAAATACTGAAAATGAGAAACAAATCCATCCAACTTGTTTTTTTTTTAAATCCATAAGCTACAGGGTAATTCAGGAATCACTGAAACAACTTTTCCGTATTAACCCCACAACGTGAAAAAAATGGAACAGAAAGGAACTTTCTCCAGAAGCATTTTCTGTCTACCTGGGCCCAGAGAGTGCCACTGCTATATTGGGAAAGCCCTGTTACAAACCCAGACATGCATTAGGTAACATTTTTCATCTAGATGTCAACTTCTCATTTCCATGTCCTCTATTAAGTACCAGGCAGACAAGGTGTCCTGCTGCACATCAAACCAGTAACTACAGTGAAAGGAGAGATCTGTCTGATTGAAGGCTTAGAAAAGACACGAGGCTGCTGCATTACCCAATGTTCGGTCTGCGACCAAAGTTCTCCTGGAAGTGGTTCAAGGCAAGCATGGCAATGTGGATCTGCAAAGGTGCCTGTTAAGACAACAATAGTTGTTGATCAGTTACAAACTCAAGAAAACTGAAGGAAACAAAAGCATCTATTTGAACTCTTCTGTTACCATTTCACCTCCTGGTCTCTTAACCATACCGCTCCAAAAAAAGTTCTTAAATAGCATTGAAAAGTGAATTAGAAATGCCTCACACTAGTGTTTTTACAAACTGGGATTATAAAGTATTGCTCAGTAGTAACGCAATATCTTTCACACACATTCAACCCCCACTTCAGATAAGTCCAACTAAAGAGTCCTCAGAAGAATTTAGTGCAGAAATTGAAAAATGCAGTAATCTTTTTTTAACTAGACATTAGGAGGCATTGCATTCTGCCAAACATCAATACCAAAGCCCAGCATTAAGGGTCAAAAGTAGAAAATCTGAACAGGCAAGCTAGACCTTACATCATCAAACAAACAAAAAAATCATTAGATCAACATTTTTTAGTTTAAGATTTTAATAAGCCCGAGACTTACATGCCTTGCATATCCATAATACTTAACTAAAACTGTGTTAGAGGCAAATACGGCTAGCTTCCTCTCAGATTTTAAAAATAACTCTGAATCATTTTTTCAAAGAAAAAAAAAAATCTATTCTTACACTGTTCAGTTTCCAACCAACCTATGATCATCTTTTTCTGATTATCCCAGCTTTGATGTAAGTGTGATTTTTATCAACCAAACACCATTAAATACAGGAAAAAATCATGGTGTCACTTGCAAAATTTATACTCCTGTGAATTGAAGACTTATCAAAAACTGAGATTTTAAACAGCAGAGGTGACTGAGCTATGTATTTATAATACACTTGGTGCAAATCAAGGATAACAAGCCTCTACGGTGATATACATCAATGTATATTCTGTGAGACCACACAAACTGATACCTCACTCTTATTTCACACTTTAAACTCATGTTTAACTACTACAGAATAGAGTTAGGAAATTATATTGTTCTACACACAAAGCTGCAGATTACATTCCATGTAGTTTTAACATTAAAGCACTTACACCGAAATCCCCACGTTAATTACCTCAGGCTTGCTAAAATCCGCAACAAGGCATAATGGATTTGTTATCTGCTTCTCCAACCGTTCCTGGAAAAACAGAATTCGTGATAACAACACACCCACTGAAGGACACAAGAGTCACTGCTACCTGACAAAACAACACTCCTCCTGGAGAGACTAAGAACCAAACATCCTTTCTTACTCACATTGCTATTACTCTCTCAATTATTAATCATAGAATTGTTTAGGCTGGAAAAGACCTTTCAGATCATCAAGTCCAATGCCACAAAAGATGCATAAAATAATCGCCTACTGCAAGTTTTGTCAATCAAAAATGGTCAGAGAGATGTTTCACATCTCAGTGGCAAGACCCATCTCTTAAACTGCTCTGAGGTCAGCTACCAGAGGTTTTATAGGCAACTGGCTGCTTGTAGAACTTCCCCACTCAGGAAAACCAGGAAGCTACTGCTTCACAGATACTGAGCTGTGCATTCTCGTGTCAGAAGCAGCTGGTCCTCGCTCCCAGCCTTTCAGAAGACTGTTTGAGGGCAGTCAGGATCTATATTCTGCAGGCCCAAGATGGCACACAGCACCATGTAGCTTGCAACCCTTCTTAGAGAAACTCATCCAACTGTGTCTTCTTCTGAGAAGGTTGCCAAGAAACCACATATTCGCAGACCTTCATGGAGTCTCCAGCAGTACAGGGATGGGCTACCCAGAATTTTTTTTTTCCTCTACACTGGCAGGTAACTTTGTAGTATTTCCTATTCTCTATGGTTTAGTAAATCAGTATCACTATTCTTACCCAATAAAATTAGGGTAAACCCACATCTCGGGTAACCAAATCATGTACCTGCTGAACTCTGCTTCCAGTGCTCAGACCATTAACACTCAAGGACCTGGTTATGTCAAGCACACACTTACAAAGTAAAACATTTTGGGCGTCTTCACTTGGACAGCTATGCCTCCATGTAAGTAAGGCTCCATATCTGATGTATCGCCAATGCTGAAGGAATAAGGTGACACCACTGAAAAGAGAATAAACAGTGACTGACAATTAAAAGTGTCATTGGATACTACAATTCTGTATACAATAAAGTGGGGATTTGCCAATGCTTTTTATGCTGTAATTTTGTAGCGTGCAACCTTGCTTTGAAAGCATGAACGCAGCTGATCCTCCTAACTAACAGGATTGTCCCTCTCTGCCAGTTTCTGGGCTAAAGTATTAGTTTCACATGATCTATTATGAAATAAGCTTTTTAAAGTGGCAGCAGATTTAACAAGAATTCTGATGACCACAGCTCTGTACAAATATGAAATCACTCTCAGTTTTATTTAGACAGCGCACAGCAGTGCCCAATATACTGCTCAGAGTAGGATTTTAGCCCCGTGACTAGAACAACAGGAATCAAAAAGGGCAGCTGGAGCATTTAAGTCACATCTTTTCTCTCATACCACCCGGACCATCATTCAGATAAAGCAAGAAGACACAAAAATTGTTAATTCATGGAAAACTGAAACCAAAAGCTGGGCCATAATTAAGAGGAAGGAACTGAACACAGCATCAGCACTAGCAAAACAAAAGGGTCCACAGAAAACAGACTCAACTCAACCGCATCTTTCAAGGGTACTGTTTTCGTCTCAGACCACAAAATAGTTAAAAATAAACAAGCAACCCCCAGCCACCTGCTCTCTCTTCTGCTCCAGACAAACAGGCATTCAGATCTGGGAACTGGGCAATTCCCCAACATCCAAAAGAAACCAAGTTGTATGCCTTGAGACATGCATGATGCAGACCAAAGCAGGGGAGAAATCATGAGAATCACTTCAAAAGCATGCTTAGAAACAGAGTGAGGTCAATGCATCCCTATAAACTGCCCCCCAAAAAACTACAAGGCAAACAGTGACACACAAAGTGGTATTAGTTGAGTCCAGAACAGTGACAGAAGCACAGGCATTACGGGATCCTCAAAAAAACAAAACAGTTTTGTCAAACTAATGACAGTAAACTCAGGGGCTGCCACCTAGTTTCCACTAGCTGAGAGTTTCCACTGCTCCTTGAGCAGCAAGATGAGTTTGGAAAGACTTTACTAAATGGAAATGGAGTCAAGACAACACTAGGAAGACCTTTGCACCAGAAAGCCATTTTTTTGTGCAAGCTCGCTGGAGGTCTCCACAACCCAGCACTCTTCTGGCTACAGTAACTAACACTACAGTGAGCTAAAACAGGCCAAAAAACAAATACCTTGCAAATGAGTCAGCAGCAGTTTACCTGTTATTTGGTGTGTGGATCCATTTAAGCATGACATTCCATTAACTTCCCGGAAGGTTAAGAACTGTCCTGTTTCAAGCCTGTGTGGATGATTTTCAAGGCAAGTGACAATACCAGGATTTGACTGAAAATGAAAATGGCAAAGTTAGCAAGGAGGAAAGTGTCTGGTGTAAAGGAGTCACGCTTTATCGTAGACACATAGCTTTTTGCCTACTGAAACTGCAGCCTCTAATACTTTTAGCACCTCAACTCTGCTGTAACAAGGGAGTTACCTATAGCTTTTTCAGTCCTGTTACTTTCAGTTTAAGTGTTTTCATAACACAGACTTTCTCATTTTTACCTTTTACAGTTCTCGGCATGTTAGCAAACTGCATTTGTTAGTTCTTAGCAGATAGATTCATTGTTCTGTTCTGATGCAGTAGCAAATTTGTTATTTTTGGTTTGGAAAAAAGAGATTAGATGTACAAAGAAATTTCACAAACATTAAGAAATATAGTCTTATGAATGGTCCTTATTACTCCGTGCTTCCTCTCTATCTGATCTCCTTAAAAAGGACACCCTAAACTCATTCTTGAAAGTTAGGAAGCTTACAAAGCTGGACATCCTTAAATACAGGAAAGCCACAGCCTCAAGCGGGTCACAAACAAACAAGCTTACACTTGCTGGAATCTTGGACAACATCTCATCCTGTTACAGGATGTCATGCCAACCTCCCATGCACACAGAGACCCCTCTGCAGTCTGAGGACAGCTCATCAAGGCCTTGTGGTAGAGCTCAGATTGTAACATAGTGGATTTGCAAGCAAGCCTGGCCTGCAAAGTCTCCTGCCATCCCTTCCTGAGCTCCAATATTAGAAAGATTTCAGTTAAGTAGCATAAAACTTAATTACAGTGGACTACATTCTCTGTGGCATGAAGAATGGCAAATGAGTTGACCAGGGAAAATTCTTCTCTGATTTAGGGACAGAATGCCACCTCAACCCTGCCGACAGGACAAGAACAGCCACTCGATCGTGTTTTTGGTATTGGGTTGTAATTCTGCTCAGTTTTACACTTCAGAGAGTGGACGTAAAATACAACTAAACTCAAGTATCAGATTATGCATCACAGAAGATATAAATACAGATATATATTCATTCCTTGACTTGGCAGGCAATCAGCACAAGCAATGAAACCTAACTGTGTACTTTTTATCTAATTAAAGAGAACAATCACATCATTCATTCCCTTTTAAAGTTACCAAATAATCCTATCATGAGCTTTAATTCAGATCAAACCCAACTTGCTGTACGACCTCTTCTAGGTTATCATTACATCTAGACTGGAGATATGACAAAAGACTTGCTACTGGATGAGTGAGGTTATAGTCTGGACTTCCAGAGTTGAGAGAAGGAGCTAAACTCATTTCCATTTATAAAGCAATAATACAAGATCAAATGGACATCCTCTCTAACGTTCTGCACTGGAAGTATTAGCAATAATAGCCTCTTCTCATGGCTTCTGCTCTGGTAGGTTAGAACAAAGCCTTAAATTTCTTTTCAAAACAGGCTCTCAACCACCAGTAGTCCTCCTCTGTATGTGCTGCAGTTTCTCATAAAAAAGGCACTATTTTCATGCCTATTTCAGAGCTTCCATAGGAGACTTAACCTACTCCTGCACCAAGGCTATGTCTTCTCTCTACATCTCCTCATTTCTTTCCCTCCCTCAAAAAAACCAAAACCAAACCCAAAAATGACTCAGTATTGTGATGTTACATTGTAAGTACTGACCAGGAGGCATCAGGATGCTCTACAATGTTAGCACATTATCACCCACTGGTTTTGACCAAGACACAAGAACGAAGTAACTTAGTTTGCCTCTGCTATACTGCCAATTTTCAACTGCTTAGGAGGCTGCTGAAGTGAAACACTCTGCTTGGTCACACAGCCAATAATAAGTCATTATAAAAAAAATTAAAGCAGCACAATGACTTCTATCCCTTACTTGTGTTATATTTGAAATGAAGATCTCCTTTGGCTCCTCTCCCGTTGTATCCAGCACTTCAAATTCATCACCCAAGTCACAAAACAAACGTGAACATACTCCATATACATCTGCACTGATGAACTAAAAGAGAAAGTAAAAATCATGAGTAACCCTAAAACAGCACAAGCCAAAGGAATGACCTCTCACATTCAACCTTGTCTAAGGCTAGCAGGTTTAACTTCTACGGTGGAAACCTATCACGTACACCCAGGCCACTGACTATATAGCACAGGATTCATGACAGACTCCGAACCCGCATAAGCATTTCGGAACCCCTACCCAAAAAACAGGAATCACACCAGTATGCAATGAAATACTGCCATTTCTACTACTGTTACATTCGGACTCTGCATGTTCTTTCAGACCAATTATGAGTTACAGTGAAAACTATTTCTTTAACAGAATTTTTTTTTTTTTTTTTTTTAAGAACGAAGCTATGGTTATCTGGCCTCATATCCAGATAACACCAGACACACATACAGAGTAGTAGCATCATACTCCCAAAACTCATACTGCTCCATCAACATGCTATCTGCATAGAAATATATACCTAATAACCAGCTTTCTCATTTCTGGATAGAACATGTTGGAGGTCCAGAATGCTCACTGTACGGATTATTCATGTGCTCAATTTTTTCTATTACCTTAATAGGTGGCTGCTGAGCATGACAGAAGTCATTAATCTTCTTCTGCAGCAGCAGACTTACTTCAGTCAATATGACACACTGTGAACAAGAACAGAAATAAATTTAAGACATCAACATCTTCAGGCTATGGCAAAAGTAGTACTAACAGTAAGTTACTCAGGTGTCCTGATTCCTTTCCCCCACACATAACAGAGAAAGCAGTCTTGAGTCAGTTTTCTCATTACACATTAGAACAAATGGGTTACTGCTCCACAAGTTCTGGAAACAAGATGAGCAAGAGCAGGAACAGCAAATTATCACTCTTTTTTTTTTTTTTTTTAACTGCAGCTGTGAAACTCAAAACCTAATTAGAATACTTACAAAAACAGTTATGAATAATCTCAGGGAAAATGTAGGTCTTGAATTTTAAGATTAAAGTTCACAAAACAAACACAAATTATATTTACCGGTACACACCAAGAATTCTGCACAAGCTTCAAGTACTGGTGCTCATCAAATTGCAGACATACAATTTCTGCAAGCATTCGTTTAAAGTTTAGGATAGTATTAGGTTACAAAGCATACACACTGCATCCCATTCAGTTATACATGGCTTATTATAGCTGGGACATTCAGAAACTTGGTGAGCTTGGGTATCACCGACAGCCACACAGTAAAAGTTCCCAGCTCAGACAGAGCCATGCACACAGGCAGGAGACAGCTGACTGAACAACTGAAAACATCCTCACTCCACCACAGAGGAGCTTACGTTTCATTAGATGCATACATATACATATGATCTTTCTAATTATATAGCCTGAGTTTCTACTGCCTGGAATAGAGCACACAAAATGTATGTAGAGTATCTGTGCTATGTAGCTGAAAAAAAAGTCACAGTTTCACCTTCAAACAACAACAAAAAAAATTGTATGGCAATCTCACTCAGTATTGTCACAGTAAATTCCATAATAAGCGTCATAAGAAAGTGCTAGGAACACAAAACCACTGTTTCAGCCTTGAAAAAAACAAGCACGACCATTTCATTAGTCCAAATACAAGGCCTACTTATTTCTTTACATCATCTCAAAATGTACGTTAAAGTTTGTTTTCATTTTATTTACTTATATAAAAAAACCCCAAGTTGTTTTCTCGGAGCAAAATACCACATACAACTGCTTTAAGCGTGACATACCTGGTACTGCTTTAGAAAAGACAGGTCTGTGGTTTCATCTAGTGGCACAGTTGATGTTGCTACATGGACATATGGATTGAGTTCTGCAATACGATGAAGTGTGGCCTCAGCCCTGAAAGAACAGCAATTCCAAGGTTTTTATGCATCTACAAAATTGTATTTTCAATATAGAATTTCATACCACACATACCACATGTCCCTCGGGAAGCCTCCTGGCAACAATCACAACTCATTTACTCACACTTAAATTCCTAGCAGGTCTGAGGAAAACAGCTCTATCCAATATACAGCAGGACTCACTGATGATCTGGTGTCATGGCTGTTTTCTAGTCTCGCACGAGTGGCTGAGGAAGCCCAAGGAAGAAATGCGCCCTGGCCCCCACTATTAAATTTACATTACAAGCTCCCAAATGCAAGAAGTGAGCTGTTTGACTCAGAACTCCAGTCCCAACCTAGACTTCCCCTACTACCTACCTGGGCACTGTACTCAAAGCCAGTAACTCAGAGAAAGGGTTTAAGAAGTATTTGATGTGTATTAGCAGCTCTTGGACAATAAACTGTTATTTCCGCTGTAACAGATGATACTGTTACTCCTAGTCAAGCTCACTCCCTCACTCCAAAGACTTCACCAACCTGTTCCTTTGACTGGTAATATCATCTTCATGGATGAAGAAGTTGATCCCCAAATCCCATTTCGTGCACTGCTTGGTGTCATGAACTGTAAGGGCCTAAGAAAGTTCAGCAAAAAGCATTTACTGGAAGAAGTATACATGGTCATAGCACCCAAAAGGATGGATTAAGCCCCACATAAAAAAATGCTGGAAGACTAGCACTGCAGAAGATTTAGTTGTACCATGTATAAGAACAAGCTCCTCCACCCTCTTTTCCAAGAAAACTCTTAACTGTTTGAGAGACAGGAATGCATCAGCAATATGCACTTCATTAAGTATTTTCCTCCCAGCTTGCAGTGATAAGAGCATTTAAATGCCAAGGATGATTTTTGCCACACTGCGATTAAGGGGCAATTGCAATCTGTAGATTAATGGACTCCCAAAATTATAAACAAGGGGTTTTTATTTGATTGAAAGAAAGAGTTTTGTAAGGCTTCTCTAATAAAATTAATCCCAGCAGCACAAAAGCAGTTGTTGGATTAAAACACCCAACCATTCTAATGTCTACACAAAAGGATTCTGACTGATGACAGAATAGGATAACATATTTTGAATAGTTTGGCTTTTGAGTTTATACCACTCCATTTAGGAGAGGTCACTTTGTACAAAAGGATTCAATGTCTGATCAGCAGCTGGCTAAAGTATTACATGAGGTATTTCAGAGTGCAGTGGACATTAACATAAGAGTTGGACCGTACCACTACAACATCCAGATTATTAAAAGTTTTCACTCCCAGGTCCTCAAATGTTTTGCAATCCTCCTACTGACAGTTTCAGAAACTTAAGATTAGCTAGCTAGTACTGTTGTCCCTTTTTCCCCTGCTCACCTAAGAATACCCAAAATCAGAACTGTTTTACATACCTTTACCCCAGCCAGAATTATATTTTTGGCTGAAAAAAAAAAAAAAGAGAGGGACTGTTGCAGATTACTTAAAAATCTGTAATTGAATAGTTACGTGGGGGGACACTAACAGTGTGTCATTGCTAAGAACTTCACAGCTTAAGGGTTTGTTCTCTTTCACATTTGGCTCAAGCATTCTACACCACCTCTTAAAGCAGAATAACATAAGCAAGGTTAAAAAGGCGCTCTAGGTTTGTCATTTGTCAGCTGTTCATCCCGTAAGCGTGATTACAGAGACACTAATGACAAAAAACTGCAAAACTCCATGGCTCTGTTCTGGCATCTGGTGCAGAGCACCATTAAAGCCAACTGAAAGGGTAATACCCCAGGTAAGATCCAGCCAAGACAAGTCTTGCTCATAAAGAGTACGGGAAATTGTTAAGGAGTCTCTTGCACCAGGGAAGTTATGCATTTTTCACCAAATTGCATCTGTCCTCCTACCTCCAGAGTCCCCACCCATTTTATACATGGGGATAATTCGGGCTATAGCTGTTCCTCTATTACATTCATTGATACTGATGCCTGAAAGGAATAACTCGGATAACCCTCAACCTTCACCCAAGACACAAGATTTTGGGTAAAGTGATCTGGCCCATGGAAGCACATTTTCAAGTAAAATTTGAAATGCTGTTCTAGTAAAAAGCTTACTAGGGAAAAGTCCAGGACCTTTCGTGTGTCTGCTATGTTACTCATACGCATCATGCACATATAAATTCACTCAATACTTCAGACATGCTTACTACCTCTAAAATAAGCTTTACAAGTATTTTGGGACAGTATGTTTACATACATTCATGTCTGCTTAAATAAATGTTACCTAACTTACCAATCTCCACACCAAGACCACCCATACCACTCAGGAATACATGGGACTGAGCCATTTTCTGCATTGCCGTGTCTCCAAGAACATACCTCTGGCGACTGCAGCAAAGATAAATTCAGGTCAAAACAAGACAGAAATAAAGTCAAGAGCATATGAAAGCAAGTCAAGAATTTCCAGTTATTCCCAAAAAAGTTCAAGCATTTTCAGTTATTCTATCATCCCCATCAGTTTCCACCTGCAATACCAAATTCTGCAGACAAGTGCGTGTCCCTAGTGACACATGCACAGTTCTATTTACCAGCCCTCCGTTCAACAAGCAACTGAGGACATGACACACAGGTATCTGAACTGTATACTGCTTTAGGAAATAAATTTATATCAAATGTAACATTTGCACTCACAATCCAGACAGTGAAATGCACTTAGTACAGACCTTTTCAGTGCCAGGTTTTAGAGAAGAGAAATAACTTTCCATTTTAAATCAGTGTAAAACCTATTCAGGATAGTAGGTTTTTGGAATTAACTACTGAAGACACAAGCAAGCCAAAGAATTTCTTTGTTATGAAAAATCTTCAAACCAGAGGTGCAGCAGCTTTTGTAGTCAGATCCTGAGCTCTGAAATACTCTTAGTTTCCAACTATTCAATGAAACTTAAACCATTCTAAATACCACCTTCTCCACCAAGGAAAAGTATGACTTTCATGAAACTAGTCCCAAAAAGTAAAATGATACAACACAGGAAACATTGCTCTGAATTAAAAAGAAGCCTCATTTGTTCAGTATGCAGGTGATTTTTTTTTTAATGATTTTTTTTTTCTATATAAAGAAGCTTTTCGTCCCACCACATTTCTGCAGGGGTATCATTTGTTCCATTACAGGCCCTGTGAACTATTGCCATGCCAAGTGACCTCAAGCCACTCCCAGCTAACAAATTAAAACAAAAATAATAAAAAATAAATAATAATTAAAAAACCCTAATAAAAAAAAAAACACATAAAACCCAACACCCTGAAGTCTGAAGAATAACAGAGATACTGATGATGTTCATGAGGACAGAGAAGTATGGCAAAGACTGAGGAATAAACGGAATCATGAAGGAGCAAAATTACATAACATCAAAAAGGAAGGCGAAAAGAAGGTAGTGGAAGAAGATGAGGAACCAGAAAGAGGAAAATCTACTCTGTCAAAGGAGAAACAAGCTAAAGGCAGAAAGAAAATTCATATTACAAATAGGAGAAGTATTATTCCCACTTTCCAAAAAGCATACATTATTGATACTGTTGGAACTTTGTACAACTCCATAGTATTTACCTATGCTTTTTACTGGTCAAATACTAATAATGGTCAGAAAACACCTGTTATGAGACAATAAAGGAGTTTTACAGAAGGATGGATTGTGTCTTCAATTCAACCAGTTCTCACCGCTAACTTTGCAAGAAGTGGGTTCTATTTCACTTGCTGAATACTTTGGGTTTTTTGCCTTACAAAAGGAGGGACACAGCAGCACAAGTACACACACCTTTACCTAACCGGCAGTAGGTAAAAGTGTTTTCAAGCCTGTATTTCACATTACTGCATGTAAACTTAAGTGTTGCTGAAAAGTCAAGAGCGACCCTTAAAAATCAGACATTCTTACCTATATAAAGCATCATCGATTTCCATAGAGTCTGCCGCCATGATGCAATGTGATTTGTTTACACTAGAAGGGTTACAAAAAGAAATTATCTGGTTACATTGGATGCAATTTCACAGTTGTCCCCCACCCCACCCCACTCAATGTGTCAACAGAAGAACTGAAAAGCACAAGAAGTGATGGAATCACTTTTGAACATCAAGACATGACAAGAATCACTTTGAACATCAAGAAGCATATAGAACACCACAGCATCTAGTAATTAAAACACACAGGGGCCAGAAGACAAGAACCCCCAAACCTTCAATAAATTATTTCAAAATACAGACAGACATGTTAATTTCTCTACTGAGGAGACGGAAGACTTAACTTCTTATATTTGCCACAGTTAGATTTACTAGGAGTACAATTTCATTTTATATTAACAGCTCCAAGCTGTTTAACTTGCATCTACCTGATTGGTGCTTTTTTTGAAGAGAAGATAGGAGATCCCTGAGTGACTAGGAATGGTTATCTACGCTACATTATTTCTGTTAATTGAAAATCCTTAGGAAACAATTTGCTGGTTTAGCTAACTGAAAAAATCAATACCCAAAGATCTGAATTAATGCAACATTTAACTAAGACATCAAGTTAAACAGTTCGATAGGATTTTAAGAAAAAACACAGTTTGTGCTATTAAGGCTTTCAATTATTAGCGAAGACTTTTTCATTATTAAGTTAATTCAGTAATAACTAAGCACTAGGATTAGGAACAAACTGCCACTGGGCAGCTTGGTTTTTAGTTATGGAATTGGTGCTTCCTGGACCTGGCAGGTGACTGCCACCAAATACAGGATGAGCAAAATAGACCCCATGTTTGACCCAGAACATCAGTTCCCATCACTGCTAGGAAGGTAAACATCTTATTTCGATTCCCTACAAACTGCCTTGGAAACTACGCATGGCTGGCAACCCTTTCTCCCTAGAGATTGAAAAGTAAAGGCCCAGACATATTAAGGAGTTTTTCCTCTGAGAGCACAGACATACCCTACAACAGCTTTCAAGGCAATCCTGCCCAAAGGTTAACTCCTAATTATTATTCAGATGGTTTTGGCAAACATTTTAACAGTTCTGAAGTGAGGCACCTGCAGCCTGTCGCAACTTGGAGACTACAACATTCTGACCTGAAATCTGTACTTTTGATTTTTTTAGGCTGACTTAGAAAGCGCTGAAGTAGTGCAACAAGGGACAGAGTTACACTGAAAGCAGGCCACAAATCTCATCAGCTAAGCTCTTCTACAGCATGGATACTAACTCCTACACGTAAGCTAGCACACTAGACAGTCAACGCAAGGCACCTCCATTGTGATCTACACCACCAGTCACTTCAGTGCAGCTCTCAAGCCCTTACACAACAAAGGCTGAAGACAAGCAATGCCAATGCTACTAGATCATCTCAAGCCAGAGAGCAACACACTTCATCTGAGAGTCACAAGCTTCAGTCCCTGCTTAGGTAAAAGCCTCCGCATCAGCCACTACCTGGAACACAAAACTGGAAGTTCCCCTCAAAGCAAGCCAGCACCATCTCATAACAGCCCAGAGCAACCATCCCTGAGCTGTTTGGCTCCTCCACGATCACCCTCCACGAACAGCACAGGCACTCTGGGACTGCCCAACATAAACAGATTGTAGTACTAAGGTGGGGAAGGTGATCTACCCCTGGATAAAAACACGCAGCTTCCTCTGCAGTGGTTGCTGACAGCCATCTCAATCAGTGTGCCCTCCCGAACAGTCTTTTGTGAATAACGAGGATGTGTGATCAACCCACAAGAGAGCCATCTCCACCTGTATCATGCAGACCCATTTGACAGCAGCTCTTCCAATATATTTACCAATTCCCAGTGCTCCTCCAGCATTCTCCGTTACAGCACTGAGCTGCTACCAACGTACCCATCAGGTATGGTAAAACACCTCCTACCAAAAGGGAACTTAGTGGTACTGTTGTCAAGTGGTTCTAAGACGAAGTTTTGTTAATGTATTCATCCATCCACGTTGTATTTCTCATCTTAGTTCAACCAGTATTGAATGTCTCAAAGAAAGGCATGTAACATGGGGGGCAAAAAAAGCCATTCTAACATTATGTCCTAGTTCTTACCAGATGCTTGTCATTTATACACTCACCTGTTTCCTTTTAAAAGCTAACACTGTCAGTTTTAATGCCAGGTTTCTATTTAATTGTGTAAGTTATATCCCTCATTTTTTAAAGCCTCAGCTGCTTGTGGAACATAACCCAGGGACAAACTGAGAAGCTACATGTTACCAAGAACGACTAAGATGCTCCAAAGAGCAGCAAAAGCACAGGAACTACAGCAGTGGGCCGGTTTCACAGTATTTCTTACCTCCAAGTCAGTGTAGGCTGAAGCAATATTAATTACTTGCTGTTCAGCAGGCTGGGATGGCGGGAAGGCCTGGATTCATCCCACCTACCCAGGGTTTCCAGAGGCGGATCCCAGTCGACGCAGGCTCCCTGTTCAGAGAGAGAACACGCTCAGCCCTGCTGTTAGCTGCCCGGCCGGGCTAATGGGGGACAAGCGACACACCGCACCGACAGCGGGGAACCGAGACAGAGCCGGCCGGCGCCGAACCAGCCCGAGCCGCGTCCCAGCAGAGCCAGCGCGGCCGCAGCCCCCCGCCTCCTGAGGCGCTGGGACCCGCCGGCCTCCGCCGGCCCCGGCCCCGCCGCCCGCTTCGGGCCCCCCCTCGGCGCCGCCGCCGCCCGCCCTCACCACCGCGGCGGGGGCCTGGCGCTGCGACGGAGGCCTGAGCGCTGCCGGCGGCGGCGGGGGAAGAGGCGGGAAGGGGGTGGGAAACGGCAGCGCCGGTGCCGCGGCGATTCCCCGCCTGCGCCGACATGAGGGGCGGGGCTAAGGCCGGGCGCCCGGAGGAGGCGGGCGGCGGGCGGCCTCCGCCCGGCCGTGACATGGCGGCGGGCAGCGTCCCCTCTGCCAGCGCCCAACGGGAGGCGCATAAGCCATTTTAAAAAACCACCGCTTTCCGCCCAAAAATTAACACACCGTGTTGTCTTAAAAAAAAAAAAATCTCCATTAGGTTCAAGCGTTACCAGTTTAGACGATCGAGAGTGCTCCTGAGCGCTCTTCCTGAGGTAACTTGTCTCCACATCTTGCAGTAGAGCACCAGCAAGATGTCACCTACCTCAAAAATAGGCAAAGTTTCATTAAAAGGGGCTAGAGAGCAAAGTTGCGAAATACTAGAGAGCATCCAAGGCCGTAGAGGAGCAGAGATTCGGGAAGAAGTGGTCACAACCAACGTACATCCCATGCCAACATGGTATTGTGGAGGGTTTTCCCTTTTCTTTCTTTCTTTTTTTTTTTTTTTTTTTTTTTTTTGTGGCATTTAACCGGAAGAAAGCAAGCTGCGGCAACCCTTGCTCTGCCTCCACCGCCAGCTCAACATTACGTCCAATAAATATTTTCTGTCCCATTTCCCAAACTCTGATTAAGATCCCAGCACTGCCTGCCTTCCCAACAGGCAGTTTAATCTCCCTTCACATTAAACCCTGCCTTTCCTTTTGGCATCACTTATCATCGGGGTAGGTGAGATTAGTTTAAATTTTTCTTGATACCATTAGCTAGAATGGGAGGGATTCATGCTACTGCACCAGCAACAACTGAAAAATGTCATTGCGTACAGTGTGTATAGAATAGTCACCTTATATTTTAAAATATTTTTGACTTTGAAAAAACAAACAAACAAAAAAAAAAAAAACCCAACCCAACCAACTATTTGCATCCTACAGTACACAAGAAAAACAAAAGCAAGGCTTTTCTCTATCTTGATTGGGTTTTCGGGAACTTCTAGGAGCAAGAAGACCCAAGTTTTGTCCTCTTTGTGAGCATGTAACCAAGGTGGTAGGGAATTAAACAGAATGGTAGAATATTGTGTGTTGTAGAAACCTCACCAGGTAGTTACTGTTTGTACTAAGAAACTTGCTATAGAAACCTGTTATGCACCAGTAATGCTGATCAAAGAAACCAATCAATGTAGAGGTTAAAGTTAATAGTGAACATTGTATGTTAATAGCAAGCATTGTATGTAATTTTATGTTAAACAGTTTATGTAACAGTGACTTGACGGAAAAAGTGTATAAAAACTGGCGAATTTTAATGCAAAGGTGAACATGCTCGAGGAGGAGATATGCCCCATGTTCCCAGCGCCGTGAATAAAGAATGCCTGCCTTTTAACACTACATTAGTGTTACGAGGTTTATTCCCGATTTCGGTGACAAGCATCCGATGCATTATTTTAGCATCTCTCTAACAAACAGAGTTCTATCAACCTCCCATGTCTTCCTCAAGATTTACACCTCAGTCCAACAACTCATGCAGCTTTTGTACTGAATTAGTAACAAAGACTAAGAGCAGGTGGACAACGCTGTGCTCGTTCAAACATGGGCTATGCTTTGGCAGGATCAGGGTAAAAGGACTCGTCTGCTACCCAGCTTTTTCGTGACACACGTTAAGAATTAAAGAAAGATGTGAGCAAATTTCAAAGAACCACTAGAGGCCACTAGAAGTCTGAAATACAGGACTGAAAGCTGGGATAAATGGAGAAAGCAGTTCAGTTCTTCAGGATGACAAACGCAGTCCTTAGCAGTAAAGGAATTGATTATTTAAGGCTGGTATTTGCTTTGTAGCTTCTTCACATAATACATAAAAATCAGAAAATACAAGAATAAAATTACTTCCATTATTTCAATAAAGTAATTTCGAAGAGCTGTGCACATATCTCACGAACAGAATTAACAGGAGTCCCAGCTGTAAAGGGTGGGAAAAAAAGTGAAGGAGAGTTTAAAGACAGCAAAAAATGTCAGCTTCAGTTTTGCCACTTAGCTAATTTTTAGTTCAGTCAGTGATTTTTACCTTTAATTTTGTTGTTTCTTTCCTTAAAAATGAACCTGTTTCTTTTTTTTTTTAAGGTTGAACTAACAGTTCTCATTTTTAAGAACTTACCAATCAAATGTGTTGTGAAAAATAATAAAAAATAAAAAAACCCAAAACAAAAAAAAAAAAAAAAAAAAAAACCCACACAAAAACAAAACCCTCTGCTACCTATCATTTTCTGTCCTGGTCATTGCAGTTTTTAAGATACCAGTCACTTTGATATGCAGTCATCTCACATGAAACAAATTTTGCATAGTAACAATGAATACTGACGAGCCTTTTGCCTAAACCGAGAAACAGCAACATCCAGTTAATTCTCACCTAACAGTTTAGCGGTAATTAAGCAAAGACTAACCATCAGTGAAACTGTGAACATGGGCATTCTAAGATAAATTGCCAAATAAAAATGAACAGATTCTGTTTATCCCAGAAACCAAAGAAACTGGTTCCCAAATTCATCAATTAGTAGGTGTACTCCGAGGCCCTCTAGGTCAAAGAAATTAAGAAATACAGAGGTTTTTTCTCTTATTTTCCAAGACTACAAAATTTGAAACATCCGGAGCCTTTTGACTTTTTTCCCATAGCCTTCTCTTTCAAAAAAACACAAACCAACTTATAACCATAAAATCTTAGTAAATTTGGTTAAACAAATTAATTTTAAAGGAAATCCCTACTTCATATTTGTGCCACATTCAAGTCAGCTATAGCTTTTGAGATCAGCAAAAGGTAGGAAGCAAGGCTCTCAGTTTACTGACTTCCTGAAGCAATGAGCAGTACGTGGCTGTGGTCAGGAGAACACCGCCACCTCTGGACTCCAACCTACTCAAGCCCAAAAGCTCTGTAACTTCGGTTTATGTGCACTACTGTAGATTCATTCTGCATGCAGGTATTGAATACATCTTTAGAGCCAGTACTTTCAAAAGGAGGTGAAGCTGATACAGCTGTAGCTCTCCATCCACTGGGAAAATCCCAGCCACTTGCACTTTTTATTTCTTAGTCTTTTAATTTCCTGATTTCCAGGCACAATTTCACATTCTTAATGGTGACTCCAAAGTGGGTATTTGGGGAGGGATGCATTTGTTTCCCTGATTTATTTAGTTAATAAGCAAATTAGCAGACAAAACTATGTAGTTTTCTCCCTAAAAAAATGTGTTATTTGGGAGTACTAAGGCCAACACAATTCAGTTTAGCACACAGGTCAGTGCAGAAATGACCATAAATCCACATCAACATCCTTCAGCAGGTCCCCAAACATCCTGCCATAGGCTGTGGTTTGCCATCAGCTCTTGCAGGAGCAAGGTGCTGACTGGAAAGGCTTTGTCTCCTCTGTTTGGCACAATGTGCAGTGTAGGAGCGCTTTGCTGGCATGTTTAAAAGGATTCCAGCTTCCCAATGGGGTGGGCCAAAAAAATCTTGTCACTTAAGGCTGCTCCAGCAAGTGACACCTTCCTAGAAACCATGTTAACAACGTTGTTAAAATCCTGATCCAGATAAACAAGGGCACCAATTAGCTCAGCTGATTCCATGCTTTTGGAATTGCATTCATGCACAAGAGCCAGCTTTTCCATGCACATGCATCTCTAACACAGGCTGGGAGTTGCCAGATAAATATTCATTGGGTTAAATAATAACTTTTGGCTCTCAGCTCTTCTCATTTGTTAAGAGGAACAGCAGATATGGAACTGGAGTTTCTACAAGCTTTACTTACATAAGAGGAATCCCAGTGACAGATTGATGTCAATTCAACCAGACCTCCTCACATGATTAGCCCTTGTGCAATCAGCCTCTTATTTCTTTTCTGCTTGTGCTCCAGGCTGAAAATTAGCATTGGGCAAGCCTCAAACAACCTGATTTGAATAACCAGAAGTTTAGAACACGTTTCTTGATGCTTTAAATCTGCCTGGGAAATCTCAGGAGAATTGGGACGTCAGCTGCATAGACCTCCCTACAGCCAATTTCCAGGAATGCCACGTTACAAGGAAAGGTTCTTCCAAGGCCAGAAGCAAGGTGGTAGATTCTTGGATGAACCTTCAGATCCATTCTCAAGCTTGCATAGCACTAGCTTAACTGAAATTCACCTTTGAGTATTTTAGAAAAGCAGATGTCCCACCTTGCTTTGCTGAAATATCTGTAAAGCTCCAATCACTGTTAAACACAAACAATTCCTAGGATGGGGAATGTACAGAGAGCTGCAGTTTTAGAATGGTCTTATATCAATATCAGGAAGATTAGTCTATTTTGCATCACATACAATTTTTAGCTTGGTTATTATTAAGCAAAAAAAGGACAATGGAGCAATTGTTTTTAAATACATTTAATGTTATGAAACATATTACCTTTATATCATTTAAATCCTTGGTAAATCTTAACTTCAACAATAATAAAAGGTTTTTAAAAATCTTTTCTTTAATCACACAATATTCTTTGTTTCATTCTAGGGCAGAAAACAAACAGAGTCTTCATAAATAAAACACTGACATGGAGTATAAGACAAACCCAGGCCAGACAGTTTGCTAAAAAATTTGTGAAAAGTGCATCTGGCTGGCTCAGGACTCCCTGAGTAAGGTAGACATTCTCCCACACACCTCTTGGCTGTTTGGCCTCCCATGAGAAAATCTGAAATAAAGGCTGCCTTTCTCTTTTTAAAGGTATTATATATACATGTCACTTGCAGTGTGAGGTAGGAACCAGTTTATAGGGGTTGTATCTAATCTGGGCCTCACCTCCTTATTGTTGCCCCTCCATTCGCTAGGCAAAAAGATAGATTTCAGTGCAAAACAAAGCCTTAGCTATCTGTGAAAGTGAACTACTGTTGACTTTCAATTGCAGTTCACCAGCTGGTTATAAGGAAGGACACTTGTCATGATTTTCACCTTCAAAGCAATAAGAGGCACGAAAAACTAGATGTAATTTTTTTTCCAAAGGATGCCTTCAAAAAAAGGGGACCTGAACACTAGAAGAAAACAGTGTTTCCAGGTGACCTAATCCAAAACTCCATGAAGTTTCTATTTTGTAACTGAACTCGGCCCAGAGTAAATTCTTAGTTGAAAAATAGCAGCAACTCAAAAGTGCATAAATTACGAACTTCATCATTAAATTAAGGAAGCGGATTTGCTGTATCTCACTATCCTCCTAACTGTCCCAGGATCCTTTTCATTTTATAATGGACATAGAAAATCAGAATAGAGACACTACTATTTCAAAACCAAAACTAGTCTAAAACCTCCAACAGATTTCTTTCTGAGAGAAGGCATCTTGTCTTTTACCGAAATTCAAAAGATAACGTAAAAAGACTGGAAGGAGCCTAGTAATAAGACAACCCCCTCCTCCACCACCGAGGCTTAAAGATAGGCTTTTCCATCCATACATAGACTTGTAATTCAGGGTGTGAGTTTTCAAGAAATGCCGAGCATCTCATTCCCAGGGATGCTGATTACTGGAGAGCTTGCACAGTAGGAAGGCTGAGGAGAGACCCAGTCCTGAGCAGAAGGGGAGGCAGGATGCTTCAGAGGAATTTTCAGCTGTAGTAGGTTCAGCTGTGGGGCTTGCAGCTTCTTTCATGTCTCATACAGACTCCTGTGAGTCCTGCATTCACAGCATAAGCAGTCTGGTGGCCATTCAAAGACTGCAGGAGACAGTACTAGAGAGACATTTTGGATATATTGAAGGCCTGGGCTCTAGGGGACAGTAATAGTCACATCACTGGACCCCCTTCCACCAGGAATCCATGAGACGTCATGTGCAGATGTAGGAAGAGTGCTTAATCGGTGTATAAGGATTGCATTTACTGTTAGTTCTTAGTGGGACTGTTCTTTAACGTGAAATTACTCTTCAGCCTCATAAGACAGGATCATATTCATTCATGGCAGAGATGAATCCATCAGTGAAGCAAGACAGTACCACTAATTGCTTTCTTTGCACTGAGATGGTTTCCACTGGCTAGCATGCTCTTGGAAAAGCACACTGTTTCTTGAACAAAAAAGGTAGTTCCCAGTTTATTTGTGGTAAATATTTATTTTTCCTTTAGCACGAATTTAAATGCTGGGTTTTCTTCCATGGACGTTGCTCATGGGGACACACTTATTACAAACAAATTTGAGTAGAGCTTGTGTTTCTGTATCTTAAGCACATTGTGAGCTGAACAGAGTAGATCTAGAAGGCACTGGTACAGAGGTAGCAGCATGGTATTGTGATAAAGCACTTCCACAGCAGCACTTTCAAGTAACTCGAACTTCACAGAATCCACAAAAAAAAATCCTATTAAAAATGTGCTTCAAAAGAAGAACATCAAGTATTTCTCTTTTTCCTTCCAACTTAGTGCAAGCAGGGAAATCCTCCTTTTCCTTAGCTAGGACCTACCCTCAAGTCCTGGCTGATCCACTGTTAGCTATCAAGGCCACCAAGCAGGGTGAGCATCCAGGGTCTCGGCTGCAGTCTGCACAGATGATAGTCTCTAACAAGAGTAATAATCAAGGGTTCACTTTGCTAGAAACACAGCTGTGACAGCATTTGCTTCACCGGAGGAAGTAGGTTCAGCTTCAGACCTCAGCCATGGCTGAAGAAAAGTTTCTTTTTTTTTCCTGGAATATGTTTGTATTTATAAAGCAGGTAAATTGGTAGCTTTTAAATGTTAGTTTAATGACGTAAGTTCGTAATTTCTGATAAGTGAGAATGTTTCAAGGCTCAAAGATGAGGCAGGCAATCTCATATGTTTCGTATAAATTCACAAGGGATCTCTGACAGCTAAGAGAGCGCTTGCTGCAAGCAAAGGTTGCTTCAATCAAAACTACATAGGAATATATATACTAAAAAAATAACATTTCAGAAGTACAGACAAATATGAGTTACACATAGTCTATGTAGTTAAATCCATTTTTGATTTTGGAATTAGATGCCAGTTTTTGAGGTAATCCAGTCACGGAAGTAAGTCACTCGTGTGTAAACTCCAGGTTTATTTGGTTTGGCACATTCGTCTCCCCAGCTTACTATTCCCACGAGGTACCACATCAGTCTAGAGTCTGGAGTAACCAGTGGTCCTCCAGAGTCCCCCTAAAGAAAGAGGAGGGGGAAAAAAAAGATTTAGTTGATCAGAAGGGAAAACATAATTCTTTCTGTAGACAGGAGGGTGTGTCCAGTAAGAGAAGAAAGCAAGCAGTATTTCAAGAGCTACCATTTGTGCAGAATCCAGGCTGTTTCTGAAACTTGAGTTGGAAGTTTGTGGCTTTTTCCTCTTTGTAACGGAACCTCCTGCCCTGCCTCTGTGGTTTTAGGGTAAAAAAAAAAAAAAAAAAAAAAAAAAAAAAAAAGCTTCTCTTGTTTTGTGAAACGCTGCTTTCCACCTGCCTTGTCTTCCTCCTCATACAAAGTAGCGAAACACAAATACAGACAGCAATCTAAGCCAACAGGAACTTTTTTTTTTTAAACAGTAACCACTATCCTTTCAACAAATTCTTTTAGTGGCTTGCAGCAATAACATTTCAAAAAGGATTTAATCAGGAACTTGGTCTTCTAATTAGACAATATCTCCTTAAGATGTTAGCCACTTTCAAAGGCTGAATTCAGATACCGTTAATAGCATGACATGGTAATAGCAGTTAAACTGGAAACCTTCAAGGCTGAAAGGCAATCCTCACACAACAGACCAAATTCCCCATCTTCCACCAAAATGCTTTACTGAAATAAACAGCAGTTGCACACTTCTGTTCAGGTCTCTTCGGTGCTGAGCCAGGCAGGAACAGAGGAATTGAGCCTCCTAGACTTATTCTGCAGGGAGTTTTGCTTTGGGCATAAATCTGTAGAACTGGGATTCTGGAAAGGGTCTGTTTTGAACCAGCACTTAGGAGTACATTCTTTGTAAATAACATAAATAGAAATTACCTTTTTAAAAGGTATCATTATGGAAATATTTTTGTTTGAACATAAGTATTTCCTTACAACATTTGCAAACCTGCACCACACGCGTATCCCTACCATTCCATTTACACCTAGCTTCCTTATAGTTATCTTTGTTTTAGACAGTTTTCCTTCAACTGATCCAAATCTGTTACCAAAGTTCATGTCATAACAGATCTGTTATGAGATGATACAGTCCAGAATTTAATTTCAATGAGTGATAGTGCATTTTTGCTGGCAACTTAACTGCTACATTCTTAAACTTCTTCCTACCCAACTGTACAGATGTCTGGTCTTGGCTACTTAAGACATTTAATTTTTAGCTCATACTTAGTATTTCAGAATTTAGAGTCTCTGTCAATGTCTTGTCATATCAGTTTACAAGCAAATTGTTAGTTAGATTTCACACACAAGAAATTATGAGAAGCCAATGGGCTTGTAGCAGCTATTCTGAGTTACAGAATAAGAATTTCATTCCATGCTATGAAAGATTTAAATTCTGAATATTATACTAATTTAGCTCTCTTAGTATGGGGTTTGTGTGCTAAATGTGTACTAAATGCTATTTCATTTTACAACTTAATCCCTGCTTCAATGGAGCCTATTTAAAGGACTTAATACACTGTCAGTTAAGATTTGGTCAACCAGATAGAAAGGAGCAGCTGAGGGAACTGGGGTTGTTTAGTCTGGAGAAGAGGAGGCTGAGGGGAGACCTTATTGCTCTCTACAACTACCTGAAAGGAGGTTGTAGCGAGGTGGGTGTTGGTCTCTTCTCCCAAGTTACTAGCGATAAGACACGAGGAAATGGCTTAAAGCTGCGCCGGGGAGGTTTAGATTGGATATTAGGAAAAATTTCTTTACTGAAAGAGTGGTCAGGCACTGGAACAGGCTGTCCAGAGAGGTGGTAGAGTCACCATCCCTGGAGGAGTTCAAAAAACACGTAGACGTGGCACTTTGGGCCATGGTTTAGGAGACATGGTGGTATTGGGTTGATGGTTGGACTTGATCCTAGAGATCTTTTCCAACCTAAATGATTCTATGATTCTATACTGGAGTCAGCGTTAAAATAGTTTTACTTTCTAATTTTCAGCTAGTTACCTGACAAGCATCTACTCCTCCTTCCAAGTATCCAGCACACAACATCCTTGGTGTTATGTCCCCACCGTACACATCTTCTCTGTTGCAAGTGTTTGAGTCGATAAGTTTCACTGTTGCTTCCTGAAGAGCATTTGGAGTTGGACCTGAAGGAAAACACAATTTGGCTATTTATCAACAGAATTACTTTCCAGTAGTTAAGATACAGGAAGAGCACTTAATGTTCTCTTAAGGAGGACCAGCTTGACTCCGTTTAATGTGGAGGCTTTGCTTGTTGACCTGTCTAGATTAGGCCCTTAAGGAGAATGTATATACTTATAGTCTCACTGAAGGCACTGTGTACCACGCAATTGTTGTTTCTGTCTTAATGATACAGTTCCTAAGTGTAAAACCATATATTTTATACATGTTCCATGTAATACGTGGAACACAGATTACCTAGCAATTTGGGCAGATGATATGAAATGAAGGCATCTTGGCTCCATTGCTAAATCTACTCTTAGTGTGGCCTAAGAGCGCGAGCTTGGGTAGGTCACCATCTGCAGCTTACTCTCCACACTTATCTGAAAGCCCACAGAGTTATCTGTAGCTTCTGGCTAGGGCTGGGAGAATTTTTTTTTTAGGTGCTATATAAACACATGCATGGCTGGACTACCTGGACTACCTGTCTTAAGAATTTACAATATGAAATGGAAAGGCTGGAAAAAGAGAACAGTCGTCTTCCTGTTTTCCCCTTCAGTGGATTGTAGCTCTGTCTTCGTCCAGTCAAACTTTAGAACAAGAAACTGCTGCTTACGATTAAACAAACCTATTGCTTATAGACAAAGCATTACGCTTGCTGCCATATGACACATGGCTACAGAAGTGGTATCAATTCAGTAGTAGATCAGAGCCTCTGTTTAGGTAACATACAGGCTGCCTGGTAGACTCAGGACTCACCGTCGTTGGTAAGTGCTCCCCAGCCTGTGATGACAGCATAAATATCGTACGGAAACGTCTGAGATGGCTCAGGCAGACAAACACGGTGTATGCTACTCGTAAACTCAACTTGTTTAGAGAGCTGCACAAGTGCAATGTCATAATCATGTTCTGGGTAGCGGTACTTTTCATGAATAATAACAGTCTTGACTGAACGTTTCAAGCTTGGTGGCTTCAAAAGAGCTCCAAAAGTAGCAGTCCACTTCTGAGGGTGACTCATGCTGCAAAAGGTAAGAGTGCTGTAAGTATTTAGCTGTAATTATAAGTGTTTGGGACTTTAAACTTGATGAGCACCTTTATTGTAAAGCTCCCCCAAGCCAGCTCCCTCCTAGATTCTTAAGGCATTCATCACTTTCCATAACACTCTGTCCCACGTAATTGTGGGCTGCTGCTAGAAGAAGGCAACCCTGCATTCCCTCCTCAACCGTGCTCGCATACTCCTCCCCTGCTCTTTGTTCCTGATATAGCCATTGTGTGGCCGCAGGGTGTAATCAAATCAAAAAGCTCTTCTGCTAGAAAACTCTTCATCTCCTATACTCTTTTTGCACCTTAGTAATCTGTTCAATCAGCTGTTCCATCTTACCTGCCCTCCAGCTTCACAATTGCCATGCTTGAAGCAAAAAACATGCTGGGAGAGCATGGCTGAATGGAGGGGTAGGAATGTGGGATTATAACTTCTGTAGCAGCCTGCAGCAGCAGCAGCAACCTAGTTGTAACACGAAGGAGCACCTTTAGAAACATTTAGTGCAACAGGAAACAAATACTCTGCCATTTCAGTCACATTACCTTTTCTGCATTTCTTTGCCAAAAGACTATTGATTTCCTCTCATACAATTGCCACTTCTGCTCCAAAGAGTCAGTCTTTAATTTCTCATTGAAGCATTCAAGTGATGGTTCTGCTTAACCCTGACTTTTCTCCTCCAAGACAGTAAATTGTTCCCCTGGAAAGAGTCAGGGGTGTGGTGCACATCTGGAAAGCCACAAAACTTGATACCCATGGGGCACATTCTGCTGCAGATTCTCTCTAAGATAGGAACTTACTCTCTGAAGCAGTGAGCTGCAGATACAAGCCACGTATTGCTGATGAGCGTTGCACCACAGCGATGGACATTATTGTACTGCAAACTAGCTTGCCACGGCCAGTCCCCAGTCTCTGCAGAAGCCAATCCGCCGACTATTCGCAACGATGACAATTTTGCCATTGACTTGACTGATCTATTCTGCCGTAACCCACAGACTGTCAAAAAGGAGAAAAAGGGTATTAGCTATTCTTCTGTTTAGTAAATAGTCCTGCCAATGGCTGTGGAAAACATATGTGAAATTACACACCACCTAGGTTCTCTAACAGTATTAACACCAACAAGAAAACATACCTTCCACCAGCCCCCACATCAGAGATCCTCATGCACAACCCATTCTGTTAGAAGCCTGAATGAACAACTGACTATTATGGAAAGCCATGACAGTCAACCATTCAGGCTTAGCTGCATGAGCAGCCCAAATCAGGAATCAAAACCTTCACCACACACCCAGGACAATTCCCAAATACAAGGATTGCCAACTTTAATGTCCCAGGTAATTTGCCATTAGGATAAAACATGAACAAGGCAAAATTTAAGATGGGAATGATCCAAGCCATGGGTTTTTACCACGCATGCACGCAGATTACATCAGCATCAGCAAGATGTCACCTGGAAATAGGCACTGCGCATTGCACAAATGGCAGTCTGCAAGTGGACCTGGAAAGGCACTTCAGGCAAAGCGCATCGCGCTAATCCAAGCCAGAGATGACAAAGGCATGGATACCTCCAGCACTGTGTGCATCCATGACAAAAGTATTATCCTCCAAGCCCAGAGAGAAATGAAAATATCCATGGTTTCAGCCACTAAACTCAGGATATTCATGAGCAGCTGAAGCTCCCCTGTAGATTTAGAAACTTCCTCAATGGACAGAGCTGCTTCAGCTGTCTTCTCCCATCCAAACAGCATCAAAACCATCTTACCTGGACCAAGACCCACTAGTTTTCATCCAGGCCCCGATTTCAGCTAGACATTAGGAAAGCTGACAGACAGGACTATCCCAATTCATTGAAAAAGAGACAGAGCTAAGAATTATTTGCATAGTGACAACACAATCCCAACCACTGCACTGCCTGTCTCCTGCAGACAGTGACCCAGAGGGGACAAAGCAGAAATCGGTAGTACATTGCTGAAGAGCTGTGAGCCCCAGGGCCCTGGAAGTCCTCAGAAGCGAAACGCTGGAGCCATGCAGAGTATAAACTCTGCCACTTCCTGCTAGGATCTGCACAAGGTTATGTTAACAGAACCTCATAGTCAAAAGCAGCAGCAATAACACAGCAGATTGAAAGCTGTTCATAAGTTTGAAGAAAAAAAAAAAAAGTCATACAGTATTGAGAAGCTTATGGGCTCAGTGTAGAGTCTGTCCTGTTCTGAGATTTACAACCACAATGAAGGAAATCAGTGAAATCTAAATCTACTTGTCTGAAACTTTCAGTGTGAAAGGAAGACTGGAGAATATACCATAATTGATAAGACTGTCTGCACTAGCATGTTTCCCTCCTGAAATCTATTGGTAATCCTCAATTATTGGTCCTAAAACTGCACAATCCTATCAACCACCTGAGCAGTCAATGTTCAAAACACAGGGAAAAATTTACAGTTCCACCAGTGCCCCAGCACACCAGCACCTAAAAGAGACCCAAAAAGTGATGTTATTTAATCTTCCATTACTTGACAGCCTGCTGTTAAGGAATTGATCAAACCTTCCCAGAGTTAAAAGAAACCCAACCTGTAAGCAAAGATGACTTTTTATGACTATTAAATCTCCAAACAAACTGACTTCCTTCTCTGAAAGCTTAAAAACATCTCTAAAACAAAATACCTCAACCTAACCCCTACAGCAACTCCTTTAGAAGACCAATCATATTGCCTTATACTTCCATAAGAAACATTTTGTGCTACTAGCCATTCCAAAATCCAGAACATTTTCATTATAATCACAGGCTGTTGTAACTTCTATACATTTCGTTATGGTCCTTCCTTCCTTCCAATGCACACTAAAGAAAATGACATATTCCCAATCTCTGAGAGCACACAGAAAGCCATTCTTCAAAACTCTTCTGTATGTGCCCAATTCTACCGGCTTTTGGTGCACTTCTCTCATGCAGGCTATGTTAGAGGTCTCTGCTGGGCTGCCATCCATAAAGCACCAGTTGAACAATATGCTGGTAACACATTCAGGTGTAAATCTCATCATTTAATGTGTGTATAGGAAAATAACAGGTAGCAAGGTGGAGATGAATTGTTATATGCTTGTCCTGGATGCTGTAGCATATGAAACAGATTCTACAGTCCCTGCTCCAAGATGCAGTTCTAATACTTTACATCAGGGAGACAGAGGACAGGGTGTCTGCCCTGTGCAGGCAGGATTAGACTTGATGAAGTATTCTACTTAAGTACATGTTTTAGTCAATTTATAATAGAGATTGCTTCTAACTATAATCTGCTCAAATATAAAATGCACTCAAACCTGTGATAAGGACTCTCCTGCCTTTAGCACATTATAGTATACCTTTCAGCTAGCTGCTGTGCCTGACATTAAAGCAGTCGACTAGCCCAAGCAATTAAGTTTATTTATTGCAAGTCGCCCTTGCTCACTCAATTTTACTACATACAACACCTAGGATTCATCTGAAATGTCTTAGCTTTCATATAGAAACATGGCTTAGTCTCTGCGTATCCAAACACAATTAAGCAGACACAGAAAAGCTCTTACTGGTACCAATAGCAATTGGATCAGGCTAGTAAATAAACAAGTGTCCTGAACATTACAGTGCTTAGCCCTCGCTGTCTAAGTCCTCTGTTTCCTAGATGGTGGGGTTTACATTTAAGATGCACCCTCCACCTTCCACACCTGCACTGCTGGAGGCAGAAGTGTGCCATAGCCACTAATGCAGCAGGATCTGCATGTCTCCTCTCTGCCCAATGCTGCGGATTTCTGTAGAGCCCTCAGCACTTGCTATTTTCTCATCGTTTGCTCTTTTCTCACAGAATTGCTAATATTTTTAACAGAAGAACACTGCAAAAAAAACTAACCAGGGAACTCAGCAGTGGGTGCAGACTTTTTCTAGAAGGGATTTATACCTCATCACACTATTTTCAAGCCAGTCTTCCTAAGTATCCCAGATGACACTAATAAAAAAGGCTTCCTCATTACTGAGCAGGATTTCTAAACACAGTTCATCTGTGTGAAGTACAAGGTCACATTCATTAGACAGGAGGATGTGAAAAGGCTTTTAAGGGCCAGGAAAAGTGCTCAGAGACCATTAATGGTAATTAAAACAATTGGAGATTTCCCAGGCTTAAAAAGCCCTCACTTACTGTCATTGAAGAGGGCTTCTGCTCTTTTCGTTGGCATATCTGAAACAAACAAACAGTCAGGGTCAGGCCAGGACAGCACAGACAAGGTTTCCCATCTGCATGGTCATCCCACCCCACAGCTATTTGAGTACAGGGCACCACAGGAGGTACAGCTGAGAGGGGCTGGTAGAGAAACCAGCATAGCTCATATGTAATCACATTCTTGCATTGGCTATTGCACTCCCTCTCTGCAGCTGCTTGCTGTTCTCCAGCCAGCCAATATCCTCTGAGGACCAGGCACTGGGTCTCCCCCATCCTGCTGGACCCTGATGCTTCTGGAGGGGAGCACAGACAAACAAGGCCTATAAAGATCCACAATTTTGTTGGAGAGAAATTTTTACAGTGGAAAGTTCTGAAGTTCTTTTTTTGTAAAAGATCAACTGGCCACATTTTACACCAGAGTGAGGGCCAGAGGAGATCTGGGACAAGATCTGGGACTCACTCTGTGCCCTCTGCGAGATCAGAAGGCACTGGCTTTACTGCAGCAATGCCAGCTTACAATAGCAGTGGCTCACTCTCCTTTCTCCGATCTTATTGAGCAGCAGGGTGCCTGGTACACTAGTAATACTAAAAGAGATAGGTAATAGCAATTCATTGCATGGCACAGCAGGTCTAGCATACATTCCCCTCCTTTAATATGCATGTTGTATATTTATGGAAAATACAGTATGCTCATGCTGACAATAACAAGCATTGGCTCAAGGTGTAAGTCTATTCCCCTTCTTCCAGAATGCTTTTTTAACTAGAGCTACCATTTTAGTTGCCAGCAGACAAAACAAATTTAAAAAATAAAAATATAAGAAAAAAAATTATATAGTGATTCTTGCACAGCATCCACAACTTCACATTTCACAGCGAGATAGCCTTTCTCAGCAGATCCCTGTCTTTATCCACTTACTTCATTTCTCTTTTCAGCTACACAGAATAATATCCTAGTTTTGATCCAAAACCACACCAAGCCAGGAGGAGTCTCTTTTGAATGCAAAGGGCTCTGGCTCATACTTGTCGCCTATTGTGCTTGTATCACTTGTGTTATGCTTGTGGGCTTGACACTCCTGGTATGCAGTGTGAATTGCGTGTTTGCAATCCACCATTACTAGACATGTACTCATTTATTTCTTAATACGACATTAAGCAGATTATGATAGAAAAAGGAAACAAAGAGAACTCCAGTGCATGTACAGCTTGACTGCAGGGAATGCTACAGAGCAAAGGCAGTGCTAGGGCTGCCCTATGTGCATGCAGCCACTGCTTTATTTTGTAAGAATGGGAGATGAGTTATAATTGGACATTTATTCACTATAAACAGAAACGGTTCACATAATAAAGATAAATAAGTTTTACTGGTGGGCAAGCAACAACTTGTGATGTCCCATTTCAGTAAAAATGCTCACTTGTACTTTCTCAATTCCTATGAAAGAAGGAGGAAAACCCTAAAGTACAGGTATTTCTGCATTTCAGGAGTGTTGGTTGTATTTTGTGAATTTCCATGGATAATATGGTTGGTTGTTGCCAAAATGCCTTACATCAAAACGTAATAATACCGGACAGTAAAAGCTAGGCGAGCAGAGGGATCCAGCAGTGGTACAAATGTTACTGTTTAGTAAGTTACAAGGGGGGCGGGGGGGGGGAGGAACATGTGCTAAGCTGTGCTAAGGATTTGGCTACTTCACTTCTATGTTTATACTGGGAAGAAGTGCTTTGAAAAATCTGGCCCTACTTGTTTATTTCAACTATGATGAATATCCAATGTTTTCCTAGAAATTCATACAACCTTCAGAACTAGCTCATCATTTGGGTCACTCTAATGTTTTAGAGCTGGAAACTGGTAAGAAACCAACAAATGTAATCAGCATTGAAAGAGCACCTTTTGCCTTCAAGTGCAATATTGGTAATAATGTTTTTTTAGCTCCTCTCTGGGTGGAGAGACATTTACCTCATAATGCCTAATTATAAAGCCTGCAGTCAATTATTAACACTTACATTATGTTGCAAAGCTCATCGAGAAGACAAAAGGAGCAACCAGCTTGTTCAAGTGCAGTGCCAGAAGCAATTCAATTGGCATGTTCTCCCTACACTGAGTTTTGCTGTGAGTCATGCAGCTGTTCTGCAAGGCACCTGTCTATATCTCTGTTTGCCTTTTTACGAGGCACCTAGAAAAAAAGTACAAACCTCACGTAGGCAAAATTTTACCCATTGCTTCCAGTTGGACTGACCTGTGTGTAATTGAAGAAACAAGGCTTACACACACACACTGCAAGCCTTAAATAGCATGTCTATACAGCTTTGAATTTTAGCACATAATATATCACAACTATGCAGCCGATGTACTCGCCCACTCACCCACTACTGAAGGAAAAAGGCCAGTGATGCCCGTCAATAAATTCAGTGCTGTATTCACCAGGGTAGGGGCACTGCTTTGCTTTAGAGATCTGCCAAGATACAGTGCCCTGACCATGTATCCCACACTGGGAGCTCAAACACAGGTAGTAAAAAAAACACCACAGCAATGGAGAAAACCTCAAAGTAAAGGGATTTTAAGAAGTGAAAGCAGGTCTGTCTGGCAACAGAGCCGGGAACCCACCATGCAGATGAGGACAGGTGAAATTAAGGGCACGATACCCAGGACTCAAAACCAAGATCCCAAACCCAGAGCACACGTATGCGTTTGGAAACCTGAACTAACTGACACTATTTTCAGATGAGCCAAGCCCACAACAGATCCCATCAAAAGAAGGGACCACTTTGAGTTACACGGTATTGCTGAAAATCAGGTTGCTTACTGGCTTACCTTATCAGGGGCTTGCCTTCGTTTGTTACTGGCTTGACATTTTTGGCCTGGTCAACAGCATAGCTGTTCACATTGTGCCAGCCAACATGTTGCAAGCCCTGCCTTGAAGCAATCACTTGTAAGGCACAAGAGACAATTTCGCTGCCCTGCTCATTTACTAGGACTCAGTTGCCCTAGTTGTTTGCATTACTAAGAAAAAGCATCAATTAGTAACAATTAAAGTGTTATATCTTGTCCCAACCACATAGAGCTGCAAAAATAGTTGTTTGTGCCACATTTAGGAGAACAGCATTCAGGCTTCCATGTAAACAAGAACAAGTTCAACTTGAATACGCATTGCCTACCTGTAAAATGGAACTTGCTATTTAATTGAAGCTTGCCTAACTTAAAAGAGAAAACTAACATTTAAATTAAAATCACAGCAATCTATTGAAACGTGGCTTAGGGATTCCATCTTTCAGAACAGAAGAGGGCTCTGTTCTCCAACTGGACGAGCAACTTCGTTAATACAGTTATTTTGCATATTTAGTAAACTGAATAACCTTAAAACACACTTAAATTATTGGTCTTAATTTCTGACTAATGAGAATAGTGACTTGCAGTTATTATTTAAGATTAATAACTTACCAGTAAATAACTTTTTACTCCTCAACATATATGTTTGAGCAAACATGGAAAGAAAAGGGGAATAAGCAAGAACAAGAAACCATCTTTATTTTGGTAATTGTTTATATGCAATAGACAAAGGCCAGGATTTCTAAGGGAGTTCAGTGCCCAAAGCCCATGGATCTATTTGGCAACCATCTAAACGATTGCAGGTTCATAGTTAACCGCAGAGTGAATATGACCACTTATCTCTGAGGGATTCAGAGATTCCTACAGAAAAGCGTGCTCACTTTGCCACATCTCTAAATAATATCAGTGTCACTGCATCAGAAGAATTAATCTTGTGTCCACTGCCTCATTTCATTTTAGGCACAGACATCAGTGTTTATAGTAAAAGGAAAACAACAGGCAGAACTCTGTGAAATAAATGGACCAGACATTATATTGAAGTAGTTCAAGCAAGGCAAACAAATGCATTATTAGTGGATATTATGCATTTTCAGTGTGGACAGGGCCAGAGATGGCTGCAAAATTAAAGATGAGAAATGCATTTTAGAAATCTGATGCAGCTTTATCCAATTACATCATTTTTCACAGGCATTGATTCCCACAAGAAACTTGATTTTCTTTAAAGGTTTCCACCCGTGATTTTCTCTGTCAATACTGCTAGCTTCAAAGGCAAACTGCATGTTCCATCCTCTATTATACCAAGTTCCCACATCTTGCTTGTGTAAGTTGTTTTTTTCACACAAAGAAGGCAAGGTAGAGATTATCTTAAATGGGGTATGAAGGGATGAGAGGATTGTAAACATTAAAAAAATTAAGGAAAATTATGTGCTCCAGTACTAATAACTCATTCTTGGACATGCATTTGAAGCACAGCTTTCTGCAATGTACCAGGGAGCAGAGGAAGCATTTTCCCCACTGTACTTCGCACATTTTAGTAACAACTTCCTCGAAAAGAGAGAGAATGACAAAGTTCTCAGCTGCATCAGAAACAGGGAGCTCACCTAGTTCAGTGTTATTTAGGGTAACAACAGTGCATGCACGCAAATGAAGGATCTCTGGCAAGTTTCAGTAGGTCACCAACCTGAGCAGCTGAGAGGAATGTCACAGAGTGCATCTATCCTGCAGTGCAGACAGAAGTGGGGATAGTAGCTCTACTCTAATACTCTTTAATTACGTTAAAAACCATGAAGGCCTGAGGTACTGGGGTGAAATAGGAATGAGAACAGTGTACAGCAGATTCAGTCATGTTCCCAAAAAAACGTACCCAAAAGGAAATGCAGGAGTTTCCTGAAAGATGGCAAAACATAAGCTTTGGGCTCAGCAGGCAAGTCATGCTCTTGTGTGGTTACATAGTGCACACAACCTAAAACATCTCCCCACTAACCTTCCAATATTCTCACCTTTCTCTCAACAGGAATTACCTCCCTAGAGTTATGCACCCCTGCAGAGTAGCAAAACACAGCTTAGATACAGGTGATTCAATTCTTATTCCTTCAATAGGGGAGAGTAACCTGGTAGAGACAAGACAAAGGCTTTGTACCTCTAATTGTCCCTGTCACCCAACCCTTCCCTCCCTACTTATGTCCATTGGACCTGTCCTCACATCCATGACTTCCCCCCATCAACCACACCTTAATTCTGACCATGAGGACAGACAGAGGTCCACACCTCACAGCATACTTAGAACTCCTCCATCTGGCGTCCTGCAGCCCGAGGTGGGATCTGCATGAGGAACAATGTACCAGTTCTGTAGCTCGCATCCAAGCTGATACAGTTTTTAGCATTATTTTTCTTCCTGACCTACACTCATGTCCCAGCTGCAATCAAGGTCTCACTACAGTAAGGGCAGCCCAAATCACTGGCAACCTCAGCAGGCAAGGCAGAGAAAGGGAAAAACAAGAATTGAGTGAGGAAATTAATTAAATCAACTTATCTGGGTCATCTAAGAATTCAGGCCAGGATGAGTTCCTGCTTAATTCCTTCATCACAAGCATGTCCTTGCAAAATATTAATTTTAAAATATATTTCAGTCCCTCCCATTTCAGTCAGCCACTCCAGACTGTTGCAAACACTGAAATGTACCACCTTGTGCCAAACTAATGGCATCAAAGTGGAGGAATGTCAGATCTCCACTGTATTTCCCAATGTACAGATGCATGACCTGTTCCATTCCCCCAAGGTGCTGTTGTGGCTCCTAAAGTACAAAAAAACCCTGACTGCTATATACATTGAGATGAAACATTCCTCAACCATCCAGGTCAGACACTCATCTGCATGTCTCCCACAGAAGACTTGATAAAGCAGTGAGAATCTGTCTCCCAGGTTCTGCAATTTGTATTTGTAAGGAGCTTCAGCAACTCCAGATGCCAGATAAATAGAAACAATAACAGTTGACTTGTTGATCAAAACCAATTCATGACTCATTGTTCGTGATCAAAACCCTTGGCTGTGCAACAGGTGGGAATACTTCCTACTCACTTTGAACACTGCCAGTGATCTTGCAACCAGCTTCTTTCTGACGTCAGAAGTACATTCACAAAAATATATTTTGGGAGACTTCCAACCTACCTGACAAAGGGAAATAGTCTGGCAAGCTGCTCTACACTTTGCTTATTAGGGATCCAGGCTGTAAGGTGACTCTACTTCTAACCAAGAAACCCTGGGGAAAAAAAATTCAGCCTTGTAGGAGATCTCTTTGGTGCCAGAACTATACAGAGGACAAATTGCAACACCTTCTTCTTTCAGTGCCAGTGGAAGAGCAAGTCCTAATGTGGGTATTTCCAAGTCACCTGACTTTGATATCTCATTTTGCTGGCCCTTGCACTGCTGTGCAGAGAAGCTAGGACTTAGTTTGCTTGATTGTCCACTGAAAAATATTTGGCCTTCCAATGGGGTTTGCACACAAGTGCAGAGAGATCTCTATCACCTCCTATTTTCTATCAAAGCTATAGTGGATGTCTAGAGATACCACTGTCCTTGACCAGGGGACTGTGAAGTCTAGCTAAATAAGAAAGGAGGGACTTTACAAATGTATTTTTGCAGCCTTATGTAAAGAGCATCTACCATTTAGTGATGGTACAAAGCAGAGACAATATTATTTTGTTTTCCTTTGTTTTGCACACTTGCTATTTTTTCACATCTGTATTATCAAGCTTCTCACTCTCTTTGAGAAAAACTAAACTAGTAAAACATTGTCAGCTTAGATTTTATCCTCTCTTTATTCCCAATCCACAGGAATGAAGAGACGAAGCAAGTTCTACCCCTCATCTGGCAGACTACCTAGTTTTGTACTGCTGCCCTGAACTGCAGCTGAAGATCCCAAGTGCTGCACTCAAATTGCAGGAGTTTGTTGGAGCTGATCCTCAAAGCAAATGCTTTTGAGTGAAGTACAAGTTGAGACATGGTGCTGAACAACAAGATGATTAGATCCAGGGAGGAAGACTTAAGGAGGTTCTCCTTATCAGACCATCCTAGCATGCAATGTAAATAAGTGCCTAACCTGGATTCGTTTAACTAGGTAGCTATGCTTAGCTAAACCAGGCTATATCATGGCCCCTAAATTAGAATCTTTTGATAAGGTGATTACAATGAACAGGTTAATGATTTTTTACAAGCCATTATGAAAATGTTCTGAGATTGCCTCAAGATAAACAAGGATTCCAGCTGGCAAAACCTACAATGAGGCAAGATTTAGAAAGGTGCTGCAGAGCATGGAAAAAATCTAGGACTTCTTAGCTTTCCTTGGTTTAAATACTAATGTTGGATAGGCTATTTCAGGAGGGGAGACAGAAGTAGGAAATGCAAAACCTAGATCCTTCTCTGGACTTCCAGGATCTGCTGAAAATTGTCACTTCTCCCAGGTGTCAGGAAGACCACGAGCTTTATAAATTGAGACCTGCATCTGCTCTAAAAGCACAGGAGTGCTCCACTCTATATTCTATACTCTTCACTTGACTCAACCTGGTTTTCTTAAATGGCAGCACCAACAGGAGCTTGCCTAAGACTCGTAGCACTGCTGTAATCCTATTAGCAAAGAAAGATCCAAATAGAACCTTTTTTTATTGTCATCTCCTAGAAATGGCAAGGTATTGTTTATGTTTGTGTCATGTGTAACAGTTGCGCAATGCTAGTGCTGTAGTGAGTAGTAGACCTATGTAGTCAGTGTTTTATGGTTAGGCTGGAAAAGCCAAGAAAAGCAACACGAAGTTTACCATACAACTTTATCAAAGTAACACAGAGATGCCATCTTTTACTGAGACCAAGTATTTAATGAAAACATTGTGATTTAATTATATCAGCTAATTTTTTTAACTAGCAACTAGTGCATTGCTGTAACAGCCCTGGTGCAGCCCAAGGGCAACTAAAACAGAGTTTTGAGTCACTTCCCACATTAACCAGACTGAATAAAAGCAGCTAATCAGATAACTTGATGAGAAGATCACAGTCCTTTTCTAACAAGCATTTTCGTACTCCTTCCAATTTTATAGCCTTATGTAAGGCACCAAACAAAACTGAAGCCTCAAAATTCACTAAATCATGACCTGACTGTCTTTAAAAAAACCTAAAACACAAAAAAACAAAAAAACCCTCTTTGAATCTCTAGTTGATGCTCACACACTATTTCTATCTGGGAGGAATTACATGTGCACTTTTCTGAAGAAGAACTACTGGCATATAAACAACACTACAGAGAAATGGTGATTGTCTGCCCAAAGGATGTCACCTGTCATCCTGAGACATTCCAATGGGGAAGACTTGTTGGCCCATCAAGAAACAACGGGTATGTGACAGCTCATATTTGAGTTTCACTGCATTGCAGCAATGCAATGTGCCCAGTTCAAGCACCAAGAGGCAGAACAAGATGTTGCTCCTGGTCATTTCTGAGTGGGAGGAAGTCTGGATCCATCCAGCATAGAATCTGCCCAGGTTTCTTGTTCTTTCAACACAGCCATCTAGCCTCTGCAGATCTCTGCTGGTTTAAGTAGTCTAATGTAGAAAAGCAAGCAGCAAGTACCCACCCATGTGCTGTACTGTCACCCTTGTGCTAGGAGTAAGCAGAAGGTCTGCAAAAACAAATGGAAAAAGCATCTGCCCCTTCCTTTCAAGAATGAGTTGCTAGTTGAAAAGTCTGACACCCAGAAAAAATGCTGACTACGTATAACTGAAGCCAAGTCAGAGATAAAAATCTAAGCCTGCACAAAAATTCTCTAACAGATCAGAAGTGTAGAAGAGGAGGGAAACCCGTCTTTTGGTGTCTGATGGTAATTCACTAAATCAAAAAGATAGTGCTGTTAATGTTCATATCCTGCAGATGCAGGTCTGCTTTGCAAAGAATGGGCTAGATCTCCAGCTGAGAAGTCACACATTTTCTTTTCTTTCACTTTCCCCTGAGGAATTTGCAAGGATTTTGATCCTCCCACCAAACATTATTTCTTCAGTGCATTGGCTGTTTCCTCACTCTCATCCAAGCATAGCTTCTACAGTTTCAGGCTCCTCAGAGAAGCAAAGACCTAGGGAGCATGTTTGTGTTGCCGTGTACCGAAACACTGTGGTGAGACTCCTACTCTTTACCCCGGTAGCAGCACAAGGTTGGTACTGCAGTTTGGAGGGAGGCTAAGGCTGCGCTGCAAGGCTACAAAGCCACTGCTCCTGTTCATCCATATTTAAGACATATTTAAGACTTAGGTGGGGTTTATACGTTGCCACCGATTTTGTTCTAACTTAATGAGCAGGGAAGACTGTCATTCAGACTCAGTAACAGCCATCATCAGAAGGGAAAAATCAAGTCCCACCAATCAGAAAAGGGCAAGAACTACCTTTAAGAGAGATTTAATATACTTACTTGAGATGGTAGAAGATCTGACACTTATTCGCAGGGGCCCTGTGTATTTTTTCAGGCCCCTCCGTAAGATCCTTTCAACTCTTTCTCGCAATGCTTCTCTAGAATCCGTGGAGGAGAACCAGAATGTGAGCAAAGCCTCTGCCATCACACCATCAGCATCTGGGCTATAAACCAACGAAACAGTCTGGTTACCTTCAGCCCATTTCTGCATTTCTTAGTTTTTATCTTAGCTACTCCAGCAATGGCAACGTAACAAAGGATTAGATATATTATTTAACATTTTGTACATTTTTTGAGAGGAGGAATTGCCAAAAGAAATCCAAGCAAATGCTGAATGGTCAAACGCATCTTAGGCTAGAAGAAGGCATGATGCTTTCTGTGAACAAATGGCCAGACCAATGTTATAATGAAGCCTAAAAGCAGTCACTGGCCCCATGCTTGGGACACAAGAGCAGGAGAGAAAGAACAGATCTGATTGCAATGAAAAGCTGGATACACAGCACTTCAGAAACATCAGGTAGCTAGTTAATGGTATCTAGACAGACCTTTCCAGGGCCCTGTACATACACAGAATAAAAACTTCTAATCATCATCAAAAAGGTACTTGAGCAAAGGGGAGAAACCACAAAACCCAATTCCACCACTGCAACCTCTTGGGAGAATGTGACTAATAACCTCACGTTATGCAACAATAAATGAAACTCAGCAGCATAGCCACAATCTACTTATCACAGTCCAAGAGATGGACCATAAAAGGGGCCTTTAACATCTCACTGAAAAGTACAAGCGGCACCCACACTGGGACAAACAATTCTACAGTTTTGATGCAAGATCAGAAGAAAGAAAAGGAAGAAAAATCTTCTAACAGACTGAATTCACCCAGTAGTAGTATTTATTTTTCCTTAAAGCATCAGATACTGCAAGAGACTGAATGCTAGACTACAAACACCAAAGTGGCTAATCTGGCATAGTAAATCTTGCTCTGTGCTTGCACATGGCTTATCCTTGGTCACTACACAGGGAAGATAAGAGCACGCACCGAGAAACTTCTCCCCCATGCCTCCTCATACCTAAGCCAAGAAGCAATGGTGCAACCCACAGGTGAAATCACAGTTACTTCATACAGGGGGCAAGCCAAAAGCAGGTTGCTGTGTCTTAAGCATCATTCAGATAGGAAAGGAAAAGAGAAGTTCTTCCAGTTATATCTCATGATCTTGGAAATTTGTAATTATATAGAGGAAAAATAAGAAAACTAAAAATAGAAGGCAAGTAGCTTATACAGAATTAATGCAATCAGGCTATGATCTTTGAAAGGAACATGGACCAAAATGAAACAGACATTCCTACTATCACCAGTGAAGGGCAAATAAAAGGCCATGTGTTATGAGCACATCAAGGCATGCTGAGTGTTTCGTAGCTCAGTGGAAAGACATGTTCCTTGCCTCAAGGATCTCGTAATTGAGACCAAGTAGCTATACGTGAACTTTCTAACAGGCTGTTTTTCCCCTTTGTGCCAACTTCAGCGTGATTGCCACTCCGTTTATTTTCCAGATATTATCTGATCCAACTGTGGGTGTTGTTCTGCATTTCTGAGGTGTTCCCTCACCTCTCCCCCCACTCCTCTTCCTGTGCTGTGCCACACTGGAATTACCGTATCAACTCTTGCAAGCACACCACACCTCTCAAAACCCTCAGGTAGAGTACAGCCTGCCTTGAATCACTCACTTTATAGCAAAGGTCCAGAGCCAAAGGCACCGAGTCAAGATTTGTTTTGTTTTTCTCAGTGAGCAGTGGGCATTATTACTAATGCGTTGTTTATACTGAGCCAAAAAATATGCACAGTATGTTCCAAGCAAATGCACAGAAATGACCCTGCTTAAAAGAGCTTGCAGTCTGAGCACTTAAAGAGGCATAAAGCTTGTATAATTGAAAAAGCAAACAAGCTTTGGCACATACAAGTCTTGCATCCAACACAGCAAGCATCAGGGCAAATACTTCAGTCTGTCCTTGGAAACAAGATGTAATGAAAAATATTACTTCTCCCTACAGACTGGGCTCTTGGATCCTTAAATCACCTCATCTAGACCTATAACACCATAGCCAGTATTGAAAAATATTCCTAAAGCTGCATTCAAATGACAACTTGTGTGATTTGCCTAACTGGGGATTAAGCTAAGGTAGAGCAGGAGACAGGATGTCACAAACCGTAGAAGAACAATGAGAAATATATTCACAAGAATAAGATCTTGAGGCTGCTATCATTAGTCTTGCAGCTTTAGCACATGACTATGAAGACATTCAAGGGTTACTTGCAAAGCAATGGGCACTGTCACTTGGGAGCCAGACCTTAGTATTACAATAGAGAGTTCCTTAAAAAGGTCATTTTCAGCACTCAGTGGTCAAAAAAAAATCAAATAAAACATTGTCAAATGAACAAAGAATAAAAGAGAAAAAAAAAACAAAACAAAACAAAACCAAACAAGACAAAAAAAACCAAAACCAAAACCAAAACATTGCTCAATGATAATCCCAACCACAGGTTTGACCCCTTCATCGTATCCTAGCATATCACTATCCAGGGACAGGAGGCCTGAAAGAGATATCAGGCAGGGTGACAAGGTGACAAGGAACAGTTCCTGCAAAGAATGGCTGAGCAGGCTGGGACTTTCAACTGAAAAAAAGAGTAAAGCATATTGGGTACAGGATAGAAAAGGGATATGATGGGAGTGTCCGATACCACTAATTGCATGGAGAGGAGGGATAGAGATCAACTTTTCATCACCTCTTCCAGCACAAGAACTAGGGGCCACTGAATGATCCAAAGAAGGTGGCTCTTCACAAGTAACTCCTTACTAAAGGACTGAGGTGCACAAATTTCAAGAGTCCAGGAGAGACTGGACAAGTCCTTGGAAAATAACTCTACCAGGAGCTGCTAAACAAACCACCACTTCAGGAAATCCCAAGTGGTAAATAGCTGGAGGTAGGGAGCATACCAAGAAGCAGTTATCATACATGTCTGTTGTGCTGCTACTGTTCCCTGGGCACCTACTTATGCCCATTCTTAGAGACGCAGAGGTGACAAGTGGTACCTTCTGAATCAGCGCAGCCCTGCTTGGGTTTTATTTGACAAGCCCAGCACAGTAGCAATACTAGAAGTAAAATTACAATCTGCATTATAGTGAAGGTTTTATTTTTAGATAGCTCAAGTTATAGCTACTTTATTAGCTAAAGCTTGCTCAAGATCCGAACACAAACTTGTACAGAATTTGGACCGACTGAAGTTTATCTTCTGTATCAAGATCCAAAGGAATGCATGGTTCAGAATAAGATTATGCTCAATTGGGGATTATGCTCTGGTCTTACATAAAATACACTCTACTGAATCAGATCAAATGGCTCTCTAGCTAGGCTTGGTATGCATTTCATTTTATTTCAGCTGCGTGCATTTATTATAATCTCACATACCTCACTCTGATTAAGCGTGAACGGATGTATTTTTTCTTTAAAATGGAATTGTAAAATGTCTTGTCGATCTGTTGAAAAAAGAAAAATATAAGATAACAACAAAAAAGGAGGGAAATGGACATATTGCTGGAAGGAGCATTCAGAAAACAGCATTCAGTTACAAACTCACAGTTTACAGAGCCAAGAAACATAATCCAGTGCAGCCTCTAGATGGCATTTGCCAGAGACTTTTCCTAACTGTTTCCCATTTGGCTTGAGACACATCATAAAAAGTTAACTTGTTTTTCTAAATATCCTATGACTACATCAGTGTGCCACTATAGTGCTGCCCCGTCCAGGCATAATGAGGGATATTTATAAACATCCTTGAAAGACACTGCTGCAATCTCCCAAAGAACAGCCTCCTAAAGATGGCCTACAGAAAGAATGCAGCACGCTGTGGTCTGCAGTGCAGTGAGCCTCTCTTGTAGGGGTCCTTTCTGATACAGCATTTATCCTTGGTCCTATAAAAATTTATAGCAAAACTACCAGTGATCTCAGATTATACCTCTCAAACACCCTTGTGATTTGCCACGTGCTAGGGGAACTGTCAAGCAATTCTCATCAGAAACTGGAAATCTAGGACTCATAAGGAATCAATCCCCAAATGACATCTTTGCTGGTGCCTGCTTAACCACATCCTGCTTTAGGCTGAATGTTGTCTCAAGATTACATGATCAGTCTGAGACAGCGCAGTGTATATATGGCATGGTGTGAAATTCTACCCGGAATGGCTCAGGATCACTGAAGTATTGAGAAATAGCAAAGTCACTACTGAGTTATGCAGTTCCTCCTATCAGCAAGACCCAAGTAAATCAAACATATCCTGTAAACAACAAATGCATTACAGGAAAAACTATGTAGAAATGCTTTAACAAAATCATGCAAGTTGTCTTTTCTGTAGTTTTTAGCCCATAAAGGCTGTCTGATTTAGTCAAGTCTCCAGATTTTCTGTCTTCCAAAGGAAAGAAAAAAGTAATGGTTCTCAAACTTCTAGTATGTTGAAATCTTTCAGATACAGAAACAAGCATGTAAGCATGAAATCTGGGGGTGATTCCCCCAAAGAACACAAAGCACCTCTTTCCAGCCATGGCTGTCATAAGATGAAGCCTCATGTCATTACACAGTGATACTGAAGCAGAATAATTTTAAGATGTAAACTGTACATTTTATTATTTTACGGTGATTTTAACATACATAAGGAAAAAAATAAAAGATCTTAATGGTTGTACATTGAGCTGATCTTTTATCTTGCTGTTACTGGCAGTTATCTGGAATTACTTTGACATTTGGAACAGACAGAATTCTACAGAAAAAAATATATCAACGGCGACAAGCTACCGTGTATATATGCAGAATGTGCTTTATCCTGTCACTTCACAGATTGCCAGCTGCTACCACTGCATTTTATGGGACATACAGTTAGAAATCAAAAATAAAGTGTTTTGTGTCCTATAACTCTACAGTCTGTTCCACCACCACCACACTCCCCCCCTTGGTTATTGGAAGCATTTGCCCTCAGACAAAAAGTTATTTAATTTTTTTTTTAATGATAACATTTGCTTATTGTTTCTGTCATGGTGTTAACTGCTTCACTGATGATTGTGTAAGCAGAAGCATGTAGTTAAGCACCACTGCCAGCTTTGTGGCATGCAATGGCATTTGCTATCTTTAGCTGCACTGCCTCTGAGAACTTTTGAGATCTTTGGGACAGGGGCTTCTTTGCAAAGTGCTTTGCAAACAAAAGAGAGCCTTGAGCCGGGCTGAGGTACACCTCAAGCTTCTGCATTGCTAAAGAGTAAAGAGAACATAGGCTGACTAAGCTTGGGGCTGAAAGAGGGCAAGAATTCACAATCCCTTGCAAGGGAGGGTTAAGTCAATATGACATTCCTGAGCCCTTTATCTCCTCCTGGCAACTGTGTTTTCAAGCTATCTGTACTGTCTCATCTCAGAGATTGCAAGTGTTTTTGCTACACCTTCCACTTGCATTTCTGCAGCAGATACAGGGTTCCTTACTTCTGTCACCCATCCTCTCCGTGTGTCTTTGCTACTGCCTGAGCAGCTCATGTGATTGTGTGTTTTGTACTCCCGACATGTTCAGCCTTCTCCTTTTCTCCTCATCCTGGACCACTTCCTAGATGTTCTATACAGTCTGATCAGAAACATCACATGCTGCAGCAAGGAAAGACTTCCCATGGCATCTGACAAAATAGAGTTACACACAGTGCTTTTTACGAAAAGAATCTAAGGAGTCCAAATGCAACTGAACTATCAGCAACAGACACTGTTTTCAGAAAATTCAACCCAAAAGGGTTGTTAGTTATTCTTACAGAGAGAACAGTAAGCATATGATTTAAAATTATACCAAAATTACTGGATTTGTATTATTTCCATTCTCTTTCACTATTTAATTTCTGAATGAGAAAGTAGTCACTTTTCTCTTCCTGTTATATACTGTCACTAACTTTATCTTCCTTAAGACTTGCCCTAGTACTACATCACCAGCAGATAAAAAAAAAACAACTGAAGAGCGATTTTGTTTCCAGTGATCCTTGCAGGGCCTTTAAAACCTTCAAACTTGACCTGGCATTTTTTACTTTTGTAATCTGCTGTATCTTATCAGGAAAGACATGCTGGCCAAACCTCTGCACTGTGGCTCCTATCCCTCACCTGCTGATGAATTTGTTTGACAGTCATGAATCTGTCCCAAATCTCCTCTTTCCTTCAACAATAATTTTGGTAACCTGAATTATTGACATTAATCTTTATATTCATACAGAGTTTATGTAAGAGGAAAAGATGTAGCAAGATGCCTTCAGATAATAACTTTCAAAGAGTAATGTTCTGTCTCATGCTTTTACTGTTCATCTTCTGGTAAAGCCTTTCACACACATATCAAACAGCAAACATTTCTCTCCAGCCTGCTTATAGCTTTCTTTTCAGCTTGAGTCACAACCCTGGAAGCAAAAGCAGCTAGAATTTGTATAGTAACTAGATGAGACCCGGTCCTGCCTGGGAAAAGCATCTACACTTATTTTAAGCATTTTGCTTTGATTATAGCCACTCAAACGTGACACTGTCGTGACCAGATTCCTTAAATTCACCACTGATTAAGTGCATCTCATTTGTTTTCCTGGCCCTTGTCTAGCAAATGCTTAATGGTGACAGTTAATGTTTGCTGACTAGTTTATCTTAATGCCATCTGGTATTTTCTAAATTTAATTTCATATCCTCTTTCCTTTTTACAAAACTTCTTTCCATGCAGTATAATTTTCTAAGAAAAACCAGACTTCAATCCTGAACACTGGTCCATCTCTGCCAATACAGTAACCAATACTGGCTAGTATCAAGATGCAATAAGAGGGCAAAACATTCCCAACTGTACAAACCCAGCCACACCGGAAATTCTTCCTTGTTCCCTGCAACCAGAAGTTGCTTTACACCTTGATGAACAAGACTTGTTTTCCTATCCTATCTTGAATAACTCCAGATCTCATCATTATCCTCTTTTTCTCGTGTCACACCATGGCCAACCCTCTGAGGCCTGTAAGCAACCTACTAAAATCTTCATGATTTCAGAGTCACCCAATATGCCCTGCCTCCCTTGGACCCAACAAAATCCCCAGGCTCTGGAAGTAGGCCACATGCGACAGGGAACCCATCGCTCCAGTGTAGGACGGGCCTGACATGAGCTGGGTTTATGCCCAGATGTGTAGCTGGGTCTGGAAGTGACCCAGGAAGGTTGGCTGTGTCAGCCCTTTGCTTTCTCCCACCACACACTGCTCTGCCACTGCATGCAGGGTAACATGATTTATCAGAAAGGTTATCTTAAATCTAGTTTGACAGAACTTTCCTCTGGAATATTTGCTGAACCCCTTAAATTACTTGCGTAGGATGTTCAAAAGCATTCAAGTAGGTTTGGGAGCACAAATCCTCTTGTTGCTCAACACTATTGCCTGTTGCCAATTTAGTCCTTCAGCAGCTATCCTCATACTACATTCTTCCTCTTGCCTCCCTAGCTCTTTAGGATGTAAAGCCTATTATTAGTGATTTTTAAAGCTTTTTGACTGTAAATATTAATTAGAACATACCACCTGGTTCAGTGACTCTCTCCAGTTTTGTGGCAATCACTCAATAGGAGTTACTACTAATCGGTTGTGTTAATTCTGTACCTAGCACCCAACTTGCTGGCCAATTTGCATCCAATTTACAGCTCAACCTGCTGAGACCCCCAGAGCTGACCATAATGCAAATCCAGTAGCAGCTCCTTTGAGAACCTGACATATCTCCTGCCCAGGTTTCAGCTGAGGGGTTAGTTGGGAACCCTACCAGAGATTAGAGGGAGAGAGGGCAGGGGGAAAAAGACAGGCAAGGGACAGCAAAAACTGAACCTGGCACTGTCCCAAACCAGGATGGGGACATCACACTCCGCTTAGAAACAGAGAGACCAATTACTCACAGCAGCGACAGCCCTACAGCCACAGTGCTTGCCCAAGGCAAAGAAAATGGACCTGAAGGAGAGCAAGTGTAATGATCCACAGGCCTTCAGCAAACCAGATCAGAAACTTTCCCATCAGAAACCACACATAGACAAAGACAGCATGTGTCACGGCAGGCAAGAGCAGTGTGATCCCATACATCTGCAAATGGTATCACAAACTCTTCAGAGTTTAAACTAACTGGACTGCTAAAGCTGGGTGGTGAGTAAGCACCACCTGACTTTGCACTAAAATAACGAGCTCCGCTGGGTGGTTCTTGGAGGTGTCGGTCACAAAAAGAGAAATAACTGACCTTTTACAGTAGTTCCTAAAAAGATTGGTCTTTCAGATGAAAGAAATTAAGAGGACTAATACATGGGATAGCGTCAGGATTTAAAGTACCATGCTTATGCCTAGTGCAACCAATTTCAAAGGCATGTAATGGCATAACAGTTTCATTATAGACATGTAATAGTGACACCTGGAATTAAGATCACCTGAGTATTCCCATTCCTACTCTCTCCTTTCAATTGTCCATAATTAGCTTCCTAAAACTTTCACACTGCCATTGAAATTTTGTCCGCTTAGGGAGATTTTCAAACTCTAGGAGAGAAAATCAAGTTTGGAGAGAAAACCATCTGGGCCAATATCCAGAGAAGGGCTTTTGTGTGGGGGTTCCTCCCCCTCCCCCAAAAGTATGCTCTTCCCAGGAAAATGACTCTGTGCCCTCTGTTTTTTAAGCAATACATTAGAGGTAAGGAGCTGAAATACAGGAGTGAATAGCTCTTAGGAAAAGAATAGTTTTATGAAATCTAAGGAAGATCAACAGTGGTGTAGTCAAGTTACAAATGCCCAGATACTATACCCAACCACGCAAGTTCGGTACTGAATTTGAATTCTCCCTTTTGACAACATCATGTTCTAAACAACCACTCTCTTGACCGGCCAGATTTTGATCTCAGTGACACCAGTTCACATCTTGAATCACTTCATTGATTTAATTACCTGTAAAGGGTGCAGTAATTCTGGATTGTGGGTCTATAATTAAGATAAGATTCTACCCTTAATCACACACACTGTCTATAACTGCCCTTTATTTAATTTTTAATTCCTTTTTCCAGCTCAGGTTCACATCTATTTTCCTTGTGCAGCTTTTATAGCCTTTCTTGCCACACACTGGATCCGAATTAAAGTTATTTATTTGGGGGGGAGGGGGTGTCTCATGATTTTTCTGGCTTTGCACATGCTTATTAGACCTTCTGCTTTGATGAACCAAGAAAAAAATGAAAAATAAAAATCAGCTTGTATGCCTATCACTTGAGAAAATTACATTGTATTAATAATTCAAATAATTAATACTTACTATAATAAGTCAAAGAATCAATGAAGTTGAAGGATCGCTGAATTTAAGCTAGAGAAAAAGTTGGATAATAGGAAAATTTTTAATAACTAACTGTTTCATCCTAGAAATTCATGCTATTTAGGTAGAGCATGCTGACAGTTTGAGATCTTACAGGTGAGGAAAAACACTAAGCTACAGCTTCAAGCGCTACACTGCACAACTCACACTGGCATTTAAAAGTACTTTGTATTTTCCTCAATATTTTTTTAGTTCCCTGTGCTACTGTGACTTGTGGAAACAGGAAAAATTGGAAACAAAAGTTAAAACAAGAAAGCATCTCAGTTTTTAAATCAATGCAGTATATGCTTATGCCACTGGTCTTTTTCTTCTTTTGACTTCAACAGGAATTTCTGAAAAAGGTATCACAAGTGAGATACAAGTGCTTTCTGTGAGTTATTTCCTCTCTCAGTGTACAGCGTTTCACCTATATTGTTAAATCCACACTTGTATATATATGCACTGTCAGTCGAGTGTGCTGTCAACCTCTAAATCCAGATCTAAATAAACAAGTCACCACACTGTCATCTTGGCCAGTGTTACATTGCCACGTTTCCCAGTTGGCTGAACTACCGTGGAAAGATTCTTTCTGCTTTGTTTCTAGCCCCAGTAACCCATAGAGGGCACTCGTATTGTACCATGCTAGTCCAAGGACAATGCTTCCTATTTGAGAGAACCATTCCCTTAAAATAAAGCTTTTAAAGCAGAAGTTGTCAAATGCCCTAAATTTATTTTAGGATTTTTTTCTCAAAATGCTCCTTAAACACCTTTTTTACATAGATAAGACTTTTTTCCATTTTACAACATTATTTTGCATAACAAGAAAAAAAGGGACAGTATTATCAAAAAGTCACTAAAAAGCTTCATTTAAAAAGCTTCATTTTTCTGGCTTTTGTACTATAGATGCAATTCTAAATAAAAATGCCTTCAGTGAAGAACAAGAAAAACTTTCACTGAAAGTTCCATTCTTTTCACCTCATATCGGTACTAAGCAAGTACTTGAGGGAGCACATACAGAGCCTAGGAATGCTTAGGTTTAAATATAGGTTTTAAATTTTGGGATCCATATCTGAAAACACTACCAAATCTCTTTTGAAACTTATTACAACCAGGAACATTCTTACTCAGTTTGGTCTGGGTGATGCAAGAGTCTGAAAAGTCCTTGGAAAGATTTGGCTGCTGCAGCTACCATAATTTCTCTTTCTGTGATCTGTCCAATTTATCTTCAATTTTCTTTTGTTTCAGGGGCTGAGAGGAGAAAAGAAGTGTTTTGTGGGGGGTGGGGAGGAGCAGCACACATACAGCAGATGAAGCTACATGATACTTGTAGATACTTGTACTTTTCAACTTGCTGTAAAAAAAAGTCCTGTTAGACTCCCTTGAACTTCAGCACACGCCCATTTCTTGGGGCACATTCAATTATCACCTTTAAATTAGTCCTCACAGTCTGGTCTCCCAGAGCAAATAGTCTTTAGGAGTATTTCAAAAACCTGCTGCCTTGGGGATCTGCTCCTACTGAATTAACCTCCTGACCCAAGGACCATAAGGCACTGATCGAGCAAGCCACACATTTCTGAGTTTTACCTTAGCACCCACATGGAAGGTGTGACAAATACACCTCGTGTACAGTTTCAGCCAGCTTTGCAGTTAGCTCTTGGCTCTGAAGTCATTTGTATTGCACCTCTCTCTCTCTCCCAGATACACACACACACTTCTGCTCCCCAGGAAGACTTGAGTCACATCTGACCCTAAAGAGGCCAAGTGTCACAAAACAGCAGTGTGATCTACTCACTCACTGCTTCTGGTCTTTTCAACTAGGCTTCCTTTAAATTGAACTCAGATGGAAACCTTAGCCTGTACTTCAGGCTTACTTGACAGTAACCTATTCACAACTCAAATCATACAAGGTACTTCCTGATATTGGGATGACTGCAAGCTTATCACTGGGTATAAAGCAGAGTCCTTCAGTTACAAGCATCCTGTTGAAGGCTAACCCATCCACCAAACAAGGTTATCAGGTGTTAAAGCTCTGCTTTCCATGGAAGCATAAGTAAGTGTCTACATGGAAGTTAAGAGAGAACAAACACAAAGAAACTCAAGTACTGTGATGAGGGTGAATAAAATCTGAGTGTGCCAAAGGAACTAGGTGGTTCCTTTTCTGATTACCCATAGACACTTGAAAAATTCTTTCCTATCTGGGGATCTCTTCTCAGGTGCTGAAGTGGCTTGATGGATTTGGCCTTTCAACTCTCTCCAACTCAGTTCCCTGTCTACACAGAAGAGACATCAGTGCCTGGGGGCTGGGAAACTGTGGGGTGCTTTGGTCATAATTGAATTGTGCTGAAGCAGCTACAAATCTGCACCACTGAGGGTGCAGAGGACAAAGTGAGCTCCAGTTGGCACCCCACTGGTGTCTTTCATGGTAGTGGCCCAGAGGGCAGCTAAGCAGATGCATTGGATTCAGATAACAAGCCCTGTTTGTGAGCCACAAAGTGGCAGAGACAGTGCAGAGCTGCAGAGAACTACTGAGTACCAAATGCTGCACTTGAAAGTCCTTGGGATCCTCACTCACCTTAGTGGCACAAAGAACAGGAGGTGGGGGGGAGGGAGGTGCACGGCACCTGCCTGCACCTCCGCTTCTGCCCTCTCGTAGCAAGAGAAATGTGTTAACAACCTCTAAAATCATCATCTTCCAAGGGAGAAAACTGCCTCCTTCCTTACCAGCTCCAGTACAGGGACTCATCAGCAAGTCCTTAAACCAAACAATAACAGGCACAGTCATCAGAACTATTCTGCAGCATTTTCCTGTGGTATCGCAAGTGCCTCTGCAATGCCCAGTAGAGACACTATTTCTAAACTAAACCCACACTAATTCAATTCTATCAGATAGGACAAACTTCAAGAGCTGTATTCATTCAAAACTTTCCCCAACATCTGAATGTAAGGACATAGAAGATTCTGTTATCACTCGAAGACACTGAAGCAAGATGTTTGTTTCTAAAAGAGATGTCCTGACACACAATACTGAGTCCTGAGACAAGAATTACTTGATGAAATTCCATGACTTCAATAGAAATATTGGGATAGGCAGTGGTTTCCCAGGGGAAGTACCCAGGTATCCTCTTAATACAATCCCCAGCCATTCTGCCCAGATCCAGCCAGCTAGTTCTGTGTTGGTTTCAGATGATGGAAGGACAAGGGAGAACCCAGATGCCTTGCAGATGATAGGATGACAGGGGAAGTACATGCCAGTCCATTCTGTGACTCAAGGCACTCACGGAGAGAAAACAAACACCTCGCCTCTCCCTCAGCCACCCAGTTAGCCAAGGAGGGAGCCACACTACACTCATACCTGAGGAGCATCCATCCACCCAACCCATGGCCTGGCTTACCATCACATGGGAGCAGGAGAGAGCAGGGGATAACGGTTGGGGCATAGGGGAGGGTACAGTGTCTAATCCAAGAGTCCACAAACACACATGGACTAGGACAGGGAGAAGCAGCCCAACAGCAAGGCTGGGAACAGCTCTGGCCAGAGGGGAAGGAGATAGGGAGATACTAGGTGCCTGGGAAAGGAGAAGGGTGGCATAGGCTGTCCTTGAAGAGGGGAAAGCCCACAACATCTACAAGAAAGTATCAGAAAGTTATCGTAGTGGTAAAAAGAGCAGACAGGTACATTTGCAAGTCACTGGTGGGCAGGGTAAAGGCTGGAGTCCGTTTCTATTGAGCAACCAGCCATATACTGAAGGGGTCACATGCTGTGGCTGCTTGGTATCCACTACTCTCTCACAGCTAGACACTTGCCAGCCTTCAGCTGAGACAATTCTTATTAAGATGGGCTCGATGAGGTACTCATTTCAAGCTCTCCTGAACACACACTTCCTTCTCTTGGGGTCAAAGATGACTTTCCACACTGGACACAAAGCCCCTCCACCCTTCTCCCTGCACACAAGGCAGTTAGTGCAGCTGCCCAGAGCAGGCAACTGGGATCATCCCAGTCACCCAGGTCTATATAGAGCTGGCTGTCTCAGCTCCCTCCACACTTCAGGGTGCCAGAGGGGCTGAAGAAGCAAAGCTTAGGCAGGGCCTTGGAAATCTCCCCCAGGATGCGGTTAGTAAAGAGGGTAGTTAGGGCCTCCAAGGCATTCTTGGGAACTCTGAAAAAATTAATGTATTTTGTGGGATAAGAAAAAAAATCCAAGTCTGGTGCTGGAGTTGGAGAAAACCAGTGGAAAAAAGTTGTACAGATCAGCCAAGCATTAAGTGAACCCACTATAAAATAGAAGCTCCTTGGGGAAGGAGCCATTAGGCTGTGACTGTGCCCTTTTTATCCAGTGCAAGAGGGGATGGTCTGGCATAGTGCATTTTAGCTTGTCAAGGGAAAAATGTCCAGCTAGAAAAATGAGGCGGTTCTCATGAGCTGGAACCTCTCTTTCCACAGTGGCATTCAGTTAGGTCTGCTTTTTCAAGAGAGCACAAAGGGAACTCTCACAGCCACTGTGAGGAGCAAAGACCTTTCATCATCTGTTCTTCAGTCCCCCAAGCTCCACCCCACAAGACATTTTCCAGACTTTCCAGTCAGCCCTGAGATGTTGACTGGTGCACCAGCTTCATCAGCTCTCTGGCATGATCTTGCTGCATTCCCTCCCACCTTCAATGAGATAAGAGAGTCGGAATGTCGTTCATACAATGGGTGTTACTACTCAACTCTGGAAACCAAAGCAAACATCAGGACATTTGCTGCCAGTCCCACAGAAGGCATGGGATGACTCCCCTATGGGAGCAAAAACATTTTTCCTGTTGAAACATCAGCTCAGAAAAGAGCTCCTTTCAGGGTTGTTCAGGGGACAAATGAAGGAGGCTTCATCAAGGAGGGATCAGAGAAGGGAGCGCTTGGCAGAGAGTTGCACTAACTCAGGTAATTTGAATGCTTCTGATTATCAGAGATGATTCACTTCTGTTCATTTTGCACCCAGTATTGTGAAAGACAGTTGCATTTATCTGCATTGAATCACTGTTTCACAACATGAGCTTAAGGTATTGTTACTACTACTACTATGGGAAGGCTTGGACATCCAAAACCCTGACACCAGCCACGGAAAGACTGCAAAGGATTTTGGTAAATCCAGACAAATCAGGAAATGTGATAAAAAACTCAACTCTCTCCTCCTCTATTAAAGAGATGCTGTGAAAACCCTGAAAATAAAAATGCAGATGTTCTGAGACAGCTGTCTGTCAAGAATTCAAGAGGATATTTCTGTCTCTGGAAAGACTGCTTTGATTTTTATCACCACAAGCTGAGTTTTGCTTGTAGACAATCACTTACAAGGAACATACTGTTATTCATTATTGTATGGAGTCACTTTAAATAAGCTTATGGACAATTCTCAATTTCACACATCCTTGTTAGATGGAACACCTGGAGCTAAAAACAAAAAAGTCAAGTTTATGGCAGGGACCATTTATATCAGCTGACCTAAAACTACAGCAAAGAACTCACCAAATTTGAGAGTGTGGGAGGTAGAAGTTAATGGCTGAATTAAAGACAGCTCTTAAGAAAAGTGACAGGAAAGAAAGAAAGGCAACACAGTTCTCCATAGGTTTGTTATGGTGTTACTTATCAGGAACAGTTAACATGCTCTGAAATAATGGTTCTCACTGCTCAACCAGCGCTGGCATTTACTATCGCTACTGTCAGAAGTGCTTAACACCTATAGAGGAGACAGGGTTTCTAAACCATTGGCTTCCATTCAAATATCTAAATTAACAGCCATGTTCAGAGGAAACCTGCCTGCATTGGACACTGAAAGAACTTCTTAGCTAAATAAGTTCTTTGGCAAAGGAGCCACATTTTTAAAAAATGAAGAGAGAATGGAGTGGGAGAAAGGGCTACAACTTTACTCCATGAAGCATTATCCCTCAGACTTCTCCCCAGCCCTTGCCTTTCTCCCCTCTCAGCAATACACAATGTCTTCTTGGTCAGGGAGAATATTCCCTCTCCAAGGTCCTATATCACAAGGTTAAAAGGCTGCAGTTATTAGGTAATAGTTGTAAAGTGGTAACACCTAAGTAAATGCAGTTTATATAAGACTCTATACATACAGATATGCACCAGGAGCAGATCTTGGGAAATATGGTATGGTCCCTGGAAGGCAAAGAGGGCAGAAAGGAAACAAGTACAGAAAAGAGGACAACTTGAATAAGATCTCCAAGGCTCTCAGCAGTGGAGCCAGGAAGAGATGCTAGCGCTGCCGAACACCTATATAACACCCTACTTCTCCAGAACAATGTTGATCACAGCTCACATTTTGTTGTGGACAAGTGGCATGGCCCTAAATTAAATGACAGTGGCGAGCAAAGCATTGATTGTCCTATTAACTGAGTATCTGTGCAAGGTTGCTAAACAGGAGGTAAAAGATATGCATCAGACTCTGATGAATGAAACACAAAAAGATACAAGCACAATCACGTGCTTATTGCTGTGAAGAGCTGAACTCTGTAATTATCATCTGTGGGGAAGTGTCTCAAAGAGAAAACGAGAAAGGAAATTGCAATGTGTCTATTTATTTCCATAGCTACTGTATGACTGAGAGCCACACAGCAGCCTCTGCTATTTGTAGGAGGGTTTCCCAACAAAACATACCAAAGGCGCAGGAAAAGGACTTATGTATAGTTTTCTCTACACAGAGCAACAGCCTGACAGGTAGAGTTCCCCACCCTGTAAAGGAGAGGGTGTAAAAGCTTGCTTTCCTTAGAGATAGTGGGGCGTAAACCACAAAGCCAGGCTCAGGGCAGGGAAAGAGAAGACACACACAAATGATCAGTGATATAGGAGGAAGCTGAGTTATTGTCAATATCTACTTCACCACTGCAGGGACAAAGAGAGGTGACGTGCTAGAACAAGCAGACTGGCAAGTGCCTGCAGGGTCTACCAGGTGTGATCATGACTCATGCTATCCATTTCCCAGGTCTGCTAACCATGGAGGCTCAGGGTACACCGGACATCTGTGGTCTAAGAATGTGCTGTTCCCATTAATGACTCTTGTATTATCACACAGTCCTTAATAACGGAAAAGCACAACGGTCCAAACTTACCAGTCTCTCAACCCTCTCGCTCAGGTCTCTAAACCTTCCTGAGGACTGTCTGGACAATTCATTACTGTACCGGATGTTGGTGATTTTTACACTGGCACTATAGTAGAACAGCTTCTGATCTGTAAGGGAAAGAAGAGGAACAGGCAATACTCAAAGCACCAAGACAAAAGAACTTTAGAGAAACACCTGGGGCTGACTGATATCCAGACATCTAGGGAGTGGATGAGCCTTCACCTGCATCCAACCCGTTCAAATACAGCAAACTCCCAGCATTGCATAGCACAAGCACAAAGGAAACGCACTAAACATAGGAACAGTGATATGTTACATAAAACTTACCATATGCCAGAAAATAAACTAGAAGACCAATGGTGATAGCTGCTGCCGCTGCAGTTCCAATAACAATTAGAGCAATTTTCCAGGGCTCAAGATGTCTTATTCTGATGGCTGGCTGATGAATTCTGGCGGAAAATAAGAACAACAAAGGAAGAAGATTAATAAGGGATCCATTGCTATTTAACCCCCCCCCCCCAATGAAGCTAAGTTTTTCTCTCTTAACATCAGGTGTTTCTTCCTAGCAGTATTAATTGACTTCTCACCCAACACCCTTGAAAATGAAATCATGACTCAAGACAATTTTGAAATAGATGTTTGGATATGCTGGAAGTCACAGAACACAGACAGGGTTTGAGGGTTTGGTTGGGTTTTTTTTAATTATTAGGGTCAAATTAAATAGAAGTCCCACTAAGCACTTTCTTATGTGACCCCTGACTGGAAATTTGCAAGAATAAAACTTATTTTTCAGCTAGGTGAACTTTCATACATCAATGTAGGCAGCTTTCAATTGGTTAAACAAATCATTTTTCACAGACACACCAGCATGCACCTTTGCTCCCAAAACTGTTTTGTGCAATAAAATTGGTAAAAAGCATTCCTTGCTTTGTATAGTACTCATCTATACATTATCTGAGCTGCTTAGTCCATTTCAGCCTGCAAAGCAGGGCTGGACAAAAAAGAGAAAGACATTTCAGAAGGCCAGCCTGTGCTTCCTATCTTACTCAGACTAAATCTAAAAGCAAAAGGCAAGCACTGCTTTAAGCAGTATTTGCTGAAGTGATGGATAGACAGGAAAGGGCAAGGACATGTGAGTGGACCAGGGAACATAGGTAGGGATACTTCTGTCTGCCATGCTCTTAATTACACAGGTACTAATCCAAATTAACTCAAGGAAAGTCAACAGTCAGTAGGTCAGTATTATAGTTAGACAAAAAACTGCCTGAAAAAGGTTGCTTACAGCAAATTCTGCCTTTGCCTATAAACTCAAATACATCTGAAGATCCTTAAAGCCATTTTCTATTACATTATCAGCCATTACAAAATACAGAACAGGAAGCCACAATTTTTGGCAGAGTCCTTCACTCTACAGAGCTGGCTACCTCACTCTGCAAACAAGCACACCTTCAAGTTAAGGCACAGCCTCCCCCCAGTAAAGCAGGCTACAGGGATCCTCTCCTGAGGGTATGAAGCATCTCAGTGAATTCCAACATTCATCACAAAGTACATATAGCTCACTTCTAGAACACATACCTCGTGAGCCATAAGTTTAAATACATTAAAATAAGTTGAAAATAATTGCAAGCTATCACTGCAGCTGTGTGCAAGAACGAGACAGCTAGCACACTGTGCACTGTACATAAATATTGAAGCAGGTTCTGATATTTCATTCTGATTTCATCGTAAAGCCTTACAATTACAGCCTTATTACTTTGACTTGGAAAAAACTGACTCAGGTTAAATATAGTGACATTTGATTGAGTGAAAATGGGAATACTCGTTTGTCACACATACGTGTTCTGACTTGTCCTGGATCTCCTAGCTAGTGTTTCCTTCACTCCTGCTATTCTCTAAAACAGCTATTAATTGACCTCTTGTTTCATCTGATTTGCTTCAAAATGCATCTGTGAATCCATAGCAGAAAAAAATAAAAGAGATAGAAATGAAACAGTCCTGTTAAGAGTTTCGAGATGAGCAGTTCCAAAGTTATTTCTGAGACTACTGTATGAAAGTTGCCTTAAAATTTTAACTGGAGAAATGAAAAATAGGCAGGTATAAGTAATCAGGACTCTACCTCATTAAGAAGAATATTTCTAAATAGTAGCTCTTATGTGAAACCATAAAGTCAGTGGCAAGTTCAGCTTTAATTTGTCACGTGGCTTCGTTGGGGTTTTTTTTCTGCCACTTCAGCTAGTAGTCCTTTGCATGGCTTATATGCTTTGCAAATGTTTCTACTATGTTTGAAATGAGACTAAGTTACAAGAAAAGCCAACAAAACAAACAAAAAACCCACATATAACTTGACAAAACTTACATTCATTCTTGTAGGAACTCTCATTTAAAAAGCAGTTGTCTTGATTAAGCTGCACGGAAGGAAAACCACTCAGAAGGTCCTTCAGCTATAATGATCCTGGCATAGTCCCAAACCAAAATTCCGGGTTTGAGAAGCCTATTTGAAAGGCTGAATGCCACCTCTACACCACAGCAGGTGAGTGAGAAGAAATTACTGCCTATCATATCAGTGAAAGAGCGGTTTCAGACCAGAAGTAACATGACTGGGACACAGTTAAATATAGAGTACTATATAATTTGAAACCTTTTCAGCATTCTTTTTTACATAGTATAACAGTTTTTTATAACTCTTACTCTTTATTTCTTCCCTTTTAAGTTCCATGTTATCATTTAGCAAACAGAAACCCCAGTCCACAACAGTTACCCACACACGTGACTTTCACTTAATTCATGAAACCTCTTTGAGAGCATCATTTAAAAGAGGTGCAGAGGGGACTCAGCATTAGCTTCTAAACTGAATTTCTTCAGACAAGAAGCTGTTTGATAAATACATCTTAGAAAGTCACTTAATAGCTGGAGGGAGCGGGGGAGGGGGGGCTGTTTTGGGACTTGGGATGTCTTCTTTTTCTTCGTTTTTTTCCTGAACAGCTTTCCCCCTTCCTTTTAAATAACAGCATGAAATGACTGTTAAGGTTTACTCTCCACTCTTAATTTGTTTTAAAAACAAAAATTCGTTTTCAAAACAAAGGTATTTTTGAGTAAAATGTCCTTGGATTGGCTGTATCATCTGGATACTTCCCCATTTGAATAGAAGTGCAGACTGAGCACACAAGGAGGATTTCAAATCCAGGTTTTCAAAGATAGGCGAGACAAAAGCACAAAGGTTGCTGGGCTGATACTTTTCCATTCCCATTAACTTTGAGCTTTATTGCTGCTTTGCTCTGTCTCCTAATGTTCACTCCTCAGAGATCATTTATTTCATCTGACAACATGTCCCATTGTATAAAGTTGGACAGTACTTACAGGGATTCAATACACACAAGAGAAGTAACTATCCCAGAACTGAAACAGCTTTGATCAACATGGTGACCCATCAGAGCTTGAATACTCTGCAGAGAGCTGATAAAAGTTCAACAGTGGGAATTTGTTTTCTCAGATCAAGAGCCAAGCAGTCCCTGCTAACTCCTTGGGAACTATCTGCTCAACAGAGAGGGAACAGGGAGTGTAACCTAGAAATGCACAGCAGGATTAAAAACAGTCCAGCTGAGAAGGTCAGTGAAATCCTCCAGAGTAGAAATGGAGATTTTAAGCCTGAACCAAATACCAGATGAAAGCCTCCCACTGACCTCCGTGGGCTTTCTGTCAGAGTCCCTTCTGCCTGCAGCCTACATGGTCCACCCCTCTACCCCAAAGACTCTGCTCTTTCCCAGACACCCAATGCCTGTGCAGTAATCTTAAATATGCTGCAATCAGGGACTGGATTTCATCTCTTGGCAGAAGACTGCCATGTCCCAGATTAAGGTTTGTCCAATTAGGAAGTGGAGTGAAATATTTGCTGGCAAAGAGAAACAACAAAAACTGATATAAAATTGCCCACACTGACGTAACAATTTTACTTGGTTGTCCTCCCTGTTTCCTAATAATTCCTAACACTGCCTTGGCTTTTCCAATTGGCATTCAGCTGGCATTTTCCTAGAAACACCCACTGAGACCTTTCCTCAGTGGTGGTAGGTGATTTGGAGCCCTGCATTCTGTACTTGGGTTCCCCCCATCATGAGCACAAAGAAGCCCCCCAGGAACCCTTTCCTCAGCAAGGAGCTCACACCAATAAACACAGAGCCGGAGGGATCGCTCGCCTTACTCATTTTACAAGGCAGACATAAGGACACAGCTAATTATGTCTGTTGACTTTTAGTAATAGAGGACTATCAAAGAAAAAAAAAAGTCAGTCTCAAAGAAAAATTTAAAATCTTAACTAATAGCCTAACTTGTATTTTTAAGGGCACCATTCAATAAACGTATCATAAACATCACATTAAATAGATCATGCATGCACTTGCCTCACTGCAGCCTGAAACTGTTAGTTTCCAAAAGAAATGAGTGTCTTTTACCTACTGGAATTTAGATTCACTTCTTGCAAAGAAGCAGAATTAAAACTGCCTTCTACAAGACAAACTGCCTGCTTCAGAGGAAAAGCCTCAAAGGTCTTCCTCACCAGGGCAGAAAGCACACTCTGACACCTGTGGGAACCCCTCCATGACCTGCAGTGAACTTCATATCAGAGATAACGTCTAGCTAAGTCAGCATGCACCATGCAAGAGAGCACAGGCTATGCTTTGGCATGCACGCACTGACAGTGTCTACTCAAGAAAGGTGCTGACAGGACAGCCTAACAGCCAAACCCAGAACAGTCATCTAGAGATGATCTCGTGTGGGCTATTAAATGTCCTTTGTTTTCAGTCCTATAAGAGAGGCATGGTTAGACAAATTTTCTCCACAATTTTAGAATATGTGTGGTACTTCTCTCTTATTAAGGTGCTTTAAGAAAAAAAAAAAACAAAACCAAACACAACCCCCCCCCCCAAAAAAAAAAAAAAAAACAAACAAACATAAAAAACACTGTATCAGCCTTAGCAGTGATGGTGTTTTAATCTGTTTACTGGTATATGAAATAGCACTGTAAAACAACTATACTTACATCACTCCTGAAGAGTTCTGCAGGTCTGATGAAACAGACCAGCCCTTCTGCCTTCGTGATAGTTTGTGTGCATCTCTGACAGTTTATATCCACTGAGAATCTGACCCACAGTATCCAGCTTTTCCTGTAGTTTGGAAGCTTATGTTTCTGGCTGAATAATAATATCTTTCATATTTTATACTTTATCTATAATAAACAATTGCTAGGTTGGGTAGATAAACAGTGAGATGCTGTAATCTAGCAATGTATTTTTACTGAACAGAGATGGACAAATTTCTTCATGGGAGAAATGCTGCTGAAATTAGAGAAGGCTCCTTAGACAAGAGGTTCAGCTGAGACACCGAAACCCCAGGCAATTCTCCAGTGGCAGAGAAAATGGACAATTCCCATGGTCAGTTCTGCATAAATTCTGCCCCCCTGTTATCACCACAGCTGTCCACAGATGACATGAAGTTTTCAGATTGTCTTGATCAGAAGCATGTCAAATTAAGCCATCCCAAGCTTTGTGTTAGCTCGACGTCAATCAGAATGAAGATCTCTGTGTAACCAGAAATACAGACGTGGAAGGAGTACGTGCTGGAAGTGATTTTAAAAGCTTATGCTGACCCAAAATGCCCAATCATAAAACTGTCTGTGAAAAAAATTAATAAAGTGAGGCACTTCTGCAACACCCTCTAACAGGAACAGCAGAGGCCAGAAAAGCTGCTGGCTTTACACTGGGGCTGGCTCAGTTAAGGAAGATGATTAGATTTTAAGGCTCAGGAAGAGGTCCTTTCTTATTCTGTTTTTCCTGTCTGAAATGGTCAGAAACTAAGTGAATGTGACAAGGAAACACAAATGGTACCAACTCCATATGAGTGAAATCAGGTGTGGTGTGTACCAGAATCAAAAGTATTTCACTAGAGTGTCCTGGAATCAGGATCTACTCAGGGGCAAACTGAGCAGAATAGGTTTCTGTTTGATACCGTGCAGGAGCCACATCTGCCTCCTGCAGTAATCAAGGTTAACTCCCACTAATGCCAATGGGACATGAGTGTCCTTGCACCAGGGCTGGTATCCATTTCCTGCTACACCTCAGCAGTCTGTAATTTACACTCATTTTGCCCACCTACTGCATGACAAATTGGTGCAAGTACCACTGCATTTCCACCTACATATTCACTTTTAGACTACCATATACAACACCAGCTCCTCTGTACCTCACCCTGCCAGGGCACAAGGTCTTCACAAGGAAGTTGTGGGTAGGACACTGCATTTGCTTCCCAGACTGCAGGACACAGCACAACAGAGGGACAAGACCAGCAAGGCTGTCTACTCCACCCAGTTTTCCTTAACAGCTTTGCTTCCTGAAGGATTTTATGGAGCACTCATTCCAGCTTAGCTTTAAATATTGTGAAGAGAGGCATCTTGGAACTGGATAAAGCTAATACCGAAGCACCGCTTTTATATCAGACTAAGGCACACTGCATGACGAGCTCAAACAGCAAGGCCTACAGCTCCATGCTTAGATCTACATCCCTGCCCAGCAAAGAACTCTGGACATTTAACAGGCTACACAGGGTCTTTGATTAAGACCAGGCAGGCTCCATCCCTTCCCAAGTGTGTAAATATTTCATTATGCAACACAGATTTCCCGTAACATACTTTAGATTTTATAATAATCTAAACAACTATTTAAACTACTAAATCCTTTCCTAACTAGCAGGCAAACAAACTGGACTCAGATGTTGTTTAACTACCCTCTAGCACACTGTTATTAAAATTATTTACACCACTGTTGATATCAACAAGACACGGCAACTAGATTTACATTGAACTAGAAGAAGGAATGGGTTTTCAATTCTACTAGGTAGAGAACTCTCATTTCATCTTCCCTCCTTATGTAACACGGACAAACTGGTATTCACAACTGATGGGGATTTCTTCCTCACCTGACAGTTAGAGCAGCGTAGCTTTTAAGGTATGGATATTAAACAGGGCAGAGGTTCTTTGGGTATTGAGCAGGGTACCACTAAGTAGCACACAACCAAAAGCTGAACTTGGTCTTCTCCTGGCAAAGTCAACACTGTATTGACTAAAATTATACTGTCCTCATAAAATGAGAAAAACACTTCAGTGGGCATAAAAAATAAGTTTTGTCAATCCAGAAACAATGTTTCTATTTCAGCATGTCCAGAAATTATTAAAAAAATCCCCGATTTTTAAAAATACTGAGGATGGAAAAAATAAGTAGTATCTTGCAATCATCCACAGCCATTTGCCCAAAGCAATGCCAGAGAGGAGACTAATATTGTAGTCCTTAGCAATCACACACAAAAATTCAGCCATCCAGCCAGATCATTATGGTGTTAAAAAAATTTTTTTCAGATTCTTTTGGATTTTTTTCTGAGGTCATACTTTTAAGCTTCATCAATCGCTGAAGCAACAACAAAAAACAATCTCAAGGGAGACTGAGCATCTCCTATTGCCACATGAATCCAGGAGCCAGAGTGTTAAACAGAAAAAAAAAATTCCCAGGAGGCTCGCTGTACATTTATGACCAGATCCCTGCTCTGACCCAAGAGAGCATAGTAGAATGTTGCAGCTGGGAGACTTATTTTTGTAAAAACACTCTGAACTTTAGAGCATCGTCTTAAATATTGTTACAGTAAGACAAAACTAAGGATATCCAGCATCTCTGACTGCACAAAATACTTTCAGATACAAAACACCTTGTTGTTACTCCCTAGAAATCATGGCTTCTTCTGTGAAAGTACTAGCGTCAAAACTGGAATGATGAACACCTATAGCATTCTCCTTACATAGCTGTGCTGCTGTCACTGATTTAACTGGGACCTTTTGCAGGGTTTGGGGGAAATAATATTGCAACTAGACCTGACCAAAACCCATGGTTTCCCAAAATCATTTGATTTTGACACAAAAGAGCTTCCTGGATTCTGCACTGCTGCAATAAAAGCCTGCTGGGGGCAGGATAAGACAAGCACAGGGAGGAAAAATAAGTGTCAACCTAAGCCATCACATCATCTTTCTAAACAGAAAGCAAATCTTTGTGCTTCTGGCCATGCTAGGGAAGGATTTCCCTCTTCATTTCTTACTCCAGCCATATGTCATTCTTTTCATCCCGACCACAACCTCCAAAACCTCCCTTTCAGCCTGCAACTTACTGTTTAGCTTTCCCTACGTCTATCACCTCTTTTCAGGCTGCACATTTTAGATGGATCCATGATGTACCCTAGATCTAAAAGGATGAAAGAGGCAGAGATAGAACAATAAGGTCCAAGGGCAGGCAAGAGAACAAACAGACTTCTTTTCTGGATCTATATATGTCCCTGAAGTCCTAAAGCTATCCCATAGACAGTATCCTTTACCACCATTAAACCTCCAAATCAGACTTGCTAAGTTAAAACACACCACCTACTTTTGAAGATCCCATGGTAGGTCCCGGTAGGTCTGGTAGCCTTTCTGACCGCCAACCAAGGCTTGACTAAAGTCTGGACTGTGTAGCGAATGCTGCTGGAAAATGCAGGAGTCGCATTGACTGGTGTGACGGGAAGGGAAAGGTGTTGAATGAAGATCCTTCATTGAGGCACAGCTGGCGCAACACCCAGCACCCTGTGGGTTATTGCAAAATGAGGGAGCAAACTTCAGAATAAAAACAAACAGAGGTAAGCATGGAGTTGATAAGGAGACTCTAACCTTCAGATCAGCTCCGCATCAAAGAGCTCCCTAGGCAGAGATGGACAGAGCAGATAAACCTGCCCAGGCAAGACGACTCGTTCTTCACCACAGCAGAACAGGAAGTGTGTGAGATTTCCCTTTTCCAGCACTCCCTTTCTGTCCAACTTGTGTCCCTACAGCAGACCTTCTCCTGAGCGGCAACACCTTCCACTCACAGTAAAACCCACATGGGAGAGGCACCACACTGTCCGCAACGCTAAGTCACTTGCCTCCTGAGATAGCCAACAAAGGCCAAACACAAAAACAAATACAGACATAAATGGCTTGGTCAGCCAAGCCTGGTCTCCCTCAGTGCTCACTCCTCCATAGCTGTCCTGGACTCCCTTGGCATCAGGGACATGACAACTATAAGTATCCAGCCTCCTAATTACATGTTAGTCACTTAATGGTTGGCATAACCCCGCCTGTGGAAAATGCTTACTCTGTGAAAAAGGTCACCAATCGCCTTGTAATTCCCTTCTCCCAGCACAAACGTGATTCTTCAGAGCCAGCTGGAAAGGGGAAAAAGATATCCTCTAGTGACAAATTCTGCACTTGCATCTAAAATCCCAAATCAAAAAGGAAAATTACCAGAAACCAAAATTCTGGTTTCTAGTCTTTGATGCACTTGGATTTGTGCCAAAAAGTTTGAAGTATTTGGTTTTCCATTGAAGTCTCAAGATTTCACAGCCATTTTTATGGCAACATTTATTATCTTCCAGAAAGAATCTCAGCAACAGAGGGTAAAAAAAACAGCAACAGAAAAATTTCACGTAATCATACCTAGTCCTTTTCTATCTTTCCCCAAAGATGCCCATTCACAGGCACTTCAATGCAATTACAGAAGCAAGTGTCTGGACAGCCCATTTTTAGGACAGTGGGAGAAGCTGAGCACTGCTACATGGCATCTCCTATTTCTCTAACACTGATTTCTTCTTTTGCTTTGATCAATTGCTTTTTTTGGCTTCTCCTAGCTCCCTGTAGAAAGGGCATTGTTGGAGTTACCTATCTTACATAGGGCTTTACTGACTGAATACAGTTACCTGTCAAGTACTAATGCCCACCTTGGGCATCCCCTTCACTGTCGCTCCCCAGCCCTGTTATTTTCTTTTTCAAGACTAGTATAACTCAAAAATGTTTGTGCGCAAAGGAAACCCCTGCTCCACCCAGAAACACACACACCCCCACAGGAACTCCAGCACTCAATGGAGTGCTAGAGATTGATTACAAACCAATTCAATCCAGGAGTCAAGAAAACACCTTAGAATTCCTTGGTTTAATTTTTTTTCTTTTTCAATATTGCGATCACAAAACCTGTCATCCTTACAAAACACACTCCTAGAATAGAAAAAAGCTTAATTAAATTTGGGATGTAACGCAAAGAAGCATGTAGGAATTTCTGCCCAGAACGGTCAGGCTGAGGCTGCGCATAGTGATCTGCTCACAGAGATAAAAGCTGGCAGCATTGTTTGTGGGTTACTAACATTAAGTTCTTCATTAGTATTTAGAGACTACTAATCAGGTGCCCTGAGTACCCAGGCCAAGCACACTGGGGAAAAGTGCCCCTTGAAGTGTTTGCCCTGTAAGATGCACAGAATTTTCCCTGATGTGCCCAGAAGTTCAAAGGCCGGCTCTACCCACCTGGGTCAGGTAAAAAACATATTCCAGCAGAAGCAGGTTTTAGCAAACAGCTAGACTTTGAGATAAAAGTTACCTCAGATCTTGGGCTCTGCGACAAGATTTCGTGGAGATGAAGAGCATTCACTAGAAGAATACCAGGCTGCAAAGGTCTCAAGAGGTAGTGCTAGAGGAAGGGTCTTGCACAACAGATGAATGAACTTCTGGTAACTTTCAGAGTACACCAGGACAGACCTTCCTGTTGTTACTCCTGAGCGTGAACAGAGATGTTCCAAAAATGAGGTTTGATTTCCTTAAAATCAAGATTTTTTTTGTGATCTGCCTAATAAAAATTGAAGTAGGTCGCTTTTGTTTTCAAATTAATTGACCATTAAAATTAACTGCTCTGGAAAACAGTGGAAAAGAAGGAAACACACTTGCCTGTGTCAGATTATGCAAAAATCAATTTACACAGACCTGTCCTCCCAGAACAATGGTACAGACAGGCCAAGAAAAGACAACCATTAAGGAACAATTTTCCTCACAATAAATTAGCAAGTTGAAAAGTGGTTGGTATTACGGAGTTATTCAGCAAGCTAAGGGAGTTTCTAACCTTTCTCGTTAATACTAGGGAAGCAGTACAGAAACTAACTATCAAAGCGTGGGGTGGAAATCTGAGAATGTGGGTGCACAGGATTTTGTGAATGAAAGTGTAAAAAGATGTAATGACCGTTCTCTCCGTTTAACCCTGCGAAGTCAGCCCAGCCAGTCAGACAGACTGCTTGCCTAAGAATGGTAATAATAGGCTACCTAGATTTATGTTTGCATACTTACATAGGCTCCCTGGCTGTAGAGGCGAAGAATGCCTTTAGAGAAGACCATTGGCCAGCCCCATAGCAATAACATCTTCGGAATTTACAAGCAAAAACATTTTACATAATTGTCTACCAGTTACTCAACCCAGGCCATGAATTTTAAACCAAAGACACTGGTCAGTCATTACTTTTAAAGTGAGAAGTGAATGTTCTTGCCAGCGATGTCTAACAGAACTGACAGAAGTGCTGTTAAACAGCATGGCCTTAAACAACCTGAACTAATTAGACCTGCTTTGAGCTGGAGGTTTGACGAGATGACCTCTGTACATCCCTCCCAATCTAAATTACTCTGTGATTCTGTGAGCATCTGATAAGACCAAACTGGTACACTGCGATGAAATCCTTCCCTAGGACAAGTCCACTCATTTTCCATCAGCACACCTTGACAGCTCAGTTATGGCTTCAGGCCTCCCCCTCCTGAAAAACACAAAGGCATCTTGCATTTGGCCTTCAAATTTCAGGGGAAGATCTAAATGAGCTGCATTTCCTTATACTTCTTAACTTCAGCTGTGGACATGCTACTCAACTGTACCGTTTTGACAAAAACAGGTCATCAGTTTATTATCCCATGCTTTCCTTCACCACATGAAATTCCCAGCCATGGCTTTTTATAACTGATAAGTAGAAAAACAAAACTAGAAAATCCACTAAAAGGATAGAATTATTCTCCAGAGCCAATGTCAGGGCAGGGAGAGAAGCCCTGTGCTTTATCTTGAGCCTTGAAATGTCACTCAGGGCCAGATTTTATTACATGTCCATGCAGCTTTGAGATACCGAGCACGCAGAGGCTCTCGGATGCTGTAGCGATGGCCTCAAGCTCTGAAGTATGCTAGATCCTGCCCTGGTTGGTCTCCAGTTAGTCCCTCTTTCCAGGCCCTTTTAACAGAGACTGCTACACCTGTTTGAGTTGTAGCCAGATAAGGCAGCCCAGAATACTGACAATGCCCTTAGATAACATAAGTCCCCCACTGCCGGAGTTGTTAAAAAAGAATTCATAGCCCATCACCCCATTTGAGGCAAAAAGGTAGCACACATGTACCTGTTCTCTGCAGCTGCTCAGCCAGAGCTGCTACTTGGTACAGTGAAACAGGCCAGCCCACATTTTCTTCCAGGTGTTGCCTAGCAATCAGGCTAACAAGCCACTCTCTACATTGACTGCACAAATCCTCTGCTCCCAGTCAAGATGCACAGCATCTCTGAAGTCAGAAGATCTTTATATGAATTAGACTAGGCCTACAAAAAAATAAGGCACATCAAGATAAAAATAGATCCTTTACAGGCACAGCTCAAATGAAACAAAGGAACAACATTGTTTCACACATCAGAAGCACTAGAGAGACTTACTGGGAGCACTAACACAGATCTCTCTGGAAGACAACTCACTCAAAACAGGACTTTTCCTACATCTCTATGTCCCCAGAAAATGGTTAGCTTGGATTTGCTTTCATATGATTTGTTGGCAGCTAACTTGCCTAGTGGAAGTGAAATGGAGTCTGGCTCTTTGAGATGCTTTCTGCCACAGCTATTATCTGTTCCAGTTTGCTCTGCAGCAGCATGCGAAATTCTAAATGTGATTCTTGTGAGCAATCATCTGATTTATCATACTCTGCATTAGCCTTCAAGGCTACATAGGTGAAATTAGACGTAATGAAAATCAAGCCCAAGACCTCCATCCTACAGCCATTTCAACGCTGACTGCCCTTTCAGCCACAGTTCAGGAGCTGAGTCACTCCAACAGAAAAATGCAGCATGCTTCAGGCAGGACTGCTCAGTACCAAACGAGGGTCCCACTTGGTTTGCTGCCTCCCTGTGAGACCTGCTAGCTGAGCTCGCTCTTGGGTAACCTGCTCTCTACCTAGGTGGCACAGAATGGATTGTTTTCCCTTCTGTACCATACTATTTTCATTGATTGCTCAATCAATGGTAACAGTGCCAGACAAGTTGGGGATGACAGCACTGGGTACTGCATCTAAGGGTCAAGCAATCCAGTGTCAGTCTTGTTTAGGTTGTCTACCAGTGCATTCACCTGTCACAGAAACAGTTAAGGGGCAGCCAGCTCATCTGAGGCAGTACCTGCCACTTAGCCATGGCCATGTGCCTTTCTGTGAAGCTGCCAGGCAGTTTGGGAAAAAAGAATCACAGAGTAGCGGCTCAAAACAGGGGCAGCTGGACCAGGGTGCTCAGGATCTCACCCAATTGGGTTTTGCATGTCTCCAAGGATGGAGACTCCATAACCTCTCCTGACAACCTGTTCCAATGTTCAACCACTCTCACAGTAAAGAAGTTTTTTCTTATGTTCTCACCACCCTCTAGCATGGGAGACATTATTTCCTAGTACAGTCCTTCCATCTGGTCTGTCCACTGGGGAAGGAATGATCCCAGTAACAGCTCCCCTTGGTATGCAGGTCATCTCCGCCGGCCTGGAGAACTGTGCCAGACTGTCTGGGTCAAGACTCCAAAGGCTGCAAACTACAGGTGATCCAAAGAATCTGGGAAGGTCAGAGATGCGTGACAATTGCAGGCAGCTACCTGTTTGTATTGACTTAACCACAGATCGCTCTTTGTAAGACAGGCTCTGGATGCTCGGCTGATGGCAAGTCCTTCCTCAAGGAAGGGACTGCCCAGTGGCACAGCTAGAAGATGGAAAGCACAGGAGCTGAGGGGACAAACATCACATACCAAGTACAACCTTTCAGGTTTACTGGGAGGAGGAAGGAATTCAGTAGCTATCAAGTGAATCAGAAACATGCCATATATCTCTTGGACCTATTCAAGCTTACATAAAAGAAAATAACTGCATTTTTGGATAACAAGTTCCCAAAAGCCTTTTCTCTGTCTTTACGGAAACAATTTATTTGCACCCGAGAAAAACCCACCAGCAATGAATGGCAAACAAAATATTCTTCGAAGGAAGTATCATTTAAGAATAGGTTCAACTAAAAATAAAACTTCACTCTAAGATCAAGCAGATTAACCACCTTTTGTTATATTTGTTTCCAAACTATGCTAACCAGATGATTTTTGAAAAGTTTTCTTTGCAGCAATAATGGATCAAAGACCCCAAGCAAGCTGAAATATTGAGATATGTTTTATAGAAGGATCCTGGTTCAACCACACATACAGAAGAACATGAGAGTTATTCTTCTGTTCAGTTCTTCACTTCAAACCCTTTGACAGAAGCTCCACCCACATGGCTCCCCCAGCCAGACACAGCCACACCAGCTGGACATATCCTTGGGTCATAGCACAGTTACCAGCTACTATATGCTCATGAATGCTTTAAATGTCACATACACATCACGAAGCAGTTTACTCCAAGCCATAAAAAAAGCCCAGTAAAATGTGACAAAATGGCTACGAACAGCCACCTTTCCATCCATAGCCGAGCTGGCAGTCCTGTAATACTACAATAAAGCTGTTGCACTCCTCCTTACCCTCTCAGATAATCTCAAATTCCAAGACCATCCCTTTAGCTGTTAGGTATTATAGACCAGGATCAATGAACTTCAGCATGTTTTGCTCATCAAGAGCTTGTTTTTCTAGCTCAAAATATGGTGCAATTTGTACCAAGTTTCCCATCCTGACAGGGAAGAGACAAGAAGAAATCTGATAAGTGTCTTCTATCTACAAGAATCATCAGGAGTTGTCAAAATGGGAGGTCAAAGCCAACAGTATCTGTATGTCACTGCAAACCTCCCATCCTATCAGATTCTCAAAATTACTGCTGCTCTTTACTATGTTTGCAAGAAGGCTGAGAAAATAGACTAATGATGCCAACAATACCTGGCAATGTGCCTTTCCAGTCTACTTTTCCACACGGCAAAGGTCTGGCTATGATTTGGCAGAGAAGCAGACAAAACCTGCTCAGCCCCTTGCTCACAGCCATAGCACACCGTACTTAACATACTTAAAGGGGAGAATTTGATGCCAACTTTCTGATGGGGGAAAGGACAAATTCACCCAGTGCTGCAGAGGCCTGTGCTAAAAGCTGAGCGGCTGTAGTCTCCTCAAACTTTGCAAAGCAATCGTGTAGCATCTCTGTATCTTCAAGGCAACATGGACACTGTGCCTTGTCCTCCAGATCCTCTCTATTAAGCTGAAACAGAGCACCACCAGCAGCCAAGAGTTTAAGGCCTTTCTACAATACGATTCACCCTCTAGTGGCTGACACAAGACCTGTTTGCCTGCACACAAATTTGGGTGACCTCGGGCCAGGTGGGTAAATTCTGTCAAAGTCTGGATGGTGTTTTGCTCTTCTAACAGTTACGCTCTTCCAGTTATGCTCTTCTAACAAGTCAATAAAACCAGATGGTTACTGGCATAAAAGCCAGTACATAAATACATGGTACAGAATCAGTGTAACACATTCTAAAACAGGAGTCCCCATCCTACAGTTGCTAAGCCGTGTCGCAGGAGATTAACAAGTACATGAAACAGAAGGCAAATTTTTAAGAGGTTTTATTAAATACATATAAATTACATTCCTGAGTCATGCATGATTGTATCATTAGGTACATCCCATTCTGTCTTGAGTGAAGATGTTAATCCCTATGAAAACATGGCTAAGAGAATATGAAGCTCGTGGCTTCATATATAAGTGAGACTGCAGCTAAAAGAAATAGAAGTCTGCTAGGCCCCCTAAACCAAATAAATCATTTTGGCCACCTACATTGCTTCAGGTTTCCATAATTTCCCTCAGGAAAAGCCAGACAATGCTGACATCAGCGTAGTTTTGCCATAAGTAAGGGATTCAGACCCGTCATGCCCATCCGCACCAACATTCCCAGTGGATAAGGGGTGTTCTTTCAAGCACTCTTCTTGACAGTCCCCATTTATACCACTTTGCATCACCAATAGGCCTCAGAGCATGTAAACTACATTGCTTCCAGAAGAAACTTGATCAGAAGACTTGTTCCAGCTGCTATCAGGGAAACTCCACAAGGCAGTCCAAAATAAAGGCTCCCAAAACATACCCCATGTAGATGTCTGAAGATGTCTTCAGCCCCACTCCTCCTGACTGCACTGTGCTGGCACTGGGCATTAGGGTGGATCAGGTACTGCAGCTCTGAGTAGATGCTCAGTGCTGGTAGCTCCTTAGGCAAATGACAAGTTCTCTTTTTCAGCCTTGTGCGCACCACTTTGTGGAATATTTACTGCAGCCCTTGATATAGAGCAAAATGCTTAAGGCTTTCTGATTTTGTACCCAAAATAAGCACAACTGGAAAGTTCATAGATGAAAAATAAATTTTTGGACATCTACTTACCTGTTTTGGGGAACCAGTGAGATCGTTAGGATTTGCAAGCCTAAAAATACTAGGTTTCCAAGTTACAAGGAAATCCAGCAATATGGTGAAACCGTTATGCCCTTTGAAAACAAAAGCCTAAAGTGCTTTGGAAACTGGAAATCCATGGCATCTTGTAAAGATGCTTTTCTTCCTGAAGACCAAATTTTATTCACTGTCCTGATAAGACAATTGCTACCAGCAAGAAAAAACATTCATATGTACTTGTCATACATAATTTTTGAACTTCGTCTACAAGCAAAGCCATGTTCTGCTTAAGGGACTAAAATGAGTTTTGTTGGGCTCAGCAGACCTATGGAACCATCATGACAGTTTTTATTCCCTATGTAGAAATTAAGCCACCAAGTTTTGTTTCTAAAGCTCACAACAGTCCACAAGAAAAAGTTTCCTGAGAAAAATTTAAATGCCAGGTTCCCTGATACACACAAGTATAGAACACACAACAGCTGCAGACCCTTGTCTTTCACACAGACCTTCTCTGGGCATCCAAATATTCCAGTACCTTCAGTGAGGCTCTAGAAAAGGCATGGTTCTCTGTACTGGCAAGCAGCCAGATCACAGGATGCATAATCAAAATACTTCTGTTAACTCTGCTGCTCTGTTTGGCAGCATTTGCCACAAGCTGCATAGTCCAGAGGGGATCCCCTGAACTGCCATTGACTATTGTCAACTGACTGGTACTCAGTTTGGACAACAATTTGATATTAAGACTGTAGTCACTGAGGGCCTGTTTCCCCTAGATCTTCTAACTATGAACATGCCAAAAGCCTGCTGTTTGCCTTTTCTAGCCTGGCATAAGGTTCTTGCTTGCTTGCCACACAGGACCAGCTCCAAGTCTTGGCAGCATGGCTGGCATCTCCTTTGCTGAGTTCTTTCTCTTCTGACCACAGAGGAAAAAGAGAGCAATTGAGTGGCTCATTATCTAGCAACTAAGACCACAGCACTTGCTGTTGTCAGGATCAGCATCCTCACTAAATGTTGGAAAGAGTCTCCACGTACATGAAGGAAAGCATCCTCACCAGGAATTGGCATCTTCTGCTGCTGGGGTGTAGGAAGCATTTGAGATCTACTGGCAGACAGAAGCATGGGCTCCTGAAAACATGAAGTCAGACAGAATATAAAGTTTGTGTGGTTGAGATCGAATGAGTTAGCTATCATCTGGCAATGAGACACAGGCAATTCGTACTTTCTGACAGAAGAAAGAGATTTTTACCTAAGATTACTGGGTCAATCAGAAGTTCTGCCCTGCTCTGAAGAAGGCAGATATTTCCACCATAACAAAAGCTTTTTTTTTTAGGATGCAGCTGAAGATGCACATATTAAATTATAAAGACTTGTGACAGCATTCACAAGAATAAGCAGTTTGAAAGGGTTTTTTTTTTTTGCAATGGTCATATTGAGATTGTTACAATCCTCCATCCTGCACAACAAGCCAAGGACTTTTATTCAGAACAATACAATCTGGAAAGTTAAAAATGGAAATTAACTCAGCCAAATACTCTGATATGACAACAGGCTGGTATGAACATAAAGTGGTTTTTGGTCTTAGGTCCAGCAATCACTCTCATGGCAAACACTGTGGTAGGGGCTGTTCATATGCAGCGACGAATGGGCGCACATACACTTGTTCAAAGCTGGTGGTTTCCTCTGATTCCTTTTTCAGGACAACACAGCAAGGAAAAATTCTCTATTCACCTAAGTAACAGTCCGATGTGATATTAGGAACGAGGACTTCTCTAAGTCATCTTCCATTCTTCATTAGAGGATGCTCCCTGGAATGATGCAGGAAAAAGCTCAAGACAAATTCAGAAGCACAGCAGCCTTGGAGTTAGAGGCTGGATTGTAGCTGGTCTACAGATAGATGGGGTCTTGGGAGCACACAGCAAATGGGTGGGCCACGTTTTAGTTATAACTTGTCTTGGATGCTGGTAAATGATTGATTGGGCTCAAGTGCTTTGCCTGAGTATAAAAGTAGGGGCCAAGACATTTGGCCATGGAGAAAAAGGGTCACTATATTGCATATAGACAAAGGCAGTTGTCCCTTTGACAGAGTACTTCCTGAACAAACAGTTGTCAGGTGGATCAAGTCCGTTCCTGTCTGGCTGTAGGCCAAACCAATTTCAAGTCCTAGACTATTCCACACTTGCTGGCACTTGATACATGACCACAAGCTAAGCCAGCAGCTGTTTAGAGGGTAACCACAGAGCAGAATGTGTCAGAGGAATAGCCATACATAGCCCACAAAACTTAACCCGCTGCAGGTTTCAGATGCCCGTTTTGGAGTTGATCCAGTTTCGATAGTAAGTCACTCGTGTGTACACTCCTGGTTTATTTGGCTTGCCACATTCATCTCCCCAGCTCACTATTCCCACAAGATACCAGATTCCTCTGGAGTTCGCATGCACCAGTGGCCCACCAGAGTCACCCTGCGGAAAAAAATGTCAACAGGCAGGAAAAAGGAAACAGTGTTCACCTTGCTAATGCAGCAAGCCTCAAATTGTTCTATTAGAACAGATATTTGTCTCTAGACCACAGCTATAATTCAACCTCCACACGGTTTACTGAGAAGACTGAGGCTGACAGTCTATGTCTAATTCAGTCTCTCCCATCAACACCCTCACATATGTATTCTCTCACAAGTGCATTATATATAAACCCCAAACACCTAAGTGCAGACTTCAGCCCATGAGCCATGAGCTCTTCGTTTACATCTGTCAAGATACTGAACCCCATATGTTTAATCAAGATTCCCTGAAGTATATTTTATTTCTAGAGAACATCACCTCCCATCTCACCCATTTCCTTTTTATTATTGCCTATGAAAAGACTTACCTGGCAGGCATCTACGTGCCCCTCCAAGTATCCAGCACACAACATTCCAGGTTTTATCGCTCCACCGTACACTTGTCTGCTATTACAAGTCGTAGTGCTTATAAGTTTTACTTCTGCTTGTCGAAGATGATTAACACTATAGCCTAGAAGGAGAAGTGGCATTAGAATTCGCAGACAGGGTATGCAACCTAAAGCACTCAAGAATTAGGAGTAGCCAGATTTCCCTACAGCTTTTCTGCCTTTACAGGTGATGAAGGGAGCTACCCAGACAATGTCTCAGGAAGAGGAAATTTCCACCCTTCCCCCTCCTAAAGTCCTTCACTTGTTTCCAAACATAACTGTTCTCCATCTTTCATCCCCACCAGATGCTCTTTAGCATAATGGGCAAAGGGATCTTTGTACAGGTTTCAGTGTTGAATTCAGCTGTAGGCTACAAGATAAGTCCTTAATATCATTGGAAAGACCCATTTGGTTAACTGCGATGTAGCTTTGGACAATCACTACGCACCAAGAGTCTACCATGAAACACAACCTATATAGTTCAATGGCCCTCAAACAGATTTATAGTCCCATCATCTCTAACCTTACTGACATGGACTAATTTGAATGAAGATCACTCAAGTCCTTGGATGAACTGAAGCCTGATTTATGACCAAAGAGAGAATAACTTATGAAAACTGTCACGATACATCTATGACAAAGCTGAATGGCAAAACAACTTATGTCAGAGCTAAACCTGGAGGAACTGGACCAGTGGGAACAGAGAACAGAATGTATTCAACCAGCACAATGCAGGCAGCAACAAGAAAAAAAGGCAGCTCTTACTTCTGTAAGGCTAACCTCTAGGGGTCTTTCCCTCATATTCCAATCCACTGACCAAGCCAGAAAAAAAGCAGCAAACTAAGTCCACAAGTGTATCACTAGCATATGGACTTATCAAACACCAAGTCTAAGAGACCCAAAATAAACAAAAAGCCCATAAAACAGCCAGCAGTCTTCTCAGATACATGCATGACAGGGCATGCAAAGGCAAGAGACACTCACCATCATTCTCCAAAGCTCCCCAACCTGTGACAAAACAGGAAGCGTTGTCTGGGAAAACATGAGATGCTTCAGGAAGACAGACACTGTGCACATCACTCGTGAACTCAATAGGAGAGGCAAGTTCCACAACAGCCACATCATATTCATGATCAAAAATGGAGTTGCTGTATCTTTCATGAATGATAATTCTTCGGACAAATTTTTTCTGTTTTGGAGGTCTCAGCAGAATTCCAAAGCTGGCAGTCCACCTCCGAGGATCACTTTCTCTGTAAGATATTTGAGATTATGTCACAGCCACAAAAAACAAGATCCCCAAAGGAACTTAACTCTCCATTTAGGCATCAAAATGCAATGTGGCCAGGTTTGCCTAACAGGACAGAGAAGAGCCAAACTTCATTATCTTTCAGCAAATACAGATGTTAGTAGGCCACGAAAGGTCAGAGCACCCAAGAGTCTTAAGGCCTGTAGGATCAGAAAGGTGCTGATGACTTACCCTCTAAAGCAGTGGGCTGCAGTCACTAGCCATGTATTACTGATCACTGATGCACCACAGCGATGGGTCCCATCAAGCTGAATACTAGCCTGCCACGGCCATTCCCCATCCTGCGCACGCTGCCCACCAACTATTCTCTCCACTCCTGTGAAGGAGAATGTGTGTCTTCGTATTCCACAGCCTATCAAATAAAAGGCAGCTCCACTTTAGCTGATTGAGGGAAATCACAGTGTTGCTTTGGGAAAGGCCCACATGGCTGCAGGCACAGGTGTAACAGGGCAGGGGTGTCAAGAGACAACCTTCACCTAAAGCAGCTCCTCCAATAGCAGGGAAACCAAGTGTCATGGTTACACGCATCTCAGGATAGATGTGGGGTAAACAAATAAGTTTGGTAGAAGAGTCACTACTTTTTCATTAAGCCAGTTTTCAGACACACAAGCCCACATGTACTCCCATTGGAACTGAAGGCTGTATATCTGAGACACTATTTTTCCCAGTTGTAACTGTTTACCTAGTTAAAAAAACCAATATTGCCTCTACAACTCTTGCTTTGTTTGATATTCGACCAGAGCTGAACAGAGGGAAAGGTAATGTAAATAGCCATTAGCATGTCTGTGCATACAGGTACACACACAGATTATTAGGCACAAAGACATGCACTGGTAATTAACCTAGGCATTTACATTCATACAACTTTCATAATAACAGCATGTAAGTTTCACCTAAAGCCTAAAACTCTCTTGGTACTGTATGAAAAAAACATCCTTCGTTTGCTTTTGGTTTTTTAAAAAAGACTTCTTAAAAATTTAGTATTGAAAATACTGAGGAACCCCCACATAAACAACCACCACACCAGGGCAGCTCTAAGCTTTAATACACACGTTGCACCAAAGTATGCACAAGACAGACACTGCATATCACTTGTGAACTCAGTGAAGGCAATCTATTATTTGTAACATCTCACCTGCATAACAAAGGCAAGATCAACATAGTCAGCATAGCTTTAAGCGTCACAGAATTGCTGAAGACTACTTTGCAAAAAAAACACAAAACCAAACAAAAAACCCACCCACAAACTAGGCAGAAAAAGGATGTTGTCAGGTCACCTCCAGGTCAGCCTTTACAACAGCAACAAAAATTAGTGTCCGTTTCCTCCAACAATTTATCACCGCTGTGCCAACAGCACAGTCATGTATTACCCAGCTGAAAAAAGTTATATCCAAACCAATTAATTCTCAGAGTCCATTTAAAGATGGAAAGTTAATGGGCAAAGGCTCCAAGACCATGCAGGGGACTGCTATAGTCCCCTGGGAGGGGACTTATGCTGTGTCCCTGTTTCCAGAGGAGCTTTAAGGCCTCTTGGGGGAGCACAGAACAGGAGAGGGCCTGGGAACCTGCCCCTCTCCAGAGCTGTGCCACTGCCTTGCTCTCACTGTGGACAGCTCTTCTCCCTCTCCCACCCTCTGGCCCTTCCCAGTATATTGCAAGGTTTAGCGCTCAAATCTGACAGACAGCTATTGCCAAACCTTTCTGCAGGGAGGAGGGGGCAGGAGGGAAAATGTCTTTGGAAAGATGCCAGCAAGAATCTCTGCCCACAGCAACTGCAGTCCTTGTGCAAAGCTCACTAACAGCAGCTCATCTACATGCCCCTACTTCCCATAACCAACATTAAAGCAAGTGCTTCCCACCACCAAGTCAGAATGTCTGATTCTGCAAAGCCTAGAGCCAGGCCTGACTGCAAGAAAATGAGCTGAAGTCTTCCCTGGCTCATGCACTATCTACTGCTCTAGTATCTTTAACGAGTTATTTTTTTCAATTTGCATCTCAAAAGTATAAGAATCTTGTAAACACAGAACATATAGCACCATGTCCCTGGACCTTTCTACAGAGTATTTGTACTTACAGTTGTTTAAAAGATTATCTCCCTTTTCCTTGTTCAACTCTGAAATGAAAAGCAAACACCACAGTGAGTATATCATACTGCTACGTGATCTAGCACAGACTGCCTCCCCGTACCCAGCAAACACAAATTAAATGGCTTGCACTGCTGAATGGAGTGACAGTATAGTAAAAGGAGTAATTTGCTCTGCTGAAGTTCCATTAAGCCTCTGTTCCTCACAAAGTGTAAGGCCAAAGGATACATCTTTCTTGCCTTTGCTCAAAGCTAACACAAGCAGCAGATGACTGCAAGTAGGTACAAGTAACATCTACATGTGCTGGTGGCCATGCACAATATAAACACCTACATGCATTTGCTCAGGTTCAGTATGACAAGGTGGTCAGAACAGTCTTCACAAATCCTCAGTGCTGGGATTGACTGGAGCTAAACTGTAACATTACTGATTTCTTTCCTACAAAATCCCTCTGCCAGATTCTTATGGTAACCAGCGACAGGTTCATGGGAGAGAATTACTGCCCAGGGAACCTCAGGGTTTTGTTATGAACACTTGCTACAGCAATCTGCCAAATAAGCAAAGGAAATGGCAGGAGGTGGAGAAGGGAACCATCTCAGCTTGCTTTTATTTTTAATAGCTTGAGGACTCTCTAGTTCAGTACCTAGTGAAACAGGTCCTTGTCCAATTCACTGTGTGCCTTGAAGTAATCTGTGAATCCATGATCACAAAGCTGGGCCTTTTTTTGATGAATTGGGGGGCGACTATCTCATTCAACAGAGCTAGGTCACACAGAGAACCTCTGATGCACAGAGGAGAGCTCACACTCATAAATCAGTGCCAGTATGCTTTAGCTCTTTTCAAGCTACTTCTTCCAAGTTCCCTGGAGCTGTCAGCCCTTACACACAATTTTGAGAAGGCAAAAGAACAACAATAGCCCATATTTGCATACAAAAGTGAAACACATTGCACTAAGAACAGCAAAGTATGAGGAACAAATTCCAAACTAAAAACACAAACCTAAGGCACTTGCCTGTGAGCCTAAGGGTAGACAAGTCAACATTCAAGAACGCAGAGCTTGTTTTTAGCCTTCTGCGTAATTCACGGTTGATGTGACCCCAGCTCGTTGCCATACTGTCAGCTGAGGCAAATTTAAATACCAGAACAACAGATGCAAGCACTCCACCAGGATCTGGGCTGCAAACCAACAAAAACAAAGTGCTGTTATTCTCTCTTTGCCCACTAATCCTCTTTGTTCTGCTTTGCACCATCTGCCTTCTTTATATGAGAACAGGTCTGCTCTGCACAAACGTATAGAACAAATAGTATAGCTGTGCACAAGTAAAGGAAGATGACACATCAGCAAGCAGCAAAACGCTTGGTTCTCCCTATAACAATGATCAGAGGGAATTTTCTTGAAACAGTAATAAGCAGCACATTTGAGAAGGAGAGGCGGGATCACTCCCTTTGGTCTCCACACAGCTCATAGTCAGTAGGACACAGATGGCAGGAGGAACAATACAGCAAGTTAAAACCCTTCAGATACCCAAGAGGCCATTCCTAACAGCTATTCAGCCCAGTTTAGAGCCACAGAAGTTAAAAAGGTCTTTTGGCATTTCTTTCCATTTAAGTCACCTGACCATTGGCCAATTGGCTCCACTGTATCTAAAGACAAAAATCCCAACAATTTGAGTTATCAGAGCAAGGCATGATCACTTACTGTCAGTAAAAAATATTGAGCCCAATATTTTAGACTAACAGTCTAAAGGAAAACCAACTGAAGCACAGAGGGAAAGACAGTAGAGATGTAGCTAAGGTGGTCCAGTGCCTAGCTACACAACAAGGTATCTGTAGTGAAAACAAGCTTGGAAGAGATGCACTGTTTTGTCAACCTAAAAGGTGTAAAGAGGTTACTTGAAGTCTAGCTCCCAAGTACTGTAATTTCAGTTGATGTACAGTGTGGGAGGCTTGTGGAAGAAACCAACAGCAGAAAACAATGTAGAACAGTTTAAGGAAATGACTCATTCCATCTAGAGACAGGTAAAGGCAAGAAAGCCCAGAAGTGCTATGGAGGACATCTGTGGGAAGTCTGGCATTCTTGGCTGTCTAGGGAAAAAATATTCCACAGCAGAATTGAGCCTTACAGAAATACAACTCCAAACCAAAGTAATGTGGAAGCAGAGGGAAGCGATAGCTCTTATCATTGAGAGCAATACATAACTACTGCAGAGAGAGGAAAGACTTAAAAGCTCTCACACAGGACCGTTACACCTGTATGTCCCACTTGCCTCCTTCCCTCAACTCTGTATCCAGGTATCTCTCAGTGGAATCATTTATTCCCTCAGACCTTTTCGGAGAGGGAGGAGAATAGTCACCTCCTGCTGTACACCATGCAGAGGGGTAAACACCAGCCTGAGCTTCCACAGGAAGCATGAAGTGGAATAAAAAGCTGACTCTACATCTCTCAAGCCCTTAACTAGTAGCAAAGACTGGGATCACCTAGTAATTCAGTTACAGCATTACAGCCACAAACAACTGGTGTTCAGGTAATCAATCTGCAGAAGGCCAAATTTCTCTTCCTTGCTGATCTCTGAAGGTAACTGTCCTGGTTTCAGCTGGGATAGAGTTAATTTCTTCCTACTAGCTGGTATAGTGCTGTGTTTTGGATTAGGATGAAAATAATGTTGATAACACACTTGTTTTAGTTGCTGTTAAGTAGTGCATACACTCATCAAGGACTTTTTCAGCTTCCCATGCTCTGCCAGGTGCACAAGAAGCTGGGAGGGAGCATAGCTGGCACAGCTGACCCAAACTGGCCAAAGGGATATTCCATACCATATGACATCATGCTCAACATATAAGCTGGGGGAGTTGGCTGGGGGACACACACCACTCTTCGGGACTAGGCTGGGCATTGGTCAGCAGGTGGTGAGCAATTGCATTGTGCATCACTTGCTTTGTATATTCTTTTATCATTATTATTATTATTGTTATTTTCCCTTCCTTTTCTGTCCTATTAAACTGTCTTTACCTCAACCCATGAATTTTACTTCCCCCTCTACTTCAATTCTCTCCCCCCTGCCACTGGGGTGGGGGGTGAGCAAATGGCTGTGTGGTGTTTAGCTGCCTGCCAGGTTAAACCACAACAGTAACTGAGCCCTCAGTGTTGTGAGCACCAAAGGAGGGCAACAGCCAGCCAAGACTTAGTCCTCTTGCTGGTGTAATCCAAGTATAAACAACCAGGCATGCTCCATATGGTCAAGGGGTAGGAAGAAAGGATATTTATTGCATCCCTGCTTATTCCTGACCTTCACATTACTTACCTTAGACTGACAACATGGGACCTGATGTACCTTTTACTCAGAAAGGACACCTTGAATACTGTAGACATCTGTTAAAGGAAAAGAGTGTGTTGAAATACACCTATAATATGTAGGTGGTCTCAAGATGTAACAGTCTTGTGAGCCTCTGAAACACAAGAAAATGCCTTCAGATCTCCACCTCTACACCAAAGCTACCACTTAATTTCTGTCAGAGGGTGCAGAACGAAAATAAACAGCTGAGTTGGCCAATTTTGCTGTCCCTTCTGCTCTGTGGGTGCCTGTTCTATCACAGGGCTCCTGGAACAGACAGCACCTGTGCTTACCATCTGCTTGCACACAGCCAGCAATGCATCTTTAAACAAACTACAGCAAGGTTTGAAAGGTAAAGCCAGCCACATAAGGATGAGGCACAATCACCTCTGACTATTTCCAATCACACAATTGCAGGACTCTTCACTATAGGTCAGGCAGAAACAGACATAGCTTGGCTTACCATGGTTTCAATCTCTTGGCTCAGGTGCCTGAACTCTTCTGTAGTTTGCCTTTGGTACTGAGGGTTGTACTTGACATTGGTGATTAGGAAAGATGCATTGTAATATCGGTGCTGATCTACAGAGGAGAAGAAAAGGAAAGGTGGCTGATCTCCTTCAGTACAATTCAGACATGCACAGCACCTCACAGAGCATGGCACAAGTAAGGCTCCCAAGCTCTGGCTGTGACCCTGTCAGCTGTGGAATTACAACTTTAGCAGCACTTTGGGAAAAGGTGGCTCTGGACCATCTTGTTGCTCCATGCAACCAGCTAGGGGCCCATTTCTACTCTGAGGACCATCCCAAGTAGCTCTAAATTACATCCACTACAACATTTCTCTGGGGACCATCTTCTCATCAGCCGGAGGTGAGCACAGCACAAGACACATGAGCCCACATGTGTCCCTTCTGACCCAGTAGACACAATCACTCCTCCCTGGCTGCACTTTGGCATGTCCCTACCCCTCTAAGAGGCAGGTGGCCCAGAGCTGTTAGCATCCATTCAGCAGACAGGTTAAGTTTAAAATCTGGCGCTCAGGTAAATGGCAGAGAGGGGCCCCATAATGCAGAGTTAGCAAAAAGCAAGTCTAAGATGTAGCTCTGCCACTGCTCTGTCTAGTGTCCTAATGCAAGCCACGGCCTCGTTGACTCTTGGTGAGCTGTGACAGCAACATGATTAGTTCCATCCCAGCAGGAAGGCACTTCAAAACCCCTCACATTGGTATCTCAGACTGGGAATAGAATGGCTTGGCTTCATTCATCTGCTACAGAAACTGGGCCCTTGGCAACCAGGACTGACTCCTGGGCTCCAAAAAGCCTAAACCTCTGCCATCTCTTTCTGGAATACCCTCAGCTAGAGGTGCCAGGTTCAGTTTCTGCAAAAACCCTGTTCAAGACCAAGCTTACTATGCATAGCCTGAGTATTAGACACACCCCTGGCTTACACAGAAGACTCCTAGCCTTTGGTTAACCATAGATGGTGGAGGCATCAGGGCAAGACAAGAAACAGAGGGACAAAACTTAAATCCCTGCTTCAAGTAAATGATATTTTAAGTATTCTTGCAGGTTTTCTAATCAATTCAGACCTCGAATATGATCTAGTAAGTTTTCTCATGAGGATTCTATACCAGGGGTGAATTGCATACCTAAATCATCAAGCAAGACCACAGCAGCAAGGGAAACACAACAGATTCCTGAAGATTTGTGACAAAAAGAGTGGTGGACTTACCATGGCACAAAAAAAATGTAATCAATCCAATGATGAGGGCTAAGCCTACTATCACCGACACAGTGATGACTGCTATCTTCCATGGCTCTATACGGTTCGTTGCTCTGTCCATCTGGATCACTATCTGCGTTGAAGAAAACAACATGGAGGAATTAAACTCTATTACAAAGACAATAGAGTATCCTGAGCCAAATCATATCTGGCACAGCTGACAAACCTCACAGAATGAGGTAGGTTGGGAAGGACCTCTGGACCCTACAGGTCTGGCCTTCTGCTCAAACCAGGTGCCCCTACAGCAGGTTGCTCCAGGCTTTGTCCAGTCAAGTTTTTAGTATCTCCAAGGACAGAGATCCCCCAGTCTCTCAGGAGTCCTGGTTCAGTCTCTGACCACCCTCATGCCAAAAATCTTTTTCTTTATATTTAGTCAGAATTTCCTGTGTTCTAACTTGCCCCCATTGCCTCACATGCACCCCTAAGAGAAGCCTAGAGTTGTGCAGGTATTGCTAGGAGAGACAATTTCCCATCAAGAAATACTACACAGATTTCAAGTGCAGCTGACTGCCCGTACAGGTGCTTAAACTGAACATAAATGTAATAATTCATGACTGATGAAATAACCTCTGTACCAAGGATACTGTAGGCTACCAGAGATGCCATATAACATACAGCTCAGCTTTGAGTAATTTTTAGTTGGTATGAGTAGTATCATTTATTGATCCCTTGCAGGGTTTAGGTTTTATTGCACCAAAACCACATGTACATAGTAAGAGGCCGCATCCTGTCTCCTGCCAGTCTGTCAGAGAGGAGAGAAACAGCTACTCACATGTAAACACGATATGGCAACATGACCCAGAATTAGTGACTTGCTGAAAGCCAACAACAGACCTGTAAAAGGGTTGAGAACTTGACTCACATATCGACAAAGGCACATAAGCCTTTCTCCTCCACTTATATCCTCCCATGCAGCATTAAGCAAGAGAACATCAGGAAAACTGCATTTTTGCACATGTCCTCAGTAGCTTTGTTGTATGATGCAAAGCCTGAAGCACAATTATTTCCGATATCCCCAGGAATTCCACAGCACACTATGTAGTAACTGTCATAATGCCATGCACTGAATCTCTACATCATGGTTGGCATTAGTACAAGGTATCAGAAAAACACATGGATAATCTCTCAAAGGTGCCTGGAGTGATGAGTGGCAGCAGACAGCTCTGGGGAGGAGGGACTCAGCTGGCTAATCATCATGCTGTTTTTCATCCACTGATCCATGCTTGTATTGCTGTGGACCAGACATACTAAATGCTATTTTCCCCTTTTCAGGCCTATAGCACAACCATTTCTGAGCAACATCTGAGAAAATAGGGACAGGAAGCAGCAGAAAGGCAGGCAGAAAGGTGACAAAGAAAAAAATCACAGTGAAAGCAGAGCAGGATACCAGCAGAGGTTCCATCCGAGGAAATGAGCTGAAGGGGCAGATGAGCAGTGAAGGCAAGGGTATGATGCACAAATCCAAGACAGCAAAAGACAGTGAAGTGATGGGAGAGGAGAATGAGGTTATACATTTTGCCCTGAGGGCAAGAAAGCTGAGCAAAGCTACAAGGAAGAAATGGTAAGCAAGGCAAACCAGTAAAAAAAAAAGGATAGAGCAGCAGAGGAAGCGGCTGAGAGGTCTGCACATAGTGATGGTGTGCTCAGCAAGTGACAGGAAAGTTGGAAGCAACTCGAAGTTTAACTTTCACACGTAAAAGCTTGCTTTTGGGTAGTGAGAGTGCTGACAGGTATCCCAGTCCATTGCTTAAGAAGGGAAGCAGGCGAGTTTTTACCCACTCAAAAAGTTAAACAGGGTAGCTTCAGCCAACACCACAACTGCAGATGGTCACAAGCAGCAGCTTAGTGTTACCAAAATACACAGGACAGGTGACCAGGATCAAGCCTTCTGCTTCAAAGTCACATGCTACAGAAAAGCCTAGTACCTCTCCTTCTGTTGTGCCTGCTTTATTGGGGCAAAGTTACATTCTGGCAATGCACAGTCCAAGTTTTCCCCAAATCTAGCTGTCTCCCCACTAGACTGGATCAGTCCCCTCATAGCAAGGCTCTGCAAAACAGACTGTAGGGCAGTTGATAGGAGTCTGAAAGCCCAGGCTGGCCAAGATTACTTTCTTTGGAAACTGCAAGTTGCAGTAAAAGCACATAATGCAGACACACTAGAGCTCAACTGGTTCTATGGAGGCCTTGACTTCTCACCATCTAGACCTTCACTGTATACACTATCCATTACCCCAAGGGTTTAACAGATGCAGAGATTCAGATAAAAACCCAAGACCAGGAGGACTGTCCTGCCTCAGGTTCTTTAACATGCTGCAGCCCCCTGCAGAGCATTCCCATCCTCAACTCACAGCTCGAGGTCTTTCACAGTCCCAGCTCATGCAATTGCAGCATACCTTATGGACAGTCAATTACTGCCCTTGAGGGCAAGCCCCTTGGCTAACCAGAACAGCCCACTGTGGCAATATGCCTCTACCCCTCCTTAGCTAGCCACCTCATGTTTTAAAGATTCTCCTTTAACATCTGACTTTGCTCTCCTCACTGGAGAGCTTTTGCTCTCCAGCCTGAGACCCTGCCATCAGTCTCGATCCGACTGGTTCCCTGTGCTCTAGCTGTCCCCACCCCAGTGTGCTTCCACCTGAATAGCAATCTGAGCAACATCCCTCCACTGCTCTTGACACAGAGGACACACACCATGGCCCTGATGGCTTATGGCTGACTACAGATACTGAGGCAGCAGCACTCTTATTTCATAACCACCGGCTTTCTTGAACTGTATATAGACAGATTTCCTCAAGATGTGGCCTTGTACTTAAGCTACAAAAGCTTAAGGCTCACACTTGAGAACCAAGCATCTTGCTGCCTGTGGGGCTTGTGCTCTGACAGGCAGCACCACCCTCCATTTCAACCTGTCTCTTTCCTTTTTGTGTAAATACCAGCTACATTGACAAACACTGGTGGCACAGATCCCCTTCTCCTCCACAGCTCAGAGATTTGCAAGGGGAAACAGATACCTTAAGAACCACTGCAGTGCTGGGGAATATGGAAACATGAGAGATGAGGAATAAAAATCTCTTCCACTTCAGATACTGATTTCACATTAAATTTTTTAAGAAAACAGTTTAAAGGAAGCACTTCCATCTATTTTTACATTCGTATAGGTAATTAATTTGTCTATCATGTATACAAATTAAAAGTGGAAATCTCTCTTCAAACCCAAAACAGTTTCCTCCCCTTAGCAGGATGCTCTCAACTTCCATCTTGCTAAGATAAGTACCAGAACAGGAAAAAAATCTCTTGCGCAACGGAAGCACCGAGTCTCATCACCTCCCACAGCGTACAACTGCCAGTATGTATCTTTCAGCTGTGATGCCTGTGTGCAGGACCCAGCTCAGCAGCCCCTTTTTTTTTTTTTGTCTATTTTATCAGCAGACATGCTATTCACCAGTTGTGCAGAAGGGCTGGGAAAGAAAAAGTCTCCTGTGTTTAGGTTTTTAGGAAATACCTAATCTTTTGCCACCCATTTCAGGAATCGGCATGAATGCAGGGAACAGATGGTCTTGTCTGGCCCAAATTCAGCTATCTTACTTTTTGAAGAACAGCTCGAGTGCAGGCAACACCAAACGTGTATTGCTTGTATTAGAGCAGCATATATTTCCAGTAGTACCCAGGGAATTCTAGCCTTTGACACTGTCATGCTAGGGTCTGTATTCACAGAACAAAACACACTCATAACTAGGTCTGGTTTTGAGCCTGCCTTTGCTGAAGCCTCCTAGGACATTTAGTGAAAGGCAGTTCTCATTCAGGTTATGGTTACGTCCACTCAATGCATTCAGCCATTAATCACACATATTACACCTCCAACTAGCTCCTTTACCCTCCCTAACCTTTTTGCTATTATGCCATGGAGGGCAGGATCAACGTACTCTACAGAATAACCTCCTGACAGGGATTCCTGTGCCTGGGATATGCATCTCCACAGTTAAATAGTTCCCCCTGTTTAGGAATCAGACTTCTGCATGGTCTTCTCTGCACTCGAGTAACAAAGAATACTCTGGGTTGTTACTAACCCCCCAGCAACACTCACTGGCCAGAGAAACACTGATCCTCTGCAGTGCTGATGAATGCAGAGGCAGAGAAGATCTCATTGCATTCAACCATAGATGCATCCTTTCTCTCATCCTGTGGCAAAGATGCACTACTTAATAGATAGACGTTTTCTTCAGAAGACCCCCAATACCACAGCTGTTTGTGTAGATGCCTTCTGGAGTTGGGTGTTTTGTATAGCCTCACATTTCTGCTTCCTTACACCACATCTTTGATTTTTCTACTGCCCAAACTCCAGTAAGCTGCAAACTAACTCTCAGGGGGGCAGACAGGGGAGTTCAGGTGACACCAAACACATTCATCCTCCAGCAAGGATGAGGATAACCTTCATTCCTCAAGAGCAAACCTTAACAAGAGTTCAGAAGCCAGACTCCACAGGGAGACCTCAAAGGCTGAGTCCTCTCTGCTCTGAAAACCACCTTGTCATGGTCTGTGTCTGGCAGCTTTCGGTCTGCAGTGAATTAGCAAGAAGTTTCAAACCCAAGATCTTTTAGTTCAGTACAAACTGCTTATCTTGGCAATACTATGGATGAACATTAAATCTCCTCCAGCAATCGCTGTTCTCATTTAAAACACACTTAATTCCCAAGGAGGCCAAGACAATCCATGGAGACAGCAGCATCTGACAATTTCATGTCACAGTTCATTTGGGTCTGGAAATGCCAACTATTAAGTCTCCTTGTTTACACACCTTGGCTCTGAGCCGAAGAATGTGTTTTGATCACTAAAAAGTTATTCTGTACTGAAAAAAATTCATCCGAATGAACTATTTTGGAAATAGCTATGTTTGTATAGGATTAAGTTATTTTAAACACAGTAAAGTTGTGTTTGGAGATATATTAGATCAAGCCTTGATACAGGATATTTTAATAAGTGAAATACAGCAAGAAATAAAGCTACATTAATAGTTATTGGCACATTAGGAAGAAGAGTTGTACTGAAATTTCATGGAGCTAAAATTGTCTGGTCTTCCTTGTGAAACCAAGGAGAAAACAGATAGGATTTTAAGTTGAATTTCTGATCAACCCCAAATGAATTCTTTACCTTCCAGTTTGGAACATTTACCCAAAAGCAATCATCCATGTCTTAAGAAAAGGCCCTAGTCACTGAGCTGCTGGATAAGCAGGGAACAGCTATCCTGTTCTGTTTTACAGATCTGCCCTTGACATTTTTTGACTTCTTAAGCTAAGCCCTGATAGCACCCCAACCTAGATTTGCTTTTAGATGAACCTAAACCATGTTTTCTGGCACCAGCTGTTTACTGAAGGTGTTTTGCCATCCTCTGCATAGAAGAAAACATTCAACCTGTTCTATCTGCTGCTGTATTCCCACAATAAATTTATTGTTATATTTTTTATTATTATACCCCTGCTTACTGGTATTCCAATACTCTCAGAAGAGTGGCAGAGCTTGGGTGGCACATCTGCTGATGAAGGTCTCTCCATATTTATAGCCATGACAAGTTTTTCCATTCAAAGATGGATTCAGGCACATCCCTACAATCACTCTTCCTAGAAATGGGACCTATTACAAGACAACTGAACAGACTAATCTGCTGGCCCAGTGAGTGCAATTTGAAAATCCAGACTAGGTCCCTGAAGTTGTCTACCTTGGCAGGGTGGTTGGGAATGGCAGCAACTGAAATACATTGGGCTTAGTCCAGGAGTCCTGTAGCAAAAGCAGAGAGCCACAAAGCAAGACATGCTAATTCCACTCCCACCTTTGCCACAAGCAATCACACCAACCTAACGCATCTCCTCTGCTCTTGTGGCATACTCAGGACACACTTCTAAGAGAATGTGACAACAATCTCTACTACTCTGGGCATCAAAACAGAAGCAGCTAGTGCCTGCCTAAGTACTGCAAGACCCTTGTTTGGACGAGGTCAGCTACCCACCAACCTCAATCACTCAATGTTTGATATCTCCCAAAGCAATTCTGATACAAATGAAGACTTCTAAACCTTGAAGGGATCTGCTGAGAGAAACAAAATGTGTGTGGTGTTCTATGCGTCACACTGAATCAGCCTGATCTCCCCACACCCTCGAACATACCACAAAAACAGTAGGTGCTGCATGCCACCCCTCTGCAGTCAGATAAAGCATCACTAATGTATTTGCCACTTACTAATTGAGCTCCTCCCCTTACCATCCAATTCTACCAAGGTCTTGCTGCTTCCCAAGAGTACACTTCAGCTGGGCAAGTCTTCAGCTCCAAATACTGTCCTTGTCATTTACATCAAGATTCAATGGCACCATTCGGTCTTTGGGATGTGTCAACTCAGAGCTTACCAGAACTATATCCGTTATGCCAAAATGCTGCTCGTACAGGCTTTCTTGACCATTTGATCACCTTTGCAAATCAGCACAAAAAGGTTGTTGCTCCTTACTCTCTCATCATTTTGCATACATCTTTTTGGAGGTTATGAGCTCTTTAATTGCTGGGATAAAGCTAGTGTCCCGAAGTACTACAACAGTCTGTAGGACATAATTGTAATGCCGACAACTGAAATATCCTTGACCAATAATGCATCCTTCTACAGTTGACTGCCACAGCCAACATCTTGAGAAAAACTCCCATGTTCTGAAATAGGCTTTAGTAGAACTAGGAGGGCTACTCACTACACAAGGACTTTACCATCTGCATAAACATGTGAGAGGCCATCCCAGTGTAAAGGAAATATGAAGTACATGCCCACTGACTGCAATCAGTTTAGGATAAGGTTTGGTGACTTCCACATCATCTTTACCCCTCAGATTTCCACTTCCAGCTGCGTTGGTCATAGACAAGTTTCTTATCCTGTTCGTTCAGCAGTCCCAGAATATAGCAGTAGATCTCTGGTTTTCAGCCTTTGAAAACAGCTCTGCCTGCTTCCCTTTGTCCCACTTTGACTGGTTGAAACCTACTCCAGAAGCAAGACACCAAACAAGCAGTTATAGTCTTTGTGGGGTTTCAGTTTGATTTTCATTCCAAGGCAGGGTGGGTGAAATGGGCTGGTGACAGATTTGGTGCATTTCCAAGTGGATCCTGCACAGATTAACACTTCACTGGCTGCATACAAAGCCCATGAAAATAAACAAGAGCACAAGAAGCTACTTGTACCTACTTTACTCTGCTCACCCTCTTGTATCATGCTATTAACTCAGTGGTTGTGACTGCAACACATTCTAACCACACTAGCACAAATGGCGATCAGAGTCGGGGTGCAGTGAGATGACTCTCACCTGCTCCCCTGCCACAACCTTCAGTGGCCGTAGGCCACCTTGATTTGTCACCATACCATGCTGTAGAGGAGCTGGGGAATTCTCGGAAAACAAATGCATTTTTGGGTGAGGAGAAAGGGTGAAATATCAGAAGGATTACTGAGGCATGGAAGGCAGCTCAAATCAGAAGTAGGATCAGAGCTAGTGCCATTCTCCCCACGCCCTCCATCAAAGCTCAAACTGCCCTATAAATCTACACATGATATAGCCATGCTGCCCAAACTACCAAGGAACAAGTCAGAAGGCTGCAGCACTCACCTTTGGGTGCCACTGAGAGGTCAGCAAGAAGCTCTTCTGTCTAGGAGATGCACTGTGCCGAACGCCACAACGCACTGTGCAGCATCTCAGCATAGACTTGAGACTTTATCTCCTGAATTAGGAAAGGAGTCATAGGCAAGTCAGAACAAACAAGTCCAGCAAGTCTCAGTGACAGAGGCTTACCCAGTAGCATGATTCCTCCCCTAAAACAATAACAATACACTTCTTTCATCACACCTTTCATCCAGGAATCCTGAAGCCTTTTCAGAGCATTAACTACACCCTGCAACACCCCGAATCAGAAGAGCCATGAAAATTTTGCAAGGACGCAGAGTTTATTTCCTTCTTTGGTATAATTAGAAGCAAATCAGAAAATATGGGCAGGACCAATGCAGAAAATTTGCATGTTCTAAACAGGAAATATTCAGTCCCAGGCCAGATACGGAGCTAACATAAATTGATGTTGATTCAGTGGCATGTGTCAGCTCTCTTGAATTTCCTAGAAACTGGTCATTTGGCCAGACAAGAACTTGCCCCCATAACAACAGCTACATTCAAGTTTGTCATTCTTCCTTAACTCCTTAGACATTCATTTTAATTGTGGCCACCTAGCCACATGCACATTTCTGTCCTGGAAAAGTTCTTCTAGGTCATAAACATTTGTGATATAAATACTTGCAGGTTGTCTAGATAAGCATTTCTACTTGTGCTAGTTACAGCAAGTTAACTGGCAAGTCAATTAACACAAGCAAAAATTCTAACCTAAAGTAGCATTTCTCAATCTTTTCTTGGGAACTCTTTTTTCAATTTTACATTTTCTCAGTTCCACCAAACTTACTAGAAGATATATATGCCCACATAGCCTTACACAGATTTGTTTCAGAAAGCAAATAAAGATGACGGAACATCACACCAAGATGTGTGGCACATATTTTCTTTGCTTTGCTGCAATGAAGTTTCTAGCATTGAGGGATTCTTTTCTGCCACCTTAATGACCTCCCTTTGACCCCTCTACAGCTAAGGGATCACCAGCTTAGTAACACACTAATGTAAATACACCTTACACGGCTTGAACTCTTCCTTCCACCTTATACCAAGTCCAAAGCCAAGTAATAGGAAGACTGCCTTCCTGTGAAGGCCAGCTTCTTTTGAATAAAACATAGGCTAAAGATAAGCCTCAGCTTCTCATAATTTGGATTCAGTCAATGTGTCAGCATAATTTCTTATGAAACACAATGAATACAGTTGCTAATGATGCACATAACCTAATTGCTTCTCAGTACTTTAACTGGAAGCTGCATTGCCATCCCATATAGGAACACTTCTATTGAGTCAGTCCAGATGTACAAGAGAAATGCAGTCAGAAGCCTAGCTAGAGGGTGACAATTTCCAAGGGTAAAGTACCAAGTGTCATATGATTACCTGATCCATGCACAGGTGGTGCGAATATGCATTCATTCCAGGCAGCCTATGATCCTCAGAGATAGAGCCCTTTCTTGTGACTTGATCGTGGCATAGGTGGAAGAATGCATGACACAGAAGCTTCATGGCAATCTCTGAATAGTCTCACCTGCAGGCAAAAAAACCTATAACTGCTTAAGGAAAGAGGTTAAATGGAAGAGGCTTTTTAGGGCACTGAAAAGCTCTTCCAGCCTTAGTTTCATGGCAGGAAGGCACCAAACTGATTGAGGATGTAATAATCCTGGTCAATGGTCCCCTCTCTGCACAAGGTGTCTATCTTCTTGTACTGACAGTACTTCCTTGGGACAGAAACCACAGCTGAGAAAAAGGGAGAGGCAATAGCCATCAGTGGTTTAGTTACCAGGTACCTAACAGGTTTGACTCCTGATTCCAGAGACAGTGTACTGATGTACCTGCTGGTGCTACACTGACAAACTTCAAAAAAGTCTGGACAAGTTTGGAAATGGTGGGAAGGAGGCAGGGGTTGTGGTCCATCTGGGTACCACATAAAAGAAGGGACGGAGATTCTGGAGGCAGAATGTAGGATACCAAAGACCAGGACCCCCCATCATAACACAGCTAGTGAGGAAGCAAAGTCTCAACATGTGACTAAAGCAATGGAGTAAGGAAGAGATGCTCAGGTTCATCAGGGACTGGGGAAGCTTCTAGAGTAGATTAAGCCCAGCAAAGGATGACCAGATTTCCACCTGAACTGAGAGGAAAATGGGATCTTCAGTTCACGTCAGGAAGAAGAAAGGAGAAATTTCAAAGCAGACTGGTGCACACAGGATGCACTGTTCTGAATCCTATGGTAGACACTGCAACCTCAAGTAAAGAACAGGATAGAAGTTGACAAAAGTCAAATAGTAAACAAAAGTAAAAAAAAAGTCTGATATGAACAGGATACAGTGACAGAAAGCCAGAACAATGCTTTCCATGTTTCACAGAATTCTCTAAGATTATGATGGCACAGACCCAGAATGCTTACCTTAAACAAGGACATGGACACAGCAGGTATAAAGGAAGCATGGTAGCAGGAAGACAATGGAATGTGGAAATCCCAGTGACTTATTATTTCCAATTATTTTAATTACTCTGAAGTAAAATGTGAAATCTTTACCTTGACCACTCAGATAATACTAGATTTCTAGATGCCGTAACTATTTCTGAAACAGGCAGCTAGGAAACCCACAAAATGGGAAGCAGCTCTTGATTCAGTCCTGACCAGTACACACAATCGGTTTATCATCTTTCTGCCATGTACCTGAACTATATCAGCATCAGATTCAGCATTTCTACAGACACCCCCCCCAAAGCCAGAAAAAAGATCAGCTACTGCCATGCTCAATTTTGAAGACAGGAACCACACAAAAGTAGAAAAATCAATGAACATAAAAGGGGAACCTTGGAGAACTGCACATTTTCTGCAGACAGAGAGACCATTTCAAGACATCATGTTAGTCTCAGAGCAAATGCATCCTGCCTGTCAAAGAAAAAAAGCCTTGAAGAAGCCTAAAGCTAAACATAATGGTATTAAAAAACTCAAAACCGTTGGGAGCAAGAAAGTGTACTTCTGAAAAGCTGAAAAAATGAAAAGGGTTATAAACCCAAGAGTTAGGCAGAAGCATACCAGAACCATCTAGCTGATATTTCTTGGGAGCAAAGTATCAGTATAAGAAACTGGGGGAAAAGCCAACAAAGTGACCAAGATCTGGTAGCACTCAACCAGGGTGAAGGATGGAAAAACTGCGTCATCGATGATGGTATGCAGCCTCTCACCCAACATGACTTTATTGCCAGAAGACCAAGGGAAATCTTTCCAAAAAAACATTCTAAAGCAAGCATAGGGAACCGCTGACAGTGCAGTATGATATACTAAATGGCCACATTAGCACAAGCAAGTAAGTAATAAAAGTAGCAGGCATTTCTATAAATATGCTGTATGGGGTAGAATCATCACAGCTTTTGTAAAGCAAAGCGCTGCCTTGCAAACCTACCTCAGTTCCTGAGCAGGCCAACAGTTGGTGCATGAGGCAGATCTGATTGATAATGTCTGCTTGGATTTCCAAGATAAATTAAATAAGGTATCTCACAAAATCCTCTTAAAAGATCTGAGCTGCCATTGGATATGAAGGCTTAAGATTGAAAACCACTTGAGAGGAAACACAGGAAATAAATTATGCTTTTTGTGAAGCCAGGTCTCACAGGTATCTCTGCTGTATTCATAAATGGTCTGGATAAAGAAATACTGAGATGACAATCATCCAATGATAACTGTCTATTCATGACAGTAAAGAGAAAAACTACAACATGCTGCAGAAACATCTCATAATAATGAGATATGTAATAAAACAACAGATGAACTTTGGAATGAAAAAGTATAAAGTGACACACATACAGAAAAAACAGCCCTAACCTTACGTACTAAAGTGTCAGGTGTTGAGCTGGTTATTCTTTTCAGGAATAAGATTGAGGCAGAGCCTCCTATCAGAATATCCACTCAGGAGCAGTCAAAAAAAACAAGAATGCTAGAAGCTACTTGTAAAGAGAACAGAAAAGCAAAAAGGGAACAAGCTTATATCACAACATTAATCCACATTACGCCTGTATCCTGAATACTGTGTTAAATTCTGATCCATTTGCCCGTCTCAAAGCCGATCCAGAGGAACTGTAAAAGGTCCCAAAAGAAGCAGCACAGCTGATCAAAGAAACAAAGCAGCTTCTATGCACGGGATGCCTGAATAGACCAGGATTCTGCAACCTGAAAGAGGTATGGAGGAAGGGATACAGGTCTACAGATAATGTGTGGAGTAGTGAAAGTGAACAGGAAAACACTATTCATTGTTTCTTCTCATACAATAACTAGGGGACTTCAAAAAAAGCAGCAGGTTTAAAACAAGCACAAGAAGATACTGTCATATAATATACAGAGAAGGTATGTGACTCCTTCCTGCAAGGTATGTAAAATGTCAAATATTTTGCACATTTAAAGGGAATAATCACTTTTCTGGAAGAAAGGTCCACATAGAGCTCTTAAATGTGATGACTTCACCTTTGTGATCCAAGAGTTTCCTGACTCAAATCACTGGAAGTTTGAAAAAAAAAACCAACCAGTCAGGAAGCACCATAATCTGACTTATGTTCTCATTTTCCCTAGGTGTCTTCCACTGACTACTCCACAAGTGTCTAGTTCATTTAGCTGCCAGGCATTCCTTCATAATAATAAAGAAGTACTACTGATTATGTGACAGAACAACGTCCAGCTTGGGATCAATGTTTTCTGCATCCGTGTCCTAAGCAAAATGTGGTCTGACCTGCCTAGCTAGACCAATAGCCACAGGAAGGATGTATGTGCCTTTGCTCTTAAACAGTTACGGAACCCTGGCAGCCCTCTCATCAGAATAGTTCAGTTGGTAGGGTCCTACAACGATCATCTAGTCCAACTGCTGAGAAAGTATAGGCACCGTGTTTCTCAACACTCAACAGCACATTCAGCTCAGGTTACGGAGGAAGCTTGTGCTTTGCAGCAGGGTGCAAGGCTACAGATCACCCTATCTGTACGGTATCTGTATCTGATGACACATCAGACTCCAGAAAGGGGCTGTGGCCCCCCAGGTAAGCTGAATGGTGTTCCTCTGATCTGAGAGTGCCTAAAGAGGTGTCAGAAAAGCAACAGCACCTCATGCCTTGCACATGACTGAAATTTGCCACTGTCTTTTGGAAATTAATTTCAGACAGGCATTGTCATTTTCCTCGATTCCCCCAAAGCTTGGCAAGTGAGGTATGCTATACAACAGGCATTTACCTGAAGTCAAGGCAGAAAATTACTTTTTCTTTCACATGTGGACACTGAGATGACATCAGTTCATCAGTGATCCATGAGCCAAGCATGTTCATCTTTTCTCCTCCAGAGATGCCTGTTTACGAATGTACCTGTCAAGGAAACAAAAACCACTTTATTCATAACAATCCTAAATTAACATTAGGATAGAAACCTCCTGAGAGGATACTTGCATTTACAAAGATTCTTGTCAGACAAATCGCTTAGCTCTTTCATTGGGAAAATAGCTCTTCCTTCAAGAAAAAGTCAATACTGATGTGGTGCTGCCACCCCAAATACAGCTCTCGAGGCAGGCAGCTACCAGGCAGCCTTCCTGAATAGAAAAGCTAAAGGAAACTCACGCTACACCTTTGTAGCCACAAGTTTAAGAGAGTCCAGGCTCCAATGCAGGACACTGACTCTTTCACAGTTGTGATAAGCATACACCTTTGTGAAAGAAAAGAAGTCTGCCTACAGGCTGTGCAAGTTGAGTGGAAAAGCCCATGCCTGTATGATTAAAGTCACAAAAGTTTGCAATGCAGCCCTGTTACCCATTACAAATGCAAGTCCAAATTTCATAGCTTAGGCTTTTCCTCATGATTATATACAAGTATCTTCCAATATGTTAGCAATATTTTAAATATTCAATACAAATGTATTCTAAAATAGCTTTTTCAAAGTATTCAGGAAAGGTTTATTCAAACTTCTGTATGAGGAAAAAGCACAGTATACACCCAACACATCTTACAACTTAGCTTGTCCCTAAATTTGAGTGTCCTTTCCTACAAGATGCACATGGCTCAAGTGTATCTGCCACTGGATTTCAGTCACATTCGTTTGCTTTTACAAACATCAATTATTGGACTGCACAAACCGGCACACAAAGCTTATCTTGGCTCATCTCTGTACAAGTGGGTTTCTGAAGAGAAAATCTGCATATGCATACAAACCCAAAATTTCCTAACAAAGGACTCAAAACCAAGGTTCCAGACCATGATTCTTTAAACCAGGTATTTAGAGGCAGGAAACTTTTAAAGATGTGGAATCTCCCGCAATAAACTCTAGATAGACAAACTTCACTAAACACAAAATGGCAGCCAAGAGTGGAGTGTGCCTGCAGCCTCACACACCGACCAGCACTCAGGTTCCTCTGCCCAGGCTAGCAGTTCGGCCATGGGAGCACAATGCCTTTGCGTGGCAGGTGCTGAACTATCCCAGTACACACCTGCCTGTGCTTCTCTGAAGACCTAGCTCCAAATCCTCATCTAGTCATTAAAATAAAGCTCCTGAAAAACAAAATCACTTTTCTGGAAGCTGTCAACATCCTTTATCAGGCCCACACAAACAATAGCTACTGAACCTTTGTTTTCCTTTCTGGTTTTATTGAGGGAGTATCTTTCATTATGAAACTTCAGGAAACACAAAGAAGCCTTCGATACACAAGGACCTTCATCCACTTTTTGCTTTTTTTCTTGGTAGCGCTGCTGCAGCTGAGTGTCACAGGGCTGTGTCTGATTACAGTTGCCAGAGGGTTTGCTGCCAAGTTTATTTTATTAATAGTCTGTCTAATTCAAGTCAAAATATGCTTTGACACTTGAAGCCTTCAGTCCAGATTTGGAGCCTGCTCTAGCCTGACACTTGGTCTACACAGTATGTTCAAACCGGATCATCCTGCCGATGTCAGGTCCCCCTGAACATGAGAATCAAAGTAATACTCAGGCACAATAACTGCAGGAACTGAAGCTGGAAGAAACTTGACACAAAGCTAGACTTTTTTCTTTATATGGTGTCTGAACAGACACACCCTATGGCAGCAAGGCATGTATATCACTTAATTATCTCTGGTTCTGCTATTAAAGAGAAAATAAAATCCATGAAGTGGTAAACTCCCAGAGTAGGTTCACAGCTCCGTCTTAAGCACTGAAGTTTCCTACGTGGCACGTGCAGAGAGCTGAGTTTCTGCACAAAGACCTCACCATCCCATCTGTTCCACAAGTGCTCTGATACCTTTAGTGTCACCCAAATAATCCCAACATTCTATGACTTCAGTCTCATTCCTTGCATAAAGGATACAGTAAGAAAGCCATAAGCACACGAAGGTAAGTGCTGTTTCAGCCTTTGGAAAGGCACTTGCTAACTACCTCCTTTTAGCACACTGCTTTGATTTGTCAGTAACAAAACACTAACAGGATTAGGTTGCTTTGCTAGAACTGTATCAGCTCAAGCCACAGAATATCCAGGATTCTGTTAAGCAGCAACCAGTCTAAATAGCTTGTGTACAAGCTGGAAATTGCTTAAAGCAGAGCTGACTGCACAAACTTAAGTCTTCAGCTGTCTTTTTTTTAATTGCTGTACTACCAACTTAATTGAACTCATGCATATTGCAAGCAGATACAGGAGAGATCCAAAGCCAGTGGATACAGAAGTAATCTTTTTTGTCTGTGATCCTTCACTTTTTCTTTTTCACAGGAAGCATCCTGTGCCCGTAAGAGCAAACTGTGTAGTTTCACCTAGGGCTCTGAGTCAAGCAGCATTTACTCAGTCTCTCACTTAGGATAATCCGAAAAATGTCCTCCTTATTAAACTACTGTGAAGTAATTTTCTGGTTGGAGCCTCCTGCTGCCTTGCCAATCTCTTCCCTAATTGAGAAACGTACATCATCCAGGACTGCCCTAACTTGCAGAATGCTGAAGAATGGTCTTAAACACTAAGCCATTAACAAGTTCTTGCTATATTAATGCGTCAGAGTTGCTTCAACAACCCTTGTGACTCCTCCCCGCCACATTTGCCACGACACCTCATTTTCTTCCTTAAATGACATTGAGATACATACATGCCTACAGTACATGCTATCGCTGTAGTATTTAATCTCTCCTTGGGCAGTTCTTCTTGAAACGCAGAGAAGCAAGAACAATCATCTGCTGTTGTAATGAATTGCCCATGTAGAAGTTCATGCAAAACCAGAAACTGATACATAGGCACAGGTCTACAGCTGACTCAAATCATCTTCACTGGGTTACCCCGTACTGAGCTGTGCTAATACCCACTAGCTAAAGATTTCTTCCCATTACTTCAGGGGTGGCTATCCAAGCCCAGGCAGTTATGCACGTGATTGGAGACTAAGCTTACAAGTCTTGTTAAAGGCAAAGTAAAAAAAGGGAGAAAGAACAGAGAGATTAAGAAAAAATACCTCTCCTTATAATTTGTTTTTGGATTTATGTTCATCTCTAGGGCTTGAAAGATGACTCCAAGGAGTAAAGCAATTTTATATGTGCGTTTTCTGTTTAACACAATTGTTCTACAAAGCTAGTATTAAGACAAAGAGCAATTTAATTACCTTATTCCTATTGTGAAGGATGAAATTAACATGTCCATGACAGGACAAAATATTTCCAGGTTATCATTAGTCTCTATGAAGAAAGAGACTCAAGGAAATGGAAGTGAACTTGATCTTGAGCACAGCTCTGGTTTCTAAATCAGGAAAGGGAAGGTGGTGGTGAGGAGCAGTAAGGTGAGAATCAAAAATACTGCAAACTAGACCTCGGAGTATTTGCCCATGAAGGCTGAGATTGCCATGAATGACAAGCATCTAAACTCAGCTAAGTAGAGGAAAAAAAAATTAAGAAATTTATGTCATTCTCATGCCCACTTTTAGTCCCCAGAAAGGAGAAAGGAAAATTTGAGGCTACAGCAACAAATAAAGGAATATCGATGTTTGAACTGCCAGACAGCAAAAAGAAACAGCTCTTCAATACTAGCCCAGTGGATCCTGCAGTCTCATGGATCCAGAAATCTTCCTGCCACACTGAGGTGCATGTCACAGTCACACTACAGAGATACCAGACTCAGGGAACACAGAGCAAAGACACCACACAAGTAGCTACCAGCATGTGAGGGACATCATCCATGACCTGTTGCATTTCATCGCTCCTGTCCATGCTGTGCAGAGGTGCACTAGACCATCACCAGCAAGAACACAGCGTTGCCCCTGGCTATACACAACTGCCTGTGCCTCCCAGCTCCAGTACTCAGAGGGCTTAGCTTTGCAGACTGATCCAAATTCCCTCCTGCATTCAAGGTGTCCCAGCAGCAAAGACAAGCAGCAACCACAGATGACCTCTCTAGTAGGCCTGGAGCTTCTTCCCCTACAGGAAACAGAGCAAGGTACAGACTATGCTTATGGTACCCTGTAACACTTAATACTATAATACTAATCTCCCACTATTGTGTGCGCTATCTTTCTATAACCAGCAACCTTCCACTGCAAGCACTGAGTCACAGTGCTTCAAGATTTTTACTAGCTGGAACGCAGCATTTTAAGGATTTTTTTTTCCTTTCTTTCCTTTTAAATATAAGACAACCGCTCCTACCCTGATGCCAGTACTTTCACATATTTACACTAAAACAGAAGGACACATACATATAGAATGCTTAGCTGTAACAGGGCTGCAATAACAACATCTTTGTGCTGAGCATATGGGTGATCTCCCTGCAGACAGGCAGGGTTCTTGGGATGTTCTGTCCTTCCTGCTTGCTGAGACTGGGTGGGCCAGACCCTGGTCTGGGTTGCTAAAAAAAAACAAAAAAAGAAGGCTGTTGCAGGGACCATTTGGGTGAAGAGACAGAATCAAACAGTAGTGGTGACAGCTGAGTTTCTCAGGCTGTTTCTGCGTACTACAAACAGTCTGGGTACCTCCCTTACTTGTGGAGAGATGAGGCTCTCAGACTTAAGTGGAAGGAGCCTCCGTCTCTCCCAGATCATCTCTACTATGCACAGACACTGCCAGGCAGCATATGCTCAGGCCAGCACACAGCAATTACACGGGGAAAAGTTTTGGCAGTGATAAGCAAGCTCCTGTGTTGCACCTGTGCAGGGACAAGTCAGCAAGATCGTTTCCAAGACCACCTAGGTAAGGCTGGAGACCTTGGTGAAATAGTACTGACATTTGCAAGGGATGCAGGGACAACAGCTATAAGCCAAATGGGCACAAGTCATCCTCGCTTCTCTGCTCCAGGTTCACAGGGGAGCAGAGTTGGGCTAGAGCGGATAGTCAAGGGCCTGTTGAAGGGCCTGTTGCTGCTGCAGTCATTAACCCATGTCCTCCACTGACAGCGAGCAAACACTGTATGAGCAGTGTAAGAGACACTAAACCCACCTTCTCTTCTGGAGGCACAGCTCTCAGTCATCTGCGTGTAAGCTAGCACCCTGAAGATCTTACAGGGGTGATATACCTAACTGCATGGCCTCATTAAAATAGTTTCTACAAGTAATGACAGAGGAGAAAAAAGTGAGCTCTAAAAGCTGTCAGACTGATGTGAGAGTATGCAGAGACAGAAGTGGGTCCTAGGTATTTGGAAGCAAATCAGGATTTAATTCAGAAGTAAATCCAGTAACAAATACAATAGTATGCAATAGTGTGAAGCACAAGATCAAACGCTTGTAGACTAAAAAACAACTCCTAAATTCTAAAAGATCATCTACTGAAAAAGGGGAAATACTTGACCATGCTGTAAGAAATTCAGAAATGGCTTGGAGCCATCAAAAAGGAAAATACAAATCTAGTTGTTATTGCAGATGCGCTACTCTGAGACAGAAGCAGTATGCCATGCATAACAACACAGACTCCCTTCGGAGCATCATGTACAATTCTACTGCCACAGATGAACCACACCTAGAGCAGACACGAAGAGGGTCGTCAAGAGAATGAAAGCAATGGAAAGCTACTTACAAGAAGAGCATAAAAACTAGACAACACAGAGCTCAATCTACTTGAAAAGGACATTGAGGACAAGAGCTAGACAATCAAAATCTGCTTGGGCTGTTATTCCACTATGAGACTTGGCTGGAATTAGAAACAGCTGCAGTGTTGTAAACACCAAGCCACCCAGTGGAATAACAGCCACAAACTACATGGCAAGCCTTGCATTTTTCCTGGAAACAGACATACTTTGACATTGCACCTGATGCAATCATTTTGTTTGACACTTTAAATGCTGTTTTGTATGGCATTACTCACATTCTGAAAGACAGAAGTCTTCAACAGCAGGGGGAAAACACTCCTTGGCTGGTTTCAGGGGATTGGAGCAAGGAGAGTATCTTACCTGATCCTCCTGGATGGTAGCTCATCCTTAAGTAGTGAGCTCCTTCTTGACTAGTCCTTTTTCCCCCTAAACTCTCTGGACTTGAGTGAAGGGAGCGGAGGAAAAGAACTACATTTGGAAAGGAACAGAAATGGATACATGATGTTTAAAGAAAACTGACTGCATGGTGTCTAATTATGTCAACTATCTTTCAGCACACAGCTGATAGCTTGAAGCCACAGGGCAGGAAGAAATCACTCTGTATAAACCCATCTTGGCTCATCCAGCAGTTTTCATTGCTGAGCCACAGACAGAAATGCTCTGAGCTTTGCCAGACTAACTACAGTGCTTTTCAGGTGAGGAAAACAAGCACAAAGGGTGACTTTTCACCTTTAATCTGTAGGCTGCCTCTCCAAAAGACTGGCTTCCCTGGAGGATGGCACACAGAACACATCAATTTCACTGCAAGGTGAGCTCCAGCCATCACATGGCCTCAGTGTCAGCTAATCAAAGGAACATCTGTGAAGCCCTCTCTCAAAAGCTTTTACACACCAGGTTAGAGTCTCAAGGCAAACAAAGGATTTGTCAGGGTCAGTGCATAATAGTCATTAAAAACTGGTGTTGCACCCATTCTAGAAAAAATGCTTTGTAAGAACAAGTGTGGCAAGACACATGTTCTAGCCAAGAGCATTCATGACTGTATGACTTAGATGCTAATATAAACAGTAAATCTATTCTTTCCCTCCACACTGAATGATGTTTAGTAAAAACAGCTGACTTAAAACTTGAAGGCATGCAAATGCCCTCTGTGCTTCTTTCAAAGCTCATCTAACACAGATGTTAGCCCTAGCAGAATGGGAAGGTCTAGAAGTTTGCATGATTTTTAACTTAGGAAGTCAGTAAGACTCACACTGACATAGTCCAGAAAACAAACGCTTTGCAACAATGGTGACTCTACAAGGGTTTGGCAGTTGACTTTGCACAGACTAATGCTCATCCGTTGTAAACAGTGTTTTAGTTCAAATACTCAAGAACTTGCCCAGGCCAAACCCTTGGGAAGTGCTTGGCAACCCTAAATCTTATGCTGGAGATGAGGAACACGTATTCAAGATATTCAGCCATACGCGACATTCCCACAGGAGTCAGCAAGACATGGGTTTTGGAGAAAAGTCTTCAACTAAAAGTCTTCAATAAAAAAATTACAACTTTTCAAAGATATCTTAACTCAAGTTGTCTCTGCTACCATCAAGATCAGAATGAGTGCTAATCTGTTTGTAAAGGAAAACTGAAATTTCCAACGTTTCTGGCCACAGAGGGAGGGAGAAACTCTTACTATTAGCCATACTTCAAACATTGACACACTTATGGTAAAACTACTCGTGGTTGATACTCACAAGTATCAACTTCCCCCGCCGCCCCCTTAGCCTAGCAGTCAGGTGCTGCTGGACTTGCTCCTCTGCCACTTTCTTCAGGACAAAGAAGCCAACAGCAGGCAGCTCTATGCCTGGGCTGACATCTGTATCATTCACAGGCTCCAACTGCTGCACAGGAAGGGTGAGGGTCTGCCCAAGTCCTATGTGCCAGACACAAGAGGACATCTCAGATAACCGAAGGTGTCTCAGATAGTGTTAGAAGCCAATATGATGACAACTGAACCAAACCCAAGGGAACACTGCTCTTTCCAGTGCAGGGATAGGGATCTCCATTACACTGGCAGTATAATGCACTTCAAGTATTCTCCTTGAAAGTTCAGCACTGCTGGAGGAAAATTAATTCCCAGATATGATCAGGTAGGAAAGTGCTGTTTACACCTTAAATAATCCAGGATCCTTACACCAAGAGCAACCTAGGGGGACACTGCTAAAGTAATTCAGGCTTAAATTTGCACTAAACCCAAAAGCTTTCACCTGGTAGGCATTTAAGTACACATTTCTATCTACACAAACAGCTCCAAGGGTTTTTAAAAGAAACAGCTAGCTCTACACCTAGCACCTTTGAGAGTCAGTCCTATGTTTGAACACCCCAGCTTGCCTTTCAAAGCTATCCATCTTTAATTCCATATGTTGGCAGGCAGGATCACAAGGGACAAATGTTGCAAGGTGGTCCTGTAAGGAGCTGAGGCTAAGGAGAGCTGACTGCTAAGTCAAGCCACCACATGTTAGCTAGCTACCAATTATCTGCTAAACTGTATTAACTAATCAATGGTCAATTGCAGGGTAACCTGAACTTACTTCCAGCTGATTTATAACATGTTAAGCTAATATAATCTTGCTTTGTGCTGCGATGGGATAGAAACAAGCATGCAGTCAACATGACTCAGCTGAGCTATATCATGTTAAACAAAAGCAATCCAAAGGTCACCCCTTTTTCAGGCATCCCCAACAATCCTTCCTGTAACACAGGGGTGTGGCACCTTCAGAGCATTACCAGTAGTTTACTATTAACCCCTTCCCCTATCCTGAAGGAAAATACACCAAAAAAAATTAGAAGACAACTTAAGAAACCTGTTAACCATGAATCTTTTCTTCCCTCCCTCTCCCCTCCATGTCCTGTATCTTTGTGGTCATCCTCACAAATAGCCCCAGGACTAGTTTAGTTAAATTATATGTAACCTCTCCTAATTAACGTCGGAAAGAGGTGGAGCTGGTGTTGTAACAGCAAAAGGCAGTCTGTCACTAGCCACAAGATTTAAGATAAAAACCTAACAAGCAGAATTCTCCCACACACTCTACCAAGGCCTGACAAAAATCTAATCAGTTCGAGGAAATATAAGCTCATGTTACTCTACTCCAAGTGTAATGTTTGCCAATAACATGGAAAACTTAATTGTGTGAGGAGTGAAGACATATCATTTAAGCTACCAGGTCTTCATTAGACATTCCTAACCATTAAATAAAGCACCCTGCTTTGTTCTAACCATAACCCATGACTGGAATAGCATGTGTTACACTGTTCTATATTCCAGATAAAGGCCTCCATGTTTCTGTCTCGAAGACCAGTCTTCCTTGATCTTCCCCCTACCTCCACTTCTGGTGAAAACCACACTTCTTTCCTCTGTAGATTGCAGGGTTTAAAATGACAGCTTGATTACTAGCTACATTCAGTTGCACTTCCATGATGGAAAGGACTAACTGTTACTGCCTGAACACATGTCTGAGACAGGGGTCAAGAAAAGCCTGCTGAAAATTAAATGGAAGATCAAAATATGCTTTGGTTGAAAGGTGCTTCACTAGGACCTAGATTCTGACCGCCTAAAACTTTAATCAACTTCTATGTGGAAAGGAAAACCAGAATCAGTTTGGGGCTTGCAATACATGTTACTAAGGCATGATATATATTGTATCTATATATATTTAACTACAAAGAATATTTTATTTCTTTTCAGTTCTTCATTCTCTTTCAAGGAAGCCAAGCCAAACAATGCAAATCTGTCATGAACAAGAAGCCACTTGCTCCAGCTGGGAAAACAGCAGGGCTTACTGTTGCTAGAGTAACACCTGAACTGGCCTCTGACTGGAAGTGGCTCTGACTGCCAGTCTCTTCCCAGGACCCCTGTGTACTGGTATTGAACACTTGGAACAGGGAAATGATCTGTCTGGAGTTTACAGATTTATACTGCTGACAGCTAGGCAATTCATATTCAGCTGTTACATCCTATCAATAAACTAAGGTTTTTAAAGCTGGGTTCCCCCCCGCCCCCTCATTGGCATGCTCTACTTCCTGGGATAAATCTACTTAGTGCTCCAGTATCACTGTCCACACTATCCACAGTTTAACAGGGGAAGTTTCAACTCTGAGCCTCTTCTTGTGACAGCTTACAAACATTACCCAGGTCTGTCACTGCTGAGCATGTGCAAAGCACAGCCAACTACTTCCCAGCTCTGCAGGAGGGGAGAAAGGACAGGGAAACCCCAGAAGAGCAAGTGTAATACCTGCATCCCCTTCTTCACCCTGCAGTCCTGCTTCCCCCACGAACATGTTTAACAACCTACCTCTCCCCAGCACACAACAGAAACCAGAAATGGTGAGGCCTAGCATGGAAACACAGGCAAGCTTTGCTTATTCTTTATTGCTTCCATCTGTGCTTACCTGTCCTCAGCCACGCTAGCTGGGTATTTAAACCCTGAACCCACACAATAGCTCTGCAAAGGATTAAGAAAGGCCACATTTGCTATGGTCACAGCTCACACTTACTGTGAGCTTACAGTAGGAAGAACTGTTCTTCCTCCTTGGTCTGAGCATCTCATAAGGTAGAGATGCTTTCACATGTGCAAAAAACCAGTTTAGACATATTGTCAGTCTCATCTGCACCTAAATGAATACATTAACTTTTTCCTTCCCAACACAATAGACATAAAGCAGTTTCCTTGCTCAAATTCTCTACTGCCACACCAGCCACGCTCTTCCCATTTCCTCCAAGAGTCACCTCTGCCTCTTGCACATGGGCTACCACCAGTCACACATTCCTTCCACACCCTTGTGAAGCAACCAAGGTTCTTCATGGCCATCTTTTGCAGTAGTTTTCCACAGCAAGGATGCTGCAAAACTGGCTGAAAGGCTACATCAACCTTTGATTCTTCCTGACAAAGGAGGAAACAGGAAAGAAACAACAAAAAGTCAGTGCTGGAGGCAAACCCCTCCACCTCCATGAAGACTTTCCCCAACATGAGACAGCGAGTGTACAGACAGAGCACGTACGCACATGCGTGCAGAACTTTCTCTAGGTAGCTACTGGTACCTAAACCAAACCACCTTCAAACACACCACAGTGGCTCAACCCAAATAAGAGAAGCAGATATGTAGCGCCATTGCAGGTTAACTTCTCAATTTATTCCCTCAGCTTCTTAGGCAGCTGTGGCAGCCTCTACTGAGCTTAGCTGGCCAGACATCTTCCAGAATGCAGTTTAACCAATTTAATGCTACCTGCAGGATGTCTGCCACACATCCAGTCCTGTGAGTGACAGCAGTGTGGGCATGTTGGACCTATTGTTAGTCTCTCCCATCAGGTCTTGACAACTAAATGAGTTAAACATTTGTAAGAAATATGAAGGTTGTTTAAGGTCACCATGCTGGAAGCCTGGACCAAGTTTATTCTCTTGTGACAAAAAAGGCTTTAGGAACAAGGGAAGAGACACAACACTGAGCAGAGGAAGGAGTCTATTAAGAAGATGCCCTTTAACAAGCTGGAGATATGTCCAAATGCAGATGACAAAAATAAACTCTGGTTCATAAAATGTCCACACAACATAAAAAAGGCTCAGGTAAAGATTCAGTGTGATCAAGACATAGCTTGACTAAAGTCTTCTTCCAATGTGTCAGAGCAGGAACTCCATAGATCAACAGACTATCAGACAGGAGTACTGACAGAAGATGCATTCAAAACAAAAAGTTAAGGATGTTCTTCACACCAGCCTGGGGAAGTTCGTACTCTGGAACCTCTCTTTAGAAACAGATTATCTCCCACATTCTCCCCAAAGTAAGTGTCAGCAGAACAGATTTTGGTTTTATTAATTCTTCCATTACCACTTGCTAAGGTCAGCCGACCATTCACAGAGAACTCCTTCAAAGGGAAGGAGGAGGAAGGGAAGAACAGAAACTTCCCCTCCTGAAGACAGACTTGTGAAGGCAACTAGGAGAGAAGGTTACTATATTAAAACGTGAGCTGGTTCTCAAGATGCTACTTCTGTCCATATAAGGTAGCTGACAAATCAAACAGACAACATCAGCACATGGCAATAAACAGAAGAGCAGAAGTGAGACAGGCAACAAAATACCTGTCAGGTTCTTAGTTGAACCTCAAGAGGGAATGGGATGAAAAACCAGAGGCCTGAAAACCTCAGCAGTCCACCCAGCAAGGTGACAAGCAACAAAACATGCCTCCAAAACAGCGGGGGACCCTGCAGTGTGATAGTTTTAATCAGTCTGTATTTTGTGATATCTCTGTCAACATTTCTAAGCACCTGTAGTCAGAACAAGCCCCACCCTTTCTCAAGAAAAAAGGAAGTACCTCCTCTCAGATTTTTCTCCTTGAGATAGCATGGCACACAGGCAGAGATATCACACTGGAGAAAAGTTGGGGGGGGGGATCCACACTAACGCCACTAAGTCAGAAACTGCACTGATCCAGACAAGACTGTAGAGCATCTGGCCTTTCCCCAGACCACTGAAGAGGCTGCTTCAAGTGCAGTATGTGCCAGCCACAGACTTGCTGTGTCCAGGATAGGGCTGGGACTCTCACCTGGATGTCAGTCTCAGAACAAGGTCAGCATGGAAACACTGTCAACTACATACACCACCTAACAACTGCATTCCTAGCATAATTCAGAACAGCTAGTAATGACCAAAGGATTATTACTACCATTCTTGTTTTTAACTCTCATGCCCCAAAATGAACAGAGCCAATATGAATCCTCACTGTAACACTAGCTGTGTGGAAAAGGGGAAAACAGCTTGCCTGCTCTTTTATCTTTCTAGTAGGTGATTACAGAACTGCAGTGTACCAGAATCACTTTCTTTGGCTTTAAGTGGCAGAACTGTTTAGACTGAGTTTACCTCAAACATATTACTGGTATTAGAGCAGGCATGGAAATAAATCACATCCAAAACTGGAAAACAAGTGACTGAATATAGGTATTTACAACATGAAATTTTAAAGTGCCTTTATCTAAAACACAAAACACTTTGCTTCATTTCCACATACCAGTGAGAGACATGACTTAACCATCTACAGACCAGGTTTAAGTTCCAGCAATTGGAAAATTATCAGACAATGCAAATGCTACAGGCATTTAGTGAAATTAAAAGTTACGAGTTTACAGCAGGTTTTTATACATTATACAATTACTACCTTGCTGCAGGATATGAATGTGACAAACAGCTTTGCAGTATTTATGAAAAATATAAAGCAGTTGACTATCCGGCTTTAAATAACAGGCCAGTTCTGGGTTGACATCACTCTTGCTTGTAACTGGAGGGAATTTGTCTCCAGCTGTGGTAACACTGCAGAAATCCTCGCTTAGCATGTTGCAAAGCAATCAGCAAATGGGTCATAAAAACAAGGGTCACCCAAGGACATAACCTCCTGTACAACTGGCATTGGCCACTAAGAGACAAGCTACCACATTAATTAAACTTGGATCACTGTAAGGTACAACTGTTCTGGTCTGCCCAACTTGCACTTAGATGACTGCGTTACAAAGCTGTAGAGGAAAAGAGAAAGAACAAGCAACAAGCATATCTTTACAGCATCTCCGACAGCATTACTCCCAAAATGACCCGATCATCACACTATATCCACTTCCAGTATTTCTATTTTTCTTTTGAACTACAAGTGAAGTAGCAGATCTGGTTTTGGATCTGTACCAGACTGGTATCATACCCATCCTATTTGGTATGGGAAGAAAAAATACCACAGCCTGGTTTCTTATGGGGAAGAGTCTTCTGCAATCACACTTCCTCTGTATTTACCCTCAATAGTTCAATGCCACCACATGGTAATGATAGGGAAATTATATTTACACCCCTACTAAGAGAAAGGCTGGAGTTTGAACTCAGGTCTGCTAGACACCAGGGAACCTTCATGAGCAAGGTGATCAATGACAGCCACCACCACTGACCAAAAGCCAGTCGGACAAAGATCCGTACAAACGCAACTTCCTCAATCTCAATGCACACAGCTGGTGTTTTGAGAAGGCAGCAAAAATGCTGACCTCGGCTCCATGAGCAGTGCTAGCCATCTGGACAGACAGACAGCAGGAGCTAAGACAGACACGGAGGTACTGCTTACCAGCTAAAGCCTACAATCCAAGAATTAAGCAAAAGCCCTTAATCTGTTAATCCACTAATAGTGCCTAACATCTAATTCGGAAGAAAGCGAAGTCCTACTCTCCCATACAACAGCAGAAGGAAAAGCCATCACAATGCACCATTCCTTGCCAGCAGATTCTCAAAAAGCCAGCACCTAGGCACCCCAGGCTAGCTGGGGCTGCCAAGCAGCCTCTGCCTGCACACTGTCTGCTGCCATCTGTAACAGGTCTCACCTGGTGAGATGGCCTCCCTAGCTGCATCTGTCTAGAAATCTCGAGTAGCACGCTCTGCAGAAATTTAAGACTTTTCAACTGAAAAAGACAAGTTTTACTAGAACCTAAATTAACTTTTTAAGCAGGAGAAGCAAAGTGCCTATGCAAAACACAACAGAAATAAAACTGATTTATAGATAGGTGTCTCCTAAGACACTTCTCCCCTTTTGCAGGTTTGATTCTGGTCACTCTAGTGGGTTTCTGGATTGCAGCAAACCCTGTACAATCCCTCCCCCAAGGAAGTTGCTCTTTCCATCACAAGAGGTCTGACCACCTGCTCCCCAACTCTATAGCATCTCCCCATCAGTGGCAGTCTCCCAGGACTCTGGCATTCCTTTTGCCACTTATCAATCAGGCAGAGATTATGTGCTAAGCATTGGGCTTCATGACCTTGTACTGTTCCCCTGTTTCTTTTGGGAAAACCAAACTTCATGTCGTCCAGGTTGCCTTGATACTGCCCATATTAGCGTACACAATCTAACTCCATCTATTTAAGAGTTTTTAATTCACTGCCCAAATTAAACTACCTGGATGTGATGTGATCTGCCTGGTAACAAAGGAACTGAAACCACTACCTGTCACAAAGAATTCCATAAGCACTGTAAGATGGCTGAGCCACAGAATAGGGCCCACGCATTCTCCTGTAGAAAAGGGGCAGCTGAGAACCCAGGGGTCCCCAGAAACTAGGAACAACTATTCCAAGAAGGGACAGCTGTCACCCAGCCTTCCAAGATGAGGCAACAACACTGATCAGGAACCAAGTCTGAAGATTCCTGGCTTCCTCAGTGTCACAGCCTCCTTGTCAGACTTGAGACTAGGAGGTAGTTAAGCTAAGCAAAATATCCTGCAGCCACATCTCAAAATTATAGACATTACAAGCAGAATAAGTGGAATTGATTAAGTTGGAGTAGCTCAGATATTGAATTTTTTTTAATGCTTTTGCCCTATAGAACAGCTTGAAAAAATAAAATTCAGTTTGTTTGTTTTAAGAAAAAATACAGAAGCCTTAAAATTTAAGTAATCTAGCATTGTCAGAATGACCTTGAACAAAAAAACCCCAAACTCTATTTTCTCAAAGTGAAGTTATTTTTGCTGTTCTTTGGATTGTAAGATTTTATCTAGTATATCCACATTCAAAGCAACTGTAATACCCAAGGAAGCCATAATTAAGATAATTAACCTATCATATACCCATAATTAATACCTCTACTTCAACACTCTGAGGAAGAACTAACATGTTGTTACATGATACAAATTTAAAGAGAAATTCAAAAGTAGCTGTTAGTAGGCTATAAAATAAAATAGGAGGCAATTAGAACAGTTTAACTCATTGTGGAGACTACTATTACAGAAGAGTATACTTGGTCTGGTTGGAATGGTGCTGTGTTTTGGATTTGTGACCAAAACAGTGTTGATAACACACCAATATTTTAGCTATTGCTGAACAGTGCTTGCACACCAACAAGGCCTTCTGTGTTTCTCACTCTACCCTTCCCCTCCCTGCCAGCAAGTAGGCTAAAGGCAGGCAACAGATTGGGAGGGGTCACAGACAAGACAATTGACCCAAATTGATCAAAGGGATATTCCATTCCACATATCATGCTTGGCAAAAAAACCTGGGGGGTTAGTATTTTCCAAAGTAGTCATTGCTCAGAGATGGCTGGGCATCCCACTGCTTGTGGAAGGTGGCGAATTATTGCCTTTGCGTCACTTGTCCTCCCCCTCACACCCCATCTTTCGGTTAAACTGTCTTGATCTTGACCCATGAGTTTTTCTTGCTTTTGCTCTTCTGATTCTCTCCCTCATCCCACAGGATGGGCCTGAACCATCAGCTGGTGGATGATTAGTTGCTGGCCAGGGTCAGCTCCCCTCAGAGTCACACAAGACAGTTACCCCTGACAAATCAAGGAACTGGGAGTCACACAGGTCAGATTAAAGAAATCTTAGGATTACTTAGGGTACCAGAAAGAAAAACTACAGGTGAATTGAAAATTTATTGTAATAGCTAGGGATTTCAAGAGCAGAGAACAAAAAGAGCATGTAGTTTTTCCATTACACCAGAAGCCAGCTAGCTGAATGGTTTCTAAACTACCAGGACAAGGATAAAGCAGATAAAGTCAGTGCAGTGACACTACCTATTTCTGCATCTGCTTTCACTTTAGGAGATACCAAACAGAAGATCCTCAGGCTTGTGTTAACTGTTTTCAGGAAAATGCAAGGTACTTCTGGGAAAAAAAGAGCCAAAACTCAAAGTACCAAAACCCACAAATATGCCCATTTGGGTCCCACAGTCCATGCCTGAGGAGTCCAAGACCTGCAAAAGTGTCCTAAAAATGAAACATTAAATCCTACGTCAGAAACAAGCAGACAAGTGGAGCTTGTGACACAACGGTGCTGACAAACTCAAAAAAAACCCTGCAGATTAAATTAGACCTATGTATTATGACTCATCTGAATAATTGCCCAGCAAGCTGTGCCTGAAAAAAAAACATCTCAGCATGCAAGAATTTCTACACCTGGGTCACAGAAGGTGAGATGTACTCAGCTGCCTTGCTTTGCAGCAGAACTTGTCAGTGCCTTGCAGAGAAAGGCAGGTGGCAGAGGAAGAGCAGAAAGGAGACAGAACAAATGACAGTTCACAGTACAGCTGCAATGAGCTGCAGAAGCAGATTAGTCCAAGTATCCAACAGAGAGAAAACCAAAGTTGAGAAGAAAAGGATAAGCAATATTTCATATGCCTCAACACAGAGCTGTATGAAGAAGTTTGATGAGCAGATGCTCCCAGAGAACATCTGATAGGCCAAGTCAAATTCTTAAGCTTTTCTGGAGTGAACCACCATTGCCTGCATCTCAAATCTCTTCTTTTCCATTTCATTACCTGCTCCCACAATAACTCCTCTCCGGGACAAACCCTATGAAGGCACAGGAGTTGCCTAAGGCCCCTCCTGCTACCTCTGACACATGTGCTGTCTCCCTGAAAATCACTGCTTTTCACAGCAAGGCTTATCAAGCCCCACAGGAAGCCTTGCCACACAACTAGCACCACAGCTTCCAGCAGCAGGACTCAGTCATTAGGAGTTAGCTCACATACATTATCCAGCCAAAGCACTGTACCACAAACACACCCCGTACAAAGAGAGGGGGTCATCCACACTGTATTCTGGTTTACCGTGGTGGCTTTTTGAGGGGGGAGGTGGGGGATGCATATGCATAAATGGGGAAAACTTAAAGGCTCCAAATATGCAGAAGCTCTTCAGGACGTAATTTAAAATATTATTAGTTTGAGTGATTCTAGAGGGACATACACATAGGCTGAGAAGTGATGTCTCAGATAAGAGACATTTCTTGAATCCAGTTCATGGACAATTTCCTGAGAAAGATGAACAATTTCTTTGGAATTCAACTTTTTCAATGCTATACTGAAACGTTCTATGAGATCAAGGCTTCAAACACATACAATCCTGTCAATACTGATTCAGAGTCTTATGCCTTCCTTCCACCATTCCACCTCTTCCCACTTGCCTACTGTAGACAAGATACTTCCTGGCAATTTAGTTTCATTCCTTTAACATTTATGGTGAGGCAAAGCACTAACATATGAATTCTTCTTCTAAAACTCAAAGGCAATAGAATACCCACCTTTATGGTATATAAGCACTTAATTGTCCAACCTGTTCTTCCAAGCTTCAGTTACAGATATTCTAAAGCTTCTGTAAATAAGCAGTCAGGAGCATTTAAACTGTAGTTGATCATGCCTGTGGTGGAGGAGGAATCGAAAGACCCACCAATATCCTTTCAGCCCCAGTTTCTATTATAGCTCTACTGTTTATCTATGAAACCTCATAATTTTGCTATCTGACTCATGATTCTAAACATCTGATGAGGACAACACAGATAACCATTTGATAAACAAACTCCCACAGGAAAAAACAAAACAATATTTAAAATAATTGAAACAGGACACAAAATGAGCAAGTTTAAACTCCAGTCCTATGAAACGCAAGTACTCCCGTGGCCCTAGAAACAGAAAAGCATTGTGGTTTAAAAATAGGGTGTGATACCAGATAACAGCAGTGATTCACCTGGAAGACAAGGAGAGTACAAAAGCAAGAGACAAGCCAAAACCTGCACTGTAATGACAACACACAGAGTCACAGCCTTAATAGCTCCTTTGGCGCTGGAATGAGAGGTTAAGAACAGGGCAACCTGGCTTTCATAAGAACAAATCATAGGAAAAACTATATCCATCACAGAAGCAAAAGCCACCACAAACACAGATGGCTATTACCAGCTTATCTACCAATAGTGATGCAGCCATCCGCAATCAAATACAGTAAACTACTTTTTAAATCGGTGCAGCTTTTGTAATTTGAACCAAGACATTTATTCACAACTAAGAGTCTGACCACAAAGACTGCACATGCACAGAGGGAATGATACTGGGAGCAAAGGAATTTCCTGCCACAGTAGAAGATGCATATGTCTCAACTTGACCATTATCCACCTGCTTATATGTGCAGAATGAGACAGTAACTCTTTATGCAATTACTAATGTCTATTTGCATACTGCCCCTTTTTTATCAATGACATAACATTTGGTCCCATTCTGCTGAGGTTCATGTTTTTGGGATCAAGAGATGGATACATACATAACCTCTACCCAAAAACCCAGACATGCATGCTAAACAAACATTTCTACAATTACAAGATCGATTGCATTTTTTCTTAGCTGCTTCCTGCCCTTCAATTCCCCTCAGATATTGCTTCTAATAGTCTAACCCTCTGAACAGCTGCTACTTTGAACCTGATTTCTTAAAGAAAGACCATTAATGCACACAGTGTCTGCCAACAAACTCAACAGGTTCTGAAATTTTAAGAACTTGAAGCAGGGCAGGGGGAGCAGGGTAGGAAAAGAGGCTACTGAGCCTATTGAGGGAAAGACATTCATGCTCACACCTTGTTAGACAACAGAAACTCCGCTGAAGACAGATGGGTAACTGGGTTTTGCTTTGGCTAGGCTTCCTAAAGAACTACTTAACAGAAAACCCCCTAACAACTCAAACAAGAAGGAAGCTTCCTTCTTCCTCTAAAGAAGACTTCCCAGCAACATTATCCCAATGATTATATTCATTCTTTAATCAGACCTCCAACCCTAAACAGCTCTCTGCAGCCAGAAACTAAGCAGGAGATGTTCAGAACTGTCAGCATGCTGAAGGCCTCGCTGTACTTGGCTCCCACAGCGAGAGCTGGAAAAGGTGACCTTTACAGTCTGGTACCTAAGCAGCACATGGTGTTGCCTCTCTTGCAATTCTTGTTTGAAAGTCTGTGCTATCAGAAAGGAAAACCCTCTGCATTTCTTCCTCAGACAGGACAGAATGGAGGAAAAATATGCTGGCACGAGACAGGGAAACTTGACATGTGTTCTCTCCATTATGTTATTGAAAGCTATCAGTTCATCACATACAGCTTTAAACGACACTGCTGCCAATGGGTGTGAATGCTTACTGTGAGCAGAGCACTGGACTCTATCTTTGTGACCAAAAAAATTCCTTGGTTCACATCAGGGTGCTATTCATCTATTTCAGGATAAGTTAAGGTAGGGCTATCTAGCTAATGATAGGGTCTATCATAGTACCATGCAGACACCTAGTCTTGTCAAGCCTGTTCTTTAAACCCCTGTCTAATTGGGCTAGACATTTTGTACCACAGAGTAATTGTTCATACACTTCCAGTGAGGTGACGAGAGCTGTACTTTTTAGCAACTATAAATCATGGCAGACAGATGGGAGTGAGTAGAGAATACCAAATGTATTCCTCACCTCTTCAGTGCAGCACAGCATATAAGCTGAGCTCCTAGTATATTGGCAATAAAGAGCTAACTAACACGATTCAGCATGAAGCACAAGGCCATGCTCAACTTCAAGTATCTGGTTAGGACCTCGTGGCTTCCATAAGGCTCAGGCAGGAGCTCTCAGTTCTGGAAATGCCCGGCTGAACTCAGGCCAAGAAAATGCAAATGTCAAAAACAAATCTGAGAAATACATCTCAGGGATGACATTAACTGCAGCCTTACATCCTCTCTTGTTTCCCAGGAAAACAGACACAGCACAAGGAGCAAAAGTTTACCACTTAAAATATCACCCAGAACAAATCCTGACATCTCTAGGCAAGGTCTAGCTAGGCCAAGCAGCACTTTCATGCCAGTGATCTAGAGGGGGCCCTGTGTTTCCTTTCCTCTAGCCATAACCACTGTAGAACACTTTCCTGCAGCAAATAAAATAAAATAGTTCACTTTGGTCTGGAATCAAAATACGCACCAAATGCAAGATGCTGCCACCTCCTGATTCAGTAGGGGACTGACCTAGAAAAGCCACAAAGCTGTACCAAGTTAGCTGGACTGAATGCATCTAAACACTACTCACTGCTACCAAAAGGGGGACAGTCACCTTTTCTCTGTGTTCCTGCCTCTTGAAAAGCCATTTCAATTCACTTTCTGGAAAGCTATCCAGGAAAGAAAAATTAAACTATTTTTTTCAGGTTAGCAATTTAAATCAGGTCAGTGATGACTCTGAGAACTGAGGGCAGCACAACTGAAAGCAAGGGACAGGAAAGAGAGAGACGGTCACCACATCCTGCAGCAGAAATACACTGACCACCTCAGCTATATCATCTAATCCTACTTTAGGAGATTTGAAAAGGCAAGTGATGGAAAAATAGTCTACTCTCTAAAGTGGAAGTGCTCAAACAAGGGAAAATTGCAGCAATGATTATGAAATGCAGATTCTTCCGGTCCCTCTGCAAAACAAGAATCCATAGGACCACCCAAACAAACTCAGCTTTGTCCTAACGTGCTTGTCACTGTAGTGACTATTCAACTCTCCAGGATCAGTCTGTCTCACAACAATCACTTCCAAAAAGCATTTCTCAGGTTTTATTTATTCAGAAAAATCTCACCCTCCTTGAAACCCAGTGCAAACAAACAGATAACACCCTTAACACTATCAGCATGAGAATCACGTTACCTAAGGGGAGAAGGGGGAGGAGGGAAAGAAAACTGCCAACAACCACGAACAGGAACAAGGATGGGAAAAAGCAGCCAAGCCCATATTTTTTGGAAGATGGGAAAAACTTGTTGGCTTCCAAGAACTTAAGTTCCCCCCCACCTTTTTTTTTCCCCTCATCCATCTTAACTTACTAATTAAAAATATATTTTTGAGTAATACCTATAGGGAGTTTCCTGTTTACACAGCAGTAACTCCCTGAGCCAATAAACTCAGTGGCCTGAAGTACCTGGCCTTGATACACACTCAGTCTAGAATACAGTAATTACCTTGTAAACAGGAAGCACGTTACTGCCAATGCACCAGGCACACAGAAGTTACACTTCTGCACTAGCACCTCCTGCAGCTTACTTAAAGTGCAAATCAGGAATGAAATCAAATACAAATAATACTTTATGGCTATCTAAGCCAACAAGCGTTTGCCAGCACTCTTCACAGCTTTCTTTAAAAAAAATCACAATTTTTTTTTTAATTGTAAACATCTTCCATGGGCTGACAGAGCCAAAATATTTTCAGGAATTGCAGGGTAGCTTTAGGAAGGCTTTTAGGCATAAGCAGATTAGAGCAAGATAGAGGAAAGTTTTGTTATAACCTACACCTATCTGTTGCAGGGTTATAAGCAAATGACAAGGGTTAGTGTGCATACATTCTGAAAGGTATCAGACCTCATGGGAATCATACTCATGGTAACACCAGCTGAATGTATGGGTGTAGCAGTAGAGACTTATATACCAGGACACAGCTACATGAATGGCACCCCGCTGACTCGCATCATGAAAGTCTGTCTTTTGATAAGAGCAGGGGCAGTTACAAGTCTTATCCTCCGATCTGGAAGACAAATTCTGAATCAGCGGATTTTGCATTTTAATCTAACTTAGATAAGCTAACCTACTTTACAATATCCCCACCTCATCTTGGTTCTCCACCGTTCCAAGTTATACAGGCTGCAACAGGCCAACAAAGAAATAATTTTCAAAAATATACCTCTTGAGCAGTCAGCAACCATCCCCACTCAGTCCCTTGATAGACAGCAGGAGACCTGGACATAAAAGCAGGCCCAAATCTTGTCTCTATTATTCTCAGTCACTCTAGCCATTCCTCAACAGTGGCCCACCTCTAATATGCAGTCTTCAGAGAATGACCACCAGCAGTCATCTGCACAAAAAACATAGACAAATGGGCTAACACTGAGATGTTATAAAGACCATTTCAAAGGGAGAACTTCCAAGCAGCTGTTGTAACCAGGTTCTGAAAGGCATTCTGCAAACACGAAGAGAATTCTTCAACATTCCTTTCAAAACAAGTTTGGGCAAAGCAATTATCTGTCCCTTAAAATAAAAGTATATCTATCAAATCTCTGGCACAGCAAGAACTAAAAAGAAACCCACTACCAAGCTTGGCACCCTTTTCCCCCCTCTCCTTTCCACTGGGATTTGCTATATTGTAATCTCTGTGGGAAGCCACAGCTACCAGCTGCTTTGCTGCACTTAAGGAGTCTCTTTTACCCTATAATTCTTGAACAAGAGCCCATCAATAACAGAAGAGAAGAATGGTTAAGGTTGGAAGGGACCTCTGGAGATGGTTTAGTTTATCTAGAGTCACTGCACCCTCAAGAACAGCATCAGCAGCTATATTCGCTTGCAGACCTCCCCCCATGGCTCCCAAAACATATGGCAGTAAAGGTGCTAGACTCATGCTACCAATATTTGAACTTTGTGCCACATGGAAGGCATGAAACCCGCCAAAAGGGCCACGCTTGGCTTTAAAGCACAGTCTTCTCCAAAGCTGCCTTGGGGCACCTGCAGATTCAATGAGAAGTACAGAAACTGACATAAACGGCAGCTCCATTTAAGCGCTCTCCCATCTAACTCATGTTAACGACACCATCTAGTGGATTACACGCAGATAGACAACTTTTTTTTGATCAGTAACAAAACACCCAGTAAAGTAATACCACAAGGTAATTCCTAGTAAAATTAGAGAACACAAGTATTACTTATAAATAATGCATGTTAAATAAACTTCTTGTGTGCATGGCAGTCGCTGAAAGGTCACTCCACAAGCAGCTTACCCAACTGATGTGATAGGAACACAGACACACAAGAATTCCTTCAGTCTCTGACTACAGACCTTAAGTGCCAGTAAACTACTAGTGTCAAGTCCTGCATATTTAACAATACAAAACTCCAAAGATTCGTGGCATGAGGAAATGCTGGATCACTTTTAGTACTACAGCAGCAACAATAACCTTAGATCAAGAAGTCAATACGAAGTTGAAGAACAGGTATCTTTATCCCTCTCTGTAAGCTTCACAATCACCTCATCATTTTCACCTTTTCACATAACTCCAACTTCTATCATGTCTCTGCAGAAATATTTCAGTTCTTCAGGGGATGCTTTTATCTTCTTTTCAGGCTTTGCTTTCACTTCAAACATCAGTTTTGAAGCGAGATGAACAATACCAACCAGTGCTACAGAGTGTCTCTTGCACTCTGGCCTTCACCACTGGAAAGGTGCTTCCTCAAGCTAACCAACAGCTACTGTGCTGACCAGACATTTTTACTAACCTGTCCACTCTGCAAGTGCAGGCAAACACGCTGAATATCATGAATGAAGCATCCTGGAACTGCATGTTCTGGAGGGAGGAATTCAAGGCATTGAGTTGACTGGCTGCACCCATTAGGGTACTCTAGCTAATATCTGCAGCCTTAAAACAAGAATTACCAGTCTACAGCATTAATCACCTTGCTATGCATCTACTCCAGTTAAAAAGAAAAAAAGCAGGTAGAGCTTTTTTAACAGTAGCATGCCAGGTGACAGGATTTAAAATACCATAATGGACAAAAATGAGCTTTTATTTGATAATTGCAAGCTACACACAGCCCTAATAAAGTACTGAAGTCCACTCAAATGGCCAGGCCTCTTCACAAGCTGCATGAAAGGGTAACCAAGGTGAAGTGATACATTTTCACCCAGGTTGTGGTAGGAAAGAAGCATGTCCTAATCCCAAATTTCTTTAAAAAACAATTTGGATTAATAAAGCATACTTATTTCATATCAGATTAGACACATTATAAAAAAATTTTAACATCATCAGGAGCAAGAAAAAACAACTTTTGGTTGAGCGGAAAAAAAAGTAACAGCAGAAGGAAGGCCAGGGAACAGCAATACCTAACGCTGGGGAAGGCCGTGGTTACTTTGCCCCACTCAAGACCCACGGCAAGAGCTCCAACACCTCACACAGCTGTCACAACAGCGCAGGAACACCGAGAAACAGGGGCTTCCCCTCAGCTTCCCTCACTTTTCTTCCCTACAGTTCTTCTCCCCAGCAGAGATAACGGCTCAGGGCCGCGCTGCGGGACGGACCTAGCGCGGTAACACCAGCCATATAACACCGCCAACAGACAGAACGAACACACTGGACCCCAACGCCCGGCAGCACGCATGCGCACGAGAGCGCCGCGCGGATCCTTTTATAGTCGCGCCCTCGCCCCGCCCCCTCCCACCGCGCATGCGTTTCCCGTTCTCTCCCCGCCCCCCTCCGCCCGCGGCGCCCTGTGACGCGCGGAGCGTAAACAAAGCGGTGCATTCTGGGAAGAGGGAATCGTTACGTGCAGGAAGGGGGAGCCTCCATCTTAGGCGCTCGACGCGTCGCGGCGGCGGGATGGCGGCTGATAGCCGGGAGGAAAAAGGTACCCGGTGGTCGGGGTGGGGGCGATGGCTGGGCCCTGGGGAGGGGGGGATGGCTCGGGCGGGGGCGCAGCCCGAGCCATCCCCCCTCCCCGGGGCCCGCTTGGTTGCTGGTGCCGGGCCTTCCGTGAGGGAGACCGACCTCTGTGAGGAGAGCTGAGGGGCGCCGGGTCCTCTTCGAGGACGATTTTCGTAGTCTTTTGACGCGGGGTGTGGGGAAGCGCTCGCTGTGGTGCCCCGGGGCGCTGGAGGGCCATCGTGCCCTCATGTGTTGCCCCGGAGGCGGCGGGCTCAGGGCAAGGTGACTTGAGCAGCAGCAATAGGAGTAAGTTCGTGGGCCGTAAGTTTAGCGTTATTGGCAGCGAGTTACTGCTGGTTATCTTCTCGCAGAAAGTATCTGCTTTATTTTTGCTTGGATCCCTAGGCGTATTTTCTGCAGGAATTTCTGTCGAGGGACGTAGTTACTTTAACAAGCAGAAGCTGACGTTCGAATGTTATTTTGGTGCGTTTTGCTCGGCTTTTTGTAGTCAGTTATGCATTCTGGGCACTGCGGGCAAATAAGTTTGAATTAAAGGAATTGAACGTTTCCAGGGTGATGTATATTCACAACTGTTTTATAACTGCCCATCACTATACACGGAAGCTGAAGTGATCCGCATGTTGTCTGTGAGGTTATATGAGTCAGTCCTCACAAAATAGTCCATTTAACAAATAAAAACAAAGTTCAGATGTAGAAGATTGCTGTTTGGTGGTTAGTGGAGATGATAGCAGTGTTATAAAAAAGGTAGTGGATCACTGTGGTATTGTGGTTTGGTTTACGTTGTTTTGGATTTCTATGGAAATGCGTTTCATGTAAAGTTTTTTGCAGGATAGATGTCCATAAAATGTCTTTTGTCAGAGTGGTGAAAGTTTGCTGTCTGTAATATTTATTGTGAAATTAGAGCACACAGAGAGTTCCCACTAGATTTTGTTGGAACTGATAAGTCAAATTATTTCTGGTGCTTGATTCTTAACAGTATTATTGTAAGACTGGTGGGATAGGATACGATGAGGTTGTGTTGAAACAGATGTGAGCTGCCACCGTGGATAAGCAGTGAAATAGAAATGTTTACTGATGTCATCTATAAATTTCTATTCATATAATCATTTATACAGATGGGCTTGAATTTTTTTATTCTTTGGGTTTTTTCTTTTTTTTTTTTAGTCACTGACAGCGGTCAAGTCATGATAGCAGACAAGAAATGTTTTTATGTTTAGTATTTTAATTTGCTTTTTGTTTTCTGTCCTGTGAAAGGGATGATTCTGACTGAATAGCAGTTGTTAATGCACTTTTGTTTGTAACTGAACTTATTTCTGCTGTAAATGTGACATTATTTTTATGCTCATTTTGGAAGCGAAATGCTGTTTCACTGCTTAAAAAAAGTGGAAATAAATCTCACCTACCCTTTTAGTTTGAAATCGCCTGGTCTTATCTCCTCTGTTTGCCAAATCAGATTTTTGCTTGGACCCTTCCTTGAATAGATCTAACGCTCATGGCCACCAGAAGAAAAATGGCCTCCCCAGGTTACTTTCCTGCTGTTTCAGGTGAGTTAAATTTGTTCATGGAAGGATCTAACACATCCCAGAGTCAACAAAAGATGAGTTGCAGGAGAGCCCAGTTGAGAGTGTCTGTAATGAAAAGGACTCATTTGGACCTTCCCACTTCAGCAGTGATGAACTGTAAGAAAATCTGTCCTCTAACATTTTTCTTTTCTTTTTTTGTGCTTTTCCTGATGCTTATCTTAATCTGTCTGAGATAATTTAGCTCATCAGGTTGAACACTGACAGTGACAGCTCAGTGAGTGGAATCATTTTGTGGAATTCAGTTGAGCAGTATACCCGATGCAACTGAGAGATGGGAACTGTGTGTTCAGATTCCCCTTTTTGTATCGACTGGCTGCTAAACAAATCTGAAAATTTATTTTTAAATAAATTGCATAGATGTGTCACAAAAGGTGTGGGGAACTCATCGTGCTTCTGTGTTTTGCATAGCTGTTTAAGGTTCCAGCTGTAAATCAGTCCCACCTAACCCAGAAGGGATTTATCAGAGAGGATGTGTCAGACTTGCTTATTCCATTAAATTTTCCTTCTCTGCTCATTTATTTCTGAACCAGCTGATATGTGAGTCTTTTAGCACCTCTGAATGCTACTGCAGTAGCTAGGTTAAATGTAGCTTACTCAAGTACCCTGTTGTCTCACCAAAAGGGAAACAAAGCTACGGTTCAGTATGTGTGATCTGAGATGGGTGATATGTTTAATATTCTAATCCTAGTGCACCTCTTTTTCATTAGTCTCCAGTGAAAAAATCTGGTGCTCTGAACTTGCCTAGTCTTCCGTGGGGAAGCAGAATGCAAGCCAGGAAATTGCAGCCCGTGTTTAGCAGTTGCACAGCCATGAATCTGACTGTTATATATCTCATCAGTACCAGCAAGAATATTTGCTGTGGGTATATAGGTATCTACAAATATAAAGGGCTGTTCCCAAAGAGAATTACAGTGCAGCTTCGTGTTATATTTAAATGCCCTCTAACTGTAAACTGCCAGGGAAAGGCTTGATCCACCTCTGTCCACGCTGCTTCCTTTGCATCAGCTACAGCAATTGTGCAGTTCAGGGACCACTTCTGCATTCCCCTACCACAGAAAATGTGGAGAAATGCCAGCAGGAAAGCTAGCACGCATGCTGACTTCAGATTTAGTAGTATATACTAGAGATACAATTATACTACTACCTTTTTTTTTCTGGTGTGGATTGTGTTGGCTTTTTTAATATCAAGCTGTAAAACTTCCCTTGTGGTGCAGCTCAAGATTTTGAGATAGACAAGTTGCCAAACTCTGGAGGACTTCCTTTGCTGCCTTACCCCAATTTCATCCAGTACAGGAGTCCTTACTTGCAGCTTTATAATGTTGTACAATGCCTCTTGTACAGATACTGTCAACTAGCTGAATCCTTGGAGGTTGCTCTGCTTTCCTTTTCATGACACAGAAAACAGAATCAATCATACTAATGTAAAGTGGAAAGAGCTAAGAATTCCAGAGTTTAGGAGAAGAAATATGAGATTCCAGAATTAATACCTTTTCTATTATTTTTCCCTTTGCATGCTTAGGCTTAGTTCACTCTTAGTTTTAAAGCACTTGGAATATAGATCTGCTGTCTTAAAGTTGGTGAATCCTTCTACTAGAATCACCATATATCCCCTTTGGTATCAGGCAAACTGAAACAGAGTCGGAAACAGTGACAAGTTTTAAAAGTTGTGTGACCGAGTGTGGTCATTTGCTGCTTCTAGCATGAATTTTCTTAAACTTTTGCCCTTTTGATCAAGGTGAATTAGTTGTAGCGGGTTTTTTTCAGAGCAGCTCAGAATTAATTATGCAGCAAATAAGTACTACTTTCCCCTTCTTCAGTGGGGTGACCTAGCTTACGTTCTTGTTGTTAACTTGTCCTGTTGCATTTTTTCTACTTGTAAGTGAACTACAGAATTCACCCTCCTAACACAGCAACAACAAAAATAGCAGGGGAGGAGGGGAGACAATTTAAGGTGCAAGTTCCTCAGGATTTTGAGGAGAGAGGTCCCTCCTTTTTGCTTATGGCACTCAGACTGTCTATCTCCCAGTCTCCTTTTTTCTCAAATTTTGTACAGGCTTTTTTGTTAAGCTTTCATTTGTAGGTCAGCTTTCCTGCAAAGCTTCTGTGACATGAGGAGCCAACTTGGACCTTATTCAGAGGCCTAAATGCATCCTATGACGTATTTTAATTCGTTCATTGGCTTTGCTTGATCCTTCCAACTGAAATTGTGGAAATAAATCAAGACGATGTTAATTTTTGCCTTGTAGCAAACCTGTAACCTTGTTTGGATTTGTAAATACTAGTTCTACTGTAGTTTATGTATCCAGACTTTTTATAGTTGTTTTTAACTTTTTTTTTTTCCCAGATGGTGAACTGAACGTTCTGGATGACATTTTGACTGATGCTCCTGACCAAGATGATGAGTTGTATAACCCTGACAGCGAGCAAGATAAAAGTGAGAAAAAGGGTAAGTGACTTTGGAAGTGGATATCCTCCAGGAAGGTAAATGGTAAAAATTGTCTTTCTTATTAGGGTTAAAGTCTTTGAAGTAGTGGCTCTTATAGCCTGATTCAGAGAGTGAAGGAGTCCCAGAAGTCTTTATTTCATGGCCATCTGCTTTTTCACCTGCCCTTCCAAGAAAACCGTTAACTAGGTTTCCTTTTGTCTCAAAAGCAATTGCTGATTCTGGCTTGTTGTGAATTAATTTGCTGTTAGAAAATGACTGTCCTGTTTGGTTCAATGAAGTGAAATGAAAATTGGGCAAAGGGGTCCCTAAGTCTGGTTCCAGCTCAGTTCTTGATTTGTCTTTAGGCCAATACGGTAAGCGTTTAATAACTTAGCATTCCCATCTATAAAATTTAGAAAGCGCCTACCAAAGCCTGAAGGATTACTCTTTTAAAGTAAAATACATGTTTTGGAACATGAGCTGTTCCTAACAAGCTGTTTTGAGTGTTGTTGCAAAGCCTACAACTGGAAGATGCTACCTATGACTTCAACAGGGGAGTTACCCAAAGTAGAGAAAGCAGGTGCCTCTGCATGTTTTTTTTGTTTGATGTACAAAATAACATTGAACTTGATATCTCTTTCTATTTAAGGATCAAAAAGAAAAACTGAGAGGATGGAAAACGCTGAAAGCAAGAGACAAAAACCGTCTGTGCATTCATCGAGGCAGATGATGCCAAAGCCTCCTAGTTCATCAGTTAGCAATAACAAGAGAATAGTGAGTACGAAAGGAAAACCAGTATCAGAATACAAGAACGAGGAGTATCAGAGGTCTGATAGAAACAAGCGCCCAGACGGTGATCGAAAGACGCGCATGTCAAGCAGTTCCAGGGAACCTTATAAAGGACAACCAGAAAAAACTTGCATGAGGAAGAGGGATATTGACAGAAGGGCAAAGTCTTCTACACCAGATGGTTCAGAGGTATTAAATATTCTTGCTGCCTTATAAATCAATTATATGAGACCTTTATAAGGCACATTCTCTTAGGACTGTGTGTGCATCCTGACAATGTTATATGACTGCTGATTCACTTTTTCTTTAAACATCAGAGAATCAGGCATGATGTGGATAGAAGGCCAAGCAGATCCAGCCATTCCTCTAAAGAAGAGGTGAACTCTGAGGAGTATTGTTCAGATCACGAGACAGGCAGTAGTGGTTCCTCTGAACAAGGCAATACAGAGAATGAGGAGGAAGGAATGGAAGAAGAGGAAGATGATGAAGGGGAAGAGGACGAAGAGGTGGAAGAAGATGGGGAGGAGGATGAAGAAGAGTATGAACAGGATGAGAGAGATCAGAAGGAAGGAAATGACTATGACACACGAAGTGAAGCCAGTGATTCTGATTCTGAATCTGCCTCTTTCACAGATGGGTCAGTCAGATCTGGGACTGGTTCGGATGCATCAGGTAGGTAACATCTAACATGCTAATCTGAAATACCTTGCCACTGAAAGTTTGGCTGCTTTTAAAAATAACCACTTCCTAACTATGTCAAAAGTAAGCCTTAGTAGTACAAGTCAGTAAGATGTTAATTATGAAATACTATAGGTAAGGGAAAAAAATGTACTGGAAGTGGTATTTCCTTACACCAAAACTCGTGGATATCAGGATTATCATGCTGAGGATTCATAGTGTCCTTGATTGCTTTGGCCTTGCTGTACAATGCTTTGAAACGTTAAAATTAGTATTTTCTTGAGTATCTAATGACTTATTTTCCCATGTGATCCTTTTTAAGTTGGTGTTGAGCTGTTCTGTATTCATCTAGATGAGTGACCATGTAGACTGGTATAGTAAAAGCATCATCTCCCCAGGAAAGGATAGTTGAATCTTAAATAGTGGCTGCCTTCAGGATAGGAAATCTAAACCTAAGATGAAATGATTAGCTATTAGGGCAAACTTAGAGATGTTTTAAGCAGGAAGTAGAACACATGCTTCTCAGTTGTATGTTAGAACTGGTCCTAACCTACAGATGTGAAGTATTCATGATGTAAATACTTTTGGTTTTGGCTGTGGGGTTTTTTGGTGTGGTTTTTTTTTTTGTTTGTTTGTTTTTGGTTTTTTTTTTTTTGTTTTGTTTTTTTGTTTTGTGTTTTTTTTTGTTTTTTTTTAAGAAAGTGGCTTGCAATCCTGTAAGGTTCCTCTTGTGTATCTTCTTTGTCCGAAGTCTCCATAGGTGATCATCCTGCTTAACATAATGCCTTTTTTGGCTCAGCTCTGCTGTTTGGAATTAGAGAACAGAAAGGTGTAACCTAAAGACAAGTGAAGCTGTAATAACTGTTCTAAAAAGCTCTGTAGTATAGCGTAACACTTTTAAGAGTGGAAATAATTGCCTGTGTGCCACAGTGTTTTGTTTTCATAGCTCTTGCCATTTTGTTGAGCTCTGAGTGAATGAGCCCATATCACTATCACAACACAGTTTGTGCTGTGTTGCAAATTTGGCTGAAGGCTGGAGAGAAGAGCGAAACCATCCTTACTAAAACACCTAGGAGATAAATTCTGTCTCTAACCTTTGCACAGAATTACTAGATTTGTGGCGTTTGTCTTCCTTTTTTGAATGAAAAGCTTGAGTAGTTAGCATTTGCTTCTTTTGTGTGTGATAGTTTTGGGGCAGCAACCACAATTTTCACATGCAAGCCAAATGCTAACTTCAGTATTACAGATGGTTTTTTTCCTGTCTCAGTACTTTTTATCTCAATTTTGCCTACCACTTGATGTTTAAAATATTGCTTTTATTTGTTACGGGCTTTTTTTAGATGAGAAAAAGAAGGAGAGGAAGAGAGCTAGAGGCATCTCTCCGATTGTTTTTGACAGAAGTGGAAGTTCTGCATCAGAATCGTATGCAGGTATCCTTTCCTTTTATTGCTTGTCATCCTGACTTGCATCAAATATTAATGTGTAATCTAAAATAAATGTAACTGGCTGTAGAGATTTATGGGGTATGTAGCTTTGTATAATTTGGTTTTGACTTCTGGCATGTTGTGTGTGGATACCTTTGGGTGGAAGTAGGCTTTCTTGTTACTTTAATGCTATTCTGTTGCTTAAGTGGAATTTTCACTTTTTTTTTTTAAACTTGGAAGATGATGATTCAGTGACTAGTTTTCTGAGTAGGAAATTGTTCAAATACTATTTTAAAAAACCAAACCCAAACTAAACAACCCAAAAACAAAACCAAAACAACCAAAACAAAACACTCGTGCACATTGAATAGTATTTTTTGTGTGTGTGGGTGCGCGCCAGAAAGCGTAATTTGTCATGAATGAAAATTGTATGTGACAAGGCTGTAGAAATTGTATATTATCTCTATTAAGGCTCAATCTGAACAAATGTACTTTGGCTAAACACAGGTTCAGAAAAGAAGCATGAGAAATTATCATCTTCCGTTCGTGCTGTCCAAAAAGGTATCATTTAAATTTGAATTTTTAATGCATGCCCCATAGCAAGCCATTGTCTCTGTTCATTAAATTACCTGTAAGTAGTAATGTTCCGACATAAATCAGTTTGAGTGCATAATTGTTCTGAGCATAACAAGTGAATCTTGACCTGCTTTTGCATGTGTTGAGAGCAATCTACAAAAAGTTCAGTCTCTTTGCTCCTTGCAGAGGCAGCAAAGCAAAAAATAAAGTCCATACATACGAAAAGAGGAGCATTTCAGCATTCTCTATTGGACAACTCGTGCTGACACATATGTTACCCAGTATTTATCCAAAGATTCTTAAGCAAGGAAATAAGTCCTGTATATCGGAACATCACTGAATCATGCTGATTTTATTTTATTTTTTCTTCACCTGAATATCTAAGTTTTAGTTTTGATTTGGTTTTCCCTGGCATTTTGTGCTCTACAGCTTACACTTCAAGTTTCAAGTTGGGTGGTTGACTGTGATAACACATAGGTAGGAACTGGGTGGGATACAATATATTTTGAAGAAAACAACTATCTACACTCAAAGCAACATTTATGACAACTGTAAATATTTGCAGTTCAGCTTATTTGACACCTTGTTTTTTCAGACCAAACGAGTAAACTTAAATACATTCTCCAAGATGCAAGATTCTTTCTCATCAAGAGTAATAACCATGAAAACGTATCACTTGCTAAAGCAAAGGTATGTTGAATTTTCTTCAAACTCATCGCTTTGTCTATTTTCAAACACACCACCCACCTTACTGTAGAAAAGGGTATAGATAGATGCATTCTTTTCTCCATCACTCTGATCTTGGTAGAGGGAAGGATGAAAGCTACTGCTCCTTGATTGTTCAAGGGTAGCTATTCTGCTTCCAGTGTAATCCTGAAGAGTTTCTAGACCATCAGTCATTTGTCTCGATAAGAGTAGGATTAAAAGGGGGCCTCAAGGTCTGTTTGATAACATCCTAAGCCAACCTCCATTGGGAATGCTGTGATGGTATTTTCTCCCTTTCATCAACACCTGTGTTAATATCACTGTACTCTGAGGAGGTTCAGAAGGTTGTTTTGGCTTTCATCTAATACTATAAAAGTAATTTTTTTCGGTTGATTCAGGGATTTGAAGCCTATTGCAGAAATGTATGCCTAGCAGTGCTGGTGTTAGGGAGTTCCCTGGGAGGGATTCCAGTGCGCTGGACCTCAGCTGCTGAGGAATGGTACTAGGCCACTCTGGTGGTTTTGTATTTGCATGCGTTATTTGGAACAGCTTGTAGAGAAAATAGCTGATTTGCTGTTACACAGTACACACAGAGTAGGTGATTCTATCAGTGAAAATTTTCTAAAATAGAATAGCATTGAAACTATTAAATGAATCTTAAAATTCCTGGACGGGTTTGTCACCAGCTTTGGGTCTGATCTGTGCAGTGAACACCATTGAGACTGGTGTTTGCTTCAGCTCTTTAGAGGAGTCTGTCCTTTCTGTGCCTCATCCACACCTGGCTGCAGCAGTATCCTTGTTCCTAAAGTTCTTGGAGTGGATGCTTTGTCTTTCAGTGTATAGGCATCAGTGCTTTGTCACTGCACGTTCATGAAACTGGCTTTTGTGGTGCCAGTGTGATAAGTTGTTCTAGTTCACAGCAGGGTTTCACAAGCAGCCTAAAGCTGACTGTGAAAGCTGGTAAAAAACCCAGATAGTTCTCTAGTGACTCTAGTGAATTGTCAGAGTCAGGCAAGCACTAATTTAAGCACAGAGTAGGACATGAGAACATATCTTCAATAAAAAAGGAAGGGGAGGAACATTTTCTGTGGTAGATCCTAGATTGTCTTCTAAGGCTGAAGTTTGAACATATTAAATCAGCATAAGCCTCTCCTCTGAGTTTGCCCAGAGAATGGACTGGGGAGCTGATCTTGCTGAAAAGTAATACAGCAAACTGGTATTCTATAGGTCAGCTCAGCTGGTGCCTTAAAACAAATTGGGTTTTATTATGCATGGCTACACAATGACTGGTGAAAGGGAAAAGGTAGGAATTAGTAGGTGAGGATGTGGGAGGCTGAACAAACTGTTTTGAGTTGTGCCAATTTAAAATGTTGGTCTGGGGTCTTCCATGTTTCTGGTCTTTCACTAAAAAAGTTTTCAAGTCTGCAAGCTGTCGTCAACAAAACTGTCATACTAAGGAGGTTACTGAAGCCTACCTGCCCACCTTTCAGTATCTGTGCTGCTGTTTTTTTATAATTTGTGTGTATTACATAATATGTGAACTCCCAAAGCCACTTAAAACATACATTAAAAATAGTAAAGGCAAAGGTTTTCTTGTATCTGTCCATCATTATAATTACAAGTGAAACCTTATAAATGGTCCAAATGCATCTGCAGTGTTCAAAAAAAGATTGAAAAGCCAATGTGTTAAAAGTTTTATCATGGGGCAGGCTGAAAATATTTTCTGAAGGAACTGAATTTAGCAATACCTTTTTCTTTCCATTATCTTCTATCCCAGAACACTAGTTTGGCCTTGTTTTCCTCATCTGCACTGTATACTTCTGTTAGCTACATCACTTGAGATGAACTCTTATATTTTGGTGATGGGGTGGGGGTTGTTTTGTTTTAGGGAGTATGGTCGACACTTCCAGTGAATGAAAAGAAGCTTAATGCTGCATTTAGATCAGCGAGGAGTGTTATTTTGATCTTTTCTGTAAGAGAGAGTGGCAAATTCCAAGGTAAGGGAAAGTGAGCTATCATCAAGGTAAGTGAAAGTGAGTTTTATGTGCAATAGCTTTTCTGTTGTCTTTGTTACAATTCATGTGAAATCCTCTAGGATTTGCAAGACTGTCTTCAGAGTCCCATCATGGAGGATCACCTATACACTGGGTGCTGCCTGCAGGAATGAATGCAAAAATGTTGGGAGGTGTCTTTAAAATTGACTGGATTTGCAGGTAAATAATTGTTCATTTATGTTGCCGTTTAGTAACAAGGCATTATAATACCATTTCTGTGTACCACTCACTTGAGTGCTGGCAGCATCCTTTTGAAAAAACTCCATTCAACCAGAGATCTGTCCTCCAATCTCCCCAAATCCGTGCCTCCATGTTACTGAGCTTGGGACTCAGGTCTGTACCTGACATGCACTATAGATTTTTTTTTTTTTTTAATGTAAACAATTAATTAATTTAGAGATTTTTAACATTTGGTTGTGTTCCTTCATTGATCTCTTGCACTGAAACCAGAAAACTGTATTCTGAAGTCTTTGACTAAAAACTGCTGCTCACTTGAATAGACAGCTGTGGATAAAAGGGAAGAAAATCCTGTAAGGACAGATCTGTCTTCATCTGACATCTTGGCATCTGATTGAACAAAGAAAATACTACTGCTCTAAAATAACATATGAAATAGTACAGACATTCTGCATAATGTATAAGTTGGGAGCAGTATGTTCATTGATTTAACTGAGTATGTGTTACAGAAAAGGTTTGAAACCTCTCTTAAGAAAAAGAGCTATATCAGTCCTGTGAGATACATTGCATGGTTGTACAAGCACTTTGGCCTGCCAGAAAGACTGGCAGGGAAGGTGAGACTTCGAATTAGAGAAAAATCTAGGTCAGAAAGGTCCTCTGGAAGTTACTGACTCCCGCCTCCAGCTCAAAGCAGTTCTAGCTTCGTAGTCAGGTCAGATGCCCAGGGATTTATTTCAGTAGGTAACCGTGAGCTACCACCTCGCATAGAGGCTGTTCAGCATATTCAGATGGTGAGATAATAAGCAAGCATGATCTCCATATTGTACAAAGGCAAAAAAAAAATTTCTTTAATAACATAGGCTGTCCTATGCTAGTTAATATTGGAATAAGTCGAAGTGAAATCTTTAGTAACTAATACTTAGTATGTACTAATATGTTCATTCAGAGACCTGACAATGCAAAGGGTAACAGGATTATTTCATATGTAATGTCCTGCTGTATGCCTTTTAAATTTCTTTTTATGAAAAACAGAGGCAAAACTGTAAATGATGCCTCTTGCATATTTAGGCGTGAATTGCCGTTCACTAAGTCTGCTCACCTGACCAATCCTTGGAACGAACATAAGCCAGTAAAGATTGGACGTGATGGACAGGTTTGTTAATTTATTTTTCTTATAACCCACATCATCTAGTCCTTGCTTTCAGCTTTGTACGTACAGAAGATTTGGAATCTTTTTAGATCAGTTGTTACTTGCAGTAGAGTACTGTGACAAAGGCACTCGACTTATTTCTAATGTTGTTGCAGAAGAAGGAAACAGAAAACAATACAGTGCCAATTCTGTTGTCATCTTTGTGATAAACAGTGTTCGATGCATCAAAACTGTGTGATATTTTGGATTTGAAATGTTACGTGCCTTGCATTGTATGGTGTGCAAACTTACATAGCATCAGTTTTTAAGAACAAGTTCTGGTGTTTCCAGCTGTGTTCTGTATTGCATTTTTTTTATATACTGTATCGCTTAGGTCATAGACTCTACCATTTTAAAGTATATGCTAAGTAAATTTTGAGTGGGGTGGCTCTTTGTCTTGTCAGACATACCAGAGTGCAGGTGTGTTGCTGCTGTCATCAAGTAACCCAGCCTTGACTGAAGTAACGGGTTCTGCTTTCTTAAGGCAAGATGAGTTGCATAATCCCCATACTGTATGGATAATGTAGACTCTCTGCGTTATTTTGCCCGTAGACACATTCACTTTGTTCGGTAGCACAAGTAAAACAATATTTTTGGTCTTGTTTTTAATTTAGTGTGAACTTTAAAAAAAATGGGATTTCAGTTAACTTACTTTCTGTTAAATGGTCGAGGAAATAAATTTTTAATATTTTGTCCACTTCACTGTAGAGTTGCAATAGGGATGTGGGTTTCATCTTTTTTCATAAAATTGCTCTACTGTTAGGTACTGGGCAAGTATTGTTTGATGCTTGCTCACCCTGCTTTTCAACTGGGGTTATTTCCTGAAGTGGTTGTCATTTATATTTACGTTTTATGTAACCCTGAACGGATTTCTCTTCTGAGGACGTGCACACTGAGCTGCTTGCATTTACGACAACCCTTGGGAAGGCATTCCGCAGGTCTGCTAGTCACCAGGTTGAAGAAGCACTCTTTTGGGTTGTTTTGCCCCTGGCTCCTGCTAGCTTCATTTGATGGCCCTGCATTCTTGTACTGGAAGAGGGAGTCAACAAGTTGATCTCTGTGGCCCTCTCTCCGCCAAACAACTCGTGGTGTCAGATGCTCCCTTTGTATCCATCTTGCCCTCCATACCCCACACATTCCCCTCTTTATTTTAGGCTGGAGTGACCTGACCTGCTCAGTCACTGCATGTAGGAATTGTTGCGCTCGTTCAGTTATCCTTGGTGCCCTGCTTTGAAGCTTTTTCATTTCTACTGTCTCCCTGTTTTTTGAGATGAAGGGGTCAGAACTGCACCCGGTATTTAAGGTGTGGCCAGAACATGGATTTACAGTGTGGTAATAATGACATTCTTATTCTGTGTTCCTTTCCTAATAATCCTGAACACACGATTTGCTTGTTTTGACTGCTGTCAAGCACTGAGCTGGTATTTTCATGGATCTATCATACGTGGTCTATTATAGGCTGAAGAACTCACTTTTGAGTGGTAATAGTCAACTTTGTCAGGCCATGGCTTTATATGTGAAGCTGGGATGGATTTTTTTCCTACGTGTGTTGCTTTTCTCTCTGTAATAGATGATAATTTTCTTTGTGATGAAAAACAGTCCTCTGATTTTGTAGCAAAACAGTGATGTGGCCTGTATGTCTCATGGGAAGATACGGTTGCCCCAAGTGTTGGACTATTTTATGAAAATTCTAAGTAGTGCCTAAAGAGTGAAAGGTAATGTAAGTGAATTTTGCTCTAGTGATACTGAAATCTCTTCGAAGTGTCTTTTTTTCCTTTTTTTTTAATGTATGTTGTCACTGTATTTGGGGAGAGTTTCATTTCTTCAGTTTATAAACCACTACTGAACTTCTAACTAATTCTAGGAAATTGAGCCGGAATGTGGAACCCAACTTTGTCTTCTCTTCCCTCCTGATGAAAGTATTGACTTGTATCAAGTCATTCATAAAATGAGGCACAAGAGAAGAATGCACTCACAACCCCGATCAAGAGGACGCCCATCCCGTCGAGACCCAGTTCGGGACGTGGGAAGGTTAGAAACGTTCTTTGGACTGATAATAGGCACATGTATCAGAATAACGTGATGGAGGAATGTGATTCGTCAAAGCTTTCCCTGCGATAAAGAAGAGAGAAAATCCTCAAATCAAGCTGCATGGACAAGTTTGTGGCTTCATTGAGGATTTCACATGGTTCCCCGGTCTGTCATTTTTCAAGAGGAAAATGGGGATCTTTGCTTTTGCAGAAAAAAAAGCTCTTAAAGTGCTGTCTAGTTTAGACTAGATCATTTATTGAGATAATGCAACATGTAATGCTAGCCGTGGGTAAGCTTGGCTTGATTATGAGCAGGCTAGATGGAGAGAAGGAAGTATTTATATGCCAAAAATGTGTTAATATCTTGTAAAAGCCTTTTCTTTCAGGTGTGTCTCTGGATAAGCCTTATCAAATATGGGACTTTTATAAGGATCACTTAGAATTTTGCAGAAGATGCCGCCTCATTTTGAGGATAAAATATTTAAGTTATTTTGATATTCAAGAGGAGCATTATTGGGACTGTTTCAAATTGTGTCACCGTGATGTGTTAACCCCATTGCCAAATATTCTCTAACATGTAACCACTGAATTCACACATCTTGCTGAGCTTCTGAAAACAGTAGGTTCTTTCCAAAAGGGATCAAGTGGCCCTTGGAGACCCGGCAACAAACCAAAAAGAATGGCTGTTGCTGTGTCTGTATATACAACCTTTCCAGATGCTGGCAGTACCTGTGGACTTAAAGTATTTTTAGAGGATCGACATGGTTATTGATCACTGCTTTATGAACTTAACATCATTTTCCAGAAAAAAAGGGGGTATAACTTGTTACAGAATTGGAGAAGTCTTTGCAAAGAACTGATATTAGCCCTTCTGCCAAACACCTTTTCCCGGTGTAGCCACTTTGCATACAGACTGATGTATGGTTTGGGCTGAAACCTTTGGTTAAGTTTCCTCTTTGTGGAAACATCCTGTGGTAGGTACAGATACCCAACAAGAGTCCCCATTTCCTTGAGCTTAAAAAAAAGGACACTGTAACGAGTAGGTAGGAGGAAACCTGGCAGCGCCCCCCTATTTTTGGCTTTAAAGGACTGAACACCAAGATGGCTTTTGAAGTTAAGCTAAGAGATTTCCAGTGCAATAAAGTATATACAAGTGAAGGTTTTGCAATGGACTGCAAACTATATATATAACACCACCACACCTTCTCAAGCCTGCCAGGGCCTCCATTTATGTATGTGGCTTACAGCTTAAAGTCAGTAGTTGGACTACTATATGAACTGTTTCTATCATATTTTATACCGGTCGTAAATGCACTCTCAAAACTACAAGAAAGCGGTATGTTTATTCTTTACACCAGCTTTTATTTTCCTTGATCTGATTTTGCTGTAGATGCAACTGCTTTGGTTTTTGGGCTTTTTGCTCATAGAATCTGCTCTCGTTTTAAAAAGCTTAGTAACTGGGTATGGTGGGCTTTAAAGACTGAAGTCGGGAAGGGGGAGGAGAAATGACTCTATAAAACTAAAAGCTACATGAGCTTGTTACTCAGCGAGCAAGTTGCATAGTAATTAAGCCATTTAAGAAAGTGTTAATGTCTTGTGTTTTCATAAGGAATTATATTGCTGGGGTGGGGGGGAAGGGAATGGATTTGTAGCTGCTTTGTGTTTAGAAACAGTGTTTTGTTAACATTGGAGTCGCCCATTAATGTTGATGTACCTTGATGGAGCAAAATTAGCAGCCAGTTTTCAGTTCTTTATTAAACAAAACAGCAACTGGAATGTAACGGTTTTATAATCAAACTTCGTCCCTGAGAGGAAGTTCTTGAAGATAACAGCATCTCTTCCATAAAAGAGCTATTTATATACAAAGGAGCCCCAATTATTTTAATTGTTAGGAAGCTTAAGCATTCTTAAACTTTTGTAAAAGGCACCTATGCATTGCTGGTAAATTGCTGAGAACAGAAATTGTTAGAAATAATGTCGTTGGCCTACCCAGTTAGAAAAGCTACAGTGAAAGAAGCAATTTCACAAAGCATGCACAATTTTATTTACAAATGTTATGGAAATAGACCTTTTATAGACCTTTACCCCATAACTAGCAAATGCAGCAATGTCCATGCCTTCTGACTGTAATGATATATTTTTGCCATCTATTTTCACTGTATTTAGTTCTGTAAATTCTTTTGTTATCCAATAGGTTGTTTCAAAATGTAATGTGGAAAGTGTAATGTTAAAGCCTAAGTCTGAGTTTGGTTTAGACAAATTTGTTAACCTTTGTTTGGTACAAAGGTACAGTTGGGTAGAGTTCCTTCCTTAACTACCAAAGCCCCTGTAGCCAGAAAGTAGCAGTGGAGGGTATTTAATCAGACTGTGGTTCCTGATTATTTGAGTTCAAATTTAAAGCTATAGAACCTCTTGAAGCAAATGGAATTCAGAATGATTAAATTGAGATTCTGGGCAGCTCAAGCTATTCCTGTGAGGTATTCTGCTGTGACGAATGCTCCAAGCAACCTTGTTTAATCTCTGATATCTAATTTGTGTAGGCGTCGACCAGAAGATTATGATATTCATAACAGCAGAAAGAAACCAAGGATTGACTATCCCCCTGAGTTTCACCAAAGACCAGGTTAATATCTTACTGTGAAGATTTGTGTGCACCAATTCACAAGTGTTTTCTCTTTTAGTGTATCCTTATTTAATTCAAAAGTAAAATATTGATATGACTGATATTGGGACTTGTCCCAAGTGCTGCCTGCTGGTTTAACCCACCTCTCGCAGAAGTCAGTGACACTGTTTTACTGGTTTGAGAGAGAGCTGAGTTAATCTAGGCTGAGCCCTTTTAAGAGCCTCAGAATTGTGTACACTCTTGTGAATGATCCTCTCATGCGCTCTGTTAGTAGTAGTTGAAATGCCTGCCTGGCACAAGAATTAGTTTGACCTGCTTGTCAGTGCACTAATTGTCAAATTAAACTGTTTATCAGAAATTTCCAACTGGGAAAGACAACTGAGATTGCTTGACTAGCAACCTATATTTAGAGATGACAGTAGACATTTGGTTATGTTTTCAGAGAGGATTTTTTTTACAAGCTCGACATCAGAAAGGGTGGGGGAAGTTTCACTGCATTTTACAAGAGGATCTAATAATGAGTTTGAAAAAGGTATTTTGTTGTTCTCCGGAAAGAAATGTTTGCAACGGTAATGCACCAACAACACTGGTAATATAGTAGATTTTTTTTTTCCTTTGGAAAGCAATTATTAAGAAACTGTCACTTTTAATCTACCAAACCTTGCTTCACTGCTATTAGAAATACACGTTCCATTATTTCAGTAGTAGCTTTCTAAATCTTTCTTAAGAACCTGCCTTTATCTGCCCAGCTTGACTGCAAAGCCTGTGATCTTTGATGCAAAAAGAGTGTTGTTGCTGCTCCCTGGCTTTCCAAGACCATTGTTTAGACTACAGACAATATTTTTTAAAATAATGAAGCTCCGAAGCATTATTTTATTAGCATAAGCATGCCTGGTGGTTTGCACCATTTTACTGAGCTCTTTAATGTTTACTTCATGGGATTTACTGCAGCTGTAACAATTTTTTGCCCTGTGGGGCTTTTCCAGATGTTTTTTGGGTTGTTTTTAATTTTCTGTGTACCATTGTATCCAAAACCTATTAGGAAATCAGCCTTAAGAGTTGCCCAGATGAACACATTCTACTGAATACACAGTCAATAAGTAGTAACAGCCATGTGTGCTGACTGCCAAGGGGCAGAACCCCTCAAACTTGTGGGCATTCCCGATTTATTTGTCTAAAATTCAAGTCCTTATTTGCCCAGATACCCCCTTGCATATTTGTTTGTACTGTGTGCAAGTTCCTATGGGTATATCTGTATCATTTTTTGTTACTACATTATACTGTTTTTCTGTACTGTCTGCAAGAAGTTGTAAGTTTTTGAGAGTCATTTTGAAAGCGAGGGTAATGGCAGGTAGACACAACTTCATAGCTGGCACAAAATGAAAGGACAGTTTCTAATGAGTATATTTTTTAAGGCTGTTATCATGAGATGGTAAATTGAATTAATACTGCTTGATGTTCGAACAGGGTATATAAAGGATCCCAGATATCCCGAAGTAGACAGGTAAGGTGTGTTCATGTTATTCATTTTATGCCCTGGTAACTTGTCTGTATGGATAAATTGGATTTAGTTCTACAAATTTTTATTCCCAACAGACGATTTTCAGGAGTTCGGCGAGATGTATTTTTAAATGGGGTAAGTTGGTGCATGCAGACTTTTTGGGAACTTTTTATATTCAGCTTTCAGCACTTCCAAAGAATGCTCATCACAAATGTTAATATTACTGTCTTTCATTTTAGTCCTACAATGATTACGTGAGGGAATTCCACAACATGGGACCACCACCACCATGGCAAGGAATGGTTTGTGTCTTGTTGAATTCCATTTTTCTCTGTAGAATATGGCTTTTTTTTGTTCCCCTCTAGAGGAGCCTAGCATATTTGATGTGCGCTCAACTCTTCCCTTTTCCTAAAATATATCTTTTCTGTAACTGTAAAATTTTTAGGGGAAAAAATTTTTTATATCAAGTATTTTGTAATTTACTTAGCTCTCAGCAATAGTCCAGCATTCTAGTAAACAGTACAGCAGCAGGAATCTAGTTTGGTTTGAACCTGCAAGAACCTAAAAGCTCTGAGGAAACAGCAGAACTTCAGCCTACACAAGAGGGTGTGATGAAATTTTGTATTCTGCTGAATATTGATAGTAATTGGCTTTCTCTCAAACAGCAAATGCATCAAAGAGGTGGACTTGATGCAGAGGCTCATGGAATGGGCTGGCATGCTCTAGTGTTGCACAGTGGCTTGCTTTTGGCTATGGCAGTGAAGCATGCAGGAAAGTAGCAGAATGTACTGCACACTATAATCAAAATAAGTCATGCTGTATTGCAGCCTCCACTGAAATGCACTTTTTTCCCATTCAGATGAGTGTGTATATATGAGTACACGTATCTACGGCTATGTACAAGGAAATTAACTGATAGTTCACTTGTACAGCTCTGGTTTTGCCATTGGATAAGGAGGAATAGTCATTATAACTAGTTATTTTGGTTATATTTAGTAATTCTGGCCCTGTGGGTCCTGACTTTTGGATAACTGTAATGAGTGTTTTGGCTCTTGTATATACTGTGAATGAGGAAAAGGCAGTGTGGAGATGCTATTATAGTCTCTCATTTTTCTCAGCTGAAACACAACTCTGGTTTCTCATAACTGAAGGAAGTGAGCAACGTTGTCAGACTGGGAGGAAAATGGTTTTTCAAACACAGCTAAGCCTCAAGAAACTCCCTTTTTTTTTCCTCTCCCCCATTTCTGCATGCTGTCCAAGTAGTCATCCTAAAATCCAGCACTTCCACCTATTTCCTTTGTGACAGCAATGCAAGCAAAGGTGCTTTGGTAATATGGGAAAGAAAGGCCTTGCTGATTGAAGAAATGAAAGAATAGTTTGTCTTGCAGAGTAAGTTTGTTCATTTAAAATAGGAATATATTCATAAGGAATGGCACTGAAAAGACTCATTCTGTAAGAGCTCACTGGTTTGGACAAAATTCACTTTCCACATGCACAGATTAAAAAAAAAAATACCACATTTAAGTAGCAGAATTTTTATGTACAGTATCACTTTGAGGCAGATATGGAAAGAAGACATGTTTGGGGTTTGGGGAGGGTGTTGGCCAAACTTCTGAAGAAGCAATGGTAGAAAAGTAGTAAAGCATGCTGACTTAATGAAAAACAGTCTGCCATTCAGTTAGGAGGCTGTGATCGGATATATTTAGATGTCATGTTTCCCATCTGAATGAAAGTAACCTCTGCTTTTAATTCCCAGCATTCAGCCTTGTGTGCATTCCTCTATTTTGAGACACTCAACAAACTTCCTGTAACTTTCTTGTAGCCACCGTATCCAGGTATGGAGCAGCCACCACACCACCCTTACTATCAGCACCATGCACCTCCACCTCAAGCTCACCCTCCGTACTCAGGACATCATCCTGTACCCCATGAAGCAAGATACAGAGACAAACGAGTAGTAAGTGTCCACAGAGACAAAGGGGAACACAAGTCTGCAGGCCAGAGTAGGAATGGTAGGAATTTGGGGTACAGATGTAGCCTAGCCTGAGATTTGCTGACTTTGATAAACTGCATTTGTTAGACCTGTATGAGTTTGCCTTGGAAAGATCAGTTATTTAGATTGACTATAGACTTCCAGCATCCTTGAAAAGCCTCTCTCTCCCAGGTCATGTACAAGTACAAAATTCTTAGAACATACTCTTAAACTGAGGTGTGTGCTTAAAAGGGCTTCCAGCTGTCTAGCTCTGATTTTTCCATGCTGAAGCCCAGTTTGAATAAGGACATGCCTGTAACATTGCTTGCGCTCATGCACAACAAATTACCAGCAGAAAAGTTTGTGGTTTATAACTTCTTAAAGGCACATCAAAAAATAGGGCAGATTGTTAAATAACTTCTTTTAGCTGGCTTTGAAGGCTGCTTAGCTTTCAGGTCTCTTGCTGGTATCTGGCACTTGAACCCCAGCTTCTGCACAATGGAAGCACAGATATGCTGCCGTGAAGATGAAAGAAGAAACATGCTTATGGATGCTGGACTTTTTTTAATTAAATACTAGGCTTTCCCAAGAGTGACAGCCAATCCTATAGATAAGAGAAGGGAGGGGATTTTAATCTGGGAAAGAAAATAAACAGAGCTGTCTTTTCATCACAGCATGACTACGACATGAGAGTAGACGACTTTCTTCGTCGCACACAAGCAGTTGTCAGTGGTCGGAGAAGCAGGCCTCGGGAGAGGGACCGAGAGCGGGAACGGGACCGTCCTAGAGATAATAGAAGAGACAGAGAACGTGACAGAGGCCGTGATCGGGAAAGGGAGAGAGAGAGGATTTGTGACCGGGACAGAGACAGAGGTGAAAGAGGTAGATACCGAAGATAATCTATCTGGAACCAGTGCTCACTTGAAACAAAAAAAGCTTGTATTTTTTTGTGTGTTTACAAGTAGTACATTTTATTTTCAGCTGTCTACTTAAAGTTCGTTGTGTAGAAGGATTTATAATGACCCTCTCTATTCCAAGCATGCAGTGAACTATGAACTGGAAAAACTCAAATCGGCCAAAAATAAAATGTGCAAAGCTGACCCTCAACTTGGCGTTTCTATTGGAGCAGATTGCGAAATAGCTAAGAATGTAGATATTGATTAATTCTCAATAAGTGTTCATCTACTTAGTGACTTCATTCTAGGTTTTTGAATACTGATGGATAACTGCCAATTTTTTTTTTTTTTTTGCTTTGATGTTTTGTTCCTGTAGTTTTATATGGTTCAGTGGGAGAATGCTGCTATCAAGTATGCAAATATTGAAGTATGATTTTTTTTTTTACTGTATAGCAGTGTTGTAGCAGCCTTTTTTTTCTTCACCCCCACCCCATTTTTTAACCCTATCTGTAAAGTCAAGTGTTTTTTCAGTCTTCAGTAATGAAAGCAATATTAAGAAGACACTATTGATTTCTAATTTTTAACCTTTTTTAAAAATCTTCCCCGTGTTCAGTAACATTTTGGTCAATTCTCTTGTCTAGTCTCCTTCCAAAATGTACACATTGCTTGGAATGTTCACAACCTGCGTGTGTGGAACCAGAAAATATTGCTGTATTCTACATTGCTACCATTTTTTTTATATAAAAATAAATTGGTAATTATTGAAATTATTAAAACTCCAGATCGGGTTTCTTGGTCTTCTAAGCTTGCCAGCTTTGATAGATTCTGGCAGTTCTAAGGAAGTATTTGTGTTCAAAAAGAGTTTAAAGGTTCTTGTGATAGGTGAAATTGATTCGAAGCCTGAATTTAGGAAAAGAACTGCTGAAATAAAAGGTAATTGCTTTTCTGTTTCCACAGTGAAGTAGTCAACCTACAGCTCCTGCAGCTAATCAGAGTTATTAAGGCCCTACATGTTCAACTTAATCAAATGATCTTTGAGCTATTGATAGGCTGTCCTTGGCCATAATCACACTTGGCTCCCAGGAGCGTGTTAGTCCTGCAAGATCCAGACTCTCCCCATGTCTTCTTTGTAGTGATTACTGCATCACTTGTTATTTCTCTTAAGTAGGAAATATTTCAATCTAAGTGCCAATAGTAAAACTGTGAAAATAGAAAAGTAAAACTTGTAGTAGAAGTTGTTGTTTCTCCAGCAATTTCCTAGTTCTCAAAACTTGTATGAGTAGCACTGCCTTGGTGGACTTCTTCATAACCTTTCTTCAGTGTCTTCTCATGTACGAAAGCCAGTTTGTAGCATGTGTTTTAAAGACCTCCAACTCCGCAGTGCTGAGTGCTGTAGCTGTTTTTATGAACTGCAATATAAGATTGGCCACAGCGTGGCCATTGTGGAAACGTGGTTTTTTTAGATCTCACAATAATTTAGGCTCTGTGTATTTTAGTCTACACAGCTGTAGTAAACATCTACATGTGCCAAGCAAAGAGTTTGACCTCCAACATGCAAGTATTTTGGAATTTTTTAAACACTACAAGAAGTTGAACCTATGTTTGTGTTCCTCAAAACAGTTTACTGTGCACTGAGAGGTTAGCCTATTAGCTGTAGGATTAGATCAGTCTATCAATTTCAGTACACATACTGTGTCTAATTGGAGAAATGCATCATAGGCAACCTTCCTTCTTTGGTATCTTTCTCTGCTTTATATACAGATTCTAGAATGAAGAGGGGGGTTTGCTTGGTTTTCTTTTCTACTTTTTAAATTCAGTACTAGATAAGCCAAATTTCTCTGAGTAAGTTACAGAAAAGAAGCACCTCCTTAAAGTGACTGCAGAGCACTTCCTCTGTCCAACTTTTCCCAGCTATCCTGTGTCCTTTGTTAGCCCTGTCTGACCAGTGTCTACGCAGTGTGCTAGGAGGCTTGCTGGCCTTCTGGCAACCAAACTGACATCTCAGCAAATCTTCTACTTGCAGAAGCTGGATGACGGGGACTGTTAGTCATCAAGCTTGGTGGAGCTGTGCCTACGGACCCAGCTCTTTGAACAGTTACAGCAGAACTTCTCAGATCTGTTCACTATGCATATTTCAATATGCATATTCCTGCATATGATTCCGTCTTGACCATAGGAACAGTGTACCAGAAGTTACCATGAGAAGCACTAGTCTTGCTCTAACCCCTCTTTAGTTTGGAAGGACTTGAGCTTTTGTAAATGTTATAGTGTGAAGAGATTTAAGCAGACATTGAAACTATTGACAATGCTAATAAAAAAGATAATGTAGTTTAGGGAATTTTATTATGTAAACAAATGCAACATGTTTATTCAGCCTGTTCTTTTTGAAAACAATTCTGCGGCTTCCAGAATACAGCAAATACCAGTTAGAATTGGGGCAGGGTGTTTCCTGAGTAAGCTGGCACAGCAGTGGAATAACCTTACCTAGAACAGGAGGCCTGAACTGGCATCACTTTAGTAGGCTTTCGTCAATAAGTGCACCTTGAGCAATTTCAGGAGTGCTGCATTTACTGCTACTCTTATCTGAACCAAGAGCAGCATTATTTTCCCTACAACTTTTCAGGCAAGGCAAGTGACTATTGCACTGTTCCTGCACGTAATGTTACTTCTTTGCAAGTTCCATCTCTAGAGGTTTTCCTGCATTTATCAGTTAGCATGGCTCAGAGGCGTTTTGGGAGTTAAGATGGACAAGTTACTGACAGAGGTGGTTTTCACACCCCTATAGAGTTGCAGTTAGAATGATGCCTGTACAGGACTCCGGGCATATAGTGAATGGAAAGGAGAAATGGTTCTCAGAAAAGTAATTTCTCTGCTGGTTTTAGGAGTCTGGTCTCCCCTCAGCCCCCAAGCAGTCAGTGCATTTGTAAAAATGTGATGATACAGCCTTCACCAGCCACTTGCAGCTCTCAGTTTTTCATAATCTTGCCCATTCAGATGGGCACTTTTTAGGAGCCCGTTATCTTAACTTCACTGTCCAGTCTGGAGAGAGCTACTTGGACAGGAGAGGCAATTTGGCATCAATCCTGGGTGACATTATAGGAGAGGACCGAGTTAAGGAGACTAGTTGCAGATTGAGGGACCCACAGTACCACACATGGGAAGGCTGAATTTATGTAATATACCAAAATGAATTTGAAAAGTCAGAGCAGCAATTACCATTCTAGGGACCACGTGTGATCAGCTAACAGGGTCCCAAGGGATAAAGTAACTATAATTCAATCTTATTTAGGCCAGAAGGAATTTGCTGGCTAAGCAAGCAGCTCCGCCCCACAACAGCTTTTTAGCATGGCCCAGTTCAGTGGGGTGCTTCATGATATGCCCAGCTTAATGCATATCCTAATAATTTTATTTACCAAGGAATGTGCATAAATGCCTTGCTGAATCAGCCTTAGAGAAGAAAAAGTGCTGATAGGAACAGGATGTCTAGTCTTTCTTCCTTTTTGCAATCCTGCCACATCTCCTACAGCAAAATAAGCAGCACTTGACAAGAATGAAGACAGCAATGGCTGCACAGGTGAACAAGAATGCCAGAACATCCAGGCAGTGGTACTGGTACCAGGTGAGATGGTGAGCAGCTGGTCTCAAGTGCTTTGCTCCTTTGTGACGCATGACAAATTCAATCCAGAAGACAGCTCTGTCCAGAGGCTTAACTGGCTGGTCATGGTGTATCTTGGATAACCTTAGAGCATTTTCCTTATAGCTGGGGAAAAAAGAAGAAACCAAGGAGATTTGTCACTGATTCCTGAAACAATCCATTCAGCACCTGGCAGACCTCTTGAGGAAGGTAGAAAGCCCTGCTTTTACTTTCATCAATGCTATTTAAATGTAGTTGAAATTGGCTCGATTTAGTCTTGTCTGCATAAAATTAGGTTATGAAGAGTAATAGAGAAAGCCAATCTTTTGCAAAGAAAAGTTATTCAAAACTATTCCAGATACTCCTTTAAAAAAAGCAACATGGAAACATTTGCAGCATTTTCTGTTCCAATATAATATAGTGTGCTGGTTTTGGCTGGGATAGAGTTATTTTTCTTCATAGTAGCTTGCATGGGGCTATGTTTTGGATTTGTGCTGGAAACAGTGTTGATAACACAGGGATGTTTTCGTTACTGCTGAGCAGTGCTTACACAGAGTCAAGGCCTTTTCTGCCTCTCACCCCACCCCACCAGTGAGTGGGCTGGGGGTGCACAAGAATATGGGAGGGGACACAGCTGGGACAGCTGACGCCAACTGACCAGAGGAATATTCCACACCATATGATGACATGCTCAGCAGTAAAATTAAGGGGGAAGTTGGCGGGGGGGGCTGCGTGCACCAGATTTCATCCAGGTCTTTGGATGCCTGGTTGTCATCTGGGTTGTTACAGATCACCTCTACCATGGCTAATTCCCTCAAATACTGGATACCTCCATCAGTGTTGGTTCACTTGCTTTGGGGATTTGCAAGTTCTTCCTTGAAGAGATACTTGTCCTTCACACTTGGTGGGAGTTGCTGCCAAAGACTGAGGACTCCTGCCTTTTTTCCAATCCCTTTGTCAATGGCCTTATCCTTAGCTGGCAGGCTTCCTTACCCTCTAATTCCTGACTGATAGGTACAGTAACCTAAGGACATTGGTAATTCAGGGGTAGGAGAAAGAATTGTGGCTACAGACAGAGTAGACATAATACAACTAGAATGTCACCCAGAGCCTCCAGAAGGTTTATACTATCAGAGAACTGTCTCAGGAGCTGCTCTGGGCTTTCCAAGAACTATTTTTCTCAAAGTTTTCATAAAGTGTAGTGTAAGGAACATCAAATTAATGATCTCTCCTTTCTGAGAAATGCTGATTCTCAGAAATGAAAGATGGTTTTCATCTGAAACCCAAACTCCAGCTACTCAGTATTTTTGGTTCCCAGAAGAGCCAGCAGAATTTCTCATATCAGCAGCCCAAGATTTTAATAACCTCATCCTACTGTAAGGCAAGAACAAAACTCACGTGGAATTGTTAATGACTGCGTTCAGTGCATCAACTAGGTCCTGTGTCTTCAGCGTGCTGAAATCCAGCTCAACTGCAGCTCCCTTTGCACGCATGTGAGCAATGTTGTCATGCTGGTCAGCAAACATGGGAATCCCAACCATCGGGATCCCGTGGTAGATAGCTTCATAGATCCCATTGGTCCCACCATGAGTAATAAAGGCCTTCATCAAGGGGTGGCCTGGAACAGGGAAGGAGAGGCACGTGTAACAGCAGCTGCGGCAGACTGCATTCACTGGGACATGAGCACTGCACACTACCCGGGCGAATGCACTGCTAGAGAAGGGAACAGCCCTGACCTCTGGATCAGCATCAGAGCTTGCATGCTTAGCTTTCACACATTCATATTTATTATAATGCAATGTACGAATCGGCACGTTCCTCCAGACTACCCCAGAGTTACTTCAGCCCTTCTGCTGTTGTGCAGTTCTAGTTTTTACATAGTATCAGGTTGACAACAGCTCCCTGCTGCAGCCTTGCTTAGATCAAGCATTTTGAAGAATGAGCCCTGGAGATTAACTGCAGAGGCCAAATCCTGCTCCAGAGTACATGTCTACTTTGATATTTACTCCTGCCTAAGGTGGCTATTAGCCCTTCCAGACAATTGCCACCGAGCTCTGTAAGAGAGAGGCTTTTGCTTTAGAGATCCATCTTTATAGCTAAGCTCAAGTTGCTGCCTTCTTGATCTACTGCTCCCTACTCCATTCACAGCCTGTTTGTGTCTTCCGTGGTTCTTGTACAGCCACTTACCTTAAAGTCAGAAGCAGGCTAGGAAATTAAGGCTCCAAGAGCAAACCTCTGCTGCTTAAGCTTTGAAACTAATTGTAGCCACAGCTGTTACGGGGTTCTTTTGCCTGAATAAGCCATTTTAGTGGGAAAATAAGAAAACCATTTTCCCAAGGGCACAATGCATCCCAGATAGAATCAGTCTCACCAAGCAGGTCATTTTGGGGTATCCAGTCATAAATCCTGGTGTTGGAGCCCAGAGCTTCTGGTTTTTTTCCTTTGTACCGCCAGAGGACCTTGAACAAAGGAAGAATAAGATAAACTTAGTGCATGTGACATGCCCTTCTGTATTATTACATGTAATGTAAGGCTTTATCTCAAACCCACGTACCTTTTCCCAGTAATTAAAATAGCTTTGGCTCCAGTTTAGCTCTTTGATTAGTTATTATGTGCTTATTATAAAAATCCCATAGAGTGATTTTTATATTTCAGCCTATGGACACACCTCCACGTCATTTGGTTCAGAGAAGGCGAAATGCCAGAGTGCCAGAACTCCCCATGAGGCGACTCGGCAGTCTGCCTCTCTGCAAAGCCCAGCTTCCCAGCTGTGGCACATCCAGCAGAGATACAGGTAAAAACCAGGCCAGTCCAAATGTAAAAGGCTCGCTGAAGGCAACAGGAGTGACAAAAAAGAACGCAAGTTGTTTTAGACTTGAAAGGAAATTCACCTTTTGTGGAAGCTGGCTGAGGGCTCTGGCAATCACATTGCTTTTCTCATCAGTTAGGTTGTGGATCATCGACCCGAGAGAGAATACCACAATGCCGTGTTCCCCTGAGCTCTGAACGAATTCTTCCATTTCCTAGGAGAGGCAGAAAACATACTAAGGGTAATTATGCACTGCAGATTACATAGTTTTCTGTGAACAGAGAGCATAACCTTTTTAGCTTATCAAGGAGATGATTGTGGTGTATGAGCACCTCCGCTGACAGAAGGGCATTACGAAGATGGACCTGGCCCTGTGCAAAACAGACAGTTTCTCTCCAAGAAGGAGCGGGACAAGTTGAGACAGGTGACAGAAACTTTTGTCTTTTTGAAAGCAAGTCAAGCAGTTTCAGGACACACTTGTTTCAGAGCACAAGCAGCAGGAATGGATCCTGGCACTAGCGTGAGAGGGCCATACCCTGTGACACCCTCCCTAGCATAGTCAGTCATGGTTCTGGATTTTCCTGGAACAAGTACTTTGCATTTCATAGCTCTGCAGGAAGGACTGACAGCGTTTTTCAGCATCCTCATCAGAGATTCATCAAGTTGCTGCTGTCGCTTTGTTAGTCATCCAGTTCTCTATTTCTTGCAATACAGCACGTCGCTAAACAGATTTCCTACAGATCAGACCAATAGGTCTTCCTGTTCCTTTTTTAGTTAGTGTCATATGAAATGGAACAATAGCATCCAAAAGAGAATGATTATCCATTTCCCCTAACTCAACCCCTGCTACAGTGGAGTGGGAAGAGAGTTACACGGTTTCTTTTAGTAGTCAACTTGCACTGAAAATACCCTACCTCCTGTAAGGCTCCTACAGCAGTGATAATCTAGACCAGAGTTTGTCATGTTGCCATCGTCAGTATCTGGGGGTTTCAAATTCCACCTAAATATTGCCATTCACAGCAGAGCATAGGCTGGAGATGCTGAGTATTTTACTCCCTTAAGATGTCTTAAACTAAGCAACAACAGAAAAAGTGTTTATCACTCATCTCTTTCTGCAAGTCTTGAGTCCATTTTGTCTAGAGAATTTGTCCCGTTGGAGTGCCTTTTTGCATCAGGTATTTCAATGTTATCATGGGCTGCAAGTCTGTATCTTAGAATTAAATCTTACACTTAACTACTTTGAGGTAGCACCTATTTTTCCTAAAACAAACGCTGTATTCCCTCCTGCTGACCTCAGCTATCCTCTTTTAAGACAGCAGGCTGTAAACCCAGCCCTCAGTTCGCATAAGTACAGACAGATTGCCAAATAGCTCCATGCTCCCCACCAGCAGCAGAGCATCTTCTTTAAGAACGAGCTTTCTCAGGACATGGCTTGCACGGTTGATCAGGGAGAGAAAGAGTTTTTGTTCTGCTGGGCAAACAATCAACCAATGGCAGAACAAAGTCGGGATACCTTTGGCAATGGCTTTGCAGGCTGGCAATGAAGTCCTCCAACGAACTCAAAGTTGGGCAGGAAAGGGCGTGGAAATTCAAAATCCCAGTATGTTCTGATTAACCATATCTCTGCTTTCCCCATCGTCTCACACAGGGTTGTGGACTTTCCTATGGACAAGGTACAAGGGGTTTACAACACGCATGGGAGTGGTCTTGTTTGTTGTAGATTGCAAAATAGGAGCCTTACCTTTGTCTTCTGGCACTCCCAGTCAGTGTAGTCTGTCAAATCATGCATGAAATGGAAACACAGACAAATCCAGACTTACTCCTTACCCTGTCCTGTGTTCAGCCTTGGCAGGTTGCCACGAACAAGGCAATATGATCTTTAAAAGGATTTTGAACCTTCAGGATGAATTTAGAGCAGTACAAAACTAAGTGGAAAGCATTTAGTTTCTGTGATACAGAAGTGCAATTCTTGTACTGCTGAAAGTCTTCATTACCTGCGCTTGTAATAAAAACGCACTTTGGGGAAGAGAACAGTCACAGAAAATTTAGTTCCAAATAAAAAATAAATGAATCACAAAGTGATGATCACCAGTCAGGGAGGGGGAAAGTTTTTAAAAAAGTTCTTGGCATTTTTCAAATGGTGACTCAGTCAATGGCTGCTCAGTCTGCAATAAAAGACAGGTACAGCCATCCCTAGTTCTCTTGGGGACTGGGTCAGCTCCTTCTGACACATATTGGGAAAGTTTGGCCAAATCCATAGATGCTTTGAATGTCATTTTATGCAAAATCCAATGTCTCTAGAAATCCATCTGCAGAAAAAAATCCAATGGGTAAAACCGTTTTATAGCTTCCCATTTGGAAAAATTTATATTCTCAGGTACATGATGAAAGTTGTCTTTGTAGTATTTTCCCCACAAAGTGGAACTGGGGAGTAAAAGGGTTAGAAGTGCTGGCCAAATGATTGTCCAAAGCCAGCCTAATGCAAGCAGGAACCGAGCAAAATAAGCAGCAAAATAAAAATTATCTATGGGGCATCTTCTTATACTAGTTGAACAGCATTACAATTTACACCAGTATTTTTTTTTTATTTTATTTTAAGTGCAGGGCAATGAGGCAGTTACAAAGTTACTGGAGTGAAAATTAAGCCTGCAGTACAAGTAGAGTGATATAAAGGTGTAATTAAGTCTTATGTGGCATTCTTGGGAAATGCAGGAAGAGATTGGAGGGCAACAGAATAGATGCCCTTGTGTTTGCTGTTCACTCTTTATCTGCCTAAACATAGATACTTGGTACAAGATTCAAAGTCCATTGAACTAAAACATCTCTTTAATAGACTTTGAATCAAGCCTGAGTTGTACTAGTTGGAACAAAAATTTCAGGTATGTAGTTTAAGGAGTCTATTTCAAACTCTGAATGGATAAAAGGGATAAATGGATAAAATGGATAAAAGGTGGATAAAAGGGAAAGGTGACAGTTCTTAGCATTTATTATTGGAGAATATGAACTCATGCTTAGCTTCGTGTACCATGCAGGGCTGCAAGATGATACCTCCAGACGATGTATGCAGTGTGAACGAAGGGTGCTTTTTTGCTCTGCAGCTGTCCAGAGACAGCCAGTGTTCCTAGTTACAACAGGGTTAACTCCATCCCTGTGTTGTCAATGGAGCTGTCTCCAGTGCTTTACACTTAGTTAAGGAATGATTTTGCCCTCCACCCTCTATCTGATACCATCTTAATTGTAGAAGTGCCCCTCATCAAGATGAAGAGGCAACAGCTGTCCTCTGAAACCACTGAAATGAGCATACAGCTCACTGCAAGAGTTTGCCAGCAGTATCATCCTTGACAAAAATTAGAACTACGTGCTCTAAAGATCCTCGAACTAGAGCAAAACTGCATTGGCGTCTGTTAGACAAGACCAGACCTAAAAGGCAAAGCACAGCCTCCATGTGGCCAGAACAGGATTACTATCTCTGCTGGCCACTGAGAAAGAGTATTTTGAGGCAAGAGCATTGAGCTCCCAAAACATTCAAAAGGCACAACCTATGCAAGAGCAGAAACCACTCAACAGCTGCCTTACCTAAGACATCGCTGTAGTACCCATCCCATTCATCTCGCCAAAACTTCAAGAAAAATAAATCCGTGTAAAAGTAAAAGAGGAAGTTCTGTAGTCTTTCCACGAAGGACATCTGGTCTGTCAGCCCCCTTGTGCTAGCAGGCACATAAGAAGGTGGGGACAGGAGCCCACCACACAGCCGCTCTACCACATTCCCAGCAGAGAAACGGAAGCTGTAGACAAAAGGGATTGATAGGATTTCTGCTACGAGCTCCCCACCTACAGACAGCGCATCAGCGATCAGAACATCAAATTTCACCTGCTGCAGCTTTGCTATCAACTGAGGGTTCATCACCAAGGTGTCGCAGGTCTGCTTTGACATATTGGTAAAGACCTCCAGGTCCTCTCTGATCCTCCACATGATCTCCCAGGGGAAGAGATTAGGGACCTCATTCACCCAGAAATCGACAAAGTCCTCCATGGTAGCATGCAGGGTCTCCTGGGTAAAGGGGACTTGCAGGACCTCAAAGGTGAAGGGGGAGGAAGTGTCTTGGTAGTTGATGAGCAGACTACTTGAGGGCACCAGCACAGTCACTTCATGACCCCGGAGAACAAGCTCTTCCAGCAGCACTTTCATATTGATCCAGTGACTTGCATCGGTCGGCCAGACAACCACCTTCCCACAAAAGCCAGCGCTCCAGCAGCATGTGTAGGCCCAGAGCAGCCAGGGGAGCCCTGGCCTCATCATCTCAGCAGTCCACATACAACTCCAGTCTGGCCAAGCTGGAAGTAGTTCACTGCTCCAGCATGCAAACACTTTAGAGCCAGCCAATAAAAGTGTGATCTACTTGGTGCCAAGCTTGGCAAGAGTACCTGTCAGAACACAAATCAACATTCATGGGAGGAGTGGGCAAGCAGCAAATCCCGTTCTGGAGTCTCACGCAGAGCTGCAGGTGATCTCGAAATGACAGCAACTCCTGTTTCTGCTCACCACAAAGTGCGTTTTGCAGCATGTGAGGACCAGAAGCCCTTTCCCTATGTTGTGGTTTAATCTTGATAGGCAGCTAAGAACCACAGAGCCTCTCACTCCCCCGCAGTAGGGGGGAAAAGAATTGGAAGGGCAAAAGTTAGAAAACTCATGGGTTGGATAGAGACAGTTTAATAAGCAAAAACCAAAAGTAAAACCAAGAAAAACAAGTAATGCAAAAAGAACAGTTACTCACCACCAGCCAACCAATGCCCAGCCAGTCCCTGAGCAACAGCAGCCCTGGCAGACTTCCCACACACATAGCTTATTTTGCTGAAGCACAACATCCCATGGTGTGGAATATCCCTTTGGTCAGTTGGGCTCAGCTGTCCCAGCTGTGTCCCCTCCCAGCTTCCTCCCAACTGTACCCCCAGCCCACTCTCTGGGGGGAGCAGTGTGAGAAGTGGAAAAGGCCTCGGTGCTGTGTAAGCACTGCTCAGCAGTGACTAAAGCATCCCTGTGTTATCAACACTGTTTTCATCACAAATACAAAATATAGCCTCATGCAAGCTACTATGAATAAAATTAATTCTATTCCAGCCAAAATCAGTATACCCTCATACAGATCTTCAAGGTGAAGATACACATTCCTGTACCAAGCAGGAGCTGAGGCTACGGAAGGCACGTGAGCAGCCCATGGGACTTTTTTGACAGCTACAAGATTAATCCCATCCTATCACTTGACTACAGCCTAGATTTGCTTCTTTGTCCTGTAAGAACCAACCTACCTGTAAAGTTGGTTACAGTTTTTATCTCCTCATTTACTAGGTGCAAAATGTCCTGCAGTGATTCACAGCTCGCCCACAGGGTGCTCTAGTTTTATCCTCTCTATAACCAGAAGCTGTGGACACACAGCACTGCTGCTGGAAGGACACAGTCCTGGTAGAGATGCCTCCAGCATCAGGCCACCCCAGGAGAGAAACAGGAGGAAGTGAGAAGCACAGGTTTTGCTCACCTTGCTGCCTCTGTGCCCCCTCTTGGGAAGATGCTGCAAACTGGCATCAGTGTATCCATATCATGTAGTCCAGGACAGACACTGCCAAGACAAGATACCTGACTTCTCTTCTTGACTGTATCCTGCAGATGTAGTGGAGATGCTTGGTGCTACTGATGTGTTCGGGGAAAAGAACAGGCAGCTGCTCTCTCCTGAGCAGAGGGCAAATGAGGCTCAGGCTGAGTCTAAACAGGGCCTGAGCACTCCTCCAGGACCTCAGTACCACCACATGAGCTCCCTTCACTAGACTGACAGTGGAGCAAGGAGTCTTTCATCATGTTTCAACTTCATCACTTGAAAAAGCCTTTAGGTAACTCTAGGAAAGCAGCTAGAATAATAAGAACCCTGAAGAAGCTTTTCCAAGGAGAAAGAGAAGGTGCATGCATACACTGCAGGAGCTGAGACATTGCCCCATTTCTGTAAGATGTTTGCCCCTTCCTTTCACACCTCCTTCAGGACTGGATGCACTCCAGATCAAAGCATATCACAGTCAGGGTAAAGGACAGCTAAGCTAACACAGCTAACAAAACAGGTATTGCACATGGAGCCTTAAATGCTAAACTCCACATTTAACAATAAAAAAGACAACACAAGATCCAAGCAACTCTGAGGCTTACACAACAGCAGATCAGCAAACCATGCTTCTGCCGACACAAGATTTTCTAGTCTCTGTCAAACACAATAAGCCACACAAGTAAACACACAGCTAGGTACTCTAATAGTAGGACATCTTAACCACTTAGCTCTCTTAGAAGAATTACACCCTACTAGTGAAATATAAATAAAAACACTTAGAGTCTCATATTGAAATAATATCCATTTTATCTGCCCACTAGCAATGCGTATGTTTGCCCTGTTTCCTTTTAAGTATTACAATAATCACTTAAAGCAAAAATGTGGACATAATTATGCAACTATTATTGAAAAAAGAAGAAACTTATAAATAAATATGACTATCTTCTAATATTTCTTTTAGACACTTTCAGAAAAGAAAAGAACCCTGTCTCTGCTGAGGGTCTTATATCACTGCAAATTGGGGCTCAGCTGCCTTTAAAAGACTGGAGGAGGCAATTATCTCTCATATTGAGATAAGCTAGCAAGCGCTAGGAGAAAAAAGGTGGTATTGTTGTATAGCTTTCCAAAACCATTTTTTACTTCTGCTTCAAAAGGTTTAATTCAGCAGTAGTATTTGGTGGGTATATAGTATTATTTTGCTGTTCTTAGTGTTTGTCATGATTCCTCTATGAATATGACTGATGAGCTCTGGTTCAAGTGGCTTTAGCACTGTTTTACCTATCCTAGAAGTACCTGTATGGACTTAGCTGTACTAGTGTAGCAGGTCAGGATTAACAGGCAACGTTTGTATTTGCCTGGATTGTTTGACTTGACACAGGAATTCTGGAGTAAGGAGCGTGAGTTCAGGGCTGTCTTGCTCCTAATTTGTGCCTTAACCTCTAAGGTCTGGGTATTTACTCTTGTGTGTACAGCAGATGTAATTTCTGGAAGTAAGAGCAGCCTTACCTAAAACATCACTGTAGTATTGGTCCCAGCTTCCCCAGAGAAGGTAATGATACACAGTAGCCTGCACAGTGTAGGTGAAGATGTTTTTTAACCTTTCCAGGAAGGACATTGTATCTGTTAGGCGGCTTAGGGTGGCTGGTATGTAGGAAGGAGGTGCTGGGAGTCCCACAGAGCCGCTCCACGGAGAACCAGATGGTGTACACGGAAGGGATACCCAGCTTCTCAGCAAACAGTTCCCCACTGGGTGTCAGTGGGTCTGCCAAGAGGACATCAAAGGTGGATGCCCTCAGTCTTTCCAGCAGCGCCTCATTCTTCAGGACTTCATCACAAATGATTTTGGTTACGATCTCCAGCTTGTACACCAGTTGAGCTATCTTGTCAAGACTTTCCCAGCCAGGCAGTGCTCTCTCCTGGTAAAACCAAAAATAGAAAGCTTCTTCCAGTAAGGTAGCCATCTCAAACTGGAAGGGTGAGAGCTGTGTAGGGCTGAGGATGAGGAAGGAGGAAGGCAGCAGCACAGTCACTTCGCGGCCCCAGACCATGAGCTCCTGGAGTATGTACTCCATGTTCAGCCAGTGGCTGCTGTCAGCAGGCCAGACCAACACCTTCCCCCCAGACCCCCAGCCCAACACAGCCAGCAGCCACAGCACTGCCACCTCCTTCCCAGCCATAGCCCGCCCTGCGTGGCAATGCCTCCGTGGCCTTCCTTCGCCAGGAGCAGCAGTGCTCCCAAGCTGGGCTAGGCATGCGTGACACTGCCTTGTTCCAGAGGGCAGGGAGCCAAGGTAGCTGGTGTGAAATCTGGTCCTGCATAATGGCATGTTTTCCTAGGGAAAAAGGTGACTGGGACCAGCTGGCACCATCTGGTGGTAAATAGCTTGCTGAAGCTGGAAGATGTGCTTCCTCTGGAGCAGCGGGGAGAGCTGTTAGCGCTGGGAGGGGGCTCAGTCCAGCGAGGATTGCGTCCTGTTGGTCATCCTGGCCCTCCTGCTTGTCTAACTACAGTCTCTATGTTATTTGTTTGGTAGAAGAGGTGACTTTTTCATTCTTCTGGCTCTTTGAAGCACAGCTGGGTATGCAGCGAAGATGTTCACCCACCATGCGGGCACCCTTTTGCTTGATAAAGCCACTGAGCGTCCATTTACAGTGCACTTAAGGTGGTGATCCAGGGCTGCAGCTAAAAAGTTGCATCTCAAAGTGGATGAAACTACACAGCAAGTGACTGCAGTATCAGAGTAGGACTGTCCTCATGTGAACTTGCCTCTTCCAGAGCATGCATCGTGGGAGGCCAGAGCTGGTAGGTGATGGTGTGGGCTGTCCTGCCTGCCACTAGGTGCCAATTATGCACTCTAAGTTGAATGAGAAAGCCTGTTAAACAGTTTTATTTGTGTTCACCCTTCCAATGTGCAATTAAGAAATAATGCAAGTCCTCTTCACGGTGCTAAAAAATCATCATTACCGGGCTTCTGCCCAGCTCTGTTACGCAATGTTTTCCTGATGTTGTTTTGCAAGACTTTTGCTATGGTTTCAGTGCTGCCTAGAGCATCCTTTCCAGGAAGAAAATGAGGGTGATGGAAGCAGTTAGGCTGTGAGAAGCCAAGCTGAGATACCTCATCTGCTGTGCGCATGACAACAGTTTGGTATACTTGTTGAGTCCTGCAGCATGCAGGTGTTTGCAGGCAGTTGAACACTGAGAGATTTGCAAGTGCTTTTCTTCATGAGCTCAGTATGAGGTTAGTAAAAATGGCATGTTGATCACATGTGATTAGTACTTAAATAAACATTTTTTTCTACATATTCACTCAAAACAGTCTGGAAGAAAAGCCTACAGAGGAAGCCTTGTTGCTTTCACTGTTTGCTTGTGGGTGGAGGATGAGTTTTAAATACAACTTGTTTTGTGCGGAGAGGATTGGTTTTATATGACCGGTGGCATTAAGTACAGTCTCTATTACAAAGCCACAGTGCATTTCAGTGTTGCCACTGAGGGTGGCAGGGTTGGCTCGTAATTCACCAGCTCCCCCCTCTTTGTTATCATCCTCTGGATTAGGAAAACAGCTCTGTTCCTGGCTGCTTTCTGTGCAAGCAGTCATTGGAGGGGGAAATGTGTAAACTGAGCTCCCTTGCTGAGGGCCCTATATGGTGTGGAAGTTGTTTCAACCTCCACATTAAAAATAATTATGGCAAAAGTAAAATCCATCAGTTGGCATGACCACCGATCCCTGTCTGAATGCAGTGGCCTAGCAGCACAACATCCTGACAGGGAAGTGGGTGCAACTGATGGAGCCTAGTGGCTCATTCCCGTTTCCACATAGGGACATAATGACAAACTTCTTGCTGACCTCTCTCAGACCTTGACTTTGCCACCCTGCCAGATTCCTTAGCTCTGCAGATCATAAGGCAGGAGGCTGTGTAATGAGAAGTGAAGTAGCAGAAGGCTTACCTAAGACCTTGCTATAGTAGATATCCCATTCTCCCCAGTAGCTCTGGAAAACGTAGTCTTGCAGGTGGTAAGACACAATGTTTTTTATTCTCTCGCTGAAGGACATGCAGTCGGTGAGCTCAGACAGGGCTGCGGGCGCATAGGATGGTGGGGCTGGGATCTTGCCACAGTGCCTCTCCACGGTGGAGGCCGGGGAGAAGCGCAGTGAGTAGATGAAGGGGACAGCCAGCTTGAGAGCCAGGAGGTCCCCACAGAGGGTCACTGGGTCTGACAGGAGCAGGTCATAGCTAGAACCCTGCAGGTGGGCCATCAGCTCTCGGTTGGCTAGCACTGCATCGCACATTAGCCTGTTCATCTGGTGCCAGTTTTTGGAGAGTTTTCCCAGCTCCTTGTAAAACTGCCAGAAGGTCAAGGTGGTTGGCCTGTTATTCAGCCACAGCGCCACTACATCCTCAATCAGGTTCTCAATGGTGTCTTTCTTGAAGGGCACGTTATAGACCTCAAACTTCTCTGCAGCCTCAGCCCTGGGTTTAATGAAGAGGGAAGCGTTGGATACCAGGACAGTAACACTGTGCCCACGGTGGATGAGCTCCTGTATAACTATCTTCACGTTCAGCCAGTGGCTGCCTTCCGTTGGCCAGACCAACACGTTCCCACAGAAGACAGGCCCTAGAAGAGCAACCTGAAGAAGGAGCAGCTGGAGGTATTTCTTAGAGCCGGTGGCTTTTGTGGCCATGGCAGGGTTAAGGGCTGGATAGCTTGGGAGTTTTCCCTTCCAGTTGGAAGTGCTCCACCTCTGTGCTGTGTTTGATGGCTCTTTACTAGCACTCTTAGCAAAAGCAAGAGTTTGCTGTTGCACAGGTGGGGCCTTTAAAACCCATGTTTGGCATCAGGCCTGAAAAGACAGAAAAGGATGTTTGGCGATTCACTTTCCCCTTTCTGCCTTCTACCCTGTTAGTTTCCCCCTGAGGGAGCTCCTTTCCCTCGTTAGCAGGGTGGCAGCAGTCCCCACTGCTGTCAAAGGTCAGCCTTCAAGCTGCTCCCTTTGCATAAGAAGAATTCAGTCTTTTTTTTTTATACCTTTTCTAGTTTTTCTGAGGAATCCTTACCATGAAATAAAAGCAAATAACAGGGGTCTCTTCTAGCTGTGTAATTACTGTATCAGGAAATACTGGCAGATATACTGAGTGTTAGCAAGTAAGTGGCACTGTTGCCAACACTGGAGAAATACTGAGATTTGCTGGAGAATGTATGACCACATCGGATTTTAAAATGCCTATTTTCAATTGCAACAGCCGCAGGATTTGTATACTGTGATGTTTCTATGACTTATGGCAGGAAACCTACCTGTACCTAAAGATATATTTCTCTTATTCTGAGAGTTTCCCAGCTTTGTCCACCTTTCTTTCCAGAAGCAACACAGGGGCTTACTTAGCTGACAGGCAGCAGTGCTACAGGGAGTGCTTGCTTGAAGATATTGCTAGACTTGGGGCAAGAGCCCTGGGCAACACAAGGTGGAGGGACACCGATGATGGGACTAGCAGTGGCAAATCATACCGTAGGCATTCTTAAGCCTTCTCAACCCTTCTACAGCCATGTCCCTCCCGGTAAATAGTAAGAATTACTGGCAGTCGTGCCCCAGCTCCTGCAGAGAGCTGTTGCCTGTCCAGGCTTCACCATTAATGCAAGTTGGTGCATCTTTACAGAGGAAGAAACTGCAAGTGAGCCAGTCTCCTGGACGCCAGCTCTGATACTCAAACAAATCACTTGCATTGCTCCCATGAACTAGCGATGCCAGAGGCAGACCAAGGGAGGAGAGGCCACAGCGTACGTTTAAGTGGCTGACTTGGAAGTGGCATCCTTTTTCAGGGTGAGGCGTTAGAAATGCTAATGTTTCCCATGCTGAGAGAAGGCAGCAAATCCTTCATTTGGGTGATGATAATGCCAATAATAATGTGTAGGTTTTTTCTGATATATGACAGATGGTTTCCGACTGCTCCGAGACAACTCTTAATGCAGGGAGTTCATTGCTACTGTCTGGGGCACATCACCACCAACCTGGTCACGTTGTGGGCTCAGTTCAGGTGTCTGGGGCCCTCCTGGCCCCTAAAAGTGCTTCTCAGAGCAAAACCCGCATCTTCTGGGGTGGCTCTCGCTTGGAAAGACAGCACTTGAATGCAAGGCGCTATGTCCTGGAAAGAGCTCTTAACCACCAGGAGCCAAAATGACAACTAAAACCCATGCATATAATGATATGCTTGAACCAACACAATTTGGGGAACAAAAGCCACGCAGCAAAATACTCTTACCTAGAGGAGTCTTCCAACATATGTAAGCATCATGCTCTGAGTTGCAAGGTGCAATTTGCTACACCAGTTTGCTTCTGTTTCTTGCTGCCCACCTCCTCTGTGCCTGGGCTGCTCTGGCGAGGTTGGGTATTGGGCAGAAAGAGCTTAAATAAGTTACCCTCTGAACTGGGCTTTTCAAAAGGAGGAATTAATACGATATGGCATGATCACAAAAAGGCATGTATTCTAGGATTATTCATTGCTTTGTTATGTTCCAGTAATTTAATAGTCGAGATGGTCTTTCCCATGCTACGGTATATTATAGTGTTATTACAGAGCCAGATTCTCAGAAGGACTTTGCATCCTGTAGCTCAGAAATATGGTGTCTGACTGCTAAAAAGATTTTTCACTCCCTTTAAGGTCCCAGCTGGCAAAACAAAATTGTTTGTTAAGTAATAGGCTTGTTTATAAACTGTCCACAGAAACAAAGAGAAAATCTTGTGGTTTGTTTGCAGACTTTTTCAAAAGATGGTATGTTACCTGTGCTGGGTGTGTGGCCCTTGATTCTGGAGATCTAGGCAAGTTTTTAATGACTTGAAAATATAGGATTCTAAAGATGTACCTCCATGGTTTTTAAATATTGTCCATAATATTCAGCCTGACTTTTTCGGTACCCTCAGAATTCGGGGCAATTATGCCAGCATGTTTCAACAGTAAGTTGGTCTTAGAGCCAGGAGTTTCATTATGTTCTCTCCATAGACCTTTGTATTCAGGATAATATCTTTTTTCAGGCTAATTTAGCTTGTTTGGGAAAGTCCTATAGGAAATGTAAAGCTTTTCCAGCAACTGTTGAAAGGCCATATTCATGTGGGCTAGGGCAGATGGGAACTTGGGTTTCCTTTCTAACCCTTCAGTAACTAATTCCTCCGTAGCAAATGAAAGCTATTACTAGAGGAACCAGAGGGTTAAATTTGTCTTGCTTCCATGGCCAGCTTTTAAAGATGATACTCAGATTACTCTTAATGCAGAGAAGATAAGCATTTTGAGAGGATTAAAGGACAAAATCCAGCAAATGAGAGAAAAGTGGGGCTGAAGAAAGTAGGTGGTGTTAAGTGTCTGCATTTCCCACATCTAGCATTACTAAGCAGAAGTGCTGCAGATGCTGATGCAACCTGCAGCCTTGTTAAATAACAACAGGCGAGTTATGCAAAAGTTAGGCAATACAAACTACTGCTTTCCACATACAGGTCTCTTCACCATTTTGCTGAATGGGGGTTACGGTGTACATGGCACCTTTATTTCTAGAAAAACTTGATGCCAGCCAGCACCTCAAAAATTTAGTGCCAGGGAAAATAAGGGAGGTTTTTGCCCTGAGAAGCACCAAATGACTTGGTGGTTTTCCTTTCGCTTACTGCAATAAAGCAGCTTCTGGACTGAAAGCAGACTTGAAAGTCTCGACTATCTTGGGGGGGGGGGGGGGGGGCAGGGCGCAGAGCTGGATGGGGAAAATACCAAGGTTGGCTCATTCCTGAATACAGACAGGAGTGAGTGGACTGAGCAATTTTGCAGAGGTACATGTGCAAGTGCTCAGTAAAACACCTACTCCCATGTAATCCCCGGGGGTAATACTGAAGCTCCTGCAAAAGTTCATGAGCTGAAATAGCCTTACCATAACCACCTTTCTCAGGTAAATTGTATCTTTATACCTCTGCCTTGCAGCTGTAGGACAAAAATACCATGGGCTAGATTTATACCATTTCACTTGTTTTTATGATTCAGTTTAAGATTTTATGAACTCTCTTCACTGCTGCTGCAATGCTGCAGGGCACCCTGGCATGTAAACGTATAAACACAGGGGTGGCTTGCGCTTAAGCCTTTCCACTCTGCAAAGCCAAAAAAAAAAAAAAAAAAAGAAATAGGAGACAGTCTAGGCCAAACTTTGTGTCCCTGGTAGGAATTGTGCATTTTTGGTGGAGAAGGGGTGCTGCACCCTGTCCTTGCCAGCTCTACAGTGAGGTGCAGCAGTGGATGCTTGCTGAAGCTGCCTGCAGATACCGCACACCCCCATCTTGCCAGCATCTGTCCGACCCCCAAGGGAAAGCTGAGTCCTATGGAGGTGGGCAGATCTGCAAATACTGAGGGTATAGACATGTCGGGAGTGATCTACTGGCTCACCAACCAAGAAAGGGGTAGTTGCTCTCTCCCTCCCACCTCCTCATGCATGTTTGCTGCTCATGCTCCCATGCCAAGCCTTTCCCTGTGCCAGGTCAGCTTGCCAATGATTTATTTTAGTAGATGAATTTGCTGTTGGGCCAGGGAGGAGTTGGGCAAAGACCAGGCTATCATGGAGGAGGGGTCCCATGGAATGGTTGGCCAGCAGCCATTGCACTGAGCCACATAGTAATGTATTCACGTGCTGTAATGCATTTGTGTGTTCAAAGCTCTGCAGGGGAATGAAAACTAAATTGAAATCCCTGCTAAATTTTGCCTGAATCCACCAATTGTACATGACCCTGCTGTTGTACTGTAACTTCTTGCTGGCTTTCTGGTCTAAAAGAAATCTGGAAGCAGAGCAAAGCTTATCTCTGGCCAGGGGAAATTTATCAGAAATAACTTTTTCTTACTTGGATGCAGCCTGCTCAAGGTCCTGAGCCACATCTGTGTCTTGCAGGAGCGAAGTTTTGCTGTTTGACACTGGAAGCTGCTAGCACGAGGTTTGTACCTGGGCCTCGGTACACAAGCGGTACACCTGCTACTTATTCCCCAGAGGTATATCCATGTGGGAAGTCTGCACCTCGGCCTCAGCATGCGTCCTCGGAGACAGCCTGCTTGCCAGCACTGCCTGTGACCACGACTCCTCTTGTGTTTCAGCATGCAAGAAAGGCAGAGACTGGTTTTCCCCTGATATTGGAGCTGATCCATTGCGGCTCGGTCTGGGATGCAGAGGGGAGCACCTCACCTGCTGCTAACTGGAGTGAGGAGGAGTGTTTCTGAATATCTGTCTGGGAGGCAAATAGAGGCACCCCCTCTGCTCCCAGGAAATCAGGTCTGGAGGTTTGGACTTGGGCCTCACCTCATAACTGTGAGAGATGCCATTTCATCCCTGGGGGCATTTCACCGGGGTAGGTTTGTGTTTCCTCTGTTTGCACTGGAGGCATAGGTGGGATTTCGGCTGGGGCTGCTATATCCTGCACCTGGGGTGTTTTGAGGCTGGAGGAGTGAGAGGGAGGAACATTCTCTGCTTTGGATGTCATCAGCTCGGATGTCCAGACCTCTGCATGTAATGTGAGAGCACCCTTGGCCACTCTTACTGTGAGCATCAAGGACTTCCCCTGAGCTCCTGCCTCTAAGCCAGCAGGTACACTTCTGTTGTACATGGCTCTGCTCGCAGGCGTCTGTGCATGGCCGTGAGGAGGAAGGCTCCTCCGTCCTTGTCGGGGCTTTCACCCGCCCAGTGTGCACCTCTGCATCGACAAGCAGCAGGAAGAGAGGAACTGTGTTCAAAGTGCCTCACAGGGATTCAAAGTCCAGGTTTTACAAGGGTGTTTAAGAAGGAGCTGCGTTCATCCTGCCTGCCCTGATTTGCCAGATGGTGCTTTTAAGGGCAAAGTTACTTCTGCAATTCCTCCTCTGGCCACGTAACCAAATATTGGTTTCTTTCCCGGGGTCTTAGCAGTTTAGGTCTACACAAAACTTGTGGGGCACAGCATTTTAGCCTCCCCTAGCTGATTATGTTGCATCTCTTCAGCTGCTAACAAGCATCATATTTACAGCAGCAAGGGCAGGTGCTGTTACGATTGGACTTTGAGCCCAGGGACAAAAGATACAAATACAAAAAAACCTGCTTCTCATTGAAAGCAGTGAATGAAAGCGCTTCTTGAAGTATGTTTGATGCCCCCTATATATTTCACAGGAGCTGTTACTGGAATATGAAGAGGAAAGAGGTGTTACTAGAGAGTCATCTAACAGACCAGAGATGCTTTGGGGAAACAAAAACCAAATCTGTGTGCTTCCACACAAACAGAAACATCTAAGGAGCAAAGCACGGGTGATTGGAAGGCCTGGCTTTATATCCAAGCAGCAACAAACAGGTGTGCAAGAGATTTAGGGAGGGAAGAAAATGCCTGGAACAAATTACAGAGGAACAACTTGTTGACATTAGCAAAGGAGTGGTCTTTGGCAAGAGCAGGGGAGCCAAAACACATGCTGGTGGTGCTGAGTTGCAACAGCAGGGATAAGAATGAAAGGAAATTCTTGTAGCGAGACATCATGATGTCGAGGGGTTGAGAGATAAACCAGCAGAGGAAATCCAGCACCTGCAGAGACTAAGATGCCTTCAGCCTAAAACCAGACGTCTGGGGGATGAAATGTGTTATGAGGAAAGCCTATAGAGTCCTGAAGGATGGGGAAGATCAATGTGGCTGAATTGCTGGTAGTGCTTGAAGTAAGGGACCTCAGGAAAAAAAAACAAACCCAAAACAGCAAGTTGTGGGGGAAAAGCGAATCCCCAGGGGAGGTACAGTGTGCTATGGGATGTGGTGGATGTCATGAGAGTCAGGGTTTCAAAGGCAGATTTGTAGAAGACAAAACTACGGAGTGACCAGACACAGGGAGCTACATCTGGCTCAGGAGCTGCTTTCCTATGTGGCATCTTTTCTGTACGACAGAAGTGGCTGAGGCCACCGCTCACCAGTTCAGGTATCTCTGCTCCTGTCTGTAATTACCTGGAGTATTTTTACAATCTCCTCTTCTGGCATCTCTGGCTCAGTCTTGTTTGTACTGAGACTGCAAGGTAAGAAGGGCCATAGAGGTTCAGAGCCTGCTGCACTGTTCTGTAACAAATCACTGCAACCAAATGATACATAAACTGCATCATACAACACAGAGAAGCTCTCAGCATCTGAGAGAGAACCATAAACCATTTGCAATTATTTCATTACGACTTAAAATAACATTTCTTCCAAGGAGGGATCACAGTTGTGTATCTTCTCTTTTTCTCCTTGTTTTCTGCCCACACATCTAGGTAGGTAAGACCCATCTCCGCTGCGACGCCCACCACCCCCACTTTTGTTGGGTTTGTGGTGCCTAACGGCCAAACTCCAAGGATTTTGCTGAACGATGGGATTTAATTCAGTTTTTCTGCCTGTATTCCTGGACGGGTCCCACCTGACTGTCAGTCTCATTCCTGGAGCACAGCAGAGCTGTTTCACATCTGATAGCCCCTGTTTCAGTGCTGGGTTGTGCCTGGCTGGATCCCTCTCACCTTGCCTATCCCTCTGGTCCCCCGTCACTTTTTTTAACCTCTTGGCCTCTTTCACCTATTCCTGAGAAAGAAAACACATCTTCAGAGAAGCTCCATGCCTACAAGCAATGAACTTTTTCCTCCACGTTGCAGGCAAGTTTGTCTTGCACGTGTACCAAGGAGAAGAGAGGGTGATGAACGTGGGTGCGTGAGGACAGCATCCAAGGAACAGGGACCCAACAACCATCCGACTCACAGTTTCCTTTTTTTAAATGATTGCAACATAAAACCAGCTATTTTAAAAGCTCTAGCTTTTAGCAATGCTGTTCCAGCCCCCAGCTGCATCGTGTGCTGCAGTGTGCCCTTTAGCTGTGTTTTTTCTGGCCATGGTGCGAGGGGGAGCAGCCGAGGGTACCCTTTCCTCTGAGCCCCTGGGGACCCACCATACCTGATGGGTGATGTGGTTGCAGGGAGACTGGCACAGCATAACAGCTTCCAGGTCTCTGGGAGCAGAACAGCACAAAAGTGACAGGCAAAATCCTCCTTTGGCTCCAGCTTCATTGCTCCTGGGTGGAAGGATTGGTTCCGAGCTCCACAGGTTGCGCCCATCTCCCGGCCACCCTGGGGCTGGTTTGGTCCCCATCCTGCTCACCTTGTCTCTTCCACACGGCTCCAGCAGCAAGGCAGGGGCATGGCCATCACCGTGCCCTGTCCTGTCCGGTCCCCCGCAAAGTGTGACATCAGCAGGGTGGTTTCTGAGGTAGGAGGCAGTAGGTGCAGGACTCTGTTAGCCCTGGCCATGGTAGAGATGCACATGTGGAAGCTGCTAACAGCTTTTATTCATCATGTGCTGGAAACACCTGTGTACCGTGGACTGACTTTGTTATTCCTCAAAAAAAAGCCACACAGGCATATCTTATGCATGTCCTGGGTGGGCAACACAGGGCTAGGGCAATGTGAGGTGGGATGAGGCTCTGCAGCGCTTTGTAGCAATGCAGCAGCTTTCACACAGGTGCGAATTTGGGAGGAAGACACAGAAAAAAACCTCTTTTATTTTTGCAAAAGTCCCTCTGGTGTGGGGAGGCCGGTGAGATGCAGGCAGGCTGGGGCAGTGCTGGAGCTGCTGCCGGGGAGCAGGATTGGTGGGAGTCAGTTGCGGGGCATGCGATGGCACCGTCTCAGATCTGGGTGCGGAAGCGCAGGTCGGTACCTGACATCTTCTGCGCATACTCCTGGTCAAAGCGCTCGCTCTGGGCCACAGTGAAGTGGTTCTTCCAGTCTCCAGTGGTGCCTGGGGCCAAGCAAGATGGGGTTCAGCAGGGGCCGGGGGGACAATGTGCCAAGGGCCCCCCAGGGCTGCTCACCTTTGCGCATGAAGGGGGAGATGCCCTGGTCCATGAGGTGGGAGGGCACCATGCTGTAGTTGGTGGTGGGGTTGTCCCGCATGGCCTCGAAGGAGGTGTGTTGGGTGATGGCGTCCAGCGCCGCCTCTGGCAGCTCCCGTCCCAGGAACTGGGCCACCTTGGCAATCTCCCGACGGAGGTTCTGTGGGGGACAGGCCGGTGCTCACCCTTCCTGCCACCCACCCAGGCCCCATGCCACCGTCCACCCCGGTCCCTCACCTCCTTCAAGTCCTCGTAGAAGAGGTAGAGGATGGGGTGATCTTTCCTCCGCTCCCAGTAGTCCTTGACATGGTCATACCAGGAGCCATATGCCACTGTGTGGGGAGAGCGGACAGGGGGTGTCGGGGGGGGGGGGGGCTGGAGGAGGGATACGGGGTGACAGAACCCAAGCGGTGCCCTGTCCCACCTTTGCCGGCCATGAACCTCTCCAGGTACTGGGCCCACGTCCCAGGGTGCTGCTGGAACTTGTTCATCAGGTCAAAGTGGTAGTAGGAGACAGCCACGTCCTTGGCATTGCGCCCCACGTATATCATCTGCAGAGGAGCCATGGGGTACAAGGGGCAGCCCCAGGACCCCCCAACAGCGGGGATGCTCCAGCCCCTAGGGCTCCCAACACCAGTTTGGATGCTGGAGGGAGCAGCAGGGGATCCTGTCCTGGGGAAACGGGGGCTGCAATGCCCCCTGGGGCAGAGCCCAGCATTGGGGTTACCTTGCAGCAGTTTTCCCAGAATGATTTGGGCAGGATATGTGCGGGCAGGTGGGTCTTCACCACGCGGGGCGAGGGCATGGTGGCCAGCAGGTCTGTCCCTGGGGAACGCCAAAGCACATCCCCAGTGGACCCTTGGCAGAGTGCCCCTGGGCTCAGCCCTTGGTGGGGTGCCCACAGCAAAGCCCCCACGCCCCATTACCTGCCGGCATCTCCCCAGGGGCAGAGAACTCCAGCATGGGCACTCTGTTGGTGATGACATCCCGCTTGCACTTCTCGGGGTCGCCGCCTTGCAGGATCATGTCCACAATCTCGGTGACCCAGGTAGTGCCTGGAGAAAGCAACCCACCAAGGAGGTGCCCAGGGTGGCGTTGCGGGGCTCAGCACTGACAACCCCCCGGACCTTGACTGGGTGCTGCGGGGGCGAAGGGAAACCCTGCCTGGCCCTGTCCTGACAGCCCTGAATGTGCTGTGTCCCCCCAGGCAGCAGGTCCCAGCCATACAACATGCTCGCCCACCTGGCACCACCACAACTGGTGGGCTGGGGGATGCTCACCAGATTTGGGGAAGGTGACTACCACGATGTCCTCGGGCCGGCTCTGGAAGGTGTCAACCCGCTCCCAGTCCTGGGCAAAGGCATTGACCATGGGGATGCCGTGCACCACGCACCAGGGCTGCCGCAGGTAGGTGTCCGGCTTGGCCATCCTGCTGTGGACAGGAATGCATGGAGGGGGGGCTGTCTGGTGAGGGGCGTCCCCCTTGCCCTACCAGGGCGGCTGCTGGCCAGGGCAGCATGGGCACCTGGAGCCGTGCCTGCACGGGGAGCAGCAGTGACGCCGTCGGCGCAGGGACCAGAGGTCACCACAGCCCTGCTGCTGTGCCCGCCACTGGGGACAGGGGTCCCATCTGCTGGGGCAGGAGCCCACCCCGTGCCCCCGTGAGGGCTGGGTGTGCCTGCGGGGTGCTGGTGTCACCCAGGCCAGGCACTTCTCCCCTACCTCAGGACCCCAGGGGAGCAGGGAAGCGGGTCCCTGGGTTTATCGCAGCAGCTCCCAGCCCAGGGGAAGGTTTAGGTTTAGGGGTGCTGCCTGCACCCCAAAGTTACACCCCAAAGTACCCCAAACCCACCACCCTGGACCCCGCAGCATGCAGCCCCGAGCAGCTGAGCGTGGACAGGGCACCCACAGGGTGCCTCAGGGCACCCAGCTCACCTAACGCCGTGCCGCTCTGCGCTGGGAGGGTGACACCGGGAGGGTGACGCTGGGAGGGTGACGCCGGGAGGGTGATGGCAGAGGTCAGGGAGACACGGGGCCCTGCCGTGGTTTTTATGGGGGGAAGAGGCAGGGCGGGTGAGGGCAGCAATGTTTTCCAGCGCTGCGGCTGCTGGGAGGGAGGAGCGAGCACAGGGAGAAGCCGGCAGCCACCAGTCTCCTGCCGGGGCCGCAGCAGACATCTCCAGCCCCACCAGCCCTGCTCCCCACCCACAGGTCCCAGCCTGTGTCCCTCCACGTGGGGACAGGGAGGCCACCTCTCGCTGCCCGCACTCAGCCAGCACCTTCCCCACATGCGGTTTTGCCGAAATCCTCTGTGATCCCACGAGCTGCTGGTGGCAATCCCCCCGCCACGGCAGCCGAGGGGATGTGGGGGGGCACCAGCTTGTCCCCAACCCAAGGAGAGGCCAACGGCTCTGGTGAGGTGGCTGGGTTGGGGTCAGTGCAGGCGCAGGGCAGTGATCATCCGGGGGGGGGGGGGGGGGGGCGGGTCAGGGAGGACATTTTATTTATCTCCAGCAGTCCTGGGAGAGGGGAAGGAGTCCCTGGCGCAGCAGCAGTGCCATTGGCACGTGTTGGATTTGTGGGGTGTCCGGCGGTGCCTCCTCAGATCTGGGTGCGGAAGCGCAGGTCGGTACCTGACATCTTCTGCGCATACTCCTGGTCAAAGCGCTCGCTCTGGGCCACAGTGAAGTGGTTCTTCCAGTCTCCAGTGGTGCCTGGGGCCAAGCAAGATGGGGTTCAGCGGGGGCCGGGGGGACAATGTGCCAAGGGCCCCCCAGGGCTGCTCACCTTTGCGCATGAAGGGGGAGATGCCCTGGTCCATGAGGTGGGAGGGCACCATGCTGTAGTTGGTGGTGGGGTTGTCCCGCATGGCCTCGAAGGAGGTGTGTTGGGTGATGGCGTCCAGCGCCGCCTCTGGCAGCTCCCGTCCCAGGAACTGGGCCACCTTGGCAATCTCCCGACGGAGGTTCTGTGGGGGACAGGCCGGTGCTCACCCTTCCTGCCACCCACCCAGGCCCCATGCCACCGTCCACCCCGGTCCCTCACCTCCTTCAAGTCCTCGTAGAAGAGGTAGAGGATGGGGTGATCTTTCCTCCGCTCCCAGTAGTCCTTGACATGGTCATACCAGGAGCCATATGCCACTGTGTGGGGAGAGTGGACAGGGGGTGTCAGTGGGTGACAGCACCCTACAGGGTCCCCACATGCACCCACAGGTGTTCTGTCCCACCTCTGCCGGCCATGGACTTCTCCAGGTACTGGGCCCACGTTCCAGGGTGCAGGTGCAGCTTGTTCATCAGGTCAAAGCGGTAGTAAGAGAGAGCCACATCCTTGGCATTGCGCCCCACGTATACCATCAGCGGAGAGCTTGGTGACACATGGGGACTTGCAAGGTCTCAGCGGGGCAGGTCCCTGCCTTATCTGTGCTGGATTCCTCCAGGTGTGTCCCCTCCAGCCTGTTACCTTGCAGCGGTTTTCCCGGAAGGATTTGGGCAAGATGTGAGCTGGGATGTGGGTCTTAATGATGTGAGGGGACGCTATGGCTTCCAGCTGCTCTGTGCTTGCAAAGGAGATTTCCCACAGGAGTGCTCCCGCTGCTGGCAGTGTGTCCCCCCACAAAACCAAGCCTGCCCTCCATCCGGCACCCGCTGCCCTACTACTACCCGTTGCCACCCTGCTACCTGCTGACATTTTCCCGGGTGCAGCGACCTCCAGCGTGGGCACCCAGTTGACGATGGCATCCTGCTTGCATTTTTCGGGGTCGCCACCTTTCAGGATCATGTCCATGATCTCACTGACCCAGGTGGTACCTGGCAAGGAGAGGTCGGGCATCCAGCTGGTGCCATTCCCACCAGAGCCCCATCTTGGGCACCAGAGTGGCACTGTCCGCTGGCATTGCCTTTCGGCATTCCCCCAAGTCCCAGCCTGGGGTCTGCAGGCTGGTGCCTCCCTTCCTGAGCATGACCCCTTTCCAGTGCCTGGGCATGCTCACCGGATTTGGGGAAGGTGACCACAATGTCCTCGGGGCGGCTCTGGAAGGTGTCAACCCGCTCCCAGTCGTGGGCAAAGGCACTGACCATGGGGATGCCGTGCACTGTGCGCCAGGGCTCCCGCAGGTAGGTGTCTGGATTGGCCACCCTACTTGTGATGGGGATGCATGGCAGGGGCTGGCTGGCAGCGGGGGGGCATCACGGGACCACCTCATCCCCTGGGGTCCCCAGAATGCCTGCTGAGCCCAGCCATCCTGGCCATGGGAAGAAACCCATCCCTTGCTTGCTGGCATCCCCGGAGGTGGCACCTTCTTCCCATGGGGATTTTGGGGGCTGGCTGGTGATGCAGGTAGCATGGAGGGGCAGAGCCAGCCCTAGGGGTCTTGGGTCAGTGCAGGCAGTGGGCAGATGCCCATACCAAGCTGGCAGCACTGTTCCTGTGGTGTAAAAGCTCACAGGCTTTGCTGTCTGGGGTTTCAGGCTGCTTTCTGCCCCCTGCCCCAGCTCTCTGTTGCATGGCGGTATGGGGAAGCCCTGCTTGGGAGTGTGACGTGAGGGTTTGAAGGAGACAGGAAGGGTGAGTGGGGCCTCTCTCCAGGAAACCTTTCCACCTGCCAGCCAGGACAGAAACACTGGAGATGCCGGCTGCGAAAACCGCACACTGTGATTTTTGGAGAGCGACCAAAAATCCGTCTTCCAGGAGCTTGCGGGGATACTGAGACCCTCCAAGCCCCCTGTGCCCCTCCCATGCAGACCTTCTGCTTGCAAGGCCGGGGCACCCCAAAACAGGCCAAGCCCCCGGACCATGGCCAGGGTCTCCCCGTTACCTGCCTCTTCGTCGGACGCTCTGGCAGGGAGGAGGCAAACCTTTGCCCGCAGCTTTGGCAGGGAGGGAAATTTGTTATTTTCCCTTCCCTGCGTGGAAGCTTGAGGCGCTGGGAGGTGCCTTGGGCTGTGGGAGGTTGGGGGACATCATTAGGGAAGGGACCCAGAGCGAAGTGGTCCTGGCGCTGAAGAGGGAGGAGTGCAGGGAAGGGGCAAGCGGGGATGGGGACGCAGCCCCTCGGGGGACGGTCCCCAGATGCCTGTGATGAGCTGTGCCATGCTCAGCACTGCTCCCCCCCCACCCCAAGCCACAGATTGCAGGGGGGCAGAATCACAGCTTCACCCTCTGCCTGCAGAGGCAAACACAAGGAGGAAATCCCAACCCACGTCCCGGGGGGGTTTGAACATCACACTGTCCCGATGCAGCGGTCACCCCCGTGGATATCCCTGGCTCCTTGCACCAGTGCAGGGCTCGCTAGCAGGATGTGGGGGTCAGGTTTTAGTCATCCCCCCTGCAAGGCACTCAACTACGGGTCCAAAGTTTGCAGGGTCGCAAAGCACAATTGCAGCCGATACCGTGCTTCTGGAAAAAGGGTTTAAAGGCACCAGTGGTGGTGAAATGCTCCTCCTTACCTGCTTCCTACCAGCAAATGCAAGCCAGGAGGGAGTGGGGGGGGGGGGGGGGGGGGGGGGGGCAGGAGAGATGGCAGCTGGACAGGGGGAGCAGCTTGCTTGTTTGCAACCTTGAGAAAAACATCCCTGATTCGTCCCCAGGCTGAGCGCACGGTGAGGCAGGACATGCCATGTCCAGTGTTCTGCAGGCAAGGAAATGCCTGCATGTGCAAATCCCGCAAGCAAAGCCAGGAGCTGGGGACACTCAGCGATCTCCATCAGCATTTCAAGAAATGTGTGGAAAGGATTTATTCCTGTGGGAGAGCTCCCCTCATTGTGCTGCTGCTCTTTAGGAACTGGATCTGGGTTGCATCTCTTTGGGGATGAAACAACCCCACGAGACTACCTTGCCAAAAAGCTGCAATCTTGGAAATTTGTCATGGTTTAACCCTAGCCAAACATCCCCTGCTTCCTCCTTCTTCCTCCAGCTGCATATGCTGAGCATGACGCCAAATGGTGTGGAATATCCCTCTGGTCAGTTGGGGTCAGCTGTCCCAGCTGTGTCCCCTCCCAGCTTCTTGTGTACCCCCAACCCATTTGCTGGCGGGGTGGGGTGAGAGGCAGAAAAGGCCTTGACTGTGTAAGCACTGCTTAGTGGTAATGAAAACATCCCTGTATTATCAACACTGTTTTCAGCACAGATCCAAAACAAAGCCTCACACTAGCAACTATGAAGAAAATTAACTTTATCCCAGCCAAAACCAGCACAAAAGTCAAGAACAGGCTGGAAACGGAGCATAACTGGACAATTTGGGGCTCCAAAGCAAACCCTTGCCCCCAGTGGGATGGGGACTGGTTTGCTCCAGCCATCCCCAAACAAGGACTCAGTGCAGCCGGGTTGGAGGTTGCAGGGTGTGTTCCCCATCTGGCAAGGACGGTGATGTCACTGAGCATGGCAATACACCAGCAGGGAGGTGTTTCCCTTCGCCTTTGTTCCACAAACCACAGGCTGACAAGTTCTGGCTGGGCCAGAAAGCCTGGGGCTCGCCCCACCACCGCCCGCTCTGTCAAGAAACTTGCCACAACCCAGAGGCATGAAAGCTCCTGTGCATGCAAGAGCTGCGGGGGCAGCAGGTTCACCGGTGCTTTGGGGTTTTTCCACTCTTCACCAATCTTTGCTTCTTCTGGATTCTGTGGTAGGATGGGGCTGGGGTGGCCCAAAGTGTCAGGGGCCAGTGGTGGGTTTTGGGAGGACGCCCACCCCCGGTGACGCCCAACCACCACCAGCTAAAAATCCACTGCACACTCCCACCCTTCCACCCACTGAGCATGGGGGTGCCCCCGGCCTGCCTGGGATTCGGTGGGGTTCGGGCTCCCAGCCTTTCCCCGCAGGCAATGGCTCACCCTCTGGTTATCCCAATTTATTGCAGGGGAAAAAGTGAATTGGTGTGAGGATGCTCCATCCAGACCCACCCGCCCCGCCAGGGGAGCAGGGAGAAGCAGTGGCCCCCAGGAAGGGGGATGAGCCCCTCACACCTCCATCTGGAAGCGGAGGTCGGAGCCTGCCATGTGCTCCCTGTAGTGCTGGTCAAAGCACTCATTCTGGGCCACGCTGAAGTCGTTCTTCCAGTCCCCGGAGATCCCTGGGGGTGAGAAAGCAAGTGGGGCAAATCCTGATACCCCCAAAATATTTGGAGCCACGGATGGGTGCAATACAGGCTGGGGACACCCCTCCCAAGCCCTCCACTGCTGGCTGAACCCCACCTTTCCAGAGGAAGGGGGAGAGTCTGTGGTCCATCAGGGTGGTGGGCATGGTCTCGTAGTTGGTGGCAGGGTTCTTCCTCATCTCCCGGAAGGAGGTGTGGTGGAGGATCCTCACCACCGTCCTCTCCACCACCTCCTTGCCCAGGAACCGCAGGATCTTCTGCACCTCCTGCCATGGCTCCTGCGGGGAGGCTGATATAGGGAGGCTGCCAAAAAGGCTAGGGGGATGCAACCGGGGCATCCTCCCCTCCATCCCACCCTCACCTTCTTCATGTCATAGAAGAGGTAGAGGACCCGTTTCTTCTGCTTCTTCCCCTACCAGCCCTGCACGTGTTCATACCAGGATCCATAGGCCACTGCAGGATGTGGTCAGGGGGTCAGCCGAAAAGCAGGGCAGTAGGGGATGCCCTTCCCACGGGTGTTTTGGGGTGGGCACCCTGGGGCTTAGTCCCCACCTTTGCCAGCCACGAAGGTCTCCAGGAACTCGCCCAGTGTGCCAGGCTGGGGGTGCATCTTGGCCATGTGGTAGAAGTAGTAGTAGGAGACAATGACATCCTTGGGGTTGCAGGCTGTGTAGATGACCTGGGGACAGTGGAGGATGTGGTTGGGGGGTACAGAGCAGTGCCCCCACCCTGCCACTCAGACAGGGAGAGAGGAGGGGGGCACCTGCAGTGTTCCCTTGCGGTCCTTGTCCCGGAAAGAGGTCAGGAGCAGCTGGACCTGCTGCTGGAGGCGGGTCTTCACCAGGCGCGGGGACGGCGTTTTCTCCAGCAGCTCGACGCCTGCGGGACGGTGGGCTTAGCGGTGTGAGCCCCCGCACCCTCACCCCCACCACGACTTAGCCCCCTCCCCACCCAACCCAGGGGGGCCGCTGGGCTGGGGGGCTCACCGCTCTGCATCTCTGGGGCCTTCATTTCCAGGAAGGGCACCTGGTTGAAGATGGCATCCCATCTGCACTTCTCCACATCACCATTGTGGTAGATCATGTCCAGGATCTCGCTCAGCCACGTCGTGCCTGCAGCACAGGGACAGCGTTGGAAGGGCTGGTGTCACCCCACCCCCCCCGCACCCTTCCCCAGGGCCGCTCACCTGATTTGGGGTAGGTGGCGATGAGCAGGTCATCTGGCCAGGCTTGGAAGGCCTCCACCTGTGGCCAGCCCTCGACGAAGCACTTGTAGAGAGGGATGCCATGGAGGCTGCCCAGCTCCTGCCTGACCACGTCTTCCCTCCCCATGGCTGGCGGTGGGTCCCCATGGCGGTGGTTATCCTCTGGGCTGGCAGCTGCCATGACCTTGGGACTGGACCGGCTGGATCTTGCAGTGGGATCGTGCCTGGGGCAGCGCCCGGTCAGGCGAAGTCCACCCCAGATCACACGTGGCGGAGGCGTTGTACATGCTGCTGCTGCCAAACCTTTGGTGCCGGCCATGTGCCAAGCCCAGGCCACGAGGCACCGGGAACGGAGCCTGGCATCACCCCACCTCTCGCCCGGCCCCGCTTCACCCCCTGCTTCAGCCCCTTCCATGGGTGCCACGGGGTTTCGGAAGTGCGGGGCCAGCTCTGCCACCCAGGGACCCCGTCCCTCCTGAGAGCCCCGGCACCGCCGCCCTCCCACCCCTCCCCAAGTGGTAATGGTTAACGAGAGCCTGCTGGGCCACAGGGCACAGGGGGAGAGGTTCAAAGGGCCAACAGCCGAGGCGGGGGTGGTTTTGGGGTGTGCATCCCCCGGGTTGGTGACCGGGAAGGGACGGGTGGAGGGAGCCCCGTTTCAGCAGGGACGTGCGGGAGTCGCCTGGCGGGGAGGGCAATGGCGGCGGGGTCGGTGGGGGCCTGGTAGGTCGCGCCCGGGCGGTGTCACCGGCGCCGGTAGCGGGGGGCTGTGGTGCCCGCCGGGTTTCCCGGCCGCGGGGCTCCGGGAGCTGCCGTCGCTGCCCGCACTCGGCTCCTGCTCCGCTTCCCGTCGGGGTGCGGTTTGCTTTCCTCCTCCCCCCGCCCCCCCGCGGTGCGGGACCCCCCGAGGGCGCCCGGCCGGGGCCCGGCGGGTTTCGGCACTGACCCCCTGGGTCCCCTCTCGGGGGGCGGCAGCTGCAGCCCGGCCTTTGGGGCCGGGGGTCCCCGGCAGCTCCCGGTTCCCCCCACGGGATGAGCCCCAGCTCCATCAGCTCCCGGTCCCGGCTCCCAGCCGTGTGCCCGCGGGGAGGCGGGGGCCCGGCGGGGCTGGGGGTGTCCCGGGGTGGCCGGTGACCCCTCCTGCCGCCGGGCCCCCGCCTCCCAGCTGGTTTCTTCTCCCCGGCTCTCTCCCGGAGCAGCTGCCGGCAGGACAAACCCCGAGGCGGGGAGGACGTGCCCGGTGAGGGCCACCCCGAGGGGTGACCGAGCGGGCCTGTGCGGTGGGACCGGGGTGCCCGGCTGTGCCCGGGGGATCTCCGGTGCCGCAGGAGGGGCCCGGTCCCGGCAGTGTCCCGGGGATGGAAGTGCGGGCGGGGGCCGCGGGTCACGTCCCCGGCCGTGGGAGCGGGGGGCTGGGGGCTGCCGTGCCCCGGGGGCGCCGGGGCTGAGCGGGCCTGAGGGAGCCGGGCCTGGCCAGAGCTCGGGGAGTGGTTTTGTGCTTGGGGCACTTTGGCTTTGTCACTTGTCCTGCCGGCGGGGCGACCGAGGGACGGGGCGGGGGGGGGGGGGTGCGGTGCCAGCCCCAGCCCCGGGGCTGCTGGTCATCGATCGGTCTGTGCAGCTGCTGCTGCTGCACGGGGTGGGTGGGTTTTCAGCCAGATCCTGGCTCAGTGCCGGGGAGAAATAGGATGGTTTTGGATGTTTCTCCTTCCCCTCCCGTTGCGGGTGCGCGGCACCAGGGAGCCGCTGCCAAAAGGACCGGCAAGGGGCCGGGAAGAGCCGCCTGTGCCCAGGAGGCAACAGGGTTTGCAGGGGCAGCAGCTCTCTGGGCTGTGCCGTGCCACCAGGAGCTCTGACATTCGCACATCTCTCCCTGTGCACGGACGGATGGACGGAGGAGCCCCAGCCACGCTGGGAGCCATCCCTGCTGGAGAGATCCGTGTGGGGTGTGGAGAACCCGGGGAGCAGCCAGACTGCCTGCTCCGAGGACGATGCTGCTGCCCTGGCTGGGGACAGCCCTGTCTGCGCCCACCCGGCTCTGCCCGCCCGGAGATGCGGCAGGGACTTTGCAACTCCAGCTCAGTTGCGGCTTCAGGCCGGTTGCTTCTGCCTCCGTTTTGTTTTGTTTCTGCTCCAGCTCATGAACGGTTCCAGTTCATTTGTGGCTCCAGCTCGTGGATGGCTCTGGCTAGTTTCAGCTCCAGTTCGTTTCAGGTCCATCTCGTGGATGGCTCCAGCTTGTTTTTGCTTCCAGCATGTTTTAGGCTCCAGCTGGGTTTCATCTTCTCCAGCTTCATTGTTGCTCCAGCTTATTTGCAGCTCCAGTTCGGTTCCATCTGCAGTTTGTCTGTGGCTCCAGCTCCAGAACCCACGAGGGAGCCCAGGAAGCCATTCCTGAGGCCGTGGGGTGACAGAGGTAGGTGCGAGGGGCTGGGTGAGGATGGGGAAGGCATGGGACCAAGCGTGTGCCTGGGAGAAGGGGGGGGTGCCAAGGTCAGCCCCTCACAGAGGGCTGCCGGTGACCTGGGGACACACACAGGGGACACTCAGCACCGTTGAAGTGGTATGATGCTTTCATCTTCCTCAGAGCTTCAAACCAGAATGGGAGCAGACCTGCTTTCATATCCGTTCTTCCAAACCCCATGGCATCATTACACTTCCTGGTCAATGGATTCAATCCTTTCAACAACAATCAGGGCTGTGCATCAAGCACCAAATCCAGGCAAATGAGGGGTGTCACATATGGGCTAACAGAGAGGGGAGATAAACGGGTGTGTAACTTTATTTGCAAGAGAGCACTGATTTCCATCTCTCCAGAACAGCTTCAGCCTTGTCCCTGTCATCTAACACAGCCCCTTTCACCCTATTACCTGCCTCTCGCCACATTTTCTCTCTCCCAATATTCCCTTTTTTTTCCCCCAAGAGTCCCCTGGGGATGACACACACTCAGATCCCTGCCTTCTGGGTGCCTTGTCTTCATGAAAATAATTTGTTCCTCTTAGTAACACATGCAATTTAATAACTGCATGTAGTTTTAAAAGCAGTTTATAGTTCTAGGCAAGAACTAAATGTCCTTCCTTCTCACAGAATTTATATCAACACACAACTTGTGTTTTGTCCTGTGTTCCCGCAATGCCCAAGCAATGCATTAACTGCAAATCATTTCTGATATCAGAGAGGTTTGGGACAGGATCAGACTCGTCAGTGTGCAATTCTCCCCCAGGGCAGTCCCCACTGAAGAGCTGGGCTGGCCCCGGGTCCCACCAGCACAGCCCTTACGCTCGCCAGGGCTGAGAGGCTGAGAGCTGCTCCTGGCCCAACGCTTCTCATTTGCCCTGTGGCTTCCAGTGGCAAAACTACATCATTGCAGAACAACTGTCGATGTTGAAGAGTGAATAACTACGTGGAAAACGTAAACAGCAGCTTTGTGTGCCTAATGCTACTCATAATAGCTTCCTTCCCAGTTGCAAGAACAGTCTTTCCCCTGGCAAAGACATCCAGTGCAATTAGCAAAAAAACCCCAAAGCTTGTTGCCCAAAGTTGTTCAAAACCTGCAAACAGACTAAATTAGGTGTCATGGTTAGGAAAATTCCCTTCCTATAGTGGCTGGGTTTGGCTGGGTAGCTGATCCTGTGTGTTAACCTATAGAGGCCCTCACCCTTTTCACCACACTGACCTTTTCATCGGTAAATCCCTCAGTAATTTTGATATAGGAAGATGATTCTCACTATATCTAGAACAAGAACTATTTGTACTTAATTCTAGCAGGGAAGAAACCTTTTTCTTGAAAATAGAGCCTTGTGGCCTCAAACTGTGTTCAGTAACTGCTGCTGTGTCAAATTATTTTTCCTTATTGCCATCCCTATCCATTTGTGCCTACTATAAGATAACTGTTGCCCGCACCAGCAAAACCAGGGGCCTATAGGGCAAGCCAGTTCAGCTATGGGTAATTTCAAGGTAGTTGATACTGTGGTGACTTCACTGGTTTTGTTCTTTCAAGTGTTATATGCCAGCCTTACACAGCGGCTATTTATGCTAAATAAGACACAAACAGGTATAGTTCTGTCTTCCAAGGACCAAGCTTATACAGTCATATTTTCCTTCTGTTATGATCAAACCAGGCATTTTCCTTCCATCTGAAACAGAAAACAGTAGGCTGAAGCAAAATTAAACAAAGAGAGGAATGAATCACTCCCCTATTTAGAACAGGATGAGGATTTAAAAACAAAAAAAAAACAATAACAAAACAAATAAACCACCAACCAAGACTGTAAAAAAACCCCAAAGGCCAGAAGGATATTTTGGTAGTAACCTTGCCAGTGCAGCTGCTAACATAAATGTTTTCTAAGAAAAGTGCATTTTATGAGCCGATGTGTGACAGTTAACCCCTGAAGGCTTGTGCACTGAGAGCAAGGTTTGGGGAGCGATTACCTTTGGCTGTGCTGATTTGTGGAAGGTTTGGTAATTCCGCTTTGCTTCAACTTCTGCAAAAAATCAGAAAGCCTTTCCTAATGTCTGAGAGGGGGGTGATAGCACTGGAGTGACTGGAACAGGAGAAATCCAGCAAAACCTGAGCGAAATACCTCCTCGGTGCTGCAGGGCTTAGTTTGGCAAGGGAAAGGAAATACAGTTGCATTCTCGTGGCCCATCCTCTAGGCCAGGGAAAATAATTCCTGACGGTGCCTCTTCAGCCACTTGTTGCTGAGCAGAAGACCAGCTCCAAGGACAAGGTCTTGATTCAAAGCAATGTTGTCCCACCATTTTCTGAACAACTTGGTCTAATCTGCTTTTTATGGGAAAAGCTACTCCGTGACAATGGAAATGCTCTTAGCTCATCAGGCTGTATCCTGAAGCAGCTTTTCTTGTGTTCTTTTCTCATCTTTGAGTTTTTTGGGTTATTTTTAGTTTAAAGTTACTGTCACATTCACAGTAGAGATGTGTGCAGCTGGTTAAAGAAGCCACTTCCCAGAAAATCAGCACAAGAACTACCATTCAACTTGTCCACTATTTCCTTTTACGCCCTCCTATTTGATTTATTGGTGTAAATCGTATCAAATGCCTGTTGTTTTCTTGAAGAACCTTTCCCTCCACTGGCAGCACTGATGGTGAGGACCAAGACTAGGATGCCAGATGGGGGTGTCCCATGAGCCTGTCGGTGGCTGAAGCGTCACCTGGTGCACAGGTGAGCAGGAACTCGTGCCAGCTCTTTTCAAAGCAATTGCGCTTTCATGTGTATTCATGGACTTATGTTTCCCCTGTTAATGGTAGATGATTTACAGGAGCACAGAGAAGAGGCTGCTCTCCGGCAGGCTAGTTAAACATAGCGTGACCTTGCTTTTTGAAGGGTCATTTAACCTTTGAATTGCATTTACCCTTATGGCTTTCAAGTCAACTGTCTTATATACAAGTGGTAGAGCCCCAAAAGCCCTGTTTTGGCTTCCCACCTCCCCCCATTTAATTTTTGTTATTTTTGGCTACTCTCATCTCCCATTCCTCCACAAAACCAGCTCCTATCTATCACTCCCATGAAAAAAATACAAGCAGTAGAAAGTTTAACAAGACCTCTACCAGAGTTCTCCTAGAAGTTACCTGCTCAGAGGTCCCACTGCCATTAGTGCAGTCCTTGGCTTCCCTAAGTTTGAGCTGTAAATATACTATTTACAGCTGGAACAGCATCAGCAAAAACATTTCTGGCCAAGTGTCGGTAATATGGCTTTCACTGAAACTTTGGGAACAGCATAGGACTGATATTACAAGGACTTCCAGCTCCTAAGGTTACTGCAAACCTCTCAAAATGTGTATGTGATTTGCCAGTGTTAAAATAGCCAGTGCTTTAAAGGGTATCTTTGGGACATAGCATTATAAATTTCCTCTTACAACCAATGTTACAAGGAGATCCAACTCTGCAAAACTGCATCAATACCATCAAACTTGTTTGCTGAGCGCCTTTCCACCTCGCCAGCACACTGTGTCCCCAGGCATGGAAAAAGGGACCAGTTTGTCACCACTGCATATGGCAGAGCCCATCACGTCCTCCTAAGTAAATGCAAAGCCATTCCCACGCCTGAGAAGCCAGAGCAGCATGCATGCATTCTGCTGATGGCTTCTCACGCATCATGTCTCGGGAAGCCTAATTTAACACTTGCAGTCATTACCAACAGTCTCTGTCTCCCAAGTGCTGTGGGGGAAACAGATAACCTGGTCAGGCAGAAGGAGTCAGGCTGGATACAGAAGGTATAAGAAGGAACCGTCAAAGACAGAAGCACATCCCAGAGTGAGGAGGGGCACCTAAAGCACCAGGAGGCAGTACTGGGAGAGACAGGGAAACAAACACTGCTTAACCACAGCAGCTTTGCTCACTGCAAATTTTAACTCTGCAACATAAACCACTCTGGGCCATGTCCAATACCTCCTGTGCAGCCAAGGGGTGAGGAGGAGGGCCGATGTGATGGTGAGGTGGATTCAAGCTGCTCACTGCTGTATGAAGAGGCAGGGTGCAGGACTCGAGCTCATGATCTGTACTTCCAGCTGGATCCAGCTGCTCCTGCCAGCCAGAGCTACACACGCCTCTGCTCAGCTGTAGCAAGGACATCCTTACAGGATGACTTTTGGCCAAAGATTCACCAGCAGAATTTTGGGTTTTTTGATCATGGGTCGGTCAACACGACACAAGGCCTGCTGGCAACAGATGGGGTACACTTGTCTCAAAGGGGAAAAAGGATTTTTGCACAGGAGTTAGCAGGGCTCATTGAAAGAGCTTTAAACTAGATTTGAAGGGGGGAGAAGGAGTAAAACCAGGCTTGCTAGAGATAAGCCTGAGGGTGGCATGCTAGTGTTTGAGGGACGGTGTCCTAGCGAGGTCCTTCGGTCTGCTGGAGATAGGGGATGGAGAGCTATGCAACAGCAAAGATGCAAGGGTTATTGATGTGTTAGAAACCATGGAAGCACCTGAGAACAGTCACATAGGAATTAGGGCTTGTCCCCCCCCAAAAAGCTGGCAGGATCAATAGCCCAGCTGAAGTGCATCTATACCAGTGCACACAGCATGGGCAACAAACTGGAGGACCTGGAAGCCATTGGGCAGCAGGAAAACTATGATATAGTTGCCGTCATGGAAACATGGTGGGATGACTCGCACAACTGGAGTGCTGCATCGGATGGCTATAAACTCTTCAGAAGGGACAGGCAAGGAAGGAGAGGCCGTGGGGTAGGCCTGTATGTTAGGGAGGGTTTGGATTGTCTAGAGCTTAATGGTGGTGATAACAGGGTTGAGTGTTTATGGCTAAGAATCAGGGGGAAGGTCAACAAGGCAGGTATCATGGTGAGAGTCTGTTACAGACCACCCAACCAGGATGAAGAAGCAGATGAAATATTCTGTAAGCAGCTGGGAGAAGTCTCACAATCACTAGCCCTTCTTCTCATGGGGTACTTCAACTTACCAGGTGTCTGCTGGAAATACAATACAGCAGAGAGGGAACAGTCAAGGAGGTTCCTGGAGTGTGTGGAAGATGATAACTTTCTGACACAGCTGGTGAGTGAGCCAACTAGGGAAGGTGACCTGCTGGACCCATTGTTTGTGAACAGAGAAGGACTTGTGGGTTATGTGATGGTTGGAGGCCGTTTTGGGCATAATGATCATGAAATGATAGAGTTTTTGATTCTTGGAGAAGTAAGGAGGGGGTTCAGCAGAACTGTCACCTTGGACTTCCAGAGGGCAGACTTTGGCCTGTTTAGGAGCCTGGTTGACAGAGTCTCTTCGGAGGCAGTCCTGAAGGGCAAAGGAGCCCAGGAAGGCTGAGCATTCTTCAAGAAGGAAGTCTTAAAGGCTCAGAAGCAGGCTCTCCCCGTGTGCTGAAAGACAAGCTGGTGGGGAAGAAGACCAGCCTGGCTGAACAGAGAGCTTTGGCTGGGACTCAGTAAAAATAGGAGGGTTTATGTCCTTCGGAAGAAGGGGCAGGCAAGTCAGGAGGACTACAAGGATGTTGTGAGGTTATGCAGGGAGAAAATTAGAATGGCCAAAGCCCATCTAGAACTTAATCTGGCTACTGCTATAAAAGACAGTAAAAAATGTTTCTATGAAGACGCTAGCAACAAAAGCAGGGCTAAGGAGAATCTCCATCCTTTATTGGATGCAGGGGGAAACAAAGTGACAAAGGATGAGGAAAAGGCTGAGGTATGTAATGCCTTCTTTGCCTCAGTCTTTAATAGTAAGACCAGTTGTTCTCCAGGTACACAGCCCCTGAGCTGGAAGACAGGGACAGGGAGCAGAATGAAGCCCGCATAAACCAAGGGGAAACAGCAACCTACTGTACCACTTAGACACACACAAGTCTATGGGGCTGGATGGGATCCACCCAAGGGTACTGAGGGAGCTGGGGAAGTGCTCACCAAGCCACTTTCAATCCTTTATCAGCAGCCCTGGCTAACCAGGGGATGTCCCAGTTGACTGGAGGTTAGCAAACGTGATGCCCATCTAGAAGAGGGGCCAGAAGGAGGATCCAGGAAACTACAGTCCTGTCAGGTGCCAGGGAACATTATGGAGCAGGTCATCCCGACTGCCATCACATGGCACGTACAGGACAACCAGGTGATCAGGCCCAGTCAGCAGGGGTTTGTGAAAGGCAGGTCCTGCTTGACTAACCTGATCTCCTTCTATGACAAGATGATTTGCTTAGTGGATGAGGGAAAGGCCGTGGGTGTTGTCTACCTAGACTTTAGTAAAGCCTTTGACGCTGTTTCCCCCAGCATTCTCCTGGAGAAACTGGCTGCTCATGGCTTGGACAAGTGTACTCTTTGCTAGGTGAAAAAACTGGCTGGATGGCCAAGCCCAGAGAGTTGTGGTGAATGGAGCTAAATCCAGTTGGTGGCCAGTCACAAGTGGTGTTCCCCAGGGCTCAGTGTTGGGGCCAGTCCTGTTTAATATCTTTATCAATGATCTGGATGAGGGGATCAAGTGCACCCTCAGCAAGTTTGCAGATGACACCAAGTCGGGCAGGAGTGTTGATCTGCTCGAGGGTAGGAAGGCTCTGCAGAGGGATTGGACAGGCTGGATCGATGGGCTGAGGTCAACTGTATGAGGTTCAACAAAGCCAAGTGCCAGGTCCTGCACTTGGGTCACAACAAGCCCATGCAAGGCTACAGGCTTGGGGAAGAGTGGCTGGAAAGCTGCCCAGCGGAAAAGGACCTGGAGGGGTTGGTTGACAGGCAGCTGAATATGTACTGGCAGTGTGCCCAGGTGGCCAAGGCGGCCAACAGCATCCTGGCTTGTATCAGGAATGGAATGGCCAGCAGGAGTAGGGAAGCGATCGTGCCCCTGTACTCAGCACTGGTGAGGCTGCACCTCAAATACTGTGTTCAGTTTTGGGCCCCTCAGTACAAGAAGGACATTGAGGTGCTGGACTGTGTCCAGAGAAGGGCAAGGAAGCTGGTGAAGGGTCTGGAGAACAAGTCCTATGAGGAGCAGCTGAGGGAACTGGGGTTGTTTAGCCTGGAGAAAAAAGGAGGCTGAGGGGAGATGTTATCGCTTTCTACAACTACCTGAAAGGAGGTTGTAGTGAGGTGGGTGTCAGTCTCTTCTTCCAAGTAACAAGTGATTGGACAAGAGGAAATGGCCTCAAGTTGTGTCAGGGGAGGTTTAGATTGGATATTAGGAAAAATTTCTTCACCGAAAGCATTGTCAAGCATTGGAACAGGCTGCCCAGGGAAGTGGTTAAGTCACCATGCCTGGAGGTATTTAAAAGGCATGTAGTTGTGGTGCTTAGGGACATGGTTTAGTGGTGGACTTGGCAGCGCTAGGTTAATGGTTGGACTTTAAGGTCTTTTCCAACCTAAACGATTCTATGATTCTATGACTCTATGACTCTTTTCCAAGCACCTCTCTGGCTAGTGAACTGCAACTGTCCTGAAGAGTTTCTGGGGAAAAAGTAATTCTGCTGATCCAGAGCCAGAAGACAGAGCCTGACCAGCTGGCTGGCCTTTTTTCCCCCTGGGCAAGATATTGAGTGCCTTCTGTTTACAAAACCACTCGGCATTTGGCCCACACAAGCCACAAATGATACCTTCTCACCTGCAGGGAATAAAAGAATTTCACCTCCCTGCATGCAACAAGTCTTTTTTGTTAAGAGCCCCTTCAATTTTAGACATTGTGATTAATTTCTGTCGGCCCATGGAAGGTATCTCTGCCAGACCGTCAAGCTCAGACCATGCCCAGAACTACCATCCACTTCAGTTACTCTCTCAGATCCACAAAGGATGCAACCATGGTGGTTTCTCCAAACAAAACCCACCCTCAGACAAAGAGATTGCCATGTCCCCTACAATCAGAGCAGCATCAAGTACCTTCTGAAGACATTGGTTTACCTAACATAAGCCCCAAAATTTGTGTCCTTCATACTGTCCTGTGTTGAACTGATCTTAAAAAAAAACACAGCTAAAAGCTTAAGGGACCCATTTTTGGTTAAAGGCGCTTTTCTGACACCCTGACCTGTTTGCAAAGAGCTTCTCTTTCAGGTAGTGCTTAGGTCAGGAGGCAGTGAAGATAAACAGCAATGCTCCAGCAGTGTCCCTCAGTTTTGCAGTTTAACAGACAGTTCAGGTACCCCAAGGGATGAGGGACTGCTCACCAACACCCTCCCCACAAAAAACTCTTCCCTCTCTACAGCTGCCACCCCACATGGCTCGAGGACAGCCCAAGACCCTTTGGCTGCTGAGCTGGAATAATTCTGCTATCAGAGGTATACTCAGAAAGCATTGCCCAGATGACAACACCTCCCCAAAAAGCCTTTTTTTTAAAAAACAAGCAAGCCATTTGTTTAAACAAAAGCAATGCAGATTTGGAAGAGCAGCTCCATGCTTCTGGAGTTAAGTGAACATTTTTAATAGGGAAAATATAAAGTAACCAGAGAAGCAAAACAGAAATGAGAAGGCCCATCCCCAGCTCCTGGTCACTGCACCTTCCCAGGCACTCCTGTTCCTGGCCTCTGCTGCAGCTAATGCTATGCTGGGACTGTGGTCTGCTCTGTCCATGCCTTGAGGAGCTCCTCGTCTCTCTGCCTGCAGCTCCTCCAAGTTCCTTTCAAGCTCTCCCTGCTGAAAGTGCATAGGGACTTCACTGCACTGGGGCTCCAGCAAGCTCTCTCTCTAGCAGTTTTAGGGTAAGCCATGTTCAGAAGTGGGGGTAAGCTTGGGACAGCCTGCCTGGTCCCAGCATGGGGGGTGAGACGGGGGAAGGTGGGCTGATGCAGCAGATATTGTCCTGCCAGTCTGACTTCATGAAGGTTGCTGTTGTGTGGCCCCATTTCAACTAATTAAATGTGCTCTGTGTGTGCTCCTTGGAAAGCTTCAGTATCGCACTTGCTGGATCTTCTACCACCTCCTTCTCTGTTATTTTATTTGGCAGAAGCAAAGCAGTCATACTCTGAAGATGAAGGTGTTCCCAACACTTTTCTTCCATCAATTGGGTCCCTAGGCATTCAGCTCCTCTCCTGTAAGATGGTTAATTGATTTTACTCCAGGATTTAATATATACTCCCACTTCACCCTGGCACAGGTCCTTCTGCCATGTCTATGCCCTTTGTACCTCCACATAACCGTCCCACCAACCCCCTTCCTCCCACCTACTGTGCTATGTCCTAGCATGCTTGTTCCTTAGTCTCCCAGGATTTGTGCAGAAGCGCACAAGTAATTCCACTAGCTTCATTTCCTTGAAGCCTGCTGGCAACATTTCCCAAGAGTTTGTCCAAAAAGCCTCTGCTGCCCCTGGCCAGCCAGCCACCCTGCTCTGGTGTTGCGCTTCATACGTGGCTGTCAGCCTCCCCGTGTCACCGAAAGCACTGCCCACCAACCTCCTGATCTCCCTGAGTTTATCCAGATAAGACAAGGAAAAAAGTTGGTTTCAAGGTCTTTAGTCCACATTTCTATTTTCTCATTCAGCACCTTCCCAGGTAACAGGAGAGCTCCCAATTTTTCAGTGAAACCCCTCCTGTAAATGTAAACCCATTGGCACAAAGCATAGCTGTGTGGGTGTTAGTACCGTGCTGGCATGCACCAGACACAACCCGGCATCCCGAGCAGGAACAGGGGTGCTCCTTCTCCCCATCTGCTTCATCCTGTCAGACAGGGATGTCCCATGCCAGGCTCACCACGTGGGCAAGGTGTGTCAGTAAGACGTGTCAGACCGGGAGCTACCTCAGCTGCTGACCATCCAAGTTGTCTTTCTTCAAACCAGCTGCACTGCTTGCGCTCCCTTGACTTGCCGTGAGACTGCCTTTGATGGATGGGAGCACCCCAAAAGTCCCACTCCCACCTCAAAAGCAGAGCTGAAAGCCCTCCCCATCTTTCTTTGGTAAAACGAGGCAGTCTGGGCTTTTGATCATCAAAGTTTTTCCTCTTTGGAAGGAGGAGGAGCTGTCTAGTCATGGGTTCATTGATTCCCTGCCCAGCAGGAATGTTTGCTTGGGCAGAGCCAAGCCACACCTCTGATGACTGTAACAGGCAGCACACTCTTTTGATATACTATCAGCTGGGTTTATCAGAGTAACAACACAACCTCCCCACTCCAGGACTTGTCCCTTCTGGCCAGCTCTCCCTGCAGAGCAGGCAGGGGCTGCGTGGGAGCGGAGCTCACCTCTTATTTCAAGGAATCTTAACAGCAGGTTTTAAGCTACTTATTTACTTTTTTGGTCTGTGCAGGAAGTCTGAGCTAAAAAAAAAAAGACAGAAGTATAATTACTCTGGCACGCCTGCATTCCTGCTCCAGGCTCAGGCAGGGAGGGACTCTTTCTTGTCAGAGCCAGGAAGAGGATCTGATCCCCGGAGATCATCACCACAAACGTGTGTAACTGAAACCTGCAGCCATGCTGAAACAGATATTATCGGACATGTACATCGATCCTGACCTGCTGGCAGAACTCAGTGAGGAGCAAAAGCAGATCCTTTTCTTCAAGATGAGGCAGGAACAGATCAGACGGTGGAAGGAAAGAGAAGCTGCTGCAGACAAGGCTTCAGCAAAGAAACCACTGCCAAGAAAAGGTAAGTCTCTGCCTGCCAGCTGCTTTCCCCTCTGGCACAGATCTGGCCAAGTCAACTGCTCCCTAGCAATAGGAGGTAATGTGTCCTTAAAGTAATTTCTTCTCCCAGGGACATATCATAGTTGAATTTCCAAACTATACCTAAACCCACCTGTGATGGGGTAGTTTTGGCCAGGCACCCAATGGTTTTACCCCCTGGCCCAGACGCTCTGTCCTTGACCAAATTGCTCAACTCCCCTAGCTGGGAAGACAGGGCTTACTTGTCCCCAGGAGATGCATGTCATTAAGTTTCTCACTAAATGGGGCCTCTGAATATGTCTATAAAATAACCATGGACTTGAATATCTGTCCTGGGGCACCAGATCTGCAGGGGGGTTCCCGCTGTGCCTTTAGACCTGAAGACCCCTTGCCAGGATTACATAGCATGCCAGCTGCCAGGAAGATAGCACTCTTCTCCCAGCTCTTCCCTGCATGCTCTGTTTGCAGGTAGTTCACCTTCACACAGTTTGGGGAGGGCAGTGGCAAGGAATTAAAGCAATAAAGGAAACAGTGGTGAGTCTTCTCCCTTGCCCCCAGACTCAGAAATGCCTCCTTCACTGACCTGGCTTCAGTACTGCAAAATGAAATGGGAGGAGCGTGCTGCATCGCAGCCAAGCTTTCCCCATGTACAGCTGCTTTTGGAGAGGCTTTGCCATCAGCAGTGGCCAAGAGGGCACGACAGGCAGGACACAGGTCCTGCATGGAGCTGCCAAGCAAACAGTGTTTGCCAAAGAGCTGCTTCTTTTCCAGCCAACAGGAAGTCGGTGACATGGAAGCTCGGCGCTGACAACGATGTCTGGGTCTGGGTGATGGGTGAGCACCCTTCAGATAAATCGTACACAGCCATCTGCGAAGAGATCCAGGCACAAAGGGCAATGCAGTTAGCAAGAGAGCAAGGCAAGGAGGGCAGGTAAGCACCCTTCAGCTGGAGGGCTCCATGAGCAGACACAGAGGAGAAGGCATTTCTAGGGACCCAGAGGCTGGAGTCTTTTCTGTAGGGGCTGTGGTTACCACGGTCACACTCAACTTGTAGGCAAAAGGCGCAGGCCAAGGTTGGCTTTCTGCGGGTACACACAATGCTGGCAGAGACCAGCTCCAGCCTGAGGCTTGCCCCAGGCTCATCAAGCCTCCCGTGATATGGCTCCTGGGCAGCACCCTCTGCACACCACAGGAAATGCTAACTCTTGTTATTGCAGCAAGTGATGAGTTTGGATTGCATTGATTCACCGACAGGTGCCCGTGTACAGCAGGACAACAGTTACTCACCACGAGTCATTAACTTAATTATGCCACCTACCTGATTTGGAGATACGATATAGCTGCCTGCAAGCACATCGCTTCATCGCAGCACTGCTCTGCTCATGTGCGGCTTCCTCGCAAGGTGCTCGGAAGTCAGAAAGTGACTCCCTCAGGTTCCTAAGTCCTCTTTCTCTTGCATTTCAGAGAGACTGACTCTTCTGTAACACAGTCTCTACATCCACAACCAGGAATCCTGGGTGAGACAGATCTTCATGGGAATAAAAAAGGCACTGTGGAGGAAAAGAAGGAAGGTGGGAGAAAAACTGCTCCTGCTACAAAAGGGAAAAGCCAGGAGCTCACAAAGGTAGTTTTCCCCATTTTCTCCATAACTATCACAAACATGTGCTTTGAGATCTAGGAAGTGCAGCAAATCCTGGTTGCTGTAAATAGAAATTTGAAGAAGGAAAAAAGCCAGCTAACTGTAAAGTCTTTTCTTGTGTAGTCAGAGAAGAAGCCGTGATGTTATATTCTTCCTTAGGGAAGGGAGGTCCAAGTGCTATTCTCAGCTAGGATAGATCTACTCTGTACCAATGGATAAGTTACTCTGGATTCCTTTGCTTTCATTCTCTGTGGGTAAAACAAGGGTCTCAGTACTTCCCTTCTTGCTCTGTGGCTGATTTGGATGGCTTTTGGGGCAAGACTGGGGCAGCTATCTCAGGATCTGTACATGCAAGGCCACAGCCCTCAGCAAATCATCTACTTGTATAAAAGAACAGGTGAAGATAATTGTACTAGCATCATCTGACATGCATATTTTAGGTGATTCTTTTTTTTTTTTTTTGGTCTTCTAAAATAGTTAGAAAATAGCTTATGACCTTGACAGCACAGGACAACTCCAAATGCAGTTAACTACAGTGTCTGCTTTGCTGTGGTGTTTCATTACAGAAATGTTTTCCTCCAGCAATAAATACATTTCTACTTTTCAACTGGCTACAAAAATCCATTTGCAGAGAACTGAGAAAAAGATAAATTAACTACCCATGCAACCTAAGTTGAACAGAAGGAACAGAACACCCTGCAAATTTAATGGGAGAAGTCCAATCTCATTCAGCAGAGCTTTCATTCAGCCTTTTGCTGCTAACTTGTATGAGTATATATTGTTTTATTATACAGCCACTTCATATTTCAGTATAAAAAGCATGACAACTGAAGGTTGGGTTTTGGCAAAGCGCCTCTCCCGCTGCTACCAAAATACTGAAGGGAATTTGGAGTGGCTGTCCCCTTTATCAAAAGCCTCTGAGTCACATGGGGTTTTTCTTAGTACTGTTTGCTGAAGTTGAGTAACTATGTGGGAGATTTTTTTTTCTTTACAAAGGAAGCTATTAGTCACAGCTAACAAAAAACCAACAACCAGCCAACCAAAAAACCCCAAACCAAACCAAGAATCCCACCACCACCAAAAAAAAATCTAAAACCCTTTCAAAGTCTTGCGCATGGAAATAGAGGGGGTTTGTATATTTTACTTGTGTTTTGTCATTATATTATTAGGAATTTTTTCCCATGTTTTTGTGGCTTTTGCTGTTAGAAGGAGGGATCCAGACCAAAGACTCCTGATGCATTTTCTGGGCCTTGAGAGGGGCTTTTTCTCGCCTCCCTCATGAAAGTGCTTTCTCCGAGATCTAGTTCCCATTTAACCTGAGGGATCCAGGCATTGTGCTTTGTCTGCTGCAGGGGACAGGGGGCTGATGTTAGAAAAACAAGCTGCTTCACACGCATTTGAAGTTCCTGGTTTTCTGTCAAGGGGAGGGAAATTGGAAAGCCATGTTCATATTAAATATTAGCCAAGTAGGTGATGGAGATAAAACAAAGTGTGTCCTTGGTAAGCAGCATAGTGCAGTTAACTCATTACTCACTGTGCTGTGGGAGGCAGTCTAGGTCCAACAGGGAGATGGGTGGGTATTTGCTCAAAGACAAGTCTAACTGTTCGCCTTCAAAGGCAGGTCTCAGCTAGGGACTGCTGCCAGGGTAGCTAGACTGGTTTGCAAGGAAGAGTGAACACGAGATATGGAACTAGTTGGGTCAGTTTGACCAGCAGGGGTTTGCAGCACCCCAGCCACAGCAGCAAACAAGGACAGGCAGGTAAAGCTGTGGATGGCAGGTTCAGCTAGGGCTTGCTTTAGAGGGAAGGAGGGAAGGAACTGCTCCCTGGGAGCACTTGGGAGCATTGCTTAGCAAGTACAGGCATGCTTATGACAATCTTGACACCCCTGAGCTCTCCTCCTGTGGCATATTAGGCCTAATATGATGAAAAAACCCAATGTTTGTCAGAGAAGGCTGGCAAAATTTAACATAAGTGTCACATCACTGCTTCTGCATTAAACACCTATTGCTCCAAAAAAGAGCAATGGTTCTAACGCCGCATTTATTTCTCACTGCTCTTTTCCTCTTCGCAGAGGGAAACCAGAGATGTTCACCAGATGCTGGCAGACTGCTACATGAGGAAGCGTGGCTCCCAACAGGTAAATGGCAACCTGGGATGCCCCTAACACATTGAGTGGGGCCCAAACTTTATCCTAGAGTCCCAGTCAGCCTCAGAGCCTCATCTGACCCAAGAACGTCCTCACCTGTTGGACCAGTTTTATCCAGCGTTGCCATGCTCCTAACATATGGTGTGATGATTTGAGATGATACAAAGCAGGCCAGGCGGGCAGACTGGGGAACAGCACAGGGAGATGCTCCTGATGATTTCTGGTAGACTGTTTTCCCTTACTTCCTCTGTTGTCACCTGCAGTAAAGACAGAAGGCCTGTATGTTGTTGAAATCGGAACAATAAAGAGTGGAGTTCCCAGTATTTCAAGGCTAGGTAAAAAGCAGGGTTAAAACTAGCCTGGGACAAAGCTGAACATACTGTTTCTTTCACAGATGAAGGAAGCACAGGCAAGAAATTCAGAAGAGACCACAGCTTCCCAGGAGGCAATACCACAGAGCCACCCCAGTGTGGAGAGCCAGAGGACGCTGCAGAAATCAGATGAGAATGAGCCTGAATGGCAGGAATCCTGTAAGATCTTAGGATGACCTTTTCCTATGGGGCTTAAGAAATCCTAGGGCTCTGTGGGGTCATCTCAATCCTTCTCCTGCCACACTGGAACTCAGTAATCAGTTGGTGGGTGGAGAGTACTGCCAAGAAATACAGCGCTGCATTATCAGAAATATTTCTGAGTCCACACAGCATTGAGACTAGAGCTGTGCACAGAAATGGAATTTTTTCCCTACAGATACTATATTAAAACAAGCAACAAATAGGAACCACATGAGTATAGCCAGGATAATTAATTTTAAACTAGAAACTGGCCTTTCATAGGTCTTTGCAGTAACCATTGCTCTCGAGGACAAGGACGAAGGGTGACAGGGCCTAACTAGTGAGGGCTTCCCTGTCATCCAAGCACAATTGCACCTAAGCAGAGCTCTGCTGCACTATCTCATGTAATGAATCCGAAAGATAGGAAGGAAAACAGCAAACAGTATAACACTTGCAGTAGCATCCATCACTGCTGCCAAATACTTCCTGAAGGAAAACCTAATGCATTTTTTTCCCAGTTCCTCCCTGCTGCTCAGTAGATGGCAATGCTGTACTACCAGTTGCTTCCACTTCAGGCCAGAGGTTTTATTTTTCTTACTGATAAAAAAAAAAAATCTGAAGTTGATTACAAAAGCAAGGAAAGAACTAGCCTAACTCAGACCAACCAGAGAGCTGGGTACTCCTACAGACTCCAGGATGAGCTGGACTTAAACAATCAAGGCAGGTTTACAACAAAAAAACACCCAGCCAACTTCTCCACTTTCCATAACAGTTTCAGCAAGACTCCCTCCCACCCTGAAAAATGATCAGCACTTTCAAATCCTTCAAAGGATTGATTTGCGGTCATTTCAGCAGCTTTTATTCCATACGCCCTCCCCCATCACTGGCTCACATGAAAGGCACTACAGAAATCTATGTCTGAATCAGGAGTCAGCATCCAAAACAAAACCAAGGAGTTTCTAAGTACAAAGGCACCTGGTGCCCAGAAAGAACCAAGATCTTTAATCTCCTGAAGGAATAAAAAATGGACCCTGTTAAGTAGCAGATGTCCCAAAATGATGGGAGACATGTGGCAAATGGTCTCAAAATTGAGTGCATCTTTCACCTTGTGAAATGGGTTATTATTCCACTTCAAGCAGGAAGATGGCCAAAGGTCAGCAAGCTTAAAACTTGCCTGCTTGTTCGCTCCTGTAGGAATCCTTTTTTGTTCCAGTGCGTAAATCCAAGGCAGCAGATGAGAAGAGACGCTCCCTTGCACGGCAAGCCAGGGATGACTACAGGAGGCTTTCACTGCAGGGCATCCACAGAGGGAAGCAGGCAGATATTTCCAAGGGTGCCACAGCAGGAGATCGGCGACCACTCCAATATCCGCCTCTCCCCCCCAAGCCTCAATTTCTACCTCCTGCGATGGCAAACGGGAGAGCAATTAGGTAAGGAAATGTATGTGCACTGTGGAGGGGAGAAGGGATGAGATTCTTCTGTTCTAGCATGGGATGGTTGAGATGGGAATGGTTAGCTCTCCTCCTCGTGTGGAGGAGACACCCCACAGGGAAAAATACAGAGGCTAGGCTATATTCCAGCCTAGGGTGTGATGAGGCTTATTTGTTCACCCCCGGAGGGTAACAGGTTTATTTAGTAGAGCGTCCTAAGCCTAGAGTGCATGCATCCTCTATGCTAGGTGTCCCCTGAAAACCATATAATATTGCTGACAACTGCACTCATGTAAGCCTTCTGCTTAGGGCTGTTCTTAACATCCTGAACAAAAGGTAGGTCCTGCCAAGGACTCAAAAGCTATTGTTTGAACCTGATGCACAAACCGTGGTCTTTTCTAACAGGAAAGAGGGAATCCAGAGGACAATCTCCAATTCCACCGAAGAAAGCATCATCAAGTGGTTCAAAGAGGAGCAATTCCCTCTCCGAGCCGGCTATCAGAAAACCACAGACATGATAGCACCTTGGTTCCACGGTGAGTCCTGAGTGTTTCTGTGCCAACCCAACTCTTTAAGAAGTTGTTCCTGCTAACATGGCTGCTGCCACAGGCTGGGCCCAGGAGCTTTTTGAAGGTAGCTAGGTTTTCCATTTTAAATATCTATGAATGTAGCTTAAATTCCTTTAGCATTATGACAAAGGGTAAGATAAAGTGTTAGAACAGAAGCCAGATCTTCAAAATACTCTGAACCTCTGTGCCACCCCTGCCTCCCTGTACTGGATGCATGGTCACCCTGGTAACTGGACCAGGGTGAGAGATATTTGGGCACACCTCATCCCGTTCATCCTTGGCCTCAGGTCATTCTCCCTCCATACATGCTCATCATTCATCACCTTTTTGTCCCATTTCTAATGGGTCATCATGATCCCATTAATCTCCCTTGCCCTGGAAACTCCTTTGATCTGAGACTGCAGCAATGAAAGCATTATCCTCTTGTAACTGGGCTTTCAAAGCTTGCATAACTTTCTGACAGGACCTATGATCACTGTCTGCACAGCCCTGTTATACTGGAATCAACATATAACACACTGCAATGCTGTTCTCTCTCATAACACAGAAACTGTCCTTTAAGCCCCACACATTTATCATTCATAATCAACCGAGTCTGGAACAGTTAACATAAAGCACAGTTAGCACATGGCCATGGCCAGTTATTAGCAATAGCAGTACTGTTCTTCCTGGGCTACTGGGCAAGAAAACAATGCAAGGGATGGAAGTGCCATGGACCAGTTTTAGAGTGGTAAAGCAGATTTCTTGTGAGAAATGTTCCATCCAGTCCTACACAAATGCTTTTCTCCCTTCAGTTTTGGGTTTTGGTTTTAAACAGGTATCCTAACCTCTAAGAAAGCAGAGGAGCTTCTGAATAAAACAGTACCAGGGAGTTTTCTGGTCCGGGTCAGTGAGAAAATCAAAGGCTATGTGCTCTCCTATCGGTCTGTGGAAGGATGTAAACACTTCCTCATTGATGCCTCCACTGATTCCTACAGCTTCCTTGGAGTGGATCAGCTACAACATTCAACGCTGGCTGACCTTGTAGACTACCACAAGGTGAACATCTAGCAATGCATTCATTAACTGTTTGTTTAATGGCCTCAGGGCACTTCAAAATAAGAAAGAATAGATTCAGTTGTTTTAAAGTAGGTAACTAGACCCATTTTAGCTGCTGTTAGGCATCCTGTGTGCTGCTCCAGAAGGGTGTGCCAGCCTGATGGGTACATCTCAGGCAACCTAACACATCTCAAACATCTTAGACCTGATCACTCCCCCTCAAGTGTGCAGAACACCTTACACACAAGGCTCAAGTTACTTACACACTAGTTAGTAGAAGTGCTGATAATGTGAGAGGTGACAGCATACTCACACAGACTCTTTTTTTTTTGGATTCTGTCCGTGGTTGTGGGATCCTGGCAAGTTGGGTAAGCAGAAAATCCTGCTTGCCTCCAGCTTCAGCATGAAAGAGAACAATGTATCTTTATAATCTCAAAGCAGGCAAAGTGTGATACTGAGCAAAGATAAAAAAGAGATGGGAAGGAAGAAGGTTGGCAGGTTCTTGCAACAATAATAGCAGTGTTTACTAGCACTGACTGCAGTTACAGGGGCTCCAAGGAGGGCCAGATGGATTGTTCATTCCTTTACTGTAAGACCTGCCCAGGGATAGGACAACCATTTTTCCTAAAGGTTCATTTAAAATCCATGTTTCTTTTAAATAAGTGCTTAGCCTAATACAGACATGGCTAAAGAAAATTGGACATGTGAGGAAAATATCTATGTTCATTTGCTACACGGAGCTCTACCTGGGCTACCTGAACTTGCTTCTTGCATGGTTTCACGGCTCAGGCTGAAATTCTTGAAAGCAGGAGCTATATGGTTATTGGTACCGGAGCCAGAGGATTTAAAGCCTGGCTGTGCATATCTATATTAAAGACAGAGCTACGCCTGCAGTCTGCAAAGAATCCTACAGACTCCCTGCACTACAGCAGATGTGGGCAGGGTAAATCCACTCTGCCGAAGTGCTCTAGTGGGTTCTGCTTATCACTCACCAGGTGACCATGAAAGAAGGCAAGTTCCCACCATGCCTTTGCTGCTAGGGTGGAGAACGAGATGGGAAGCAGAGACCTTACTGTCAGGGAATTCCCTTGCTAGAACAGGGCTTGCCTGAGCAGAGGCCATGTGCTCACTCCAGGATCTACCCTTGTCCCTCCCACAAATGCAGCCAGGCCCACGGTCCACAACAACCCCATCCTGCTTACCTGCATGCTGCACCGTCCTCCTTCCAGCACTTTCTAGGCAGGGCAGCATTTCATGCCACAGAAGCTGCAGTTGCCTATGAGACAAGCACAGCTTTTTCCAAGAACTGCCAGAGTTGTGTCACTGTGTTTCTGCACTGAGCACAGACGTCATTTTATGAAGACAGAGGTCAGCTATGTGGGTCCTTTCCTGAGCTCCCTGGGGCACTAAGCTGTATCACACAGTGCGATGAACAAGTCCACACCATAACCGAGGCAGGGAGACTGCTGTCCACCCCGCGATGTTGTGATAGGTAGGGCCTGTTTGAAAGGTAGTGTTTAATCGTATCCTATATCAACAGGATGAACCCATCACTTCCCTGGGGAAGGAGCTGTTGCTTTTCCCATGTGGCCAAGAGGACCAAGAACCAGATTACATCTCTCTCTTTGAGTGAGCCTCCCAGTCTTGCTGTGCAGCCCCATGCTTGTATTCACAAAGACTGAACTTGGAACTAGAGCTGCTGACGCTTACCTGGAACAGTTGCCATAAGTGCCTCTATTTTATATCCTTCACAAAAAGCAGTGGGAGGATAAGTACTGTTGTGGGCTCGTCATATCAACTGAGTTAAAGGATGTCTCAGCCCAGCAAGCTGCAAAGCACCTGGATGGATCCGGCACGACGGAGTGAATGAGGTGATGAAGTAATCAGTTGAACAAGGAGATACTGCCACAGTATTTTTAGGGTTTTTTTGTAGATTTCCTGGGGGATTTCTCTATTCAAGCTGCCTTTTGTTCTTGAAGGCAAGGTTGTGTGCCATCTGGGAAATAGATTAGTATCTACAGCTGAATGAGATCATACCTTCCTAGAAGGCACAAAACAACTTGGAGAGGTGAATCAGTCTTGATATAGTAATTTGCATAATGTGAAGCTTAATCCTGTAAAATGCTGTGCCCTTGGAATCAAGGATGTTCAAGCCAAACATCCAAGCAAACCCTCGGTGCCTTTCAGTGACAAGTGTTCTCTGTCAAGAGGGATTTTCATGAAAAGTGAATTTTTTTAAACTCCTTTGGCCTCTGCATATAGATCCTCACTCTTTTAACCTGTATTTAAATCTCCCACTGGCCCTTCTGCATAGAGAGGGATTAACCTTTTGAAAGGGAAAGGAGAAGGGATACAGGAATTTGTATGAAAGACTACCACATGCACAGAGCCTAAAAAAGGTAAGAAGCAGTGCCTATATCAGTATTAGTACAGTTTACAGAAAAGTGTTTGCTAGTAAAGAATGTTGTTTTCCAAAATGGAGCTATTTATTGCAAGTTGTGTCCAGATTACTGAGATGCAACTGGTGTAAACTTTAACATAGAACTTGTTCTTTCAACGTAATGTTCTCTCTTTGTATCTGTTACACTGCATAATCTGCACTACATAATCTACACAATAATCTACACAACATAATCTGCATTAATCATGGGAGGGGGTGGTAGGTTATTTGTAGGGGAAAAAACCCCTCCTTCCCTCATGAACTGTTTCTTTTGAAAAATATGGCCAAAATGAAAGGTCATTCAGAGATCCTAGAGAAAAGTTCGCATCTGTTCTCAGGTGAAGAACATGCCACAGCTGCTGTCCTACTGGAGACAAATCACAAAGTGTTTTGCATACCTATGGGCTGGTGAAGACAGGGGACAAAGTCTCATTTAAAAAGGCAGTTTGAGAGGTAGGGCATTAGCTTGCAGAAATAAGGTGCAGGCTGATCTGGCATGGACACAGCAGGACATGATCAATTTTAGCTCTAAGATCTATACTGGAACTCCTCAGAGTTTCACCTGCTGACCAGTGGACCAGTAGCCTCGCATACCTTTATATTATAAGTACTTATTTGCAAATGTTGACTCAGTAGAGCCCAGGGAAAGCCACTATCAGTGTTCACATCTATCCCACATGTTTGAGAATCACACCTCAGTTTTTTAAAGATGCCCAGCTTCACTGGTCTGCTGTGAGGGAAGAAATCTGAGGTCTTATACCTACACATTTAGATTACTGCACTGACTGCAAAGGCAGCACCCTTGCCAGAACAGATGCCCTCAAGGCTGGCTCTTCTATTGCTCTGAAATCCAGTTACACTGAATGTCTGTGCATCAAGGATGACTTGCAGTGGTCAGGAATCAAGGGTGCCAGCTTGTCTTGGGGAGCTTCTCTGCAGAATCTGTCTTTCTTCAAGGGATGCTGTGCAAGGATTACAAGAGTAGTCACTTTTGAAAATTGCTTGCTGGAGAGATCATGACACCTGTAAGGATATAGCAATTTGTTTTGCCCCATGCCTCTGTGCCTTCAGCCAGAGCATGCAACAGTCATCATTAATTAAAGCAAGGAGTCCCCATATGGCCTCCCTATCTACACAGGGTGATCTCTATTCCTTCCCCAACTAAGATCCAGTCAGTTGCCATTCTGAGAAAGATCACAAGCTGTTTCTAGGACAAGGAAGGTAGAGAGCTGCCTGGCAAAAGCTATGGTTCTGTTGGCTGCTCTCTTTGGATTTCGTCTTTTTCTAACTGGTCTGGAAGATCTGTTACAGCTCCACTTGGCTCACAGAAACGTAGCTAACAGCAGCTTCCCTTTGTCACGTTGTTCTTCACCTCTTATACCAGTGCAGTCTCCACCTTTAAGAGAGCCTTGCCAGACTTCTGCTGTGATTAGATTCTTCTGCGCATCACTGAGGTGGCCAATGACTGTGGGCTGGCTCTCTCCATCATTGATTCAATCTCACCTCTTGCCAAACTGGCTTCTGCAGCCAAGGAACAGGGACTGCATAGACAGTATTATTTCTGGCAGGAGGAACAGCATCTCTGTGGAAAATGATGTGCAAGAGAATCACAAAGGTGCTATTTAAAAATATAACATGTGAAACTCTGCCAGGGGCTGGATGACATGCTTGTTAAGGTACCCAAAGTAACAAAATGTTGAATTTACAGTGCTCAGTGCTTAAAATTAGAGACTAATACAGGTTTGAAGGGACCTCTGGAGATCATCTGGTCTAGCCCTGCTCTACAAGTGTGGCCAACCTCAAAGTTACATTAAGTTGCTGAGGGCTTAGGGAAACCTAAGGGAGAATAATGAAAAGACATCATGGAAATAGTTAAGACTAGGCTTGAGGCAGGTTATGGTTATGAAACTTTCATAATATACATCACCCAGTTTCAAATTCAGGCTAAGTGGGACTGCAGGAACAACAACCACCTTGGAGCAGCTCAGTTACCATAGCTCTCATGCATTCAACCAGCCATGCCTGTCTCCTCCTACTGCATAATATCTGTAAAGTTACTCCACCAAAACAAAGCCCTTTGTAAACAATTTGTCATGTATTCTTGGAACAAAAATGTTCTTTGGAGGACCTACTTGAGTTATTGCTGAAGTTTTTATGGTAAGTGATGTATTTGGGGGTTAGGTTTTTTAAGCATACAGAGTTTGCATTCTTTTTGTACTTTTGCAGTGTTTTTGGACATCTGGTGATTTGCAAGGGAAGTGCAACATAGATCTTTTGTATCCAACAAGAGACAAACACATGTAAACATGTGTCAAGGGAAAAGGTGCTTGCAGTAGCATGGTCTCCATCTGCAGATTCTGCACACAACACTTTCAAAAGAGGTTCATAAGTGCTCTTCCTACCACACAGTGGCATGACAAATAGCACTGAACAATGAATAAAATACTACCTTGAATATTTCTTCCCTCAGCTGTTACAAGCCAAAAACCAAATTAGAATCTGGTTTCAGACTGTCTTGAATTAATCTGAAGCTATAAAACAAAGAGACTGCTTGGAGAAACAGCATTTAGGTAAGCAAATGGGATTTCCGAGCCCATGCAGTTTTTGTTGGCTAGTATATATTAAAATTATAAACAGCAGTCAGCATTAAAAGAAAACGCTTTATAAAAGGAGTAACTCATGCTTTCAACGGTTTTAGGCAATTGAAAAAATCTATTAAAAAGGAGACTGATTTTTAGGATGCATCTATAATTATCATGAGAGAATTTGCAGGGTCCAGTAATCCATCACAAAAATTTATTTTGTTAATTACAAAAAGCTTGCTATGCCCTGGGCAAGATTCTATATTTGGTTTAGAAGGAATACTTTGGTATAAAGTCAGAAAATGTTCATCAATTTTGGTATCTGACATTCAGAGTTTAAAGCCTCCTGCTGAATCAGTACTGCAAGTTGATACATATTTCCTTTTCTTCAGCATGGTAAAGCTTCTGCCTTCCAGCACCCAGGCTGTGTAGAAAAATCACTTCACTTATCTGAACGCAGTTCCCATCCACAGGAAACACAGATCTGCAGAGCGTTTTCCAAGCATTGGAAGACTGTACTATTTCCTAGTAAGGCTAGAAGTAGAAAACGTGAAGTATGACAAAATAATTCCCAAGAAAAACCAACTTCATTTAAAAATGAATTTTGAGATACTTAGAGTATTCTAAAGCAGAAATACACGATTTGATTCATGTGATACAGACCTGGCTCACTGCTTTTGGTTCACTGTCCACAAAAGAGAACAAATATTACCCTCCAGTGTTTTTTAAACATCACACTTGACCCGTAGGGCTTTCTCCTTCTGAATTTTAGAAAGCACTTTCTGAGATGCCTCTTGTCTCTGAATGACCCAGGAATACCCTGTTAGTGCACTGTTGCTGTCCCCCCACCCCAGCCCCTTAAGGGAAGAAGATCTTTGGTCACTCCTTCTTAACCATCGTTAACAATCAGATGTCCTTCTCAGAGCAGGAGCTCTGTACTTATTCAAAAATAGCCCTTTTTAGCTATGTCAGGTTAGATGTAGAAAATAACTCATTATTATTGGCCCACCAAAGGGTCAATCCTTTAAATAACTGTACACATCTTACAAACATTTCAACGGAAGAGCACATCCATTTGTTATTGTGAATACCACACTGGCATTTATGTAATGTTCATTGTCTCCGTGACCTTGAATCTCATAAAATGTTCAAGTCTTCCCCCAGAAGCAACTGCTGAACAGTCAGGCTAATGGAGGACTTAAAAGCTCTATTAAGAAAAGAAACAGAAGAAGGGAGAAAAAGCACTTTCTCTCATCTTCTTTTGCTGCCATCCTGCTGGAGTCTCCATCCTCTTTCAGTCTCACTCCATCTTTTCTTGTTAGCAATTCTTTTCCAAAACACGCTGTAGTCCAATTCAGAGGCTTTTTGCCTCCCTTTCTGGCTTCATGTCTTCTTACTGCTCAGTTTCTGTCTGTGCAGGTGTGTCTCAATCTCTTGCTTGAAAACAAGCATCCCAAGTTGGCCATGAGAAGCCTCGTTCATGGCCTTGGACTGCATGCACATTTTGTACTGCTCTGGGGTCAGCTCATCCAGACATTGCTTCTCATGCCACAGATGGAAGAGACCCCTGACAGGCGTTCGGATCACGATGAGGTTGCTGTGAAGGTATTTGCGGTACAGATGTACATCTTCACCACCCCAGCCTTTAATGTCCAGATCAAAGCCACCTGACCAAACAAAATCCAAAATAAAACTGGAAATACATACTAGCACTAGCACACTACAGCTGTTCTATGGCTCCACTCAGCCCTTTAAAACAGCCATACTTTCTGCCAGCATCGAAGTGTCCAAATTTTTTAGCTTCAAATCTTTCACTATCAGACAAAATTGCTTTATTTGCACTGAGCAGCGCTTAGATTCTGGTAGCCTCTACGGTACCTAGGAATAGTCTGAACATCTAACCAGAGCACTGCTGCAAATTAGAGGCATAGACACACTGGCCAAGGAAAGGGAAGCTGATCACAATTTTCTATGTTTCAGTAAAAAGGCAGACATACTGGAGTGTATTTTTCTTACCTATGTTGATAAAATCAGATCTGTACTGGCAAGTCATCCCAAAACCAAAGTCTCTCCAAAATCCATTTTCTTTTTTAATAATCTGCGTGGAGGGAAAGGAATGTTTATATGGGAACAGAAATGCTCTCAGTGTGAGCAGCAAACAAGTCCCTGAATGTGGTCAGAAATAGAAGCACCTGCCCTTTTATTCTTCCCCACGTAAATCCATAGTTGATCCTGAACCAGTTTTTGTAGATACTCGTTGCATATTTCTGCCCCCCAGAACCAGCTGTGTCATTAGCTATCATGGATAAACCCCCTGGTAGAGAACATTCAGGTTTCGCTCCGCTCCTGCTGTTGTAGAGCAAGGGGAGCAATATCACATCACTCTCTGGAGTTTGCTTCTTCGCAGGTAAAACATTCTCCAAAATCATTAGTTTTTTGCGGGATTCAAATCCGACATAAGAAACATACCGGTAAACCAGGGAAGCCAGACTCCACTGTAGAGCAGATGGTGGCATCTGGATTGTGGACCACAAGAGCTCTAGAAGAAAACAGTGGCCCTAATCTGATCGCACAACTGACAGCTTTTTGATTACCCTAATTTTGATAAAAATTAGGAAAGTGGTAAGAATAGTTTTCTATGACAGAACAGCTAAATCCAGATAAAATTGAAGTCCAGAAATGTTAGGTGTAGATATATACCCCATAAAAGCCTTTGTAATAATGAATGTGCAGTCTACATTACCGAGATGGACCATGAAAACATTATGTATTACAGGTAGAAAATCAGAGCAGTGAGAAACCATGGCTATCATTTCCAAAAGCAGATATCCAAGTATAGGTCATAATTCATGTGTGTGAGTGACCTAATCCAATCTGGTGAGATATCCAAGAGTTTCAAGGGACTGGGACGGGTATTTAAATCCTCTAAGCAAGTCAGCAGTACTTCGCACTCTTGAAGGTCTGGTGACAGACCTATCCCTTAGCAGCTATTTTTGAAAATTTTGGCTTCACTTGAGACAAAGTTACAGAAGATGAGGAAACAGAATTTCCATTTCTGGATTTTACAACTCCCAGCATTTCCTTTACCAAAAAAATCCTCTTCCAAAGTAGTCTCTCCTGATTTCTCATTCATGCCTCCCCTTTTTGCTCATAACGCTTGTCACTTGAATGGCTTTATTTTATTTTACTGCTTGCGTTGCTATCTCTTTCTTTTCTCATTTCTCCTTTCCTTGAAAAAGCCAAACTACTGCAGAAGCCAATTAAAAGGAAATAAGACTGTATCTGTCAGGGCTGCCTTGTAACAAGAAATCTCCATAACGATGCCCTTACAGCAAGCTACTCATATGCATTAGCATTATTATTATTTCCCATTAGTGCAAGTGGCTGCTGCACAAATCAAATTCTTTCAAAGATTTCTGAAGGCTTTTTTCCCTCAGTAGCCCAAGTACCAGGACAGAGAGCTAACACTGTCTTATTCTAATGGCACAGATCTGGCCTCATGCCTGGGAACTAATGTGGGCTGAAAATAAAAAAATCTCCATAAAAATGAGATTGGCAGTACTTCTTTAAATCAAGAAGCTTTTCTGACATAAGCATCACATTTTATTAATCAAATATTAGCTATAAATATTTGCACAATTCTGACAAGGTACTTTGTGGAATTTATGCTAGCTTGAGAGCTAAACTCTGTTTCATTTCCTAAGCGCAGTGCTTACAAGCCTGAGGATCCCTGATGGGCTCTCTCAGAGAGAGAAGAGCTAACGTGAATCCCATGGTATTATCAGAACAAGTTTCCTCTGAGAAAAAAAAAAAACAAAAAACAGTGGAAAGGATTTTCCAGACTCTTCAGTAAAAAACTTTCTGGCTACCTGTTGGATAACACAGAGAGCAGTAGACAAAAAAAGATTTTAAAATATTTTGCGTGGACTTTTCGAACTCCCATTCTTCATTTTTCTAGAGGGATTGCACAAGGTGGGGGTACTGATGACAGAAGACTGGAATCAGACCCCTAGTGATCTTTTTCAGCTGTGACTGTTACTGGGCTCACAATACCCCTAATTCTTACCTACCAATAACAACAATACAAGCTAGGATGCTCTGGAGACAGTGTCCAGCCTGGGACAGGATGAGTCCTGACAGGTGCAGTGCCTGGCAGTAAGAGGAGCAGCTGTGGCAGGCTGGGACCTGACTGGCTACATATCTGGCTTCTGCTTCAATTGGAAAATTCAGGCACTTACCAGCACCAGTGGGCAGAGGACTGTGACCTGCTGACTCTGGAGAGAAGGAAGAGTGGAAGGGGTACATATAGGGAAAGCCACCACTTCTATCACCCCTTTAGCTTCAAGACAATGCAATGCCAGAGCACAAGAGAATGGAGAATAGCATTGGCAGCAGTGCCAAGCAATGGCTCTGCCACTAGCATTCATGTGAACCTCTAGTCTGTGTGCTCTGCTTCTTCCTCACAACAGCTTCCTCCTCATCAATGAGATTCACCTGGGTTTAACTACATGTTTTAATAGTATGCCTTACAGCAATGTTTTTAAAAATAATGCTTTGTTCTCACACCAAAGTTGAGCAGGTGAGATGGAAATCAGTGGAGTTATGCTTTGTTATATCAGTGCCAGATTAAAGCCAGAAGGGACAGCTCCAGGCATGTCATTTGACTCTGAGACAATGTGGTACACTTCAGAAACACACTGTCTGCTTGCCGGCAGTTTAATTATGAACTGTGGGATGGGAAAAGCCACTGTCAGTGTTCTGTGGGGGAATAACTGTGACAGTCCCTGGAATTCTGTTTTCACTGACTCATCTAAGGATATCTATGCTTTTTACACGTCAGCTCTTCAAGATGCAAGCAAAGAAACTATTCAGTGCAAGGAAGAAATGACTGCAAGATCAGGGACTGTGACCCCAAGACAGCACACCATGGAGGAACTGTCTGCTAATTAGAAAATCCCTTCTGGCAGAGAAGCAGACAGGGTTTAAATTCTTAGGTTCCACGTGTAAAACATCACACAAGGGTTAAAACAGATGGTACCAAGACACTTCCCTGTGAAACTTAACTGCAGAACTCACAGTAAGGTGACTGCTGTAGTTAATCTTGTCTGTGTGGTAGTCACTGTGCACAAGGAATAGGGAAATGCTACCCAACAGCACATGAACTTTTCAAAAATGTTTTGTCCAAATAAAAGGAGGCATTCCGAGAAGCACGTACTTACCAGCTGCTGTTCTAAAGATGGGATGGAATCACGGTGGCCATAAATTATACTGGGGTTATACTGGCTGAAGAGAACAGGATAAAACACCTTCTTCCCTGGAAATGACAATGGGTTATTTCTTTTTTAAAAGCTGTATAAAACACACTTCTCTCTCTTACAAGACGCTGTCCAGGTCAGACCAAATCCAGACAAAGTCACACAAGTTTTGGACTCAGCCTATGTTCTTTGCATGAGAATGTGAATGTGAGGATATAATTAACGAAAAGATCCTGTTCCAGAAAGCACAAGTGCTGAAGGCAAGAAATTCAATCACAGTGGGAGCAGGAGTCTTATAACCTTCCAAAAGCCAACCAGCAATGGAATATTTATACACGTCTTCATTAGTTCTCTAAGTTTCAAGAGTGATCTGCAGCAGCTTCGTTACCAATTCAAAGACAAGAATACTCTGGTGAAGGCTGACACCTTACACAATAGGTAAAAATCTGTTGAAAGACAATACACTTCATGAGTAGCAGTACCTGGCTGTGTGTTCAATCTACAGGAGTTCAGGAATTCAGCTGTGAAGTATATGTCCACGTCGCAAAAAAAGAGAACAACATTGTTTCCTTTCCAAAATCGAGCACCAACGTCTAATCCTTTACCCCTGGAAAATTCTTCATTCAAGTGGATGAAGGTGAAGTTCTTGAAGTTGGCTGACCTAGGAAAAGGAGAATATTCAGCAACTTACGCTTTTCTTCCAGCTCTTAATACAAGTGGGGGCGGGAACCCAACATGAAACAATTAAACCAGAAATCTCTAGTATCACAGTTCTGAGAGCAGCTTGAGGGAAGAGATGTCCTCTTTGAGTCTTGAGATTTTCACTACGTCTACATTCAGAGCTTCACCTGGGCACTCCTATGCCACCATTCCTGTCACAGACATTCTTTGGGCAGACCTCAGAAAAATCCCAACAAGGCTTAGATGGACAAAAATATCTTTAGTAGGCAAATATAAAATACCTGTGGTCACATTACTGCATCTAGACAAGGGTCTTTTTCCCATATGGAGATGATAACAAAAGGCTACACTGCCACATGATCTTTACGAACACAGCTATGCAAGCAAACACAACAGACCAGACCTAGCCAAAAGCATCTAGGTCCTGTGTGCTTTACTGAAATTGTCTGCACCTGCCTTTGGAAGTTAATCTTCAGTCCTAACAGTTAAAGCCACTTTCAAAAGCACTAAAGAAGTTGCCAGTGTGAAAAAAAAAAAAAAGCCGCGCTGAGGTAAATTCAGTAAAATCTGCTTTGTGGTTCTAAAAATCAACATCACAAAACCACAGATATGGGACCATCAGGGTGTCATGGTTTTAGCTGGGATAGTTAATTTTCTTCATTGTAGCTGGTATAGTGCTGCGTTTTGGACTTAGTTTGAAAATAATGTTGATAACACACTAATGTTTTAGTTGTTGCTAGGTAGTGCTTACACTAGTCAAGGACTGTTCCAGCTTCTCATACTCTGCGAGATGCACACGAAGCCGGGAGGGAAGGGGGCACATCCAAGAGAGCTGATCCAAATTGGCCAAAGGGATATTCCATATCATGTGACGTCACACCCAGTATATTAACCGGGGGGAGTTGGCCAGGGGAAGCAGCGATCGCAGCTCGGGGACTGGCAGTGTCGGTCAGCGGGTGGTGAGTGGTTGCAGCACTTGTGGTTTTTTTTTTCTTTTCCCTCTTTTCCCCGGGTTTCATTCCTCTCTCTCGTTATTTTCTTTTTTGTTATATTGTCATTATTATTATTATTATCATAATCATTATTGTTGTCATTACCATTACTACTATTACTATTTTATTTTAATTATTAAACTGTTCTTATCTCAACCCACGAGTTTTTTCGCTTTTGCTTTTCCAATTCTTTCCCCTGTCCCACTGGGGTGGGGGGAGTGAGCAAGCGGCTGTGTGGTGCTTAGTTGCTGACTGGGGCTAAACCACGTCACAGCGTAACACTGTTTTTATCTGATAGAAAGGAAGGAAAGCCATTTTTTCCAATGCAGTTTAGAACTTTTTGACACAACTAAAAGTTTGGACAGCTATCTAGTCTCCAGTTCATGGTACAATCGCTGTGTATGAACAGCACACATCAGATATTCAGGTACTTACTTGGAGGTATTTTCAAGTATTGATTTGACTTCATTCATTTGTTCTTTTCCAAAGTAAACTACAGTGAGGTGAATTCTCCTGTCCTGCTGAATGCCCATTTCCCTAGAGAACATAGACAGATTTGTGACTTGTCCCAGAAGTTAGCTTTCTTCAATAACCTACACCCACTGGGGAAGGCAGAGTAGGGTGAACCTCAAAGGCATTCCTGAGGGCACAATTCACTGACAGACATCCTTGTCCTGACAAAGGGGCTCACTGCCTCTGTCAGATGGGACGGAAGACTATCTTTCAGGCAGATCAGGAAAAAGCTCTCTACAGAGTGTTTGTTGTATTAATAGGAGGTCACTGTTAAAACAGGCCACCCAACCCCAGGAAGAATGATCAGGCAGGCAATAACTCCAGCACTTAGAAGAATACAAGAAGGGGGATTTTATAGAAGCTATACATACCCTACCTCTTAACCCTGATTTTTTGTAACAGATATTTCAAAGTTCAGATCTTTGGCATTTTGTTAAGAAACTTTTACTAAAATCTAAGTATCAGCCAGAGATCAAGCCAGTAGCCTAAGGGTAGGACCAATATGAACTAATGCTAGATATCATGCCTCACTTGCACAAGGTTTAGTCAGGAAGAGTTCATCTATAATCAGCAGAGAGATCAGCATGACCAGAGGGTGATTTCTCCCATCCAAAAACAAGCATCTATCAGATGGCTAATTTAGACAAGGAGCCTATTTTTAGATAGCTGTAATTAGGCAAAACAAATCCCATTGTAAGAGTCAGTATCTGTGGCTAACACAATCTTTTCTGGGCGGCTATTTAAAGCTACATCTCAATTAAATTCTCCCTCCAAACATCATCTCTGTGCTGAAAAATAAAAGAAGTTTAAATATAACTATCCTGAAAGTTCAAATACATTTCCTTATTGCCACTTATTGCCTTAATCTTTTCTCTAATAGGGCCTGGCAAAGTATCTGGGAGCACTAATTCCTTTTTTCCTTAGAAATGTTCCTTTGCAAATAATGGCATGAAATTCTCATGTTGACACAGTCACATGTGCCCCAACAAAATAGATTGAGACACGTAAGCCAGGTACATGCAAATCAGAAACTCTGATGAATATAATTGAATATAAATTGCTTTTGCTGCTAATCACAATGTATTAAGCCGCCAAATGCTTTTCAGTCTCTATAATCTCAAAAATTACTTCTTAGTGGCACAATGAAACATTATGTAAAAGTAGCATGATTTTTACTGAGTGAGGCCTTTATAACTCCTGAAGTTGCATCTTACTTTCCAAGTTAGAAAAAGCAAAGGCAGCACTGGAATGGAAACCCACCTGAAATTCTGCATGAATTGCCGAAATTTGCTGGCTCTCTTGGCCAATGGCACAATGACATTAATAAGTGTGTCAGCCACATTGACATTTTCATTTTTCACTTTCATTACAGGTCCAAATGGCCGGAATAAAACAATCTTCTTGAACTGATGTTTTGTGTCTCCTTTGAAAGTCAGCTCATACAATGTGCCTTTGTCTTTTTCTGTGCGGTAGATCCCTGTGTGAAAACAAGAGAGAGGAGATTTTGGATAAAAGCTGGGCTCCTGGGGGAAAAAAAAAAGGGATGCAGTCTTCATGTGTTACACCTAAGCTGAAATGGCAGCAAAGGCATGAGCTACTTACTTTTAAACCAGTATGCAATCCACCATCATTCGGAGGAGGCTGTCACTCTGGCAAGGACACAGCCCTGGGTTGCAGGAGCTATTTGATATTCTTGCAGGCACGTTTCTAGGCTTGGCTGAGTTACAAACCCCTGAAGGTTACCAATTGCTCACACTCAGTATAACCCAGCAGACATACTGTCCTTATTTTTCAGACTGTTCCAATTACACACTGCAGGCATGCATGGTAATGGCGATGCAGAGAAACTGCAAAAGGCAGCCTGCCTCTCTGCAATATGAGTGATTAGGCCATCTCCCAGAAAAGCAATTTCCTGATAAGAACATGAATTTTCTCCTTTCTGGGAGGTTCTCTGGAAAGTCCCCTAATAAAACTATGCAACCAGGCCCCAGCAGCCATCAACTTCACCCACTGCTGACTGGGACAAAACTCTCCTGTTACTCAACTCTCAAGAGACTGTTATTTTCTTTGTGGCAATGATGCCCACTCCTGGCAATTAATGGTCTGCAAGGATGACACTATGGTGTTTGTCAGAGGCTAGACCCAGGACACAATCCTGGAGGCTGCATTGGACAATCTCCAAAGATATTTAATTCATACATGCATGTACTTATTTCCTGTATGGAATGAACTTTTAACATATTCCATGGGTGAAATTGGTCCCATGCTGAGGGCTGTCATGAACTCTAAAAGCATTGGTCATGCCCCACTGAAATACTATTCTGATACCTTAAATGAGATAAAGTTGGCAAAAAGGCTATAGATTTTACCCACTCTAAATGACACTTCAGTCCCTACAGTGCATACCGAAATAAAGCTTTTTCATAGTTAGATCCGTTTAAGAGGGGATAATTAAATGCTAATTCTAACTCCTTGTTAAGCCACTGTAAATATCCTAACAATTTCATCAGTAGAAGAGCATAATTGCATTGCTTTCCATCTCTTGCGGAGACTCAAGAGACAAGCAAAACATGTCTGGAAGAGTACTCCTCCGCTTGACTTGGTTTTTTTTTCCTCCCCATCTGGTTATGAAGAATAGCTTGACCAAAATAACGCTTGGGTTTTTTTTTTTTAATCTTAGTCATTCCCTGATGTGTAACATCGCTGTGCATCCAACCCATAGCCTGTCAGCTCTGTTTGTATTTCTTGTGAAGGTCTGGGTCAAAGGTTTCTTTGGACAGCAGAGTGACATAAGCCCTTCATCTTGTATTGTAGCTTTTACATTGGTAAGTCCAGAAGAGCCAAAAGGTGTGTCATCGCACACCAATGAGGTGTGATTTTATCTGGCCAGAGTTCTTGGACCATCTTATCCTCACTATCATTGTGTAAGTGTTTTATTCTTAATGAACACTTCAGTTGGTTAATACTATATGCAGATTTACTCATCTATTATTCACTTCATGTTTTATTTTTAATATAAGCTGATTCAAGAAATGCTCCAATCCTCCCTCCAGCACAGCAGATTAATCTAGTGAGATAGCAGCTCCATCATTCTTTTACTGCTAATCTTTTAAAGCTGTGCCCTTGACTCCCCCTAGCTTTTTCTATCTATTCTGGCCAAGGTGCAGACCATCAACAGTTCTGTTATTGAACCTGAGCCTGCACTTGAGATCATCTGAATGGGGACCTCATAGTCCCTGCATTTCCTCCTCCTGGTGGCCAGAGAATAGAAACCTAGGCCTTTGAATTCTGCTCACCCATTTATTCTTACAAAAAGCCTTCTGTTGATCTGAGTGTGTTGCTGGGTGCACTCATTTACTCAGGCAGTTTTTGAACACAAGTCTTGCAAAGGAATTTTGTATTGTGGAATGTTAAGGTAGCATTTTGACATCAAGCTAAACAAAAATCTAAATTAAATTTGATTAGCATTTTCTCTAGAGAGAAATAGATAGGACTGCTTCACATGTTTCAAAGAATCACTGAATGGTAGGGGTTGGAAGGGACCTCTGGAGATCATCTCATCCAACCCCCCTGCTTGAGCAGGTGCACCTAGAGCAGGGTGCACAGGACCACGTCCAGGTGGGTTTTGAATATTTCCAGAGGAGACTCCACAACCTCTCTGGGCAGCCTGTTCCACTGTTCTGTCACCCTCACAGTAAAGAATTTTTTCTTCATGTTTAGGTGGAACTTCCTGTGTTCCAACTTGTGCCCATTGCCCCTTGTCCTGTCATTGGGCACCACTGAAAAGAGTCTGGCCCCATCCTCTTGACAGCCACCCTTCAGATATTTATAAGCATTGATAAGATCCCCCCTCAGTCTTCTCTCCTCTGGGCTGAACAAACCCAGGTCTCTCAGCCTTTCCTCACAAGGGAGATGCTCCAGTCCCCTGATCATCTTTGTAGCTCTCCGCTGGACTCTCTCCAGTAGTTCCCTGTCTTTCATGAACTGGGGAGCCCAGAACTGAACGCAGTACACCAGGTGTGTCCTCACTAGGGCAGAGGGGGAGGATAACCTCCCTCGACCTGCTGGCCACACTCCTTTTAATGCACCCCAGGATACCGTTGGCTGCCTTGGCCACAAGGGCACAGTGCTGGCTCATGGTCAGCTTGCTGTCCACCAGCACTCCCAGGTCCTTTTCAACAGAGCCGCTTTCCAGTAGGTCAACCCTGGGGTTGTTCCTCCCCAGGGGAGGAACTATGTTTGACATAGTGAACTGATATAGTGAACTGACATTTTTCATAATAAAAAAGATCTAAATTAAATTAACCAATTTAATAATATTGACCATGCAACAGCTCAAAGTCTTTGCTTCTACATCCTTTTCTACCCCAGCCAAGAAACAATGACCCCACAAATACCACCTCTCCAGAGATATGTAATACATTTGTGGAATAAAGGAAGCTTTGCCAAATAAGCAAGAAGCACCTTAAAGCAGAATGCACGTTGTGACCCGAAGGGTCCCTCCTAGTGCTATACACACATCAACAGAGGCTGCTTCTAAGTCTGCAGGTTTGTTCTTGTTCAGGACTTCTACTACAGCTAAAACGAAGCAGCTTAGGTGAAGGCAGGGTTCCCTAGCACAAGAAGATAATCCAAGAATTTATAATCCTAGCATTTTATCTTTAAGAGAATTGTATGCAAGTTTAATGCATGTAATTAAATATGGTTTTTCTTGACACGTTTAAACCATTTATTTTCCTTTTTTAAGCATCATCTTTCCTTTTTTAAGTATCTTCTTTTTAGAAGCAGAGAACAAAGTGATTTGCCCAAGGTCGGGCAGTGAGCCTTGGAAAGGAGCCTGAATGTCTTGAGTCACTCTGGGGACTCACCCAGCAGAACATCCTGCCTTTCACAAGATTTTTCCATTTCCGAAGGCACTACTTCATTCGTGCCCTCAGGACTTTTTACATGATTCAGAAAGATGCATCAAGCAGCCTCAATTCTAGGAGATGAGCTACAAGGAGGGGAAAAAAGTAGTCCCAAAAAAGTAAAACAGAAAACCTTTTCCTGAAAAGGTTGCTCCTGAAGCAGAAGCCTTGAAAAGGCTAGATGTTCACTATGGATAAAAGAAGGTTAATTGATCATCTATTGCTTCCATTACAGCAGCTATATTTCAGAATATGAACCATTCCTTTCAGAGGCAGGGAGAAAAGTCAAGGCCCTTGGAAACCCAATGTAAAAGAGTGAACAGGTGCTTTGGGTCAGCAGAGAGACTGGCCCTAAAATGAAGGAAAAGGACAAGTGAGAAGCAAAAAAAGACCTGGGCTGAAGGGCTGACTAAAGAGCAGTAAGTGTCCAGTCTTTGGAGCAGCAATTCCCAGGGCTCTCTAAAGAAATGGAAAATACCTGATCTCTATTCAGCAGGGCAGGCAAACAAGTTTCAGAGATCTACATGGAACTGATAACTACCAAACAGCCACACAACCTTAACAAAATGCTGGTGAGTAGATGACAGTTTTAGTCTCAGTTCCACAGACTGTAGGTTTCAAGTCTTCCACTGTCAATAGAAACACTCCCTGGACCCATGCTCGTTACTTATATTCTGTTAGATGCTGTAGGAACCGTTATTAGGATTTATCAGCATTCATTGTCCCCATTTTAACTCAATATTATGGTGGTCTTCCCACTTCACATGCAGTAAAACAGAGCATCTTATCCTTTGAGGAAGACCATCATCCTATTTCCCAACAATGCTTCTAGCACACAACAGTATCAGGTAGCCCATCACCAGTAGCTGTCAATTTGAGAAAGCAAAGCCACTCCTTTTCATTTGTCTCTGAGACCTTATTTAAAATTCCAGTCACTAGACAGCCACGTACTTCAGATAGGAAAATTGTGATACAGCATATTTGACAGTGCCATGGCAGGGCATTTCTGAAGCAATGCAGGGATTTTCTGAAACTGCTCCTGTTGGGAAAGAGTGTCACCAGACAGTGATTATATTCACTTACGGAACACACCACTCAGGCTTGTCAGAGTCTCCAAATTATTCTCTCTACCTTTGAGAAAATGGATTACTTCCAAATCTTTCCAGCTCTGCTGCCATTTACATAAATTAATGACCAGACCTGTTATTCTGCCTACTGAGCAACTAGCTTTCTATTGGAAACAGAACAGTCCTTTGCCTGCTTATAATACACAGAAATTTCTGTTATTTTCCATGTTGTTTCTTACTAACTCCCCATGGCAGAAAACCAGTGAACTTGGTATAGAAGTGGGAGGAATAAGGGGGAGAGGGGAGGATTATAGCAGCCTGACAGCCCAAGTGCCTCTGTGAAGAGAGATGCAGAGCAGCAGCCAGATGGATATGTTTCGGGCTCCAGGGAGAAGGTGTGGTTCTCTTGGTTTTGAATAAGAAAAAATGGAAAATTCCACTACGTGTCAGCTATTACTCCTGGAAGGAGAACTGTGTGAGAATCTTATCCAAATTTCATGTAACAGCAAATCTGCTTAGAAGGAGTTTAGCTCAGATGTAAGGTACTAGGGTCACAGTCTAATTCCCACACACAAGTTGTTCTGTCTAGAAACTGCAGAGGATGCAACACATTTTAAGAGATCCCAGCCACAGAGACAAAACATTTCTCCTTAAATGTAAGAAGTGTTTGAAGAAACATTTTCCCTCTGCAAAGACAAGAATAAAGGCATGAAATGGAAAAGAGGAAGAGATACAGACTCTAATCGAATTTATTGCACCACACCACCACCCTGCCTATTGGCATATGTTAGCAATGAACTAGTACTGAAAAAGTGATAGCAGGTACCAGACTAGAATAGAAAAATCCACACAAGAGGTCCAAGCAAACAAGATTAACTTGCACCACTCTATATGCTAGTAAGACTTGGGATCAGCAACACACTTGAGTAAAGCCGGTGTCAGAGGCTTCGCTGAATAGGGCAGAAACAGACACAGGTCTCTCATATCAAGAGCAGAAGTTCAGGTTTTGAACCCTGTCTTTGACCCTGATGACTTGATTTTCATTTCAGCACATCCCTCCACCTAATCAACCTTAAGATGAGGGTAGTAGCCCCACCTTTAACGTATGAGATGCATACCGCTTTTGCGTGCTGTTATTGCTAAGGCAGCTGGAAGATAAAAAGCTTACAGGGTTAAATGGTATTACTTTCAGTGCAGACCTGGGCTACATCTCCCAGAAAGCTCCAGCTACCCTGCGCAGTTCCAGAAAATGAAAACAGCTGGCTTTGCTGGCTGGGTAATGCCGCTCACGGTTGCTGTGTCTCTGGATTGGTACGAAGCTGCCATGGAATCCAGCCTGTTACTAACTTGTTGTGTAGGCAGTGGCACCTGCAGAGTGCTGTCTCCAAAACAAGTTCTGAGTCCAAACCATACTTTAAAGGCAGAATTGGAGCAGAAAACTCAAGTCATCCCCTCCCCTGCTCAAGTTATACAGAGCAATGGATTTGTTTGTGCTTTGATCGGCAGTTTTTGCCATTCTTGGAGAATGAAGGATGGGGAAAAAGAGACTGCCAAGAGATGACAGAGACTTCCAAAGAAACTGCAGGGAAATTTTCTGCCAAGTCAGCTCTTTGTTTCCAGCCCTGATGCACAGATCCCTGCATTTGCAAACAAATATATTTGCACTGCTGAGTAAGAATGAGAATTTGTTACCTTGCACCTATGGAAGCAAGGGCCTGCCCTGCAGGGGAAGACATGAGGAAGGTTTCTTGAGCTCAGACTGAGCTGCACACAGGGGTCCATTTTCTTGAGCTCTGAGTTGCATGCAGGGCTTCCTCCCTTTGGATTATTTCACCAGGGTATGTGAAAGCAAGGCCATTAGTGCATGAAGAACCTCCACAGAGCCAGCACTGTAGTGTGCATCCCTTCCCCATGCCTTTCTGCACACCAGATTCTGCCTTTTTCCCCAAGGACAGCACTGGTACCTAGGCAAAGGCCCTTGATTGTGCATAAAGGCAGGCTCTAAGCAAAAGGATCACTTTAATGGAATATTAAGCAATGTACAGCAGGAAACATCTTCTTTCCCCTCACCCTCTACCCATGAAAGGGCTGCTGCCAAACAGTCATACCTGCTTGTTCAGCTCCTATAATAAAGAGTAGAAACATATTTTGAAATGATAAACTGAACAACAAACAGAAAGGAGGAGACTAGAAGCATGTAGCTCCATGATGCATTCAAATGCTGGCAGCCAGCAGCACTTCCCAGTTCCCTGCCCATGCCCTGGTCCCATGTCTGAGCAAGAGGAATTTGACTGGTGTGGAGGAAGTGCCTGGACCAGAGGGGAGCCAGGGCCTGCCTCAACAAGGTCTCCACAGTCTGAACAACTCATGTCCCTGCTGCAGGAGGCACCTGCCTGACTGGCAGGTATAACCCAGCACAGCCTCAAGAACCTACTGCCTCTCAATACCATGATTGTCGGAAAAACATGTACAGGGAGTGGAAATGAACAACTGGCCATTACACCACAGCAATAGTTTGTCCTCATCACATGGAAGATGCATTTTGCTCTGCTCTATTCATAAATATTAGATGAAAAAAACAATCCACAGCAGAATCACTAGTGATTTGGGATAAGCATGGGGGCTTGTCTTCAGCACATTACAGCAGTCATTCCATAAAAGCTAGGCGTCTTACCCACATGCCCTCTAAGTCTGCAGCACAAACATCTGAAATGAGGAAGACAAGCTTTTCCTCCTAGACTAAATTCAGCTAGGTCAGCTGTGGATTAAATCTCACTTACAGACAACACTCTTGAACAACAACCAGGGAACATGCCAGTTCCTCTGAAGTTAAACTAGGATAGCCATATTACAAGCAAAAATGTAGCTCCCTTATTGAATGAGGAGTCATGAGCCCTTGGAATCTTGTCTTATATCATGTTTCTGCTGCACATGTTCCGGCCCTTTTAACTCAGAGCTGCTGTGCGGCAGGGGCTAACCTGAACAGGTATCAACCACAGAGACATCACAACTCCTGGAATTCATCTGGTACCTCTGGCTGGCTGGGAAAAAGCAGCCTGACTGGAAACAAGTAAGCACTCCAGATCTAGTGACAGAAGACGTGAAGTAAAAACTGGCTGCTCTTAAAAGTGACACTTTAAAAATCCATGCTTACTGTCTCAATATTACATGTGAGGGTAAAGACTGTTTAGCTCATTTTAGAATCGAAGGGCTAAGGTGCACCACTTCCAGTGTAGGAGATACTCTGTAAAGACTAAGTTTTCTTAGGCATTTGAAGTTGTAGGTGATACCAGCTGAGTTACTGAGCTCCTAAGCTGCTGTCCTCAAAACTTATCTTGCCACTCTGACTCTGGCAGAGTTGTGCAGGTGGAAGTAAGGGTAATGTTGGAGTTTGGATTTGAACTGCAGTTGTCAGTCTTAACACTGGTAATAGATCTGGGACTGCAGCCTGGCCATTCACTCCTTGCTTTGTCAGTTCTGAGGCAAGCACATGACTAGAGAGCTGTGAGCACACACTGGTGATCACTGTGAGAGACTGGCAGGCTCTGTTGTCAAGTCCCACTCCCCAGGAAAGCTGCCATTCTGCAGCTGTGCCTGAGACAGCATCGCTGGGTCACAGCACTAACACTGTCCCAGGCATCTGTGCTCTGAGGTAATGCCCATCTCCCACAGCAATGCAGTCACACCACAACCCCTCACCAGCACTATGTGGACTTTCTAACCTGCTGTCTGCATACAAACCTTCAACAAAGTCGGAGGCTGTGTATACACGGTGTTTTGCATTGCCATCCCCCTCTGGATTGTTCAAACTCCCAACAGCTAACTCGATCACCTGTATCAACTCATCTCGCTTATCCTTCCTTACAGGTTTCTCTTCTGGGTGGCGCGTCAGCCCTGTCTCCAGTTGGTACACCTTCTGCAGGGTAAAGCTCTCAAAGGGCACGGCTGCATACTCTGTGGACAGCTTAACGCCGCTGTGCACCTCTGCTTTGTCTATTTGGGAACGGAGGAAAGCCAGCAGGTTAGCCTGGGCCTTCTCTGGGTTACTGTGGTCAGGCTGAGTGTCCAAGGGTTCTGGGTGCTGGTCCTCCATGTTCTTAAGCTGCTCGCTCCTGCCCTGGAGCTCAGCCTTCAGCTGGGCAATTTGTTTCTTCAAGCTGATGATGTAGTTGTGGTGTTGCTCTTCTCGCTCTTGCAGAATGACTTCATATCCCTCCTTCGCAGTTGGACTGTGCACCCTGGGCAAGGCAGGCTGCTGGTTATCACCCCTGGGTGTGCAAGCCAACATATAAACAATAGACACTGAGCAACAGGCCACCACCAGCAGGCCTACAAGACGGGGGAAAAATAGAATAAATCCTCGTCGGAGCATCATCTCTCAAAAAGCAGAGTCTAACCCCACACATGCAACAGTTCTTATGTCCATGCAGTGCCACAGAGGCCCCTGGACTTGGACTGCTCTTACAAAGATGCATGTATGTGCAGGAACTGGCTTCTCAGCTCTCTTAAAATGTGTGCTCTGCCTTTATATTGGGCTCTCTGGTGTTTACCCAGCAGGACTAAAAGACAAGCTGCAAAGCAGGCAGGACTCCTCCTGATCCTCATGGCAACACCTATGCTGCTGCAATGTGATCAACTGTTGGCTGATGGAGCCTGAGGACCTGGAAGACAAATGACAAGGACAGTCATTTAGGCACATTAGAATTTGGTCATTTAGTTCAGACCATTGAGAGTGTTCTAAGAATTTACCTCGTTTCTCAACTGCTCTGGCAGACCTCAGAGCTGTGAAGTGCTTGTGCTAAGACCCCAAAGATGCCAAGACCCCTTGGAAATCCTGTATGCATGCGTTTAATTTTAACAAAATGACTTGGCCCATTGATAACGAAAAACTAGTCCAGGCCTCAAAATCTGCCATGCTTTAGAAATATTAGGAAGTCATCATCTGTTACTTTCTGGTGAGATGTTAAGGTGCTCAGTTCATCTGAGCAATGATAGCCCTCCAAGCGTTCTCAGCTCTTGGAGCGCTCAAATTTTGAAGGCAGTCAGTCCCACAGCTACTGCATACATTTAGCTTCCAGGCATGTTTTTCCAAAACACCAGGTGGCAAATGTGGTCCCATTTGAACATATGAAGCCTGACCTGGAGCAGAAATTTGATAACCAAGAAACTAGAAACTGTTATCAAGGCCAATTGCTGCAACTAACATTGTTTGACGTATCCTACCAGATGCTCCCATAAAAAACAAAGAACTAGGGATAGGATTTTTTCAGGAGCATTCAGACCAAGTCTTACTCAAAATCAAGGGAATCTTTGTTTCAATCTAGGAGGCTGCCATCATTGCACACTATCTTATCATTTTAAGGCCCTCTTCTGTTTCTCATAACATTATAAAAAGTCTTGCAACAATGTACAGTACTACTGTGTTTTCCACATAGGCTCTGTACCCAGGAGTGAAGACCACAGAGAAGGTTTAGGGAAAGCTGGCTTAGGTATTTTTTAAAATAAGAGAAGTTAAAACTGTGAACATTATCATTTTTAGTAACACTTCCTCAAGTATATTTAGAAACAGGTAAGAAAAATCAGATGACTGAAGACAAATATTGATCTAGCTGTAAGCTACATTAAAACAACTGCACTGAGAACACTACCAGTGGGATCTTCAAAATCCCTCTGTTTTGGCCCAAATCCATGCCAATGCAAGGAACTTCATCATTCACTCAGCTGACAGTAGACTTAGGCCAAGGCTGAGTAACATCCTAGATTACACCGTGACACTGCATTGCTAGACTCAAACAGAATCAAATTAACCCCTGCCGCTCTCCCCCCGGATGCATGCATGACATTATGACACTGCCTTTGACCAAAGAGACTCATAGTGCTTTTAGTCATACATCCTTGCGGGCAGAACCTTAAGTAAAAACAGTTTATCTAAGAAGAAGAGTTTCAGAGTTATTTTCAGTTATTTCTAGTCTTGAGTCAAAGTCTTCTGTAGGACTTTTTAATCCACCACTACATGACTTCCCCCTCTGTGTCTTGATTGACTATTACTTGATATACAGTGGTTATGCAGAGATATTTCTGATCTTTGAACTGTTATTAATATTTTATCAGTCTGCAGAGCTTCTAGAAAAAAAACCAACACACTTTTACAGTAGAAACTGAAGGGGCTAGAGTGAGCTATAAAAATATTACTGTGTTTTTCTCAAAGTAATGCTGAATGGTTATTATAGTATTTATAGGTTTCTCCAGAAAATGTCAGCATTTCAAAGCAAGAATTGTTGATGTTGAAGAAAATATTCAAGCAGCAGGAAAAAGGACAGGATGAAGTTGACGCCCTTACCTTTTTGCTGTGATCTTCTCTTTGGAACATCTTGGTCTGCTACAGTTACTTCTCAGCTTGTCACAATCACTTTCTTTTTATCTCCCTTCTTATGCCCTTCCCAGAAAATGCATGTACTATAAAAAGCACTGTCAGCCTCAGAACACCTCTTCATTGCTTTCACATTTGCCAGCTGCCGACATCTTCAGTCTGTCTCCCGTGTGGTAAAAGGCTGTAGTGGAGACGCTTCCTATGGATGTACTATAAAAGCTGGCCTCCTGCAATGTAAAGGAGCTTGTCAAAGCAGGGAAAATTAATCTGGGCATTTCTAACTCTACAACAGGTCTGGCTAGAAGACTGCAAGAAGGTAGTGTGCAGTGAGACAGGCTCAGGAAGTGGTAAGATGTAGTACATAAAACACTGCTGTGCTTGTATGCTTCACTTCACACAATTAGTCCATTGATTGAATTGGCAGAAGCTGAACATCACTGAAAGGATTAGTTGTGCTAACATGGTATAAACTGAAATTACATCTCAATGGCTTAGATAAACACACAATTCCATTTCTATAAGCAGCCACAGATTCGAGTTTTGGGTAAAGAGCTCTTCAAATGTTGACCTTAAAATACATGTGTGTATATATAGCTACCTTCACTAAAACATACTGGGTCTCTCTTCAGGGTACTCTTTCTTTCCTATCTAGTTTTCTGGTTTGTAATCTCACCCATCAAAGATGTATCTTTAAAAACACTGCAGGACAGTAAATTAAGAGAGCTACTTTGTCCTTTGAACCACCGTTCTCATAACAAGAAATTCAGGCCATGGGGATTTCCACCTTCTTCACAGAGATTTTACCATCACAGCTGGAGGCATCCTGACAACAAGCACTCATTACTTGTCCTCTGTTGCTAGATCTGTCTTACTAAATTGTACTGGTGGCTTTGGTGGCATTGCTTTACAGTGATTGACATTTAAATATACAGCTGTTACTGTACTACTATCTCATAGGCATGCTTGTGAAAGCAGTCCCAATCACTGTCAGTGCCAAAAAAAGCAGATTACTTTAAGTCAACACTGAAGGTGGACACAGCTAAGGCATCTCAGCTGCACAGACGGTACCAGAAAGCTAGGGATGGTAACTCCTCCTAACAACCGTTCTGTTGATTTCAACAGACCTACACAGTTTCACACCAACTGAAAGAGCCTGAGATGAAGGGGAGACAAACTGAAATGTCAGTTTTTTCCAGGAACTGACAAAAACACCTCTGTATTTCACAACAGTCAGCTGCATCAAGTAGTATTAGTCTATTTACAAAGAGAAGCTTTAATGAATATGCAGTGGTTAGTCTGATAGATGAGGAAAAGGACATTAATTCTAAAAAAGCCTGTTTGTAAAAACGTCTTCAACCTCAGCTCGACCTGTTAGCCCAGCCAGAGGTCAGCCCAGCTCACAGAGGTGCTTTTCACTTGTGTTCAAGGAGCCTGGGCCCAAAAATGATCTAAACAGAGAAACAGATTCTGTCATCACTGCAAGCACTGTGTAAATGGCTTTGCACAGCGGAAGGTGCTGCACCCAGTCACAGGGACTGGCAAAACTTAAGAAAGTTGGTTGGTCTGAAACTTTGGATGGCATGCACCCACCACTGTTACTCACCAGCATCTGGATTTTTAATGGACTGTAGAGATACAGGAACTTTATCTCTGCACAGAAAAGACAACATATTTCAAGTCTGAATTTTTGACTCCCAAAAAATGAACTGAGAATTTGTGCAGAAGAAAGGGACTCAAAACAATGTATCTCTGTATGTGTATCTCCCCTCTGAGCTCTACACTCTCCTTGCTCTTCATGTTGAGGTCAGAAACGGAAGGCAAAATAACAGTCACATTTGCAGAGGCAGTGATCTCTCAGCACATATGGCATGGGTGATGACAAATCCATGTTTTCAAGTACTTTCTGCCACAGCTTCCTATTGCAGGTGTAACTAAGACTGGCAACTCCCATTTTAGCCCACAAAACTTTTTGAAAAAAATTTTTTTTCATTTTTTTTTTTTAATAGAGGCAGTGAATGGTAGAAGCTGCAATTAGTTTTCATGCAGGTGTTTGAAACATCTTCACTGAACAGCAGCACACATTGCAGTGAGATTTCACTAGAAACATATTAATCTCCAAAATGAGCTGAGGGGAGGAGGAAACATCTGTTTCACTCAGACTTTAAGTGCCCTACAAGAAAAAAAAAACAAAAAACAAAAAACAAAACCAACCAAACAAAAAAAACCAAAACACAAACAAAAAAAACAGCCAAAAAAAACCCCCCCAAAAAAAAAAACCAAAAAAACCCCAAAAAACCCCCCCAAAAAAAACATTCTGCAGCCACTTGGCATTTGCCTTGAACTTTTTAATTACAAGGACTGTGCATAGCACTGCAGACAAATTAGTCTGCTTTAAATGTTAGGGACAAGATTTTGCCCCCTTAGCCCCCAAAAGAAGTTCAAGCAACTCAGCAGAATGGGATATATCACAGGGATTAAAATCTAGTCTCACACAAGCATTTAAAGTACATGTGGAGGGAATGCAAAAAATAAATTCTTTCTCCCTAATGCCAAATCATGATTTCTCAATTACTTCTCAGCCTAGCTCATCTGCCCAGGGCTGAGTTAAACAAAACGCTGAATAAAGAAAAGAACCCGTCTGACAAACTGACTGGGTGCACCTTCGCAGCCTTCCTGTACTGCCCCATTAAAAACCACACCACTGCTCCCTCTTGGGCTGACGCTCACACATCCCAAACAAACCACTTAAAATCGTAACATCTGGTTTGCAATTGACAGAGCACTTGAAAAAGAAATAAAGGACTGTTAAGAAATAGTGTCCAGAATCAAAACGCTAAATGCCAATACTTGAGGAGAGTAGACAACTTACTGCAAAAATCTTCATTTCCTAATCCAGAGTCATCTTCAACAGAAAATCCTACTTGCATTGCCATGTGTACTCTCAAAGAGAAAAGTCTCTGTTTCTACCCCTGCCCACAGACCTCACACTGTTCCCCTCTATAATTAACAATTACAGTCTGATCATCTTGCAAATAGGTTACAAATTTAGAAGCAGCCTTAAACAAAACAAGAAACCCTCAAAAGCATTAACGTTCCTGTAAATGCTGTGTTTCCTTCTCGTGAGGGAACTGAGAAGTGGCTGGCTTTATATTCAAGATACTGCTATAGGCTTCTCACTCTGAAACTTATAAAACCAATGCAGAAGTCATAACCTTTCCCTTTGTTAGTACTCTGGACCCCAGTGCTGCTAATTTAATTGGTTCCCTCTTATCAAGGTAAATCAGTAACTTTGTTTAACAGCACTGTCCGCCACTCTTCCATGTGTACTTGTGTTAGACCACCCACTTACACATGGTCTCAATGCTCGTGAAGGTGACTTTCCCAAAGATAGTCCAGAACAGAAATCAAGAGGCTCTGAAAGCCTCCTGCTCTTACATGCAGTAAACATGCCAGAGTTGTTTCAACATTTACAGTAGTAATCCAGTAATAATTATTTCTTTTACAGTATCATTATTTCTATTAAAAAAAAAACACGCAGAAGGAGTACTGGGATCCCTTTGTCCTCTCAGTACACACACATTCTGTGTGTGGGTGTATCAACGTGGATACACACACACGAGTGAAAGCACCATTGCTTTCCACTCTCCGCTGTAAATCAAACTAGTTTTAAAGTAAAAAACCACAGAAGTTAAACATCAATTAAGTTCTAACTACATCTGAAAAGAACCAATGTAACATCTAAAATTATTTCCACACCCCAATAATGTCACTGTTTATTATAAAAAAGAACTATTACTTTAAGTAACTGCAACAACACTCCCAGAACTGCTTTATCTCCCCCAGAACAATGTTATCTGTGAAAGACTTGGCAGTTTTCCACAGATCAACAACCAGCAATTGCAGGAGTCTGTATTAGGAATGTTATTTCTTGTATGAGACACTCAGATTTCCACCCTACAACCATACCACACTACCCATCTCTGCTAAACACAGTGACTTGTAGGTATATAAAACCCGCACATCCTCAGTACAATTGTAGTACTATAGGACACTTCCAAAAGCCTTTACAAGACTCTCCTGGAAGTTTCCACCACTCTATTTATTCTCCAGCAGGCAATGTGACAGATGCATGCCCTGTCAAGCTCCAAAGAGAAAAAATGCAGAGAAGAGATGACAAGCTTGCATTGCTGCTTCAAAGATGCTGTGACTCACAAAGACTGACTCCATGCTACCGCAGGAAAGAAATGATGATGCTTTTCTCTAAAAGACCATTTCTCATTAGCAAGCTCTGACCTGAAGTTTTAGAAATTCAGTTGCTCCAAAAGTATTTTGACCTTTGCTAAAATGGAGATGAAAAATATGCATTTGAGTTGACGTGGAGTTCAGCCTGGTCTTTCAGGAGCAAATTAACAAACCATCATAGTTGCCAGTCCTAAAAATTAATGTTTGGGCTGGACAGCTGAGATGTCCAACTTAGCTGGAAGACCAGCACCTTCTGAACATGACCTTCAATTCAATTTCATTTAGGTAAGTGCCATCTCAGTTTTGTAGATGTGTCAAAGAGGAGCATTTTACTCCAATCACGTGATGCTGCAACAGCCCTATACAACATCACGGATAACAGCATGCTAACTAAGAATGGTTTCTTTTTGCAGAAAACTAGCTAACAAAACAATGAGAAGCTGCAGCCAGGGAAAAGCTAAAAGACACTACCCTAATATACTTTATTTTAAGGTCTAATTCAACAACTGCTCTGCATAACACCAAGCTATACCAGCTTCTGAAATGGCTCAGAGAGTCAGCATAATAAGATAGACAGAACAAAAAGGTCTTCAGTATTTCCTGATTAAAACAAATAATAGGATAATTTTTGCTTATCCATTTAAGTCTGGACCTGGAAAAAATGCTCTTACTTCACTTTGAAATGTTTACAGACATACACTCAGTGATTTATGCAAGCAAAAGAAAACTGACTGCCACCACAGGAATGAACAGTCATTACTTATAAGAACAAAGATGACCACAGCCTTACAAAAGTAGTTCAGGTCAGCAGCAGCAAGGCCTGTAAAAATGAAGGGATCTACACCTATGTGGGGTCACACTATGAGTGCTTGTGGGTTTAGACCCATCTTTTCATGATTGTGTCACATGATTGTTACTTAAAATATTTTTTGTACAGACTACATACTAATGTCACTTTATGCCAGGAGCCCTAAGGATTCTGCCAGATGTACATCACACAGTACCACTGCCAGACTTTTGGTGAAATCTGGAGCCCAGTGCCTGTGCACAGACCTGTGACATAGGTCATGATATGTGCTAAACCCTTCACTGTTTCTAATCAATCAGGAGAGTCATTTATCCATTGATAAAAATGCACAAACCTGCATGGCTAAGTTGTGTTCAGAAGCAGAAAAACCTAGCTAGGCTGAGCTGCAGAGTGGAAAGCAGTTTGTGCGTGTAGGACTGCTTTAGTCAGGGCTATATAAGCACTTATATGTTCAGCTGCCATCAGACCAGTCTTTTAGCTGCACCTGCAAACTGCAATGGAAGTCCACTGCTTTGAGAAAAGCTGTTAGGTGATAAAGTACAGTAACAGTGACTTAAGGTCCCTATCCTATCAAAGTCCTTGTAAGGGAGAAATGTAGTCTTACAATGTCTAAACAATCCAGTTTGACCTGGAGATTCCCTCCTCCTCTCCTTGCCAGAAACCTGCTGGTACAGCTAGAATCCCCTGTACCAAGCTAGATGGTGGACTTGAACTTCATTAACTCCAGCAGAGTTGAGAGCAGAGGAGGTTTCCTCCCTCCTGAGTCCAGCATGTGGGAACTGAGGAGAGACATCTGGCTCCCTCAAGTCTAATGGCATATTCTCATGGTAAGCAGAGCCCTAAATTTTGTGCTCCCTGTACTTCAGATAAAATTTGCTGGGTAGTGTGGTATCAAGACAGTGCTTCAAATAAAATAGTTAAGAATAAAGGGGACAAGAGATAAAACATCTTGGTAGACAAGGTATAAAGGGTTTGGTATGCTATCTAGGCTGAGCAAGAATTATCGGGATAGGGACTAATATTGCTGACCACGACTACTGTTCAGCTATGGTTTACATTACAAAAGAAAAGCAAGTTTCAGACTACAAACTAATAACCAGGAAGCCAGAAAATAACTGTAACCTAGTTCAGTATTGAGACAGGTTATCCAAGCTCCACACACAGCTCTAAAACACACAGCATTAACAGCCCTCATAGATCAGGTACCAACTCCCAAGCTCTGCTGATCTGCATTTCCCTATCAATCTGGTCAGTCTGATAGGGAAAGAGCCTGATAACTCTTCAGTCATCGACAGGAAGAGGCCAGTCCCCTGACTCGGCCCCCATTTCCTTCCTCCTCCAGGTTAGCACTTCCTATGAAACAACACGTGCCACAGAGTGCCATCTAGTTTGTCACCACTCTTTTGATATGTGGTTTTGGTCAAAGACCTAGCATTTCCTTGATATATCAGAAAAGAGTCTCCTAGCAATCCTTTGAAAAGCCCAACTTTTTTAGTTGTTTCAGTAAAACAATTTTTCACTTTCTAGAGAAAGTTTCCAAATATCTGCTTCACTTTTTTCATTTGAGGCTCACATAATATTTGAAATTCACCAACTTCACCTTCATCATTAAGCTAGCCAATCCTTTATTATGGGAACTTGAAAAGATAAATCACAGCAAAGTCTCTGCAGAAAAGGTCCAGGAAGAGGGGGAAAAAGAAAGGAAGTCTTTCTATATTTAATATTGTACAGTCTATCTAGCTGACCATGATATTCTTCTTCCAAAAAGGAATTGAAAAAAACACTGAAGACAACCAAAGAGTAAAGAACTATCTTGCAAAACACAGCTATTTAGAAAGTTTTACTTAGGTCAATTGATTTCAACAGAATGAAGATGTTTATCCTTGTATGATACTGTATCACTTATATGGATTTATTTTAAAATAAAATATTTCAATAGGTTGAGAATGTTTACTTTGTTTTAACTTAAAAAATCACAGTGCTTCAACTTTCCACTTCATGTCAGGTTTCGTGGGTTTCTTTGAAAATGCCAGAATGCACACAGGCCCACAGAAAACATTGCTTTTAGTCACTATAAGAGAAAATATTTTTTTAATTTTATTAAAAATGTCATCAGATTTCTATATCCTTTGGTTAAGTAATCCAAGCCACATTTTCAAGTGTTAATGAGACACCTGCTCACAGTTACTTTGGTTTCTAAAATTTCATCTCTGATCCCCAAATCATATTGAAAATGGGATCTATGCTTTCAATTTCTTTATAAAATACCTCAATTGAAACAAGTAGTCTGACATACTAATCTGCAACTGATATAATTTACAGCCATAAAGATAATTTAAGTTCTCATTGGTCATCAAATTTCAGTTCCCTCATTGAACTCTATTGGTATCTGGGATTAAAACTGTAGTTTATTATGTAGTTATTGCACAGTTGTCAATAGCTCTTAAAAACCAGCCATTCAGCTAGAAACATGTTAAATGCTAACAGTTCACACAAGAGGCATCCTGGTTCTCTAACACAGAGCTGATTGATGACGTAAGTAAAGCCAGTTTCCCTTGCCAGTAAAAGCTATCTTTTTTTCCCCCTTTTGTTACACAGGAGAAGTACACCCCGCAGTCAGGTCAGCATTTCCTGAAAGGTTCCAAAGAGCCTGTCTCTTAAAACAACTTCAGGCTTCAGTCAGAAGCAAAACACGTTTCATGCAAAGTTATGAAATAACACACATAATATGAATTTACACTATATCAAAGTTGATGCAAACCCAACTTTTTTTTTTTAAGGATAGTTCATCTTTTTAAAGAAAATAGTTTCCTGAAATAAGGTGCATTTATAAAGTTTTCAAAAAACAGGAACAGAAAAAAAAAGTGTAATTCTCATAATCTATCAGAATATTTGAAGAAAAGATGTTTCCTTATGAGATAAAGCTTCATGCTACTGAGTCTTTGTTTCTGTTCATATGGAAACGTGCCTGCACATGGTAGCATTATTTTTTATTTTAACAAAGATGGGCTAGAATGTGTGCTGGCACAGTTAAGCAAGCTAATGAAATAAAAAGAAGAAACTGCTGCTGTGCCTTTACAGATTTCTCCCTTCCCCTCCTTTTAATACAGTTTTCTGCAAAGTATTAAAATCGTACCACTTTCAACAAGAACCCACGGCCGTTTAACTCAGAGGAAGATATTCCCACCCTCAAGCCAAGGTCCTCTCATCTGTCTGTTTTCTAACCTGTGGAAAAGGAAATGGGGCTGCTTTCTGTAGTTTCTTACAAGTGTACATTGTCCCACTAACTTTTCTGAAAGGTTCACTGTAATCGTGCAATGCATTCTGGATTACAGGTCTAAAGATCTAAAGTCATTATACTGATAACCGATAACTATTGATTTAATTGTTAATAAGCAGTAACACTCAACTGAGGAGTAGATATGAATAAAGTTTCTGCAATCTCACACGTCAGAGATGGAAATCTTGTCACGCTAATGAAATACCTGAAGAATTCCATATAAACTGGGTGAGACCTATATATATTTTATCATTACATGTCCACCAGCTTCTTTCTGTATATTGTTCTATTATCACAGAATTAGTTCAACAAGGGCTATTAGAAACAGCAAAGAAATGTCTCACTACAAGTATTTCAATGGTCCCTAAAAGAATAATGGTTCTCCTATTGATGGAAAAGCATCTCCTTTTCCTAGTTGCAGTCAGTTTAACAGGCAGAGTTTTCCAGGACTGGCATTTTAAGAACAAATGACAGGAGAATTTAACACTTTCTTGCCTAAAAGAGGAAGGAAAGCAACTGTTGGTGGAAAATGTTAGTTGGAAAACACCAGCTGAAAGATCCTACAGGAAAGAATGAAATATGAGCAAATGGTGTCAGCACATGCTCGTGGAGCAAGTGAAAAAAGGCAACTCATACCTGGTTTAAGCAAAACTCCCACAGAAAGAGAATTTTTAAGCACTAGGTAAGAGCATGCACAGGGGATTGTAGCGTTTTCATTCTCTCCTCTGGTATGTACCCTTAACAACAAACTCAGCTTTACTTTGCATTGAAAGCATGACAAAAACCTCATCGGTAAAACTGAAGAAGCTGAGGGAAAACCCTGTGTTTTTAAAGGAAAATAAAGGAAAAGAGAAACTGCTTGACAGAGCAGATCAGATCAGCCATCCATTTAATGGTCTACATTGCCTCTCACAGAGGATACCAAGTGCTTTGGAAGGTGCAAAAAAATCTTGTATAGCAGACAAATATTTCTAACCTTTGTAATTTTGATGATCAACCTATTCCCTAAGCATAAGTTTGTATTTTATAACAGACATGCACAAGAAACAATTCTCCTATTTGGGATCTATCACATTTCTTCATTACTTCTCTGGATTTTTAACACAGTTTTGACCCTCCACTGCTTCAAAACTGGTATTCTTCCATCTCCTTCCTTGTCAGAGAAGCCACACACTTCTAGCTGTTTAGGTACCGTTTTTAATTACGTCTGAAAGAGGACAACCATTTATAACAGCTACACTTCTTGATTAGTACTTCAGCTGGTTCTACTAAGTTGCAGTCAAAAAGGACAAAGAAAAGTGTATTCCCTCAAAAACAACTGGAAAACTCAGAGAACATAACTATCTTACAGAAAACCCCACTGGGACAAGGGTACAGTCATGGGCAGAACTCTCCCTTTTTTACTGTAAGACCTGCATGCTGAGAGATCTACTCACATTACCTAAGGTCAGGCTCTTGCACTTAGCTACTGAATCATCTCCCCAACTCCATCTACACACAGCAAGAACAACATTCCTGCTGGGAGCCCGGGGAATTTACCTGGCTAACTTAACCATCTAGTCTGTCAGATGCCTACGGATGGCTGGGGCAAATGTTCCCCCAGACCACCTATTCCGCACAATTATTTCACTGAAGAGCTATGCATAAGCACCATTGCACTAAGCCAACTAACTTATTTTACATAATTACAGTGTATTCGTTACTGCAGAAGACCACAGCTCAACAGAGGGAACGTGCCAGGAAGTGGGAAGCCTCCTGATAACTTTGACACACTGACTTGCCTCCTGTAAGACTAATCCAGTGTCCTACTGTTCATTAATTTTATTTCTGACTTCAGCCACTTGTACAGGATTACTGGACATGACACAACCTCTGCAGTGCAACAGTACAGTATTGTCTCCAGTAAGTCCAAGACACCAGGATATAGAATATAGAAAGAATATAACAAAAAACAGATGTTCTTGAGCTCTCCTTTGGTTTTATACACTTGCTTCTGCTTTATCCCAGATATTTTACCTCAAAATATATAGTTGACTCGAAATATAAGAAATGCAAGAACAAGGCACTAATCTGAGTTAACAAGCTGCTTGCTAGCTGAGGAGTCATGCATACATCCATTAGCACAGGTCTAAAAATAGCAAGCCTTTGAGAAGCTGTTAGAGCAGCAAAATGTGGCATATGGATATAAAAGTAATCTGTGGATAAAAGAAAAAGATTATGAGGATCTACTGCAAACAGATGGTAAAATAAATAAAGCCATTTTGTTCCAACTTTGAGCAGCAAATATTGCCATCATTATCAGTGATGTCAGAGCCAACTGCTCCACGTGGGGTCTCACTGCTTTCCTTTCAGAACAGCCAGGCTCCCAGGCAGTGGGTTCTACTCCAGATGAAAGCTATGCAGATTCCCAGCACTCTTTGAGCACTCTTTAGGTCTTTTATCTACCCATTTTGTATCTCTGCACAGTAAACCTCTCCAGATCAATGATATTCCTTACTGTTCAACACTTTGCACAGTAGAAGTCAGGTCCAGCTGGGCTCCCAGTGAACCTGTTGTGACAGCAAGGCATCAAATACCAGACAGTGGCCCATAGCTTCTTCGTTCTCCCTAACAGATGCCATTTCAGAGGCCCTAGCAGAACCAGCCTGGCTGGTCTACTGAAATGATATATTAGTGCTGGCAATCAGCCCAGAAATTTTAAATATGGTACAAACTATGGCTCCAGGCAGAGGAATAAGAGTCAGAAAATGGTAAAAACCTTGAAGTTAGGACTCCTCTGGAATCTATTCTTAGCCTTCAAAATTAGGAGCCTAAAACTAAATACTGTGCACATATTGCAGCTACAGAGCGAGGTTCCTCAGCTGTTGGCAGATCTGGAATTTCACATGAATCTGTCACACAGAGGCAGAGAGGAGGAATTTGAGGAGCAAATGTGAGGCAAATACCTTGATCAGGATCTCACAGCATCATTTTGCATTTCTTCCTTTTAAGAAGTGCACACCCTCTGGATCACTATTTTGATGTGTGCACCTTTTGCTGGGTGGAGGCTCCACCCACTCCTTCTTGACTTCCAGAGGAGATGCCCCATGGAATTCACTCCCTCCAAGCACACTCTCCTTTATAAGTGGGAAACTGTGGTTTAAGGAGTACAGCTACAAAGAACCCAGGTTGCAGTTGTAGGATGGGCCCTTCTATATCCATTAGCACAGGAAAAAGAGGAGTCACAGTCTAAAGGGAGACAAGAGGAGCAGCGGAGAAGCAGCTTCCTCAGATGCTGAACATGGAGGTCCCTCTAGATGTGGGTCCCTAATATCCAGGCAAAGGTAGGCAAAAGTAAAGACAACTCACTGTAATGGGTAGGAAGACCTGCTTTTAGGCAGCCTCTTTTTCCAGAGTAATTCAAGCTAAGAGTCATTCCCTGAGAACACACTCCACTAGAGGCTCATGCAGTAGAGCATTCCTTAGCAGCACACTTTATGGCCTGCAAAGATATGAACAAAGTTCAACCGCTCATGCTCTGAAGCACTGGTAAAACACAGCCCTCCCTCAGCCCAAATCCACACTTTGGCACAGAATGCTGGCTATATTCACGAGACAAGTCAGTTCTCAGGCTTCATCCATTTCAGTCTGCAAGCTGTCAAGAAAAAAAAAAAAAAAGTCACAAAATGACCAGAAAATGCTTCCGCCATACCAGTGGAAGACAGACCAGCTTGTTCAGTTTAAAAACTTTCAACACCAGAAGTGCATGATTTTAAAGACCTCAGCATGCCCATTTCCTGGTGTTATAAACACCTGATCAATCTCAGCTGGGAAACGCTGTATCCGTCACTGGGAACACTGAGAAAGTTTTCTAAAGAACACACCACTTTTTTCACCAGTGTAGCAATGATGTAACTAGATGAGGTTTCTCACACAACTAGAACACTGCACAGTCAGGTTACTTCAAAAAAAGGACATGCTAAAAGCAGATGGTGTACTGTGAAAGCTAGCATTTGCATGTCATTAAAGACATACATGGAAACATAAAAGTCATCCCACAAAAAGGATATTACTGGGATGGTTACTGGAAATTTTTTCCTTTGGAAAAGGGAAGTTCCCCAAGGAGTTAAGGTAATGATGATGCAATACTAGAAGAGGTACATTTGAAACAGGTAGCACTAGTTCTACTGTAGCAGAAAACCATCAAGGCACACTTACCTGTGCCGTACATAAAATATGCTGGAAAAAGCACCTCTGTCTCGCTATTCAACAAAACATAACGTCAAGAACACAGACACTACAGCTATTCACACTTGGGAGATAACATAAAGGAAGTCATGCAGATGACTTCAGTAACTCCTGATAAATCAAATGAGAAAGAATTTACAAACTATCATTTCCTACTGAAAACAACAGTCAGCTGTAGTGGTGGAAAGCAAATCTCTTCACATCTGATTTTTGCCTCCTAGATAGATTTCAAAGGCACAGCAGACACAACATGAAAACTCTTTTCAGAGCTTTACAGCTGGATACATTTAGTTACCCTTTGCTACTGTTTTCCTGTAAACATGCATTTTATCAATAATTCTTCCCATTTATTCTGGAATGCTGTCAATCTAATTAGGCACCAGGACACTTTGCATTTGTTTTATTTCCCAAGTCACTCGGAAGGAAAAATACAGAAAGTATCTATGTATAAGCTAAATGGAAAAATTAAATTATTACTAATGTCATAATGATTTATGGTGAAAGTTTTAGTTTCATTTTAAAAGAAAAAATTGTTGAGGTTTTTTCCAAGGCTTAGAACAGTATTAACTGCTGAACCTCAGTCTGGTTTTCTGGCACTGGTTCTTTGTAAAGTATTGTGTCAGTCCAAAACATTACTACAGTAGTAGTAACTGCTATTAATGAACATTGCCAGTAGACCATCTGACCAGATGCCACAGCCAGGAGCCATTATTTAGACCAGTCTGTGCCCTAACTTCATTGAAAATTACAATAACCATTTTTTTTTCTCCTTAATTCATCTGTTCAATTTCAAAATGTCAATTGCTTCTGATTAGCTCAACACGTACACCATAACAGAACATCTGAAAGCAACTTCAAAGAACACCAACTTGCTCTGCGCCTTCGCATCACGTGCGCACAGCCACTAAAGAACAGAAACACAAACTTTAGAATTCAGTACCAAGCCCATGCCATTTAAGCTCAGCAATCAAATTACGAACTTTGTGTATGCAAGAGGGGAGATGTATCGCCTGCCGAGATGACATTTATACTCAAAGTAAACAAGGAGCACGGCCTAGATTTCCTAATGTGGCAGGCTGTTTACAGGCTCTGATTTTCAGGTGCTGAACGCTCAGACCACATGCATACAAACAAGCCATACGCTTGTGAAAACACAAACCACATGCCCCAACCTGAAACCTTCATTCTAGGAAACAGAAGGAACTGGGTTAAGTTGTAGATTGTGCTGTCCTCAAGCATCCTCCAGCCTGGCCATTAGCACTGATACAGCTGAGTTGGGACCACACAACTCCCTCTGCTTTACTGAAGGGATGAAAAACATGTTTAGAAGGAAGAAGTGAGGAGTAAACAAGTGGAGCCAAAAGATGAGACTGTTTGTGGGAACCACTTAGAATTATGCTGTTGCAATGTGAAGAAATTGGCTGCAAGTAGGTTTGCAGCTACAAAGAGCCACAAAACCTCGACATGGTTTGAAGCGGTTTTGCTGAAGGGAAGAAGCTGTAGCAGCTGGCTTGGGTTCTGAAATGTGTTTGGGGAAAAAAACCAAAACCCCCCACATTTTCAAGACATATATATCTGCAGAGAACATCAAGAGACCCTTAGAGAGCACGACAGAGCCTGGACCAAAACCACACCTCTTCTCATGAAGGAGTGAGGAGTGGACTGGGAGCCTTACTCACGTGACTCTCCTATTTTACCTGTGCAGCCTCTACTAGCAAGGGACTCTCAGCCCACAGGCAGACTGGGTTAGGAAGCTCTTAACACCCCTCTTTCCACCAAGTATATTTATCTCAGCAAGCCCCAATGGACCTGAATCCAGCTACAACAAACTTTCTGGGCACTTGTGACTGTTATGAAATGGAGTGACTCAGCCAAGCTACATCAGAAAGAGAACATATTTTATTTGTTCACAGAAACTTAATAAGCCAAGGGAGAGAAAAACCCACAAGACAGAAAAGACACATCCCTACATATCTTCATCTCACAAAGCTCAGCCCTTCTCTCTGAACTTAAGCAGGTGTTGCTACCTGGCTTTCTGTCTCCCCAGACACTTCTGACTTTTCTGCCTCCCTCCTCAGACCCACAGCTCTGTGCTTCAGAGACCCTTAGCCATCTGTCCGGTGATGCAGTTGAATCAAAGGTGTCAGTGTTTATTTACCATGAGCATTTCCCCACTTATGTTCCCATTGCCATGGTGAGCAGCAACAGAGCCTGCCTGAAAGATAAGGTCAAAACATAGCCTAGATCTCCCACAAGCCATCTGGAAGAATCGTTTTCTGCGGAATTCTCTGGCATGGATTTGCACTTGCTCTGTGACGAAAAGCCAACCTCATCTCAGCACTCTGGAGCCTTAATTGAACTCCTGAGACATCTGGGAACAAGAACCATCCCTAAAAACCTTGAACCCAGACTTCTCTCCAGTTCCTGGAGAGGAACTTCCCAGTTCTGTATAGGTTATCAGTGTTACCTCTTTGGTCTGTGTCAGCCTCATTCTGTTTCCTTCCCCAAGGTGGGAGTCCAGGTCCCTGCCACATCCCTGTATGGCTTTGTCAAGCACCCCAACATCACTTCATAGGAATCAATTACTGTTTTCCATCTTTCAGAAACTTTGCACCTTATCCTTGCACAAATTACAATGGTAACATAAGACAATATATGTTGCATCTGAATATGATATTTGTGAAGACAAAGCAGATCTCTTCCCCAGTTACTATACCACTGAAAATCAAATGTCAGTCTGCATGTCTTAGATTACTCATAGATAATGCAATTAGCATCACAGTACAGTTATGTAAACTGTTAATCAAACATCAAGACAGAGGAAAAATAGGAGATGACAAATGAAACCTGGAAAGAGGGACGAAGTACAGGCTGTCAAGACTGCACATGCTGAAGTGCTGCAGGAAAGATGAAAATTACTGTGGTAAGTACGTCATGATTTAGGCCAACCTAAGAGGGAGGCCATCCACTTGGTGAAAACCTGGACCAATGCAGACGTTCAGCATGAGAGATTGTGTCCTGGAGGCAGTTATGAGGACACAAAGTATGGAGCACCAAAAAGGCCGAAGCAATACTGACATACAACAGCTCTCTGTCCTCTCTCAGCAGGAGTCAAACTTCAATCACTGCGACCTACCAGAAAATTGGATTTCAGTATAAGCTGACATTTCTGAGCATTAAATAGGACTATTTGAGAGATGAGAACACAAAGTGGAGTATTGACAATGGTGCCAATATATCACAATGGTGATATCACAAGCCAGCTTGGCATCTTACAGTTAGATGAATTACACACTGGGCAAGACCGAAGCTTTTCACTTCTGTGTTATCTCCTGTATCACCTGAGCCACGTCTTGATTAATTTTAAGACAGCTACTTTAGGACCTCTGTGCTACATGAAAGCAAAAGCAGCTTCATGTCAGTTTTAACTTGGAAGACTGGCAAAAATCAAATTCTGACTGCAGCCCTGTGTGGAAACAAATGCAGATTCCAGCCTTAATTTTGACTTCAGTATCACAACACAGAGACAGCAGTTTTTCCCCAGTGAATTGCAACAAACCTTCTCTACTGATAAGTTTTGATGTCCTAGCTGCTTTCTGATCTGAAAAACACCACCACAATTTGGAAATTCTTCCCCTCTATCTTGAAACACACCCTTGAAGAGCCTAAGTGAAAGGTTCATTTTAATCTGGATCACCAGCAAGATGCAAGAGGTTCAAAGAAACAGATCAAAATTAAGAAAAAGACACAGCGTGCTGAGGAAAACAATTAAAGATTTAGCCAGAAAATATGCATAACTCAAAGGAAATTGCCCCATGTAATAGAAAAAGTGTCAGTAAAGAGTTGTGAATAATTCTTGCCTGCTTTTCTCACTTCAGATCAAAAACACTTAGATGTTTTGTTGCTTCATTCCTAATAAATCTGAAATGCTTGCCTTGAGCTACTACTGACCATACAAATCAGTTCAATGAAAAAGACCAAAAGTTTAGTAGACAGTACATAACATAAGCTTAGGAGCAATGACTCAAGAGTTGTGTCATTCAGCAGACAAAGATTATGCTACAGCCCCTCACACTTGGAAATAAGCCCTCCCTTGAAAAAAGCCCCACATGAGTAAACACAAAAGGACATTGTAAGGAAGAGCAAAAGCTCTCTCACTGCATTGAGGTGACTAGTGTGCAGCACATCAGAGCCTTTCCAAAATACCGCTCTACTTTCTAGGTCACTCTGTGCAGGTTCCAATGTCTCTCCCAGGGCAAAAGGGTCTGTAAACTCATCTGGAAGACAACCCTGATCAATTCATAGATGACAGATACATACATCATTATGTTATAGGACTGAACACCAGCCTATGCAAAGTCTCCTTCCTGAAGGCAATATGGTCCTGTGCAAGTCATATGTACTGTCTGCTTCTTGGTATCTCCAACTGTAGCAAAGACAATAATGCACACTGTAATTATACATTTAGATAAGATGGTAAAAGAAATCAGAAGTGGATATGTACTTAAGATGAAATCGTTCTCTGCGGCTTCTTCTCTTCACTGGCTGTCATGGAAACCTAGTCAAGGAACTTTAACCAGACACCGAACTTAAAGACATCTGGAACTTGACAATCCAAACCCAACCCTGGCAGTGTAAGAGTTGGTATCATTACTAACATGCTGAATACTACTCCTCCAAAAATCTCAATGTGAAATATCATAATCCTCCAGAAGGTGGGGGTTTTCCCTCCCCACTGGATATGGTATCGTAGATATTAATTAGAAAAAAGCCTATTTACTTCAAACACAAAGGAGGGAAAAAAGTACCAGGACCGGAGTTGCCCATGACAGCTGCAGCAAGAAAACAAGAAACTGAAGAGACCTATACCAACATGAAAGCTTTTAACATGTCACTGTAAAGGTTAAAAGGTCAGCTAGAGAGATTTCTTTAAGAGTCAAATAATTTTATCACAAATCACCTTAATGGTGGTGCAAACTCAGCTGAGAGGAACTGCGGACACAATTTGGTTCTAATTCTTTGAATTCACAGATTTTTTTTTTTTTTGAAAGACAAAATAAAGGTGAAACCAAAATGTTTAAAAGAAGCAGCAGAAAAGTCTTAGTGGGGAGGACAGTTTTGTAGCAGCACTCCCAGCAGGCGATGCTCAGCTGACCAAGTGTGATTCCACCAGCATGAAATCATGCCCACCAGCTCACAATTTGGCCCAGGGACTGCAAAGAAAAATGCAGTTGTCACCTCAAGCTGATGTTCACCTAAATAACAGCGCTCAGCAGCAAGGAATTAGCACAGCACAGATATTTATCACACCAGCACTGCGATCTGTCTCACCCCCACCTTCTCTCTTCCCTGGGTATCTCTGGAAAAGAGCTTACCCTTCCCTTGGGCTCCCCTTGATAGCAAGGGACATCCAGCCAGCTCTTCCCAGTGGAAGGAAAATCTGATGGACCTAAGGTTCCCTGTAACAGCAAAGGCTCACCTATTCTCTCTGGTTCTCTGGAGAAGAGCACATTAGTCAACCAGGATGAAGAGTATAATGGATGCAAGGATATCTGAAGACTCTCCCCTCACAGCCAATTCTCTCCCTTGCTGTTTTACGAAAGTTGAAATATTTCTGTGGGAATGTACCAATATCAAATTTCCATTAAAGATTTTTTAGCTCTAGGATGGAACTCTGGAGGGAAACCAAAGAAATAATCTGCTCTGTGAGTACCAGCACTTCTGTAAAATAAATACGGCAGTGATTAAGGATCTCACAGGACCCAACAGCTTTGAAACTCAATCTCATACAATATAAATACAGTCCCATGACTCATCCATCCTCTTTTCTACACCTCTTCTAACTGATTACATTTGAATCATGCATATCAGAAAAAACATCAAGACAGTACCGTTAGCTGCACTACAAGTTGCAGAAGCACAAAGTGGCATGAAATGCCTAAGCCTTTTTAATAATGATGCTGTTCTCCGCTGCAGATCACCTGGCATGCACAGCTCAGCTCTCTGAAAAAATAATGCAGTCACTCCCTGATTAAATTACTCCTGGAGTGGAAAAGACATTGAGCAGCCTGCCTGTTTCGATTGGCTGTGTAGTGACTGAGCTCAATGAATATGGAAATAATTGGAAATCCTACACCAATATAGAGGAGGAGGAATATGTGACCCACGTAAAGGGCATGCTGGAGTTGCCTGAAAGTAAAATCATAGTGCTATATCAAAAAAGTGAAAAATCCTTGGTATCGGGGATAGGGGTTAAAAAACAAACAAAGATGACTTCAGTAAAATGCCAGAGGGTGCCAACAGAGATGCAAAGCCTTTCCAAAAGCTCTTCACAGGCTGTCATCCTAGGAAAGAGGTGAAACTGAGAATTTGTTAAATCCTAATTCCTAACTCTAGACCTTTGTGTCTCTTTTGCTCGTGAGGTTTAATAAGTTTACAAGATTACTAAGCAGTTGCCAGCCAAGTTTCTTTGACTTGGACTCTGGAGCTATGACCTTTTTAGTAGTTCATAGCCAAGAAGATTCTAATCAGAATATAAGAAATGGGTAACTACCTTAGAAAAAACAAGGAGCTTTACCACCAGATGAGCCTGCTTTCACCAACTCAAGCAAATGAACTGCAAAGGTAAGAAAATTAGAGCCCTGCACTAACTGGAAAAAATCTGTAACATATCTCTCTTAAATCTCTAAGAAAAGCCTGCATTTTCCTTGGACATGGCTCACTTGCCCACCTGTGCTAACCAATAACCAGCACCCCAGTGTAAGAGGTGCTTCTGGTGACACGGAAGTGGTCGGCTTGCCACATACTCCCTGCAGCTGGAGTACAAGGCACATTCAGGCATCCCATATAGCTCTGGTCCTCCTGGCACGTATACCACTCCCTGGAATTGCTGGCAAACAAGGGATGTTACAGAAACCTTTTTCAGCTTCTTCTACCTTGCTGTCACAGCAAAAGGCAGATCCAGAATCAAGGGAGAAAAAGGAAGTTTAAACAACACTGGGACAAATGCAAATGTACATGCACGCAGAGTTCTAAGCTCTTTTTGGCCACATCTAAAAATTAGGGCTACTGACTCAATACAGCAATTTAAGGGGTTCTGAGATTTGCTCTCAAAACACACTTTTGCACATAGTTTACATTTGCAATGATCTAGTTTCTTAGTATAGTTAGTTCCTAAGGATTTTAGATTGAAGCTTTATTTTCCCTTCTCTAATGCTAAGAAATTTTCCTTTCATTCCTTTAACATTACGTAAGTGCTTTTCATTTCCTGAACAATTCTCAGAGAAAGCTAGGATATTTGTGGAATAGCTTATTAATTCTTTCGTAAATATATATACTTGGTTCAATTAAGCATGAGAAAACTTCACCACTGACTTTTATCTCATAGGATTACCTTACACTATCCTCCAAATTGGAAGGTAAGTGACATATTCTTTAAGCTGTTTTCTATCCCTGTGGCTGAAACATATCTCTACATTAGTTTCTAAGCTAGTAACCACCACTTTCATAATAAGTGCATCAATCTGAAATATTTGTGTTTCAATTTGTTAGGATTTGAATCAATATTCTGATGTGTTATATATTCCCCTCAGATAATTTTTTTACTTAATAAAAAACAGTGCAGGTACCCTGATTCACAATACACAGTACTGTATATTTTGCTAATAGCTTTTTACAAGCTTTCCAAAAGTTGATTTAAAATCTCTTCACTGAAATCAAGAGGCTTCACCTTCTCACAAATAAAATAATAAAAAGTGTCCTGTAAAAATGGTGCTTCAAAACTGTTACCTTTATTTTCAGACTATTCTAACTGAAGAGGAATGGTTTTCTTATATACTGGCTCCACATTAAAAGTGCATATAGGAAAGACTGATGTGCCAGAGTAAAGCTCCTCCTTTCCAAATCAATACAACTCTTAAAGTTGCCCACTGTGAAGGATGTCAGTACATAAGCGATCATCCTAAATGTTAATGAAAACATCAGTTGTAGGATACATGAAGGCAGAGAAGCCAAATATAGATATACTCTGCACTGGATGAGTTGAAATCTAACAGGGGTTGGGTGACTGGTTACAAAAGGTAAAAACTAGAAATGCACACAATGCATCCTTCATAACTGGAAGCCCCTTTGTTCCACATTGATCCCTGGTACATACAACTACCTAATTCTGTTATGATCACCATGGCCAGCACCTTCACAGCTACCTTCTCTGAAGTAAATTCATAGGGAAAAATGCTGAAAAAACCCTCTTAAATTACATAAGGACTAAAATCCCATTTTTAAGACTGAAACATTCTGCCTTGTAAGCCCTCCCAGATGTAGTTGAAGTACCACCTTGGTAGCAGAAATGGCAGCACATGTGACATAACGTCTCCTTACCTTTCACCATTCACATCCCAGCAAAATATGTGAGTGAAACACAGATCAGTGACCACCAATGTCGGTCTGAGTAACATGTGAAAGTCACTGAAGCCACCTGCTTTAGTGCATGCGTCTGGGAGCCCGTTGGATATTCAGTCACTCCTGTGGTTTGAATATTTTACCCTATAATTCTTTATCAACCCAACTTTCAAAAGCAGTGATCTCACTAAACCGTGTCCAAGCCAGGTGGAGTTGCAGATGGCTCAACTGTTTTGAAAATTAAGTGATTCTAATTTCTAAATATGGCCATACAATAGAATATAACCTAGTAGGCAGAGCTCTGAGCTGAAATGCAGGAGACTTAAGTCCTGCTTCTGGTTCTGCCACTGGCCCACTGGAGAGACTCTGGGTGAGTCTTTTTACCATACACAAAACAGGAACAAGAAGAGAATTCCCTCAAATTCTGAGCAACATTACAAACAGATGATTAACAGGGATATCTGGCTGCACGCTTTTGGCTTTGAAAATCTTGATCCAGTTTCTCATCCTGGAGCGGAAGAGAGGATTATTCAATCTAAGAACTGTCAACTATTTATAGCCTTAGCTATAAAAAAAAATTTTTTGCAGAAATAGCAAGCCAGAAACCTATTGCTGCCTCAACCCTCTCCAGAAGAAACAATTCCCAGGGGTATCTGCACACTGTTCCGAGGTTGCTGGAGTGTGTATTTTTCCATGTCTTCTTGCCAGTAAATTGCAGGACCACTTTCAGTCACACAATGGAGAGGAAAAAGGAAAAAATATTTTTTCCCCAAGATTTAACTTCAGTAGAGTTTCTGTCACTGTTCTGTTATTCTTTTCTTTCTGAATAGGAGGATGATGCCCATGTCCAAGTGACTGGTTTATGTTTCTCTGTTATCAAGGCAATCCAACATGAAGACAATGGCTATTCATGTAAATGGAGGGATAGCCCACTTCATCACAGGCACAGACTTGGAAATGAAAGCTATCACCTCTTCTATTTGCTATTGAAGATGAAAACTTCCTGCAAAGTTTTTCCTATTGTTTTCCCCCATCATCTTTGCTAGATTTTGCCCAATCTAGCTCACAAATATCACTAGCAAAAATGAACTTACTTGGATGCTTGCGGATGACTGCTTCATGCAAACCAGTTGTCCCTACTACGCTCATACCACCTCTGCAAGTCCCTTCTCTTGAGCTGGGAGCAGGCCACCAATTAAACTGGCAGAATGGCTATATGGCTTCAATGGGACAGCAGAACTGCAACTTCATAGAGTTTAGGGCAGACTGAAGATCAACAATGTTTAATGCTGATGTACTCTTAAGAACACTCCCACTGGCTTTAATAGTGCTTGGCATGGAACAGAATTAGCATGTTACAATTTAGCCTAAAAACCATAAACCCGTTGATGATGAACCAGAAAACAGAATCCAGAACTGTAACTATTCTAAAACTGAAGAGCTAAGATTGTGCCTTTTAAAAAAAAAAGCGACTGCTTTCAGTATAAGGAAGAGTACTGATTTTACAGAGCTGAATATTACATTTCTTCCATAGGTTCTAGTAAAGGCAAGAAGCTATGTGGTCTGCGTTGTTTTTGATAGTCTACAGAAGAGATGTAAATAATCTGCAATCCTCTCTGTCAGCCCATGTAGTTAAATGTAGTTAGAAGTGGTTGCACTGCAAACACACAAAGCAAAAGAAACCTGCAAAGTCTCTACAGCCTCATCATTGATTTCCCTGATGCCTTCCAGTCACTAGAAACTTAACAAGAGGCATCCATACAAAGAACATCACAACCAAGAATTCCAAACACAGTGCCTGGAAGACCAGGTTGCTGTGTCTGTGTTTCCTAATGAAGGTGTGAAACAACAAGACAGGCTTTCTGTACCCCTGACCAGTTACTACCTATAGCTGTAGTCTAAATCATAGAATCATAGAATCATAGAATGTCCTGAGTTGGAAGGAACCTGAAAGGATCATCAAGTCCAACTCCTGTCCCTGCACAGGAGAACCCCAAATTCACACCATATCTCTGAGGGCGTTGTCCAAGTGCTTCCTGAATATCATCAGGCTTGGCGCCGTGACTGCCTCCCTGGGGAGCCTGTTCCAGTGCTCCACCACCCTCTGGGTGAAGAACCTTTTCCTAATATCCAACCCAACCCTCCCCTGGCACATCTTCCTGCCATTCCCTCAGGTCCTATCATTGGTCGCCAGAGAGAAGAGTAGTTAATCAACCAAAAGTGGAAACCTGCTATTAAGGCCCTAACTTTTGAGGTTTTGCTGCAGCTGAAGTAGAACACAAGGAATAAAGTTATTTCAGCTTGATCAACAGGCTCATGGCATTTCCTGAAGCAGATGCTGGCAACTTCCATTGAGCTGGTCAAGCTCCTTGGTGGCTGTGTGAGACGTTCAGCGTGTGGTATTTTTATCCAAGTTTTTATTCTTGAGCCTAAATGCAGTCAAGTCACAATGAAAGGGTCCCACTCAATTGCATGAATAAGCAAAACCACTGGGGTTCACTCAAGCCCTCCAGCAGCATGGCATTCTGCCAAAGGCCTCTCTTCAGACCAAGACATGACTTCAGACATGACTGCTTATTAGTAATATTATAACAGTGCTGAGAGGCCCTCACAGAGACTGCAGTCACACACTCAGTCTAAAAACGCACACGTGACTAGATAACCTGGGTGAAATTAGATTAAGCATTTTTGCCTTTTATTGTTTGTCTATATCTTGCATAAGTGTTTCTAAGTGTGTTGCCTATTTTAGTTGTTACAAATAAAAGTTCTTACTGTGTTTCCTCTTAACCTGGCTTGAGTTGTGCGTGATTTAGACTGACTAGACAACAGCTAACCTTTCCTTACTAAGAGCATAGCAATCCATAGACCAAGTCACTAGGGTAATAAAACAAGCACACAGTTAACCTAACACTGTTCAGGGCATGCAAGGAGAAATACAGCAAGCCACAAGCTCTGCTACATTGGCTAGGTAGAAAGCTAGCACCACAAACGTCAGGAGAAACAAACACCTTCTAGTAACTGTTGGTAGGCAAGAAGGCTGGAATCCAGTAAGATATTGCAGCATATGCTTCAACTCCGAAGATCCCAAAGAACACACCCACATCATTTATCCTCCTTCACCATTCATGCTTTCTGGCAAAGTAATGTCAGTAGGAATGTCAACACATCATGGTGTGTTACTCATGAGATTCCCTTTGAGAAGCAGGACTTACTGCCTCACAAACTAGAGATCAGAAGGGAAGGAATGCAGCCCAGGTCTGCCAGTGATGGTGGATCAGAGATGGTATCTGATTTGTTGAGAAAAAGGTTCAGAAAATGTGTTATATAAAGACCACATTAGTTTATTATACTGCTGAATTTTAAGGTTTTTAAGGCACATTCAACTTGAGATAACTTCAACAGTAGGGAATAAGCTGGATTTTTTGACAGCAGAAAACAGGTTGCAGACATAAGTTGTACATTTGCACTGTAACAAGATATAGATTTATATCTCCCAAAAATAGATGACAGAAAATGCCAGGAAGATTTGGTGTGATGTTGATTAAAGAACCCTCAGTGGTTTTTAAAACCACCTTTGAATGAATTTATTCATTTGAGTATTACAAATACTTATAGTAGTAAATATTTTTGCTCGAAAAGATTAGAAAGAGTTCACTGTAGCTTTGTAACTCTACCCTGTATCATTCCCTACCCCATCCCAAGTGAAAAGCCTCTCAACAAACCGTTAGAAGACAGATCTCTTGAATGGAGCCAACATTATTTGGAATTCAAACAGCAAACAGTTTCAGAAACGTAAGGAGCCAAAACAAGATCGATTTAGAACATTTTTCTAAATTAAAAATGTTTCTGGACCTGCAGTACAGCATGTCTGCCTTAAAACATGCTTCCCCTTGTAAAGGATGTTAAAAAGATTCAGAGGGATTGGTTTAAATAACAATAAAATTATAGAAAGCATGTGTCAAAATCTTGAATTATAAAAACTGTAACCTTGCTACAGAAAAGGGTAAAAGAAAAATTAATCTCCCTTGAATGGCAAGTTCTTAAATTGCTTGAAAAGAAACATAAACAAGAAGTAGTATTTTCTAATTCCCCAGGCACTAATCATAACTCACCAACAGTGGTATCCCATACAAATTCCATTTTCAATGCAGTTACATATGGCCAATGTTGCAGTGACACCCTTCAGCTGTACTGATCCTCATAAATAATGATTCAACCTTTCAAAGCTATATACTTCCCATAACAGGCAACATTAAGTGGAAAAGGAAATACACCGTCTCGTGTGAATCATTATTTTTCTGTTTTATTTTGGAGCACTGTTAAAAAAAGAATACACCAAAAATGCACCATATATGTTTGAAAACAATTCTACTCAAGTTAAACATTACCATAAAAGTCATCATCTTACAAGGAAAGTGATTCACAGTGGAAACAATTTGTAACTCAATTTTTACAAAGTTTGCATAAGAATTGCCTATGCGGGGCAAGAAATCCACTCACTCACACACTTAATATGATAATAATAGAGGAAAAAAACAAAGCAATTACAGAAATGATCCCTCATTAATCTAGGGTACACAAGCTAATAGAAACATGCAGATATGTAGTAGGTATTGTTGAAATAAAAATACAGAATTTTAAGTGTCACATAGATAAGGAACAGCTTTGTGACAAATATATTCACATTTTATCAACAAAAAAACTCAAGAGCAACAGGATAATCTTAGTAACTATAAATGAAAGAAATGCTGCATCTACTTCATATTCTAATTTCAGAGACAGGGAGAGGAGATTGCCTTACCTCAAATACAGCTTGAAGAGAGACATTAACAATATGTCTACATCCTTTCTTAGTTCCCTTTATAGCAATCTAAGAAGAAATAAAAAATAGCAAATAAGTATCTTCCCTGCCGACAGCATGTGCCCAGGAGTAACGTGCTTCCCAGTAAAGTGGGCTGAAAAGAAGTGGAAAAAAAAATTATAACTCAAAAAGACAATCCTTGCAAAATAAAAAGGCAAAAACTTTTTACTTTAAATTCACAGTAAGGTTTATTGCATTTTGAAGGAGTAGAGACATTCAGGAATTAAATATTATAACGGTGATGTCGCCTCAATTTCAATAAAATATTCATTCAGTACATTTGTCTACAAAAGAAAGATGGTAAATTCATCTGCGCAGAACTCAGTCACTGAAGATCTGAAAAGATTCCTATTCCAGTAGTAGGCACACATGGGCTCACATGATACAACCTTGTTAACTTGCTTTTTCCTCCCAAACTACAGTGCTTGCTAAAGCTACACTCAAATGTTAAATGCTTTGGTCAAGAGTTCATCCACTGACCTTCAATGAAAGCCTTGTGTTCAGCTCCAACATTTTCTAACAGCAAACAAGAAAAAAATGGTTTCACGGAATGAACTGTTAAAAAAGAAAATCCTCACATAAGCTTTCCCCGAGGGGGAAGAAATATCCACAGGCTTTAAATTGGCCAGGCGGATTTAAGAGGAAGCAAAAAAAAAAAAAAAAAAAAAAAAAATGCAGCTCTTTCTGTTGCGTCAAAGAGCCCACTGTGCAATAGGAACAGTGAACAGAGTTGTTAAACTGGCAAGCTTTTGCTGAAGACAGCTTTTCAATATGCTCTTAGCATCGTCTCCCAGGGCTGGCTGGAGACAGTCCCACTCCTCTTATATGAGCTATGTTCCTTCAAGAGGCAATCACTCTTAAGGACAGTTTCTATAAACATGCTGTTCAACTGGTTTTGCTGCACATGATGAGGGTAATTACACACATACACATACCTGCATTCACATATCGGAACTGCACGCTTGTGGGGAAAATGCAGGCATATTCAAACTAGTGATCATTGCTTCGGCTTAAGAGCAGGATGCTATTGATGACTGACTGCCTCCTAAAACTCTGTTCTCTGCTTACACCATTCAGTATGTAGTTGGAAAGCAATTTTGAAAGGCACAGTACTTACAGAGGAAACCTCTAATGCAATTCCATTGGGACGTTGTAGTCCAAGCAGCACTCACTGATTAAAGGAAATCAGTAGTCACATGCTGCTGACTAGCTTTGTGTTTAGTGCAGAGAGCTGGGATAGCCACCAGGGACTGTAGCTACAAGGGATGAGTTAACTGTCCCTCCCGGGAATGATCGCTACGTGACTGAAGACATCTTCAGAGGCTGAAGCAGCGTATTTACTGTGAATAGAGCAAGGAAACCGAGCAACCTGGTTAAATGTGAATAAAGCCACGTTCATCACCACACACAGGGAATTACAACACAGATCTCGGCAGCTGAGGAGACCACCCCGCATCCCTTTTACAAGCCATGAAGACCTAAGCAAAGGCATTCACAGCACAGTTCAACCGACTCCAGTCCATACCTGGTCAGCTGAACTGCCTTCTGGGCTTCACTGCCTACAAAGGGAACCAAAGGGAACTGAAAAATGGCTTTCTCAAAAGAAGGTTGCAGACACCAGCCCTTTTTGAGACGAGTGCCCCTCCAAGTGACAAGGCAACGCACACCTGCGAGATGTGCGCAGAAAGAACCTGCAAGGAATAAGAATGGGATCGGTAAGAGACAGGAATGAAAAAGGGGAAATACAAACTGTGGAATGCACTTTTTGACATGACTGCAGGATTAAAAGCAGGGACAAACATATGCAGCCGATTAATTTAGAATTTCTTTTCTATTTCTACATCCTTCAGAGTTGCCACAGGGACATTATGAGCCTGAATATGTGGGAAGGCAGCAGGAGGAAAGGAAGTACATCCAGGAGATAAATTCTCGCTATCCATGTTCTTTCTCTACTAAGAAAACTTCTGCAAGGAAAAATTATTTCTTTAACTGCTTCTCTTCAAATCCTTCTAGGTGAAAATGAATTTCTCTCTTAAAAAGTGTTTTCATAAATGGCAGAACAAGTTTCTGGATAAAGTACACCCAATTTACAAGGGAAATATGGCATTTTCCAAGCTTTTAGCCCTGTAAACTGAATGCAAGGTCCTATTTCTGCACCAAGCAGTGCGCTGTTCTATTATGCTCTCACCACACCAGACAACTCACTGTGTTCAAAGCTCCAGCTGTAGTGTCACTGGAGTCACGGGTCATAGCTTTGGCCATATGAGAGTACAGTGATTAATAATTCTGTCTCTGCTGTGTGGAAGATAATTACAATCTGGTTCAGTTTCCCAGACCTAAAAGCTAGCAACTATTATAACACTTCTCATAATAATAATAATACCTGCTCATAAAACTACCTAAATGTTTTCCCCTATGAAGGCTGACACCCCACCACTCATCACTGTCAAATTGCAGGCTGAAGGAAACTGACGACATTTGCTCTTCACTTGAAATGGATTTTTAGTTTATCTTAGGACCATAAAAGAACAGTTATTTGCACTTTGAGCAGGTGGCTGGACCAGATGATCTCCTGAGGTCTCTTTCAACCTACATTATTTTATGATTCTGTAAAAATGAGGTCAATTATTAAAAGCTGCCTTAAGGCTATCACAGAAATGAAGTGGATTGTGGCCAACTCTAGTGTTTTGAAGCCAGAATTTGGATTCAGTTGTGAAGACTATAGACAACCCCAGAGTCAAAGATCTCCATTCTGTCATTTCATGAGAAGCTACCAGATCTGCTGAAACATGTGCATTTGTACTGACACTGCCACCTGTGAGGTCATTAACAGACACCACTCTGTGGAGAGGGCTGTGTTGGATCCCACACATCCCATGCAGTTCCACTCCTGGATTCCCAAACTCCTTTTGTTTTTCCTTCTGGTCTGTCACCCAGACGTCCAATTTACTGTCCTTCAACTCCAAGGGACAAAGAAGACACTTGGTCTCAGCCTCAATTCTCAGTGACTGGCAGCCCAGACAACTCATCTCAGCTGTAGAAACTGCTCTGCACAAAGCCCAGGACACATTGGTAAAAAAATCCACAAAACAACCAAAACCTTCCACATGATCACTAGTTTTTGTGTAGACCACAACGCACTGCTAGCTTAACATAGACTCTCTTCTCCAAGGCCTCACTCAAGATACTAAAGAGATTGATCCTTTTCTGATCTTTTCAGTATGCAAAGCTGTAGAAAAGAGAGTAGCTCCCTCGTTACCCATGCAGGCCTAAGGAATGGCTAGCAAGTCAGGCTGACATCATGCAGCACAGCAGTTATCTGAACCTTTGCACCTCCACATCATAGACTGCTTTATCTCATATCACACACCCGACCTACCTGCCTCTAGCACTTGTTGTTAATACACCAGTCCTGAGTAAGTGATAACAGCCTCTGGGACCAAGTCAGGAAAGCCAGTACAGAATGGATGCTATCTGCTAGGATTATACCAATCCAGAAATTTATAAGGGGGAGAATGACATTCAAAGCCCTCTGCCACTGTTCAGTGCCAACCTAACACCTTCCGAACACTCTATAACACCTAACCTAACACTCTATATTGGCTAGAGTCACAGCTGCCCTAATAGAGCCCCTCAGCTGTGGTGCAGAAACAATTTGGTGCACCACAGCCAAGGTCTGCAATACTGCCTTTGTGCACATCATGTATCTCTGTCCCTGTGCAGCATCAACTATACTGCTTGAATTCACTGCATGTGTTATCTTTGTTACTCACAGGCCTCCTCAAGAAACAGGACAATCTTCTCAAAGAAAAATCAACCTTCACAGCACCAGATGACTAAACCGCCTTGAGGTCAACGCTGCCTATTTCCTGCTACAGAAGGTTACAAAGCCTCTTCCTGGTAAACAAGGCTCACGTAGGCATTTCAGCTAGGTCCTGAATTCCTGCAGGAAGGAGGCTGTGTGCACATCTAGTTGGCTGGCTAAAACGTTGGAAGCTTCAGCATGCCCTGTACTGTGGAAATCAAAACAGAAAATCTGTGCAAGAACGCGGGAAAGCCATTTTAGGTGGAGAGGAAGCTTCAGACCCCAACATAACTAGCCCAGCCCCCCACCCACCTCCCGGGCTTGGCTCCTGGGATGGGAGACGAGTATGCAGTGCCATTGGCACATAAGTGGTTCAGGTTTAGTACAGTAACAGCTCTAAACAAAGCACCTTGACCTGCTCAGCTAAAACCTATAGTTTATGATCCCAGCACCTTCAAATACTACCACTATCTCACCTGATAGAGACTCAGTACCCATATTCTCAGAAACCACAGTGCTCTCCTTCCTCTAATCCACAGATAAAACATAGGCGGTGTTTCCCACTCACTGACATCACTTGCCCCAATCCCCTGCAATTCTTCTGATCCTGCCACCTACCCTGTATCTACAAAACTATCACAGAGCAAACAGTTTTACTGCCTAAGTCCAGGGGTCAGGCACCCTGAATTTAAGTCCTCTGTTAGGTCTACCAGCAAACTCTCCCAAGCCTGAACATTCCTCAGGTGGCTCCTACCTTCATCTATGTCCTCTTCAGGCTTCTTGCCTGGTGTTAAGTTACACTGTTTATATGATGAAAAACTTGGACTCTCATTTCCTCCTTGTCTAGAGGAGTAGCTGAGTAGACTGGCACACAGGTGTAGCTTTAGGAATAAATGCAGAGGCAAGGATTCGACAAATATCTGCAAGAGGCCGCAGAGTACTTAATTTGAAAAAAAAAAAAGATTATTCACAGCTTTACATGAATTAAAAAACCCCTAAAGTGTCCAGCTAACACACGGTCACCAAAAACAAAAGAAAAAAAAAGAAAAAAAAGGGGGTGTTGCTAATTCACTGGAGGTATTCCCCTTTGCCTAGTGTATTAAATACAGCTACATCTTGCTTTCAGGACACCTTGTGGAACTGGTTCAAAAACTGCCATCTGCCTGCCTAGCTGGTGCCTTGGGGGTGATTCTGCATCAGAAATTTTGCAGGGGACTCCTCACATATCCATTCTTCTTCAAAAGCAACTTCTGATAACCCACTGCCATCCATTTCACTCTTGTAGCATCCTGATCCTGGCCTTACAACCAGCCCATCAGCCCTTGCTGGGCAGTTTCTGAAGAGAGAATACACAACCTTGTTACCATATTCTGCCCCACGATGCAAAACTCTTAAACTCCTCCCCCCCCCCCCCCCCCCCCATTTGCATGTATGCATCTGCACAAGTACATCAGGAAGAGCTCTGGATAGACCTACACACCAGCCAGTGATTAACATTGCTGCATCTGCAGGGGATTGCAGGACTGTGAAGTCGTGCCATCCTGCAGCAGTTTGTAGATCTGATAGCAAGAGGAAAAAGAGGAGGTGTCTGTTTTACAAGGGACAGCTGACTTTCTGCTGTGGCTTCATCACCTCTCTGAACGGCAAATTAATCACACACATTGTGCTCCTTCAAATTGCAACTGACCAGTGTATGGTGAGAGCCCCAAGAAAGGGGGCAATGAAGACAATCCTGTTGGAGCCAGCATGCACTGCTGGCTATTGATAGATAGGACCAACCACTCCCAGTAAGGCACTTGTGCAATAGTTGCTCCTGCCATTGTTTGTCATGGATCTCTAATTAGGATTTGTTGGTACAGCAGCAAGAAATCAAAACAGGGCATGGAATAATGACAGTTCAAATAGTCTGGACTCAGCCCCTTCCCTCAGAGGGCAGAGCCTTTGCAAGAACACCTCTTGCCGAAGTCTGCCAATTTTCACACGACATCTCTCCCCCAGGCACAGCCCAACATTGTGGCCATAAAGTGAAATCAAAGCAAGATTCCCGTGTGGAAAGTTCCTCGTATAACGCTGCTGGTGGTTTTGAAATAGGAGGAATTGACAATAGTATGGAAAAGAGGAGCTGAGAAACCGAGTTCCCAGCCCGCACAGAGAGTCTACAGCTGAAAATTTGTGGCAGCCTAACACCCGGAGAACACATTTTCACCTGCACCAGAATAACGAGAGGCATCTGTGTCCCTTTTGTAACAACTGAGAAAGAACAAGGCAAAAATATACCACAGCCGCCTCAGTAGGAAAACAGGGACCTTGCCCCTTACCTATAACAGAGGTTAGGAGTCTGTTAAAACTGTTTGCTAATCGGAGTATTCTAACTCCTAGATATGGAGATTTACAGACTTGATCAGTGGAAGTTCCCAAATGCAAAGTCTGTAAGGTCTGTTGCTACATCAGAAAGGAACAGCCTACTTGAAAGGACCAAACACAGTGACAAAGAAAAAAAAATGGAGAAGGTGACATTTTTGGTAATGAACAGAAAGGAAAGAGACAGGTTTGTAATCAAGCATCTTAACACTGAAAACTAATTACAACAAGCAAGTCTCAGTTCCAAGCTGTTAAAGTCTAGGTGCATTTCTGTGGTGATAGGTCCCATTTTTCCTTGGCATCTGCTGTTGGTGACCCTGGTACCTTTGAGAAGCACAAGTCCAGGCGGTAGTGCTTTGGCCTTTGACTTTTAAAGCAGGCTTTGATTTGCAGCAACACCAACTTTAGGAACGCAGTGCTCCGCTGCAATCAACATCAGTGATTTTAACTCAGTTGCCTCTAAGTGCCATTGTAGCCATGACACTGCCCACCAGGCCAAACCACAGGTTTCTTGAGGGCAGCTTGGCAAGCCTCCTGCCAGCTATCACACCGGCTGCCAAAGGCTGAAGAGTGTGCCCCTTTTAACTTTGCTCCCAAAATTCCCTATGGTCAGTCACAAGCTTTAGGAACCCGAACTATTGTCTTGGCCTGTATGAAATCGCTGTAGCCCTCCCTGCCCATACAAGTCCTCCTCACTCCAAAACTACCACAGACCCTCCTCAGCCCACCCCCTCTCCCCTCACTAGCTCCAGCCCAGCGGCCACCGCAAAAAAGACACATCCCAAGACCGAGAAAGCGGCAGATGGGAGGGAGACGGAGCAAGGAGGGCGGGGCGGGGCGGGGGGGGGCCGAGCCGAGCCGAGCCGCCCCGCCCCGCCAGCCCACCGGCGCCGATGCCGAGCGCCTTCCTGCCCGCTTCCAAAATGGCGGCGGGCGCGCGCCCCCTCAGCCAGGCGCCGCCGGGACGGGACGGGGCGGGGCGGGGGAGTGGGCGGGGCCGGCCCGGGGCAGCGGGGCGCATGCGCGCCGCCCGGCGGCCGGGCCGGGCAGGGCGCAAGATGTCGGCGCAGGGGGACTGCGAGTTCCTGGTGAAGCGGGCCCGCGAGCTGGTGCCGGGGGACCTGTGGGCGGCCAAGGCCTGGCTCATCACGGCGCGGAGCCTCTACCCCGCCGACTTCAACATACAGGTAATCGCCGCCACCGGCGCAACGGGAAGGCGCGCAGCGGCGCGGAGCGGAACTCCCCCACACGCCCTTGCTGCGGGCGCTACCTGACTGACGGGCGGTTCGGCCAATGGGGGCGCGGAGACGGGCGGCTCCCCTGGCAGGGGCAGGGGCGGGGCCCAGCTGGGGACCCGGCCGCGCGTCCATGGCGGGGGCGGCCCTCGTCTGCAGGCTGTCGTCGCCGCTTTTCGCTTCCCCGGACGCAGAGGGCAGCTGTTGGGACGCGCAGAGCCGTGCCCAGCCTCTCGCAGTGGGGTCCGGTGGTTAGAAATCAAGTGGCGAGCTTGGAATTGCTCGTCGTGTTTCGCTGCAGTAAAACTCGCCCCTACGAATGCTTTGTGCGAGAGGCGAGAGCGCTGGTTTTTAATAACTGAGGGGAAGGTCCCTTTCCGCTTCTTGTGTTTGCACGTGATGAAACATCTGGGTTTGCTCTTGCAGAAAAATAGCCATTTCCGATAAAGATTTAAAGTACCTCTCTTGCCTGTGGCCTTTGTAAATAGCTTGGGTTTTTGCATTGCGTTTGGCTGGAAACAAACCCTAGTCAAAAACCTCTTTGAATTCTCACAAAGTTTATTTGTGTAAAAATAAAGCCAGTGTGTTAATATTAGAGTACCCATATTATCAACCAGAAGTTTATGCCTAATTTAATGTGTGATTAGATAGTCTAAACTCAGCTCCCAATTTCTACAGCAAATGTTGCAGTCCTTTCATTTCCTGTTATTCAGACTGCTGTGGCAAATTGGGGGTGTTTTTCTGGAGTGGAAGGTCTAACCTGATTCATAAACATATTCAAGAAAGCTGACGTTCTGTTCTTCCATCTTGCAGTATGAGATGTACACTATTGAGAGGAATGCTGAAAGGACAGCATCTGCGGGCAGGCTGCTCTACGACATGTGAGTAATCAGAGCTGAACTCTACAATTATGCCAGGTGCTTGTTTCCATAAATGTCAGAGTTTCCAAAAATATGATGTGAGTGTTCTTGGAAATCCGTGTGGATAAATTAAGCAGAAAAGGTCTTATTAATTAAAAATAAACAGTAAAAAGGAAGGTTCTATTTTCCATTTGCCCATGCACATTCTTTCATAGGAAGGTTTTGTCTTGGAAACAGATTTTGAGATTACTGTGCATTCCTTGCCTCAAACTTTATTACAGGTTTGTGAATTTTCCAGACCAACCTGCCGTATGGAGGGAGATCAGCGTTATTACATCAGCATTAAGGAATGACTCGCAGGACAAGCAGACACAATTTTTAAGAGGTAAAGATTCTATTCAGTGAATAGGAAGAGTCCTGAAGGGATCTAAAGATAAGCCCTCTGGTTACATATCTAGTGTGGCAAGTAAATGGCAGTCTTTTTAATTTTGCTTGTGGGTTGCAGATTTCTTTGCTCAGCTCAACCTTAGAGGCTTCATTCAGGAAACACAAAGGGACAAGAGAAGCTGATTCCCATTGCTTTGTCTCTGATATGGGTAGACTAAGTCTGCAAGAACAAGCACTTAGATCACACAGGGAATAAGTGGAATGGGACTTACGAATCATCACCCACTGATCGCAGAGAACAATGAACGGTCATAAATATGGGGTGAATTCGTACGAGTGAAGTGACGGTTATGAAAATGAACAGTGATGAGAAGGGCTTGGCGTTCACTGCTGGCAACCACAGGCAGTTTTGCAAGCAAGATTTACACCTGACATTATAATCTCTTTGAATATGTGCTTCAGAAGCTCCAGTGATAAGCAGTGTGTAATTGCATACAGGCTATTCCAGTTAAGGAGACGTTTGCTTTTTCATGTGGTATGCCTATTTCCCAGAGAGAATACATAAAACTTACAGGGAGAATATGTTGGTTTCTCTTTAGTGTCTCATTGGAACTTTAAATTGAAAAAACTACCTTTTAATAACAAAAGTACTAATTGGAGAAGTGGAATGTCAGTAAAAAAAATAAATGAACTTTCTTGAAAAAGCATCTTAAAATGTCAAATATTTAAGGATTATAATTTTCAGTATTGGACTTATTAGCGGTCTTACTTGTTAATTCAAGTTCTGTGCACCTGAATAAACACAGATAAATGTTCATATGGTCTTTTCTGAAAGAAACAGCTGATTTTTTCCAGGCATAGATATTAAAAGCAGAAAAAAGCATAAGGAAATCTTTTTCACTCTGCATGGCAAGGTGATGTTGACTAGTCTTTTGCCCTTTGTTGGGCACCTTTACAATTCAGACCTAGCAAGTTAAACATTTTAATTTTTTTGGTTTTTTAAGGATTATTTGAAACCCTTCCTGGTCGGGTCCAGTGTGAAATGTTACTGAAGGCCACAGAGCAGTGTTTTAACACATTAGAAAGGGCAGAAATGCTGTTACTACTTCTGCGACGTTTCCCAGAGACTGTGGTGCAACACGGGGTAAGAGAAGAGAAGCACATAGTAACTATTCAGGATATTGGCATTCTGTTTCTAGAGATTTTGCTGAAATGTATTTTCCTTTGCCTAGTGAGAGGGTGAGTCTTCTTATTCATGTTTAATTGTGGCTAATAGCTCAGATTGATGTATCTTGAGGTTACCACCAGGAAGGAATTGGGCAGAAAACAAATGGAAGCAAATAAAACAACTTTTTGTTTCGTAAATGCAAAGAATATTCCATGCTTTTTGAAAAAAGCAGGAGAGCACAAAAAAGAGCATAGAGGAGTATTATAGTCTAAGAAAGAATATTGCCTCAGCTTTTTGTCAGTATACTCTCATTGAGGGTGGAGTGCTTTGAGGTTATGACTAGACTCTAACAAGCAGCGTGTTTGCTTTGACTTAGGAAACTGCAGCTGGAGCTCTTTAAATGATGACCTACTTTGTTTAAGGATAGTTTAAAAATAGTTTGAAGACTGTAAAACCTGTTGTTTCTGAGACTGACTTACACTAACGTGTTCTAGCCTGTACTAGCAGCAGGCAGTGTGCACAAGTCAGTCACTACAGCTCACGTGACAAGCTGCAACTTTAAGGCCTGGCACCTCCATCGCTTTCACCTGTCTGTGCACGTCTTTGCTGATACAGTTGCATGCACAATTTTTCTCTTGGTGGTGTTTTGCTATTTTCCGGCGTTGCTTTTCACCTGTTATTAAGTAGGGATAGTCTAACTACATATTTAGAGACTAGCACATGCAGTTGCCATATAGTGAATTGCTACTCATGCATCCACTGAATGCATTCATCGATTCAGGTCCACTGAACTGCAGTTCAAAGTTTCTAAAAACACTGGTCCAGTGTTTGATTTTCATCTCTGCTTACACAGGTAGGCCTTGGAGAAACGTTATTAGACGCTGAAAGTATTGAAGACCAGGAGTCCCCAGTGAATTGTTTTAGAAAATTATTTGGTAAGAAAATATTAATGTTCTTGTTGCATTACACAGTTTTTTAGTATGGCAAGATTCTGAGTTCAGTAAATTACTTTCAAGATATTAAGATTAGAAAACCGCTTTAGTCAGAAGAGGCTCAGGGCCACATTAGGCCAGACTGACCATATGGTACAAATTGGTATTACTGTCATTCCTGTGAGGTTCTTTGTGATCCTTTGTGGTGTATGGTCAGCCAGAGATGGAGGCCTACGTTGCTGGTTGAGAAACCTTACTTAGGGCAAATAGAACAAAAAATCCCACAAACCTAAAGGATTCTTTGGTTTGTTTTCTGTTTTAGTTTGTGACGTTCTTCCTCTAATAATTAACAACCCTGATGTTCGACTTCCTGCCAGCTTGTTATATAAATATCTGAATAAAGCAGCAGAATTTTATATTAACTATGTAACTAGATCTACACAGACAGAAAGCCAATATCAAGGTAAGAATATTTTTACAAAATTAACCTTTCTTAGAATGTATTCTAGTATTACTGAAGTGGCATCCATAAATGGAGAATGCATTACTTTTATGTAACATATCCCATAGACACGGATTAATAGTAGTATTTGATGTTGCTTAGTTCTTTGATACCAAAATACCTCATGATGCTTCAGTTACTTATTCATGATGCTCCAACATATGTAGTGAGAGGTAGGACAGAATGTCCAAGAACTTATCCAGCCTATCAGCTCTCTCCATACAAAGAGGCAGAAATGCCTACAGCTCCCTGTTAGCCTTCTCAGTAAAGAATGGTTACCCTGAAAGCTCTGATGTACATTTTTACATGTCTCCTTCTTGAAAATAAATGTGTTGGTTTGATTTCTTTATGAAGAGAAAAATGTGCTGGTTTTCCTAGGTTCACAAGATTCCTCTGATATTATGTCTCCAAGCAAGCGTAGCTCTCAGAAGTATGTAATAGATGGTCTCACAGAGAAATCATCCCAGATTACAGATCCTTGGGAGAGGCTATTTAAAATATTGTCTGTGGTGGGAATGAGGTGTGAATGGCAAATGGATAAGGGAAGAAGGTGAGAAATGTGTACTTCTCTGGATATTTCTCTCAAGGAGAATTTGGCTTCTTAATTCTTAAGGAGATGGGTTGAAGAAAGACTTTAACATGTGGGCATCTTGTGTAAATTCAGTGCAGCTTTTCTTTCAAGACTGTACAATATAAAGCAAAAACATGGATCCAGGGAGCACTTTCAAATTAGTCTCTAAACTAAATCTTTGTTGATGGAAGTTGTGCATAAGGACTATAGTGCTGTGAGGTATCCTTCCCTGGGTGCCTCAGCAAAGAGAAACACGGTAAATGTTCAGTGAAGTTTCACTGGCGTGCATTCCCAGCCTCTACTGACTTGCATCTGGGGGATTTCCTCAGCCAAAACATTAAGTTTTTCATATTCACTATGCATTTTTTCTTTTAGTTTTGGAGTCTGTGTAATATACTGAGTTCTTTTTGTCTCTCTTCCTCAGAAGTTTTGGTGATATTTTGCATCGAATGAAAGACCTCTGCAGATACATCAGTAACTTTGATAGTGATGCACATGCTAAATACAAGAATCAAGTAGTGTATTCCACGATGTTGGTCTTCTTTAAAAATGCATTCCAGTATGTCAGCAACATCCAGCCATCACTCTTTCAAGGTTAGTTTCTAATGTTTCGACTTTTGTAATGAGTTCTTTGTGATTTCATTGCTAATGTCTGAAAGATCTTTTCTCGTTAGTCTTTTGAAACTATCATCTTACAAAGTGACATGGGTCTTCTTTAAAATTCTCCCAAGCCATTAGTCTTACCAGCAGAAGTAGTTCGTGAGAACTGCAGTAGCGAATCAGACCAAAGATCAGTCTAACTTAGCATCGTGGGTTCAACCTTGGTTAGCAGCAGTTGGCTAGCAAAGAGAAAAGTAACAGACCAGATGTTATGAGAAGCATCCCTAGGGTTGATTCCTACTCTTACGTCAGCATCATGTTTGTTTCATTTTCTCCTCTGATTCTGTTTCTTTGAAGCTGACTTTTTCCTGGCTTCCTTTAGTCAAAAGATTGTACAAAAAGCTTCCACAAGATAAGCGAAGATATTTTTGCATTAGGAACTGTCAAGTTTGACGAGCTATTACGGCCAAAATACTGGTCGTGCTCAAAAGAACTATCACGACTGGACCAATGCACTCCACAGTTTATTTCAGCAACAGATACACAGGTTCTTTGGATTGCTGGTGATAGTGATTGTCTGCAAAAGTATATACAAATATAGCAAATATTAATAGCAGCGCTGATTATGAATAATCTAAAGTGACTCTATAGAGATTTCTAAATATTTCCCAGGGAGACACTTGGTATAACCAAGTGTCCGAATCTTACCCACAGGCGTCCCAATGTGGGGGAAAAGAGGCTCAGCCCGTTGACTGATCCCAGAAGTCAGAATGGTGACGATGGTATCTTCCCTAACATCCTCTCTCCCTTGAAGTATATTTATACTATTTTTTACCTTTCAGGTGGAGCTTGAGTGGCTCTAGTCATACATACCTTTGTTATGATTGGTGTAAAACTTTCTCGCTTTGCCTTTAAAGGTATATACTAGAAAAATTCAACACGCAAGCTCAGTGAGGGGTGGTCGCACCTTGGAGGCGGGTAACTTTTGGGATGGAGGTGTGTTTTGGTATTATAATGAGGTTTTAATGAGCAAAGTTCATCCACAGGGCATGATTTTGCAATTGTATGGTGCTGGCCAGGGCATGGTTCCATGGTTCCATCTCGTCCCTGGACCTGCAGTGATTTATGGAGGAGTTGGGCCGTGGAGCCTTCACTTCACTCCCTCCTCCAATTATCTCTCTTAGAACTAGTACACCGAGCTCCCCCAGTGTTGCCAGTATCTAAGATTGCAGGTGGTGTTGCTTAGGGAATGATCACTGAACCGATATTCAGCATGTCAACCATATTCCACCCTGCAAGTTAACTTTTATGAAATGTGGATATAACTTTAGTCTCAATAATTTCAACCTCAGTAATCTTACCCCCAGTAATCATTCCACAGGAACAAACAACAAATTTATAATTAATCAAATAAAAACTGAATAGGAAGAGATTTCCTGAAATTCACAAGCTTCTAACTTGGCTTTCTTTGTATGGTTTAAGAATAATCTTTTAACGTGTGCTTTGCACGTTAATCCTAATTTGTAATTAATTCGTAAATTGAACATTTAAAGTATGAATGCTACCTTTTCCTTTTCCTACCCACTCAAATCTGCATTTGGGGCATATCAGATTGCTTGGAACATCTTGGATTGCTTCTTCAGGGATTGACTGGACTTTTCAGGGATGGCCCAGAAACTGAGGGAAGTTCTTTAACCTCCAGTTTGTTTAGAACTTATTGAAATAAACAGCATGCTAGTGAGGAATTTTTAACTCTTAATAGTGTGCATTTCCTGCTTCTTCACTCACTGCTAGGGAATTCCTTTTAACAATAACAATTGTCACCATAGGTAACTAGTACTTATTAATACTACAATTACTGATTCATGATAAAATTACAATTTTAATTCTGTGTGTTGTGTTCATAAGTTTCATCACAATTTCCTGCATGGAGCAAATGATCATTTGAGTAATGGAGCACTCAATACAAATGATGGATTTTGAACAACTATACAGAAAGTTGGGTGATCAGTTGAACAATGTCAGTACGTGGCTAAGCTCACAAGACAAATGCCATGGCAACTTGTATCTAAAGAACATGTAGTCACTTCAGCAAATACAGGAACTAATTGAGTTGAGGTCTTTGTTCTATGCAGAGGAAAGAAGGGTTATGGTGGGGCAGTGAGATACTGTAGCTGTGCATATAGTTCTAGCTGCTCGATTCTGGGTTGAGGAAGAAAGGAAGTAAAGCACTGGTGAAAATGTTCCTTTCTAAGTTGTACAACTGAGTATATTAAAGCTTATGTTTTCACACTGAACCACCAAAAAAAGAATGTTATACTGAGATAGCAGAGCGCAGTCCCTTCAGTGCAGCATTTTTGGTACCCTCTGTCATTTCCTGACATCAGGAAAATATTTCCAAGACGCCTTTTACTCATTTCTGCTTTAGCATTAAAGTCCGGTGTTATTCAGTGCCTTTCATATCCCTTCTATTATTAGGGTTTTTCCTCCTCTTTGGAAGGCGCACTGTAGAAATGTAGAATCGCACATATTTTGGAAGCGTAGCGGTGGGGAAAAAAAGCTGTCACCTCCTTAATCCAGCAGCTCTGAGCTTTGATCTGTGACTTTCTTCTCATGTGCGCAGGCTTGCAAGAAACCTCTTGAGAGAAAACTTCTCAATGCATTTCTTTTACATTATTCACATCTGCCTTGCTGGAGACTTGAGAAATGAATGAGGCAATTCACACGTCTCATAACTTTCAGGCTGCCTGCAGGCTTGGCAGGAGTTGCTGTTTGGACTGATGCTTTTAGGGGTTTACTTATAACACTCTGTGCTAGAAATCAATTAAAAACTCTGTAAGCTTAGATTCTAGAGCTTGGTTAGACAGAAAAACACAACATTGCTTTTTGTATGGCTGTGTAACTTTCCATAATGTAAGAAAAGCTTTGCAGCCCAAGTCAAGGAAGAGGTTAGGGTTGGCTTTATTTTAGGACTGGAAGTTTTGGAATAAAGGCTACAGTGCACTTGCCTGCTAGTGAGAAGAGAACATTTCTTCGGAAAGCAAAGCATTTAACTGGTATTCACTCAAATCAGTATGAGGAAAAGAAACCCCCACTCCTTTCTTCTCAGGTGTTAGAAATAAACAGTTCTTGAGACTCTAGTGATAAAACTCTTCCAGCATTCCAGTTGGGGTACTTTCATATCTGTTTCTCATGGATGCTATTTTCTACATTATGACTTGGCTCTATTTTCAGTTCACACAGGTTAGATTTCAGCACAGTGGAATACATGATGGTGCAGGAGAGGGGATTTCAATGAGTTGTAGCCTTTGTGTAGGGGTCGTTTCAATGGTGGTGTTTAGTTTGAACCTAGTCAAAGGAGATAACATTATTTGTTAGGCGTGCCAGGTTGGTCATTTCTTGTAACGTTAACTTCTGTTGTAGTGGACTTGTCACACATTGCCTTTGAGTAGATGGGAAAAGCTTAATATGGGTTATGTCAAGAGATGAAATGCATTGCCCTTATACTACGCTCTCAAATTAGTTCTTTGCAATTATGAATGAGGCCTTAGCCTCATATCTTTCTGCCAATAGAAACAGAAGAAATGGACATACTGAAAATACTTGTCTGCCCTACTGTCTTACCTGGTGGAGATTTCAAAAAGGGAAAACAGATTAATGGATCTCCCCTTTCCTTGATATTTCTCTTTGTCTGAGCTTTGCATGTCTGTATGCAACTTGATTGTGCAAAAGGAGAACATGTTTTTGGAAGGAAAGCTTTCTCAGTAGTGGCCATGTACCAATGTTCTTTGAGATTAAGAAGTGTTGTTCCTATTTTACATCTAATGGAACTTAAGCACTGAGGTCTGTAATAACAGGTACCAGATCCCACCGGATGTTCTGTGACACCAGTGGAAGTAGAAGTTATGTCTTCTGTGCTTCAAAATGAGACTTCTCTAGAGGCCTTGGGAGGTGATGATGGACTCTGCCAGTCAATTAAGGGCTTAATTCTGAAATCAGTGGGGGCAAAGCTGACACTGAGTGATCCTACTAGGGAAACCTTGTGATAAAATACACTCACTTTGAGGCATCAGTGCCTGTCAGCATACTGCTTTGGTTTCTCGTGAGAATGTTTTGAGAATATTGCTCTGCTTCACCATGTTTGTGGCTGTTCACTTCAGAGCCATTTGTTCTGTTCACCTGTTGAATAGTTGTACTTATATAAAAGCAAATAATGCTTGATGAGAGAACACCCACTGCCTGAGTATATCTTGTGACTCCTCTGTAAGAAAAGGATTCAAAGATATTCTGAAGCTCTCAAGCTTTTGTGATGTCTGGTAAATGCATTCTGACCTTTACTGTAAGGCTGCTTTGAGAAAACCTTAGCTTTACCAGCATAGTTTAAGCTTATGCAATTTAAGTGAATTAATTTCAGATTGTATTCTCTAGCATTATAATCATTACTTCTGAAGGAAACAAAACCAGCTTGAGGTAGGCTTGAGACCTTTCAGATCATTTTACAGCAATCTTGAATTAATTCATCTTCAAATCCAGGTCCAAATGCTCCAAACCAAGCCCCACTGGTTCTTCTCGAGGATGTGACCAACATCTATGGTGATACAGACATTGATCGTAACAAACACATACACAAAAAGAGGAAACTTGCCGAAGGAAGAGAAAAAACAATGGTAACTTTTCTAGACTTTTTCGTTTGTAACAAGAATGGCATTGGTACTGGAATTTAGGCAATAGTGATTTTGACACAGATATAATAGACATATATTTTTAGAGCTACCCTGGAATAGCTGTTTATGACCGCAATTTCCAAATGGATTTTTTGGCTAAAGCCAGCAAGAATAAAACAATTTTTGTAGCAATTGCTGTAGACATGTGTGTGCTGGTGTGACTACTTTAACTTGAAGGACATCACTGGAGACTGCAGAAGCTGTTAAAAATGGTAGCTGTAGCAGTCAGATGTTCTACAGCTAAACCTCCAGATCAATTGTCTTTTCATGATTGGAACTGTGAATACTGTTTATCACACTATACTACTGAGTTTCTTGGTAGCAAAACATATTGCTCTAATATTAAAACAAGCTAAGCAAAAAGTCACTTAAAAGTACTTCAACTAGGACCTTGGCATCTCTAGTGCAGAATTGTTTTCTTGTGTTCAGTGGAACTTTCGTGACTTCAGAGTCCTTTGAAATAAGTATAAATTAAGAAGTGAATCTTTTTGTTTTATACTGACTCTTAAGCAGAGCTCAGATGATGAGGATCCTTCCGGGAAGGCGCGAAGTCGCCATATTACAGTAAACAAGGCAGATCTTGCAAACTCTATTGAAGTATTGGAGAGCTTTAAACTGGCAAGAGAGAGCTGGGAGCTGCTCTATTCTCTGGAATCACTTGACAAAGGTGAGGCTAACTCCAGGCAGAGTTGCATTTAGGCTTCGTTGCTATGCTTAGAAGCTATTTTCTGATGTTGAAATAGAATTCCTGTCATTGTGAATCTTTAAAATTGAATTTACTTTGGGTCCTGAGTATTTTTGGTCTAAGTTCCAATAAGAAGCTTTATCAGTTATTGCATTTTTGAATATTTTGTTTCTGGATTTTGTTTCATTCTTCATGCATCTTTGCCTATTCACCCCCACTTCTCTTAGAAGCAGCTTTTACTGAAAGAGCAGTTGGTTAGTAGTAGTGTTGATAATAACTTGGTGAGGATGTGCTGCTAATGGCTGCTTTAGTTCATGGTTAAGAAGTGTCTTTACTGTGTGTCTCCCTTTCTGATAATATCTGGAGTGATAATCTTGAAAACGAATTTCTTTTCTACAAAGCAGGCAAACAGTACCACCTAGCTGCTTTTAGATTTATTGGACACTGTGAAGAGGTGTGTAATCAAAATATGATTGTATAAGAAGAGAGTATCCTATATTTGAAAGATTTGACATTCTTATTGTTTTGTTTTTCCATTTTAAATTCAGCTATTTTTTTCTACATAATTGATTTTTAACACAAAGCTGTGAAATGCTTCGTTTTCTCTTTTTACTTTTCTATTCTGACCACTTATGTAGAGTTCACCAGAATTTGTTTGTCATGGAAGACAGACACCTGGCTTTGGTTACGAATCTTTCTTACTGACATGATCATCTACCAGGTAAAAATATAAAGTATAAACTAGTAAAAATGACACCATTACGTTGCTCTTCCTTCTAGTGAATAGCTGTTCTGATTAGCCAGTTTGACTGCTTTAGTGTCTACTGATTTTATCCTTTAAAGCATGACTCTTTTGGGGATGGAATCATAGCATTCTTACCACAAGCTAGGTACCCTGCTTAGGATATTCCTGTCCCAAAAGCTGTTTGTTGAGTCCAGCTATTTTTGGCATATGGAAAAGACCTCTGCATTGGCATTTTGGCCAGTAGATATATATAGTGTTATGGAAGCAAAGTGCATTTTATTCATTTGTCAGTGTATTCTGTTGGAACACAATTAGAGAGGAGAATTTTCAAACAGCAGAAGATTTTAACATCTTAGTTAAAATTTATCATACTCTTCAGAAATTAGGCTGACTGTACTCATTCCAAATACCATCTATAGAACAAAGCTTGTTCTTTTATATTTTTCCTTTGGGAGTCTTTTATTTTTGCCTGTACTTGTACCTGAACAAGAGCTATTTCAAACTTTATTGGTCTAAATAAAGCAATGATTAACTCTGAAGAGCATAATTATTTGTTTCAGTTGTAAATGTAATTTTGTAAACAGGCTTTTTGAAGCAGAACTCTTGTTTGTCTTCTCACTGCCTTGCAAGCAATCAGTCTACACTCCTGTACACAGCACATCACTGGAGAATGTTCTGCTAGATTAAAATTTTGAAGCCCTGGTACTTGGAGACACTCTGTTTTGAAAGCTTTCTGTAGGGGAATTTTTATTTCTATCTTTCTACCCATTGTATGCACTGTCTTTTTGTATCTTTTTTTTTAAAGGGGCAGTACAAAAAAGCAATTAGCAGCCTACATCACTTGGCAGCTCTTCAGGGCTCTCATTCTCCACAGCAAATTACAGGACAAGGATCACTAGAAAATCAGAGAGCACTAATCCAGTTAGCAACATGCCACTTTGCCCTTGGAGAATATCGGGTACGTACAGCATTCCACACATCTGGCCCTGTGGTTCCCATTTGTCTTCTTCCTTTGAATTTTCCCCTTAGCATGCTTTCAACAGGGTATTGAACATAAGCCAGGGTCTACTGAAAAATCCATGCTTCACAGGGAGAAGAATTGCACTTCCTGGTACATTAACTGACTGTCCATTAGCATCTCTCTTATATAGTTTATTTGGTAGTTATGATTTGGGGGGCTTAGTTATGATTTTCCATAGCTACAAGTGTTTGAGTTGTCTGTAAATGTAACCTTAAATTTGAATTCCTTAACTTTACTGAAACAGTTTTAAATATTGAGGGAAAATTCTTAGGTATAGGCTTCATGTGGCAGGGGAAAGAAAAGGTTTCTAGAAAAGAAACTTCTGTGATCATCTTAGAAAAGAATTAGTTATCAACTGACAGCATAAGAGACTCCAGAAACAATATTGACTGGCCTGACCTCTGAACTTGCTTTACCTTTGCAGCACATATTTTGTGTTTTTAATATTACAGGAGTGCATGGTGGTCTGAGGTCAGTCAGTGTCAGAACTAATAATAAAGGCTGGGTCTCTTAGGATCTAACGTCATCCTAGTACTACTGGACAAGTCTTTTTGTCCCTTCCAGTTCACTACTTTTGCATTGGAAATGTGATAATAGATCCCCACAGACCTCTTACTGTCTCTAGGAAATAACATTAAAAATTCATTGCATTTCTGTCATGCCGTCAGATTGCCATTCTCCTTTCTATTTTTACCATAGGCAGAACAAGCTTTTAAAAACTATTCTAAGAATTCATTTGAAAACTTAATCCTTCAAAATAAAATAGTTTTTGATTGCAGTTGTATTGATCTTATGCTCTTGAAATGAAGAATGCCAATACATATTTTTCCACAATTAAAATGACTTACGTAGGCTCTCACAGATTAATGACAGCTTCATCTTTTTGCTCAGCCAAACTAAGTTACGCTTTAAGTCCACTCAAGTTCTAGCAGAGAATTTTGTGATTTATTTTTTTTTCCTTTTATGGCATCTGAAATTTTTAATCATTATTAACGCATCTGAATTTTAAGAACTTTGATTTAGACTTAGCATTATCACGTCTCTCTTCTTTTTATAGCAAACATGCGAAAAAGTGCTTGACCTCATGTGCTGTATTTTACTTCCAGTACAAGAAGGAGGTAAAGTACAAGAGGAGCAACCTAAAGTAAAGTCTAAATTCAGGAAAGGTATGGAGTTGCTACTACCCTAACTCAGCGTCAGCTCAATTTTAGTTCATGCGTTTCAGTTGAGTATATAATTCTTCTCTTTTTGTATTACAAAAAGGGAGGAAGTTCTTTATCCCCTCTTGGTTTTGTGGGTGGTTTTCCTGCTGGTACCTATTAAAGTATATTGGTGACAAAGTCCTACCACAGGAAAAGAGAAATGAAGAAAAAATTTTAAAATGTGTAACTTCACGTTTTGAATAATTCATGATTTACCTTCAAAGTTTTCCTTCTTACCCGAGATTTGGCAATTGTAGATTAGTTTTGCTCCATTCTGATTTCTTTCAAACTTAGGTAATCATGAAACCCCTAAAGAAGTGTATGATAAACTGTTCTGTTGCAGGGTCTGATTTGAAGCTTTGGCCATGTACCAGTAGAGCTATCATGCCTTACTGCCTTCATCTATTGCTAGCTTGTTTCAAGGTAAGCTATAGTCAAGGCTTAAATTCTCTCGTGTCTCTGAGGCCTGGTTTATGTATCTGGGGTCCTGAAACTGCATGGCCTTGTCCCGGTGGAGTGACTAGGTGTGAAATGTGAAGGGCTGTGCCTCGAGTGCTTCTCACCTAAATGGGTTTGTGAAGGGTCTTTTTTTTTAGGCGGGAAGGGTGTTGATGGAGGAGGGTTTGTTCTCTCTTTTTTTCTCTTCTATTTGCTTTAATTTTGGGCAGAGGAGATTAATTCTATCTCAAAATATTTTTGTCTGTGTTCAGACTTCCCTTATAGGTCAGTGGAGAGAATTTGGTATTTTGGCTGGAAATTTCCAACCTATTTGAAATGTATATATAGGGGCAGAATGAAATACGCTCCTAAAGAACTTCTTTCATATTTGCATAGATGTAGGTGAGGTGAATCCCATATATTTATAAAAGCAACATGTGTTTTCTGATTGTCTCAATGTCAATTTTTTTCCCCAAAGCTCAGGGCTTTCACAGACAGCAGAGATGATATGGCGCTGGGCCACGTAGTCGTTCTGCTTCAGCATGAGTGGCCCAGGGGTGAGAACTTGTTCCTGAAAGCCATCAACAAAATCTGCCAACAAGGAAACTTCCAGTACGAGAATTTTTTCAACTATGTCACGAGTATCCTTTCTCTAACCAAGAATGTCTTTCACATGCAAAACTATGTGCTGGGGTGTTGAAAAAGTTGTTAGATAGTTTCAGCAGCAGCTCTCTCCATCAATCATATTCTGTATTTATTTTCATACCATGCAAGCCTCTTCTAATAGGTGGCAGTGCACAATGGACCATAAATATGCCTCCTGTCACCTGTTCTGGCACTTGAGAGTCCCCTTAAGAACATTTTAAATGCACGTTCATTCAGAAAAACAGCAGCAGCTTAGGCTGCTCCTGCAAGTGATGGAAGTCTTCTCAGTAAGATATATAGGGTGCTATACTACAAGGTTGGTAACCAGAACGATAAAGCAGTACCTATGCTTCAAAGAGTTGAATGATTTTGGCTATTGTTTATGAAACGCTTTGTGTGGGTAGGATTTTTGGGTTGAGTAAGATAATGAGCTCTGTCAAAGTTCATGCAAAGCATGTCTGATTTCTATATTCAGATACCTGACGTGTGCTTTGATCAGCATACACACACAGACAGTTTAGTGTTTAACCTAAACAGACATCCAGCCATGGTCTTCAGGAAGCAAGGGGTCTAACTCCTGTCCTCCTGAGACAACTAAAAAAGGTGTTAAAGGAAGGAAAACAAGAGAAGAAAAGCTGAATGAGGGACCAAAATAGAAAACTAAAAAGGGTGGTATGTGCATTTCCTTCTGTCCCAGACTCAGTATGCACTGCTTTGATAACCTGCAGTGCAGGAAAAGGAAGTAAAAACAACCAGGGAATTTGTTTGGAGAGATGAGCTTTCTTTACCTCTGACTGTACATATGAAGAAATGAAGAAAGAAAAGAAATTGACTGGTGTGTGTTTTGCACTTTAAAAACCCATTTCTCATGAATTTGTGGAGGATTAGGAATACATGCTGTGATCTTTATCACTTCTAAGAATGAGATACTTCAATAGCTGTCTGTACATTTTGACTGTCCTTTCAGCGATGTGGCTTCAGTTGTGAGGGATAAGAAGGAATGTTCTCTATCATCTTTTTCCCTACTCAAATCTTAACGTTTTCTTCAGATATTGATATGTTGGAGGAATTTGCTTATTTAAGAACACAGGAAGGAGGGAAGATTCATCTTGAACTGCTGCCAAATCAAGCAATGTTGATCAAGTAAGGATAAAAAAGCACTTACTGTTTTCTTTGAAAAAAAAAAAAAAAAAAAAGGCGGGGGGGAGTATGTTCTGGGTGTCTTTGCTTTCATGTCACCTTCTGGATAGTAAGTTCACCATGTCTTTGAGTTTAAATTTAAGGAGTTGGCTAAGGAGTTCAGACAAGGCCGTGAGTTTCTTTTTCTGACTCTCCTGCTGATCTGTGAATTGTTTTTGGGGGTTTTTCAACTTTAAACTCCTACTTCTACAGAACTTTAAGTGTGGCATTTGCTTTAGAATGATTCATATTAAAGTGATTACAGTATTGCTCTTTCAACCAGACACTTGCACTTTGCAGGAATTCTTTAAATAATTAGGCATGAGTGCAAGGTGGTGTTTTGCTAACAGTAATGCTGAACAGAAAGCCTGATTTTTTGTAAACAAAGTTATGAAAGACCACTGCAAGATGAAAAACTTAGGTATAAAACATAAATTAAATTACACTCCAGGTAAACTCTAATAACCTTTCTGTCAGAACTAGCAGGTCATCTCTTGCTATGTACTGAACAAGCTTATTCTGCTTAGCTTATTATGAGATGCTGAAGGAAATGAATAATTTGGATTAACTTCCTAGGTGTTCTTAGTTTTGAGTCAAGACTGAACAAGTATCTGCTGCTGGGTTTTAGTGGCAGAATGTTTTAGAACATCCTGGTTGTTTATTAGAACTTGTGGTATTTTGCTTTATAAGAGGGGGACTGCTAAAGTTTGTTGAAATTCCAGCTTGGGTCAGTGTATTCTGGCTATTCACTAACTAGAAATGGGAGCCTAACATTAGACAACTGGATCCAAATTTGGACTAGTAAATAGATTTTCTGGAGTTCTAAGTAACCGACACAAAAATGAGATACTAGGTGTAATTAAAGAAAAGAAAAGGAAGAAATACAAATGCTTAATTATGTGACAGAGAATTTTCTCTTTTAAGCACTAGATTTTCAAACTGTTACCCTTGCTACATCTCACTGCTTGTAACCAGCTGTATGAAAACAAAAATCAGGGTATGCTTCACTACGTACAATGTCAAGTAATAAGCTTTGTCAGCAGGAGGGCTTAGCAATGAAGACTGCGCCTAGTAACTTCTTAGCTGCTATCTCAAGTTAGTTGCAATAGTTCAGCACTACTTCTCTGTGTCACTGCTTTTATTTTGATTGGCGTGGTAGCTGTTACTTACTGTTCTGACCCCACCAGTCAGGAAGTAGGTAGTGAGCAGTGTTTCTAGCAAGACAGAAATCTCTCTTTGACCTCCTTTTGACCAGTGTTATGCTTCCTGAATGATGGAAACACTTGTAGGAGAGGTCTATTTCCTTCTGCTTATTGAGCCAAAACAGTCAAATATCCTGTCCAGCTGGAAAACGTGTACAGTGTCTTTTATGTGGCTGAGATGTGTAGGACAGGAAGCACTTCACCAGAGAGCTGATGGGAGGGAGAGTTCAGGGCCTAGTCCACTAATCAGAGGTGACATCTACTCCCCTGGTACCTCAGGTATTTTTTTAGCTGGACTGGCTGTGAGGCTCAGGCATGGTGTCACCCAACAGCGTTGACCTCAGCAGCACTGGTTAGCTCACGGCCTCCCCCAGCTGGGGTTTCAGGTAAAGCGCACCAGCACAGCCCTGTTCCCTGGGACAACGGTTGGTAGGCTCAAAATCTGCAGACTGGCTTTTGTCTTTCAAAACTATCACCAGTTCTGGTTGTATGAGCTGCTGCAGCATCCTCACAATAATTAGCAGAGGCACCTCAGATACGGTTCAGTCATGCACAGGAAGACTCTGTGAGTTTGCCACAGCAGACCAAAGATGAATCAGTTGCTCCTTTGCCTGATCTTTCCTGGGCATAAATGTACGTAGCAATCCTGCACCTTAATTGATGGGAAATGTATTACAGATATTATATGTTTTTATAAGGGCAGCTTTTTGTTTTGTGACTTGCAGGACATTTTCTCCCCAGGTGGATTCCACATTCTTCTTCCAGTACTTTTCCTTAGTACCTTATACTTTATAGGAAATTATATTCATTTTTCTGAACCCAGGAACACACTGCAGTGTGGTTTTCAAAAGCTGAAGTAAGATCTTGGTAGCCTGCGGACTTATAATCAGGTCCTGCAAAATATATATACAGCTTGTAAGCGTTCCCTTTGCTTGTATCCATTGTGGGAATATGAAGGTCCATGGTTTTGGCTTTAACTGGTGATATAGCCAGCTTACTCTGTTTGCAGTGTCAACAAGACTTCTACGATGAGATCCGAATTCAAGCACTAAGTGCTTTTGAACTCTGTTCTAGACAAGCCAAGTTTCACAGTTTAACTATTATGCATGTCAGCAGTGGCTGTGTTAGCTAGTGAGGTTAAAAAGAAAAAGAACAATATGCAAGAAATGACTGATTAATATCATGCTCCTCTATTTGACAAATCTTACTCTAATTAGTCTAATCTTAGCCTACCAAACTGCGTAAACTTGATGTGAAAGCTGTTGAGCGTTCTGCTTCTACTCACATTCCCATCACCTCTCCCCTTGGGGACAGAGGAGGAAAAGCTCAGTTGTTTTGCAGTAAAACAAAAGTATCTTGAAAGTGTAATTTTTATTCTGATTGTGCACTTGGGTAGGTTTAGTTCTGACTGCAGATCTTGCAAACAGTAATGAAGACATAGTTGTGCAGAATCCCTTTTGCAAACACCTGCCACTCAGGGACCAATAACACCTTGCTGTTCCTTTGTATTTTTCTGTTCCCCATGTCCATTTTTGCAAGGACTGGACTCATTCCTTCCAAGAACTCTTGAAAAATTATCACATTTGACTGAAGAACTCTTGTGAATATTTTATTTCAGGTTATTGTAGATGCATTGTAGAGTGTTTCTGTACCGCTAAAATGTCCCGTCTTTATCAGACTTTTATAAGCATAGCTCTCCATCCATGGTCATTAATAAATTATAGATACCAGCCAAAATGCCCACCTGTGAGATCTGAAGGGAGGCACCGAACTTGATACTATAGGTATGAAAGTGCGAGTCTTGCTTTTCTGCTCCCTTCTTAGCATCTGTGGGGCTGAACGATGCACTCGGTACTCAGGTGCCTGGTAAGATTTAGGTGACATTTTGAGAGACTTAAGTTAAGAAACTAGACCTATTCTCTATATACCAAATTTCTCATTTCTCCTTAGGTGGGGCATTGGATTTGCTCTAGGCTGGACGTGTGAGGTTATTATTTCGTGTTATAGATAGCACACAGAGACAGGGACTTAACTTCACAGAGAAGACAAACTGTCTTTCAGCTGAGACACCTTTTGGCAGGTAGTTCATGTGGCCCTGGTCATAAATGGGAGGCTGCTCTGAGTGGGTATTTTTGCTCTGACATTGTGCCGTCCTCTAACAGCCATTTTTGTGCAGAGTTTGAATTTGAAAAGGTGAAAAAGGCTATCTGTGGGCTAATGAAAAGACACTTGGGCAACCTGCAACATTGTCATGTACTCAACTTGGCCAACACCCGCTGTGCATGCACTCGGCTTGGGCTCAGCCGCAAATCCCTTAACTCCAAGTTGTGGGCTCTCCCGGTTCGCTGATGCGCTCTTGTTGGCTCTGCAGGGAAGCTGCGGTATCTGCAGTGCTCCTCTGATTAAATCTTTTCTGATTGACACGCTTCCTGGAAAGAGCTACAACAGTTCATCGTAGTGCAACTATGAATTGTTTTTGCACCTACCGCTGTCCTTTCTCCCGGTGTAACTGTCCGAAAATATGTGTATATATTTAGACCACAGTTGCAGAACAGCCTTGCAATGAAATCTGGGGATATTTGCATGTTTGATGCTGTTAGGATTCTGCGCCCCTTCGGCTGCTCAATGGTCGTATTGCTATGTGGTCTCACCCTAGCTCTTTGTTGCTCCTTTTTCTGGAGAGTTGTTTTGCACCGGAGGGGGAGTTGGTGTGTGGGTGTTTGAATGCTGCTATTTGCTGTTTTTTAAAGGACTTCTAGCCCTCCCATGGGGTTACTGCAGCAGGAATTCATACCTGTGCTACAGCCCAGCATACAGACTGCTGACAGGTACAAAGTGGAAAAACCCCGCTCATAGTGTGCTGTGTTTTGTCAACATGTCTTACTGCCCATGGTTTTCAGCAATTTGTTACTCAATATCTTTTTTTTTTTCTCCATTTGTGCCTACATTGCCTGGCAAACCATGTTGTTCTATTATAACATTTATTTTTCTTTTTCCCATAAGTTGCCAGTATCCGTGTCCTTTCAATTTAATAATCACTGTTGAATTTAAACAAAAACGTAGAAAACCCCCAACGTTACACTGATGTTCCATCACGTATTAGCAAAAGTATAACCCTTTCTTTTCAAGATACTGGTTACTAGATCTGTTTGTAGCTACTTTTCTTCATTTAAGTTGTTCTGAATTCTGTTTTCTGTTTTCCAGCTGTTACATGACACACATCTTCAAAAGCACTGCTGGCTTGCTCAGTAGCTGTAGGTTGCATATTCTCCTTTAGGTTGTAACTAACCTTAGCACTTGGCTGCCAGCAATGTTTAAGACAGTAAAGATGGAAAACAGGGCTTATCCCATAAGCTCTGAATATGCTGGAGTATTTTCAGTGCAGTTTTGCTTCACTCAGTCTAGCTCATCAATGAATTGCCCAGTAGTCTCCAGGCTGGTCTCTTCTTTGCCTTTTCCACGTTACAGAGGTCTCTACTGTTTTAGCAGAGAACTCTCTTCTCAAAAGCTGGACTTGCTGATTTAAGTGAAGGTAGGGTGGCATTGTTGGTGAGGGTAATTCCCAGACTTTTCCCTTTGTCATTTCCAGCATCTCTGGATTGGCATAGATGCCCTCACCTTTTATTTTTTATTTCCTTTCTGTCTTTCAGTGTGCTTGCTGTGTTCGGTCCAGCTCTTCCCTTCTTGCCCATGACTCAAGACTTGTCTCAACATTAGCATTATGCATTTCTCTCTAATTTAATTTACGCTGCTCCTTTAGTAGTGCTAGGGCTCTCATTTCAGGGTATATCTTTCGCTTCCCTTCCCACGTAGGGCTTGCATGTAGATGTTAAAGTCTTGATCTTACTTAACCAGTTCTGGACCAGTGCAAGCAAAGCGTAGTGTTTTGGTGCTGCAGAACACTGTTTTAAGGACAAGATTTAGGTATTGAGTGCTACAGGCCAGTGTGAGGACAAAGAACTGTTCGTAAGAACAGCCTTTAGCAGGGCAATATCCCAAGAGTTTCCCCAGCCAGCATCGCTTTAGCTTGCTCAGTAGCTGGACCTCTGTTCTGCTTGAAAACAAGTCCTGAACTTCTGCTCAGAATAAATGTAATCCCTGCCTGGTGCCTAGTATCTCCACAAGAGCTGGCTTCTGCTGATGCGGAGGCTCACAGCCTGGCTTGATTTGGACTTTGTGTTGGCCTGTGAAGCGTTCACTGCACCTTTCATTAGTCAGAGTCATCGGTGCCCACAGGATTATATCGCTCCCTCCTGCAATTTCCTACTGGTTCAAGATGCCCTCTGCTCTTCATGGTGGCAGCCATCTGTCCCCTTCCTCCAGAGAAAGCAGGTTCATCTCTTCACTCTTCTTTCAACCCCAACCCTTTAAGGAAGTGATTACAAGGAGGAAGGGGCCTGGGTAGCAAAGGTGGAGAGAAAAAAAAAAAAATCCTTTCCCCAAGCAGGGAAAACTCTGTACATGCTGGGTTAAGAGAACAGATTTTCCCGTTAGCCAGAACACTTTTTTTCCCCCAAACAGTCACAATCAAAGCAGTGAGAGCATAGACTTTTAATGGAACTTCTAACTGTTGAAAGACTGGTAAGCTACTAAACACATGATTTTTTAAAAAATAGCATAGCATGGGCTATTTGGCTCTCCTTATATAAACTCAAGGATGGAGAGTAGATATATAGTAAGTGACATGCAGCACGTTTTAAATTGCTGTAGTGCACCGAATAACTGTTATTTGATTTTGTCTGTCTCTCTTTCCTTCATGGCTTAAGGCATCACACAGTTACCCGGGGTATAACTAAAGGAGTGAAAGAAGATTTCCGCCTGGCCATGGAGCGCCAGGTCTCACGCTGTGGGGAAAATCTCATGGTGGTCTTGCATAGGTTCTGCATTAATGAGAAAATACTGCTGCTTCAGACTCTTGCTTGAATGGACTAGATCACGATGCAATGTCTCTTACAGAGAGAGGGGAAGGCTCTTAATTGTATGAACAGCAGCGTGGCAGTGGAAAATCACTTGTCCAGAGAGTAAAGGAAGTTCCCTGTGAGTTACAGGTTCTGCAATAACACAAACGCTACTCAGTGTTTGTTCACCACTTAATTTTGTTATGTGGGTAGGTCAAACTTTATAAATAAAACTTTGTTTAAGAAGTCTTTTGTAATGTCCTATTTGTTTGGGGTTTTTTTCCCATACTAAGGTGTGCATCTTAGTTCTTTCCATCTTTACACATACACAGAGAACACAGCAGGGTATTTCAGGCTTTTTATTAGCACTAGTTTGGAAATCACAGCATGAATGATTTCCTGAGTTTCCAAAACCTATTATCTTACATTGAATTGGTCTGCTATCTCTTCCTTTTTGGCTGAATGCTACCTCTAGTGCTGGTTTTCAGATTCAGGGCCCTTACATAAATCCATTTAAAAAGAGAATTGCTTTGCTCGAACTTTGGTAATATCCAAGTAATTATACAAAGTCAATAGCAACTGGCCTTTCTGCACACTTAGTGTAGCACGTGAAACTCGGACCTCATCTGTGCTCGATGTATGTAACACGAAGGCTCAGAACATGTGCAGGCAGGCTGCCAAACCTGTAGCAGCAGCATGCTGATGAGTAAGCCAGTAGAAGAGATCTTTGGCAGCAGGCTTCAGCAGGATCCTAAGCCTAAGGTTTTGATCCAATACCAAATTGGAAGAACCCAATGAAGAATGACCAGTTGAGTCACCACCCTTGGCAGCAGGCTGTAGCACACAGGCGCCCCTGAGCTTTCCCAGACAGTCGCTGTGCTGTCGACTCAAGTGCAGGGCTGAGGGTGCTGCCGGTGCTCCTGAGTTGACAAGATGGCTGAGTTAAATACGTGCCAGTAGCCAGAGCGGCACCAGCACGCGGCAGGTGCTGAGGGTATACAAAAACCCCAGATCATGTGAGTTAGGGGGTGCCTTGTCAGGTGCAACGGCGGTTACCACAGCCCCATTGTGATAATCCCCTGCAGTCAGCACCCCGATTCCCTTGCGGTTCCTTTCATCAGCACTGTCAGGCTGTCTTTGACTGCCCAACTGTTGCAATATGGTCAGTTTATCTATATGGAGGAGGGAGATGAGTAAAATATTTACAAAATACAGAAAACAAGAAGAGAGCAACTGCAGCAGACTAGTTAAGTTTTTGCTAAATAGGAAAATACTCTCCCTTAAGTCACATAAAAAAGTCCTGATGACAACTTCCATGGCACTGTAAACTTGAACTAGTATCCCTTTTTAGTAATACAGCCTAGCACGAATGGCAGTATTTCACGCTAATCCACCTTATGCACTTGCCCCATCAGAAGCTAGGCCTGCTACACCGTGACCACCTCTGTCAGATTTTCCAGAATATCCTTCTCCTGTAAAGTAAATATGATATTATGACCCAAAGAGTCGTCGCAGTGAGGTTTTGAGTCAGATGCTCTGCGTGGGATTGACTGTCTTGCATCTTCCACTTAAAAGGGAAATAGTTTTCAAACACTTCATGTCCGATGTAGACCAGGATTGAGTTCATTCCTGAAAATAAGCACAGGTCATACCATCTGAAAGAGCAGGTATGAGCTTGCTTCAGAGTAAGCAGGCAGAGGCATGCCAGTCTTACGAAACAGAGTGGCACTGAGACAACAGGCTAATCACAACAGCTAATGTTACTTGCCCGAAAGATGCTACACACATGTTTTCAAATACAGTCCGAGGGGTTCTCTCCCGCAAAATATTTATTGAAAAGAAACAGAGACAACCTATATGCTAAATTGAAAATACAACCAGATCAGTATCCTGCAATTTTATTGACAAGGAGAGTAATCACAGTTATTGTCTTCAGGGTGGCCAGGTGCCAACCTATTTGGTCAGATCTATTGCCTTTACAAACAAATGCTGACTGCCCTTCAAGGCTCTGGGATTTCTGAGAGGAGATATGATACTATGCTGTCACCCTACCCATCTTACTGTCCAGACACCAAAGCTGCTGAAAGTTCCCTCTGCTGGGGGTTTGCATTCTGTGCTCCGATGTTTGTCAAGAGTCCAGTGTGGTTAAAACCACAGTGGGATGCTTTCGGAGAGAGGCTTATCTAAAAACACAGAGACAGAGCCTACACAGCTGCCCAGGGGGTTTCGTCTTCCACATCTTCAGAAGTGGTACTACCCTGCTGACAGGCCTTTGAGCTTCCCATTAGGTTACCGAAGTCTCAGCAGTCCCTTCCAAAAACAACTACGAACCAGCTGTGGTATTTTGCTTGGTACTAGGCAGCTGTTCCCTGGGACCTTAACTTGAGACCAAACTGAGGATGGTCATTAGGCAATAGCAGCTTCCAGCCCTCATTTAAAGACTTGACAGTCCCTCTCTCCTAAATATCTGGTCTCGAGTGTCCCAGTTCTACACAAAGATTCAGCTCAAGTTAATCATTCTGGCATCCTTCAGGTTACCTCATTCTAAATCCCAACTGCTTTAAAGGCAAGGGAAGCACAGAAAACATAAAAGGATAGTATCGGTGCATAAAGAATTGGAAAGAATATGTTTCCTGCCGTGATTTTACTAACCTGGGTAGAAAAATGGAGCACCCGACCACAGTCTCTTGACATCCACAAGGTAATATATCAGCAATAAGAGGATGAAGGCAAAGCAGCTCATGGTTGTCACATATGATATTGACCTACACACATTTTCAGTAGAAAGATTATTTAGAGAACTATGTGTTACAGACAGATCTTAATATAAAAAAGGTAAAACATTCTCCAAGGTAAAGTAGTACTTTTACAAAAGCATACTAAAAGTTGTGTCTCTTTGCTTACCATAAGTTCTTGTTTATGGGAATAAGCCCTTCTTCTTTAGAACATTTTGTCAAGATAGCAGAAATAACTCCCTGAAATAGAAGTTGCTAAAGTTTATATAACCACTGCAACATGTTTCAGAAATACTAAGTTTACGTTGCATAAGAATACATGTCTATTAAAGAGCTACATAACTATCTGACTTACCATTACTATGCTCCATATGAAGAACCGACTCATAATTTGTTTGTGCTGGTCTTTGTAGAACAAGATAATTTTACCTGCCTAATATAAAAAGAATACAAAAAATTAATTAATGCCCATGAGTGTAACTGCATTTCAAGAGCCAGATATATTTGCCGCTGGCTACCTGTGCTAAGACAGAGAACATGAATAGGATTTATATCAACTAAGTGGCTGAAAGGCTCAGAATGGGAACTCTTTGCAAAGAATGGACACAGATGGGGAAAATAGGTAAATGCAACCCGCTCAGCAATAGAGGTGCACCTTTTTTCCCTTCCCTACTACATTAACACTGAGGAAGGGGACAAGCAATTTCATGAGGTTAACACAATGTGACTCAAGCTCCATCTCCCTCAGTAAGGACTGCATGACAGAACAACGCCACGTTGGCTCCCCAGCCAGCCCCAACAGCTTCTGCACAGCGCAACGTCGCACCCTGGCCTGCTTGGAGCACATGCTCCTTTTCACGCACCACTAAGAAATGTGTCCTGATGACTCACTCCTCAGTGTCACACTTCTGTTCCAAGCTCTCTGCCCCACAGAGATTCCCAATCAATTTTTACCCAGTGCTACAGGCGGTAACATTCCTTTCCCAGCACAAGAGTTTCAGTTTGGTTAACAGCTGCTGCAGAGACAGAAAAGCCAGCAACAACTATCTAGAACTGCATCAAAAAGCATCATGATATCCTAGTTTAAAGACGGTGTGCTGTGAGCTTTTGACATTGGTTACACTAACGTGAACCCCTGCCTCTCTCGTGTCTGGGAAGGTGAGCACACCCGTAGCACCTCTAACGGATGGCTAACGCTGCATGTCAAGCAGAAAATTAGCAATGGGCAACATGTACAGCTGCAACCTTTAGAACTGTATGTTTAAAATGCAGCTGTGAAGTCTATGCATCTCTTGGCCCTATTTTCCAACATGCAGAGCCAGCCTACTCCCAGTGTAAGCCCAACCTTAAAACAAGCAAAGGAAGTTTCTGGCTGACTATTTTGCAAACTTCTTGTGTTCATCCCTTACAGAAACTGAGAAGAAGTCTTGGTTTATCTAATGCAAGCTACTGCCAGGTTAGATTCCACTTCTCTGACACTCGCCTCACGCTAAGTCAGCCTGAAAGCACTGCTCTGGAAAAGGTTTTCTTAGAACCAGTCTCAGCCTTAAAGAAAGAAACGAAGTTGCCTCCCCACTTCCAAGATTCCTTCAAATCTTCCCATTATAGCACACAGCCAGAAAGAAAAGAGGTACCTGCAGTCCCAGAAATGCCATAAAAATGGTATTTATCGTCCCCAGGATCCCTTCAGGATCATATGGCATTGTTGTTTGGTAAATCACCTTCAAGAGAAAACAGGTTACAGGGTACCTGAGCAACCGATCTCCTTTCTCTTCCATCCTCCTACATGTATCATTCCCAAGCCCCTCTGGCAGCTATGTTCAGTGCTCGCCTGCGGCTTCACACTGCAAACCGAAAGCTACTTACACTTGAAGAGGGATGCTGATATATATGCTTTTCTCCAAGAAGCAAACGATCAATGTAACCAGCCGCTCCTCCAGTGCAGTTGGGATAGTTTCCAAAGTCTCCAATGCCCCCAGGACCAAGATAGCCCCTAGGACAAAAGCAAACAGGTACAAAGCGTTGGTACACTCCACCTGAACAGTCCACTGGCCCAGCACACTAAATGCTCCCTGTTTTCCCTGGCCAGAAGCATACAGTGAAACACAGGTCCTGCATGACAGCTGGCTGGTGGCCACCCTGTTCTGATCATGACAGTGCCATGAGCAGCTGGGTCATGAGGGGCCAGGCAGTATTGGGTGCCTAAAGCAATGCTGCAGTTCAGCCCTGGCTACCCAGCAGGCTCCTCCACCTGCTCTGCAGGTGCTGACCCTTTAAAGGGGCAAAGATAGAGACAGGGATGACATTGTGATGTTCATATATTGCTGTACGCAGACTTCAGGGGGATTTTAATCCTCTTCTTTGGATAGAAAGGAACAATGATGTCACCTTTGTAACACCTGGTACTTTAGTACCAAAGTAAAGAAAGTTTTTTCATGTGATGAATGCTTCCCTTAACCCCACTGGCCTAAAAGCTCTCCTCTTCATTCTTTCCCTATGGTTAATAAAATGTATTTTCTACTCAGTAGAAAAAAAACAATCTGATGCCCCATAGAAGGTAGTCTGAGTGCACAGTCTTACCTGGGACAACCTGGCACTGGTAACAAAAAGGTCAGGCAGAGCCAAATCACTTCTAACATCAGAATGAAAATCCACTGTGGCCAGTAGGGGAGAATATCCTGCAAAGCAGGACATGGCGTCTCCTGCATGAGATGGAGGGAGGGGGGGTTTTAGCTGGCAAGTAAAAACCGTGCCCTTGGGGATATCCTGTACTTCCTGGCAGGCAGTCCCCCAGATACAAGAGAGAGCTGTTGTCGTTACAAAACTGGGTTCTACCAATAGACCTTTCATCTTCACAAACGATTTCCAGACACTTAGTTGCCTTGGAGGAGGGGGAGAAACGAACCAAAACAAAAGCCCACAATGTTTTGTAGCTTGGAAAATGTCAAAAGGAATTTTGATTCATGAGTAGAACAAAAGCCTTTTGGGAAAACAGACTCCAGAAAGGTCAAAAAGCAATATTACTTTCTTTCCCCTGCTGTGAAAAAATACTGCCAAAATTAAATGGACAAAACACAGGCCACAGGGCTCAGCATAGAGATGGCTGTCCCTGGGGTCTCTTGGCAGTGGAAAGTCATCAGAAGTGCCTGGGAATGCCTGCTTTTAAGCACCATCTGAAGGGATCGGTGAAATCCTCAAATACAACAAAGCTGGATGTGATAAAATGCAGACTGGGACACTGACAGGTCCACGTTCCCTGCAATTTTTGCCAGGTCACACTGCACTACACATCAGGTAAGATGCACATGTTTTCTCATAATTTCTCATGTGTTCTCTGTGCCCAAACAAGAGCAAAAGCTCCCAAACCCTACTCCAGTATGACTTGTCATCTCCCCACATAACTCACCAAGGTGCCACTCTCAGCCCCAGCTCTTGTAAACAGGAGTTCGAGAGCAGCAACCACCAGGTACGTGAATCCCAGCCTCTGGAGCACCCCAGGAATACGCAGATTATCCCAGGACACTGAAAAACATGCAAGCAATGCAGAAGAGGAGCAGACACGGGTTCTTCTGTAAATATGAAAGCTACCCTTCTCCAGGGAGAACCAAGGCCCGCTGCAACTGCAGGTACAAGGGACACCTCCACTCTGCCACCTCACTTTCTGTAAATCATAACCCTGGGAAAGTCACCACTAAGATGATAAACAGTGGTCAGCACAGGGGTCAAACAGAGAGAATCGTGTCAGTGCAGAACTAAACAGCACTCTACAGGATACCATCAAACTGCCCCCATGCAACTGGTCAGTACAGCAAGGCTGACACTGTTTTCTCAACAGCCAAGCCAAGGAGGCAGGAACAACAGTTGCAGAAATACAAGGAAGACAGCAAGTCCCACTCACATGGCCCGAGGCAGTAATTGGGATTCACAACTATGATTCCCAGCAGTATTAGCAGAAAACTCCTCCAGAGGATTTTCCTGAGCACTTTCCACTTGGAACTTTCCCACCTCAGCATGGAGCTCAGTGACAGCGATGTCGATGTCCCCATGATGAACACAAACCTGGAGAACAGAGCAGATGTGTGATGAGATACCTGTCAGCTCCATTTCCCATGTGCGTGACAGCAAACACTAAAGTTAACAGAGTAGCCTGCATCGGCCCAACAGAAATGCATGCGTTGAGTGAAATTGGACAACTTTATCTCCTCTGATTACTAGGAATTGCCAGGCAACTGAGCTTGCGCTCTGGGACATTTCCACCTCTTTCAGTGGTAAGTCAAGGCAATAAAGTTCAGGGAAGTAATTGCATTCTGGTCTTGTTGCAGCCAAAAAATTCCATTACCCAAAATTAAATTAGCATCTTCAGAGCAGTAAAACACAAGCTGCAAATCTATGATTCAAATTCAGAATTGACTCGCCCCTCCCCTCTAGATTAGGTTCACCATCCAAGCCCAGCTCCCATCTCTACAAGTAACCACAAGCAGTGTGTATTTTAGAGAAGCATGCTAGGGGCAGATGGGACAATTGCTTCCTCATAAGACCATTCTCTGGTTATAGAGAGATTAGCTTAATCCAAATTTCCCTTGGCTATTTTATCTCTGGATACACATCAGTCCAGCTTTGAATCTTGCCAGACTGACCGCATTCAACACAGTAGTACGTCAATGAGCTCCTCAGGGATACTGCAGTTCCACTGGCAGGGTAACTCTGGGCGTCCCACTGACACTGTGTGGGAGGAGGAAGGAGGACGTGGGGCAGCCAAAAGCACTTAGCTCTGCTTCTGGTTCATAAGGATGATGCTGTTATCTGGAGGGGCAAGTTCCTATCAGCCGTTTAACACAAATTCACCCCTCCAAATACATTTCCACATGGAGGCAAGATGCACACAATGTTCTCCTTGCAATCCTTAACATAAAGAGTCACTTGACACAAGAACTATTCTTCAGGAAGACTTACCATGGAAACACCAGATCTGCCACTGTTAATCCTACAGAAAAATATAAAGGAACACATTATTTACCTTGAACCCTCCCGAAATTTTAACGTTACTGTTGAGTTTCCAGAGGAATTGCAGGCTGCTTGCAATTATTTGATGCCCCAAAATCTAAAACACATTATAAACAGAACTTACAAAGGAGCTAATCATCTTGCTTCACTGCTTTTACCATTCTTCAAAAATAGGGTCAGAACTGATTGGTGTGTCTTGGGAAAGATTTCAGGGATGGGATCCTTGCTGTTCTCCACTAGGGCAGCACAATGCCCGACCCCTTCCCCATCAGCTTGTCAATCAAGGCATTATGTTTGTACAGCATCGAGCACCATCAGCTTGACTGTGGTCATTAAACAACACAGAGAAGTTAAACATATGATCCCATGTCAAAAATGAAAAGGTTACACACAGACTGTGATCTCAAACCATCCCGACACTGTGGGACGAGCACAACTATACACTGCTTTGCCCATTAACCCGCCAGGCCAGATACCCTGCTCAGGCAAACTGGCACAGCATCCCAGCCTTCAGCTAAGCAACAGCTCACTGCGGCAGCCGCAATGCTAACCATATCTAGATACTGCTGCAGTTAAAAGCCAGATTAACTGTCTCAATTGTACTTTACCATTCCAACTCTCATGTTTGAAGAACCAGTATTTTCCTCCTCCGTAGTTAACAAACACCATAATTATAAGAGAGAGCCTAAAAAGACAACAACAAAAACACAAAGTATCACGTTGATGGAGTACACGTATATGAACACACAGTTAATGCTTACCCCCATTCAAACATTTCTAACTGTGAGATCTGGTTTATTTTATTTTTAAAAGAAGACTACGTACAAGGTTTCCAGCTTTGCCAACCAGGAAGCAGCGTTTCAAAGATCATGGGTGGCAATGAACCAAAGAAAGCTCCTTCACATAGCGTTTTCGCACTGAACATATCTTGTTCTTTTCCACCCTCTGCCACAACTTTAATGTTTCCTCAAACTAAATCAACTGCAAAGTGTTTCAGAAAATCCAAGAATTAAAACCTTGATTATTTTCCAAGTAAAACAGACCTCCTTGAACCGTCCATCTGCTATATATTTCCATACACTGTCAAACCGCCGTTGGAAAAATCTCATTCCCTTTGGAAGAGTTGCTTTTAAGCAAGGTCTTATGCTCACCCTCGGAATGTGTCCAGGGAACGCAGCCGCTGCCGACAGGCTGTGCTCCACAAACGCGAGGTGGGATCACTGCTAACGGAGTCTGTTACGTTCGGGGACCCAAGCTCCTTTGGGAAAAAATCAGACACACAAAAAGCAAGTCAGTAGCTGCAACAGCTGCCTAGGGAACAGAGGTCAGCAAACTGCAAACTTTCACATACTGTGTTTGTCTTTGCTCTCCCCATCTTCCTCTTCCTTTTGTTTCCCCACTTGCTACTTCTAACCCCTTCATGGCTCCACCATATTGCAATAATATTTGCTGATGCTCCACACTCCACCTTTGACCAGGGTGGAAACAACAATGCAGTGGAAAGAGCCGGTGTTTGAGACTCATGAGAGTTGGGTCCAGTCCAAATCAGCCACAGACTTGCCGTCACTGTGAGTGCTGCTTTACAACAGAGCTGAGCAGATCCAGTTGCTGACTCTCAAACAGGATCCATCCCATCCCACTGGCACTTGTCTGACACCACAGAGAGACTGTTTAGAGCTAAACCAGCAGAAAATGAATCCTTTTAAATGCAGGAGTGGCTTCTTTCCAGTTGAGTTCCCTCAATCACTCTGATCAGTTCCAATGACAGCATAAAGAAGCAGACATCGCTGTAACACAGCTACGGAGATGAACAAGTACAAGAACTGCCGCAGAGCTCTGCTCCCAAGTCTTTTGTTTTTAGACAGGTTTGGACCTCCTAGATGCGAAGCCCAGACTGTGATGATCTATTTATAATCTAGTACAAAACATGGCTCACGCAGAAATGCCAGCTCTAGGGCTGCCAGAGAAATCTTGACTTAAGTGTAGATCCTGCTAAAATTCCTACCATGCTGGAAGCAGACACAAAAGCTGGCATTTCTTCCCATCCCTTACATTGTCTATGTCAGAAGGGGACAGTACTTTCACTGATATGTTTGCTTCAAGAGAACTAAAGAGGGCACAAAGGTGTATGTTCAAGACTTGCAAGAGCTCTATGGGGAATCCACTTGTGTAGAAACCCAGTCTAGCACTCTCCGTTGACACAAAATTGCCTGTCTGACACCAATACAAGATTTGCCTAGGGGAAGATGACTAGTAATAAACAAGTCCCCAGATGTCCAGATAGCGCACGTTCCTCAGAGATCAAAACACTACAGAATGCAAATTAAAGATACTGTGGTCACTTACAGAATTAATCAGACGATCAGTTTCTCTGGGGTTCAGTTTCTTGTAAACCCACTTTCTGACTGGATCAATTCTGAAAATTAGTAACAGTTTAAAACACAAACCAATACAAGAAGTACTTCATAGCCAATTTCATCTTAATATCAACTATTTAGCAGCATAAATCAAAAGTTGGGACAGTCCCTATTTCTGTTTTCCCAGCTCACATACGTTGACACTGAGATTCAGCCAGTACCTGGGAGCTCAGTTAAGTCCAGCTATGTAATTACAGTACCACAAGCTCAGGTTCGGGGGCTTTATTCTTGGGTTGTTTGCAGGCAGGAATGACTCAGGTCACTCAGTACACAGGATGGAAGGCTGCATGTGCTACACACGCTTAGGTCCCACTGACTTGTATTGCCAATTCAGGGCTAGACCCAGGAACAAGTCACGGGAAGGTGAGGCAGGGTGTGTGTGAGCTTACAGTGGATGTCAGCTGCTCTGCAGTAACCGCTCTACACACAAGCTAACAAGGCTGCAAGATATCCCTCAAGCGAAGTCATATCACTCTGTATTTATTATCATATGGACAGCTACCACAGCTTAACTTGTACATGGCAACCTAATAACAGGATCTGATCCACAAACAGGGCTACAGCGGAGCTCTGAAGCACTACCATGCTATGACGCACGTTTTTAAACTGGCAGCCCCACTTCACACGCATGGAGGTATTACAATACTGTTCACTTACTTCATAAAAAGGCGGCCAACAATCAGGATAACAAGGATCCCCATGTAAACCAGGAAAGCAAAGAGAATAGCTATATGAAAGAAAGCAGAATACAACTCTATAAATGATCTAACAAAACCACTCAGCAGCCTGGGCTTGGCCAAGCGTGACACAACGCCCAACCCACCAATCATCACACCACCTTCTCCATGCAATACATATCCCCAGCCTGAGTCCCAGAGAAAAAAAAAATCAAAACCCTCAACAAAACCCCAGAACAACCCAAAACAAAAGCAGGCTAGTGTCAAAATGCAGCTCAGTGGCCACACATCTCAGCATAAAAAAGGCAAAATAAAACTGCACTGTATCGCAAGGCAATGGTGAGAAAAAAGTCAATGTGCTATATGTTCTGAAGAAGAAACTGGAGATTTAGAAACAGCCTCAACACGAAGAGGACAGGGGAGAGGGTAATACACCAGGTTTGCAAGCATGGAGAATTTTTCTTTACAGTTGGAAAACTGGAGGGACTGAAGAATAACCTAATGTAAAGAAAAAGAATAGAAGATATGTAGATGAGAGTTTGAAACAGCCCTGGAAAAAGAGATGAACAGAAAAGCAAGACATGAGGTTTAAAATTAAAAGTGCAACAACAAACAAAAATCCAAACACTGTATGAATTGTTTCCTATTTTGTGAGAGAAGCAAGACAGAGGGAAGAAGAGGGAGGATTCTGGGTACATACATAACCATGTAGGGAAACAGGAACTAGCTAGGAAAATAGCTCCCTCCGGACATATATGCACTGATTTTTCTGGGCTAATCCCTGCTGCAAAAAGGTTGTGGTCATACAATGTATCATGTGAAGAGGCCTGATCAGGGCCTCAAGATGGGTGTATAAAACATAAAGAGGTAAGTTGCTGAGAGAGAAGAGGAGCAAGCCCATGTCACATCTTCAGCACAGCACGAGTGGCTGCACAGGATTTTTAGGAAGTTGGTTCTGCTGGGAGATGTGCAAGTTGTAGAATGAAAGGGGAAAAGAGAGCACTACATACGGATGTAGCTGTTGATGGGGCCTTCATTGATGACTAGGTCACAAGAAACAGTTTTGGTGCTTGTACCTCGGGTCTTTACCACAAGGGAATAATTGCCAAACTCTCCAAAATGATACTGAAGCCTGCAAAGGATAAAGGAAACAAAACTTGCTGAGCCATAACTGCCACGTGCAGGTACCACAGCAGCATTTGGGGGCTGTAAGCCTGAATTCTTGTAGGAAAGGCAAGCTGAAAACTTGGCCTAACAGTGTGATCTAGCAAGGAGCTGCCTGGCTCTGCCTTTGCCAGGCATGACCCTCCCCTAGCCCAACACAGGTGCTTTACCACACATGCACTGCCTACTACATCACCTGTCTTCTTGAACTACAGCCTCTCTGCAAGAGAAACCACATGCTTGCACACGCTGGCTCAACGCATACCATTTCAGCTCCTGCTTGCACCTAGATCCTTTCAGCACAATTACAATGTATACCACAGTTACAGCAGTGGGGGGAAGACTGAAGGTCTAGGTGTAAGCAGTCAGGAAAAAGGAGGCGATGAGCACGCAATAAATAGGTGCACAGCTTCAAGAAAAAAATCCCCAAAATACAGGGTAGAGCTACCCAGGTGCTCTCTGAGGCTGGGCCGCGTACTTGCAGAGCTCTCTGTCACCCACAGAGCCGTTGAGCAAAAGGGTGAGTGGATGCTGAGTATCAACCATTACTGCTGCCATGCCCGGTTGTCTCAGGCTCCCGTTGCTTGGTGGGACAAACGCCAGGAACTGATACAAGCACTGTGGAAGAAGAGGGTGAAGGGAGCTCATTAGTGGCAAAGGAGGGCAAAAGACGGTCCTGCTTTGCATAGCGGCGAGTGAAACGGCAAGGGAAGATGCCCAGGGACGGAGCAGCTCCCGCTGGGGGCTTCCCGGCGTGCCGCTCGAAGGTAAAACCGAAGCGGAGCAACCCGACAAAGCCACGGGGCGCCGCCGGGCAAGCCAAGCGGCCCCGCCGAGGGCCGGGGCAGGGCTGGCAAAGCGGGGCCGGGGGTGACACACGCACACAGACGCGCACAGGGCACAGCCCCTCCGCTCACCTGGTGGCAGGCGCCGGACAGGGCGGCGAGGCGGAGGCCCGGGGCGGGCAGCTCGTTGCGGACGAGCAGCAGGGCCTGGTCCATCCGCCCCGGGGGCCGCCGCCCCGCCGCCGCCGCCGCCGCCGCCCCGCCGCGGGTCCCGGCCCCGGCGCCCTCCGGCGGGCCCTCCCCGAGGGGCTGGGTGAGGCCGGGAGCCATCAGCAGGGCGCCCAGCGCCGCCGCCGCCGCCGCCGCCACCAGCCCCGCCGCCGCCGCCATGTCGCTGCGCTCCGCCCCGGGGCGGCGCCGCCACCGCCACCGCCGCCCTGCGCGGCCGGGACGGGCCGTCGGTCCTTCCACCCCCCGCCCCCCCCGCCCCGCCGCGCTTTCCGGGGTCAGGCGGCCCGGGCCGGGGCGGCCGGCGGCCCGGGCCCTCCTCCGGAGAAAAGCAGGAGGGGGCGCGGCGAGGCGGGCGGCGAGCTTGAAACCGGTTTTAACAGACACCGGCTGCCGCGCGCGGCCTGTCTCCTAGGCGGCGGGCTCCCGGCTGCGGCGTCTGCGAGGCAGCAGCTATGTAGCCGGCAATGAAAGGTCCCTGGGCTGGGGAGAGGGTCCTGCTCAGCCTCCGTCCTTCTCGGAGCATGCAGAAGGCGCGGCCATGGAGAAGAAACCGCACTTGGTTAGGAGGGAGTTTCCGCCCAGGGAGGTGCCGGCCGCCTCGCTGGCGGTACTGCTTGCCGCTGTCCTGCTCCTTAATGCCCTTCTCTACCTGTACCTCAACAAGTTTTACATCTCTTCGGGACGTGCTGAAACGGACCCTGGCCTCTGCTCTTTCGGGTACTTCAAACTGGGAACGGTGAAGAACTGCTCCCCGTGGCTCTCCTGCGAAGCCATACGCAGGGAAGTCAGGAAACTCAAGTGCGTTGGTGAAGGTGCTGTGAAAAAGGTGAGTTTGGTTTTCCTTTCTTCTCTCCTGTGGATAAAGAGCTTTCGCTGTTTGCTGGCTAATTAATGCCCACACCGCTGTTATAATTATCCTCGCAGCAGCTAATTACTATAGACACCCAGAGGCATACTGCTACTGATACAGGACAGGTAGGAGAGCGTGACCGGAGCCCTGGGCCACCTCCCTGACACCAAGCGACATCCAGCTACACAAGAAAAATCACAGAGATGGGTGAAGCACTTGTCGAGTATGGTACAGTCGTGGCAGAGTAAGCCTGGCTGGTTGGGTGGTATGAGATAATTGAATTCATCTGCATTGCCCATTCCAAAGAAAACTTAGGAAATCGTGACGTAATTATGATGCCAGTAAGAGCTTGCTGTGGCAGGCACATGGCCCTGCCTAAAGGCTTGACTGTGCCTGGTGACTGTAATTTGCAGTTGTGACTAAGCAGTCACTCGGAGGTCAACGGCAGCTGGTAGCAGTCAGTGGGCGAAGGCTTTCCACATGCCTCACATGTCTCTTGTGTGTTCTCAGGTCTTCCTTTCCGAGTGGAAGGAAAACAAAGTGGTCCTTTCACAGCTCACCAACTCAGAGCTGAAGGAGGACTTCCTCCATGGACTGAAGATGCTGAAAGCACTTCAAAGCAAGCACGTTGTCCGGCTGCTTGGCTACTGTGAGCAGCAGTTCACAATCCTCACTGAGTACCATCCTCTGGGCTCCCTGAGGGGCCTGAATGAAACTCTCCACATCCCCAAGTACAAGGGCATGAACACCTGGCATCGCAGGCTGATGCTTGCTATAGACTACGTGAGCATCCTTCGGTACCTGCACAGCAGCCCTCTGGGCACCTTAGTGATGTGCGACTCAAATGACCTGGACAAGATCCTCTCTCAGTATCTCCTAACAAGTGACTTTCACATCCTGGTGAACGATTTGGATGCTTTGCCTCTTGTGAACAGGAGTGCCGGCAGGCTGGTGAAGTGCGGTCATCGGGAACTCCGGGGCGAGTTTGTAGCTCCTGAGCAGCGTTGGCCCTACGGAGAAGAGGTGCCATTCGAGGATGACCTCATGCCCCCCTATGATGAGAAAACGGACATCTGGAAAATCCCGGATGTCTCCAATTTTTTCTTGGGCCACGTCGAAGGAAGTGACATTGTGCGCCTGCATTTGTTTGACATCCATGCAGCATGTAAGAAGAAGGACCCAGCTGAAAGGCCTTCTGCTCAAGAGGTCTTAGACACCTACAGGAAAATTTTAACTGTGCTTCTTCGGGAGGCGGCCATGCCTGGTACGAGGGAAATGTTATAGTGAATTATGAGACAAGCAGCATACTGAAGCTGATGTCCTTCCTATTTATTTAGCTTGCCTGAAGGGCAAAATCTCTGTCCCCAAAACTGAGAAGAGAAGAACAACCAAACTTGTACCTTTTGATTTAAAAGAAAATAAATCCACCCAATGCTGGAGCTGTGCAAGCTTCCCATTGGCATGTTTAATCTATCACTGGAAGAGGAGGAGGGAGAGAAATGAAATTGTGTGGGTGCGGGGGGAAATTTGTTCTGCAAGAAATAATAAATATTCTTTTGCAACATTTACACAAAAACTCTCTTAAAAAATGTACAGAAAAAGAGTTAAAAAATATTGGCCCACTTAAACTGGTTGGCAGAGGACTAGAGAGCAGAGACCACGGCATGTGCCCCACAAGCTTTGTGGTGGTTCCTGTGGCACTGGCCCATATCTTATCTGGAAAGTCCTCACCCACTTCCCCATGGAATAAAAGCGATGGGTGAACCAGAGCCCCAGTGGCAGTCTTTCCCTGCTGGATAGGGAATAGGTTGTTTTGGGAGCTGTATGGCCACTGCTCTGCGGGCCCCATATCCCACACCAGCAAGCACGTGGCCACTTGGTAAGCAAGCAGATGATGCAGATTCCCGAAGAGACTGCTTACAGAGGCGTGCTCTTGGTTTTCAAGCCTTTGCCCTGTAGTGTTCTCAGATGGGGTCTTTGGAGATGAAGCTGTAAAACTGGAGTCTCTTGCTCTTTTTTAATCCACCGATATCCTGAGCACTTTGGAAGACAGCTGAAGTGTATCTTTTTTTCATTCACTTATCCTTGCTGAGTGTCATCATGACTTGATGGAAGTGGGGAGAACAAGGAATGGAAGGAGAATGTGGCTTCCTTCCACAGCAATGAGTGTTAAACAAGAGCTTTGGAAAATAAAAGCCCTATATTTAGAGTGTGCAACTCTACTGGGTCTGAATTCAAAGCCCGCTAAGCATAAAGAAAGGCTGCTTTTTTGTTCAGTGTGTTTAGGAGAAAGCTTTTGGTACCTACATGGATGTGACAGCCTTTTATCAACAGCTGGAGAGGAAGAATAATGATGCCTTGACCCAGCAGTTGGCTCTGTTTGGTGGGAGTGGGATGTACTTGTTCTCTCGTGAAGAAACAGGAATAGTATGAATGAGGTGCATGGACTCTACCATTAGCACGTGAGGACTTTCTGTTCTGCAGACTAGGTCTTTGAAAGTCCTAAGGGCCTGAGACAACTTTCATGTTTTGACTTGAGAGGTGATTTGTAAGCAGAGAAGTACATGGTCCTTTCTGCTGGAGTATGGTTCTGTTCTTTGCTGTGCTGATATTCCTCTTCACCTAAATGAGCCGTGTTATGACTGCACCGAGAACATGCAGTCAGTCTGTGTACATAACGTTCAGATGCACCTGTGTTCTGTTACTACCTAAATTTTATTATAAATGGGAAAACTTTCCCACAAATTACTAAATTCATACCTGATTTCATACAATGCCAGCAGGGGCCCTTTAATGGCTGCTCATTATGGCTTTCCTTTCCCTCTGGGCAGTCCGTTTTCTTAAATTAGCTGATTTTTGCCATTTTTCAGTTGTGCAGTCCTTCCTGGCAGCTTTCCTGCTCGGGCTGTCAGGAAGCAAAGCTCAGGGTCTCCAAAAGAGAACAATGATTTTGGATGCATGGTGTTTGTTTTGGACTTTGACTCCAAACACCTTAAGGAAGCCTGGGGAAAAAGAATGCTCTCTCTGTTGTGATTGTATCATCCAGCCCATGAACTCTTGAGTTGTTATTATTAGGATTAGAGTTCTATAGTTCCAGCATGAATCTAGGATGTGCAACAGTTGGAAAAGCATCCTGTTATGGTTCCTCAAAGCCGGGGATCAAGCTTTGAAGGGCCAAGAGTCAAATCTTTTGTATGTGCCCCCAGCAACAACTTGTTACATCTTGTTAGCCATCATGTATGCTTGAAAGAAAAAGCAGTATCTGATGGCTGTGAAGTAAACGTACCATGCGTTTTTTATGAGAGCAGCAAGGACAGACAAGAAGAACCTGCCAAGCTTCTTATGCTGGTCTCTCTCGGTTAAGACAAGCTTCTGCTTGGATTCCTGCTCTGTTGCGTACTATTGCACCCTGCAAACAGCCATATTAAATTCACAGAGTGAAAAAAACAAAAGAGGACAAATGCTGGTTCTGAATAATTATCTCGTCATGGAGATGTCTCTTTGTGTTCCTGGATGAAATAGTTACAAACTTTTTTAAGAAAAGGTGTCTCCCTAAATATTCCCCTGAGCACTGGGTCCTCCACATGTCTCTTCCCCATTCCCTCTCCTTCAGCCTGTGTGTTGTCCAGCGTTGTATCTCAGCAGGAATAAATTACTTTTGTTCTGAATACAGCATTATGGAGCTTTGAAGTTTCTTTTTTGGGATGTTGTTTCTGTCTGTGAGGAAACACTAGATGGCAGCATGAAGGTCAGCTTAGCATTAGTCATTAGCAATTGCAGTCTCTCACGAACAAGCATAGCCAGGATCTAGCCTTGGAGCAAGTATTTTGCTAGCGAACTTCCATAAACCCCTAAAAGATCTCATTGTGTTTGCATTAGTGAGTCTGTAGTAACAAGACAGATATAAGGGCTGTCGGAAGAGCCACATGCACCAGTCGGAGGGGTTACCTCCCCTTTAACTTGCTAATGGTATTTGTATACTTTACCATCCCTTTTAAACTCAACCTGGTGCAACCTCAGCTAACTTTGAGTGTCACCTCCTTCCAGTCTTTCAGTAAAATCAGAGGAATTTGCACGCTCTCCATATTTCTGTTCTTCCCCACTAACACCTTCCACAATCTGAAGATTGCACGAATCCTGTCCTTCCCACATTTCCAGCTTCTTTTCCCTTAAATGGAAGAGGCAAGGCCTCACAGAGACAGAAAAAGAGACAGGACAGCCATGCAGTTGCCTGCCCTCTTGCCATTTCTCTCTGCTGGCCATTCCAGTTTTCACTACCAATGACAGCCTTGGTAAACATTCAGGGGCTTTGCTGCCTCAGTACAAGCAGCTCTTATATGTCTGGTGGAAAACATCAAAGGATGAAGAGCAGGAAGAGGCCTGTTCCCAGCTGGAAGCCTGCGAGCCCCTGTCTCCTCATCCCTTCCCAGCCAGCTCTAGGCCAGTGGACATGCCTTCCCCTGCCAAGACCACTGCCACAGCTCTGCCTTGCCTCAACAACAGCTGCTGGTTCTCATCTCAAGCTCAAATCAAGGGCCTCATGTTCCCTGTCCTTTCCCACAAAAGATGCTTCCCCTAGGATGGTTATTGCCAGGTTTCCTATTGTATCCCTGTTCCTCCATCCCAAAAGTCCAGCCAAAGGACCTGCACAAAGACGGAGGCAACACAAGGAGAAGGACAGCTACTGGTGCTCATCTCCAGCAGAAAACTTCAGAGGAGGTTCCCCAAACCACTCTAGGCGGTCAGTGCCAAGGCAGATATGATCCCAATGGGCACAGGGCTTTTGTTCGCTGCTGTCGCCAAGATGAAGGCCTTGGGTCTGGCCCCTCGCCCAGGGACAGGACAACCCTTTTGCTGAGGTCGGTGATCCGCACCACCTTGCCCTTCTCTTTTGGGCAATGCCTCCTCTGCTATCCCGGCAGCAGTCCCACAGCACATCCTGCCCACCCCATCTGACCAGCTAGACAAAGAAACAAAGCAGAGACCATCTCCCAGACTCAAGAAACAGCACCTGGTTCCCAGACTGAACCCCCCTGGGATGCTGCTGTGCCAGCAGTGGAGGAGACGGGGAGACCTCGGACATGCCAGCTGAGCCTGCTGACAGTCTGGCTGCAGGTGCCAACTGTGTCAGGGCACCTGGACGCACTCACCACTGCTATGCTGTGCTCTACCCTTGGTCTGATGCTGTTGCCAAAACAAATTCCCAGTGGATTTCCCAATTAAGTTGAGCCCTTATCAGGTAGGTTTGTACCACAGGATACAGAATGCAAACAGCCTGTCTCAGAGCAGAGTCCCACATTCAGTTCAGACCCACTGCTCCTTTCTTTTTCTCCTCAGAGTCATCCAAACAATAGCACTGTCAAGGTTATGCTGTTTTCCTTTCCAAACTGCCTGCTGGCAGCAGGCTTCTAGGTGGCTCAAGTCTGAATGTAGCGTGTTTCCCTTTGTGTGCCGTGGGTTTCAGACTACATCCTAAAAGCAGTTCTATGACACTAAAACCTGTACAGGTGAGCAGCCTTTACGGCAACTCATCTGTATGTTCGACACCAACAGATGTAAAAAGCATTGCATGCATACCCACAGCAGCTGCTATGGAGGTCTGGATAAGCGCTGAGGAAATAAGATGGACACAACCTATTTTTTTTTTCTTTTTTGAAGGATACTTTTAAACTCCACATTACTCTCTTTAATAGAGGGGTAACTATTAAGTGTATCAGAAGTTTAGAATACCACACAAACTTTTTGAAATTCTATCACAAGCTCTAAAACAATATTTTCCTTTGGTGCCACATAAACAAAGCATCAGATCATTATCTTTGTGAAACAGAGGCAGTGCTGTTTGCCAAATATAATTTGTGAGATATTTGGCAGAATTTGCAACTGTAAACCAATTCTATCATTATGACTTACCAACAGTCAAGAGACCCTGGGAACAAGAAAAAAGTGGTTCTCAAGTTCTTCTAGCATGATATAATGCGTATATTTGTAGAGTTCATCCAAATAAATTATATGCTAGATGGTACTTTTAAAAAAGAAAAAGGATTTTATGGTTTTATTTAATTGAAATACTGTATACTTGAGATGACCACATGATTTCCAATAATTGTCAGTCTGTGTTCTGAAGTCTATAATCCACTATTTATCAGAATTAAATGGTGAATATTTTTACATTACAGTGATATTTATGTCTCAGCGATTTCTGATTCTGTTTAGCTCTGGGTAACTCAAAATCCATTAAAAATCATATATTTTTATATAGAGACACATACAGATTCTTTGGCCATAATTTTCAAAAGAACAAGCTTACTGTTAGATTTCAGCATTCACATTTTGGATATGAAGTAATTGGATTTTCAAAACTGGTAATATTCAGCAGCTTTGAGTCAACTTTATAGTAGTTGCTGGATGCTAAGGACTTCTGGAAAGTGAATTCTCTCCTTATAGAGTTGGAAATCCTTTTCGGCAATTCTCTTGATAAATCTACAGGACCGAAGTGGGTGCTTTTATCAAATACATACTAGATTTCTTTGTGGAATGAACAAAGTTCCCACATTTGAAAAAGCTGGGATTTTTTTCTTTAATTAAATCACACAGCTATGTGTTTTTCTCCCCAAGAGCTGGTCCCTGTGTCTGACCCATAGCTGAAACTCGCCAGGCTTATTTGCTACTGTGTAATGTTGAAAATCTAGCCACTAAGCTTGGGTCTCCATTAGCTACGTTTTGCCGGAACAGCTTATGCCAATGCATATATTATTATTATTATATATTATTTGTTTGGTGCCTACGTGCTTTGGTCATAGGCCGGGATCCTGGAGGTCAGATGCCATATATAAGAAAATAGAACACAACTGATGTCCTCATGCTTTAACAGCACACACAAGCATTGGTTATCCCATCCCACCTCATCCAAGCTACAAATAAATATGCTACATAAACTCCATGGACAGGTCACACCATTTCTTATGCACATAACAACAGCAGCAAGGCCTGACTTTGCTCTGACCAAATTCAACAGCAGCTTGCATTCCCAATTCTGAAGGTGTTTCAGGAGCCTAAGACTGAAACAAAAGCCCAAGCTATAAAAGGAAACAACAGTGTACCAGGACAAGCTAACCTAGCCGTAAGAGTCAACCAACTTTGGTACTTGAACCAGATTCCCCAAGGAAGTCACGCAGAAGGCCTGTACCCCCATAACTCCTATTGCTACAGGCCAGCAAGTGGGAGGTCACCCCTTTTTCTCAGGTCTGCAAGGCTGTCACACTCACCACAGCGTCAACTGTTGTGCTCCTCAACCTACCCCTGTCCTACCCACTGCTTAACATTTGCTAACTTCAGAGGGGTATGTGGGGGAAGAAAATCTCTCTCTGCCTGTCTTCTAGGTTGGGTGAGGGTGGATTATCTGAACCTTAAATCAAGCATTTAGTTAAATCAAACAAATCAGGCACCTGCTGAGTGAGGCAGACTCTGTTCCTGCGTGCTGGAGGCTGCAAAGAAAACCCCGAGACCTGAAGTCATGGTTTGTGGATGCAGGCCTTGGTTTTCTTCGGATGGGAAGCTGTGTGCAGAGTCCTGGGGCATTCCAGCCCCTTCCCGGGTTGTCCAGAGCAGAGCTGCAGGGTTATTACAAAAAGTGCCTTTAGATACAGCTTAAATACAGCTTCTCCACACCCCATATGAGGGAGCCTGATCTCAACTGAGGTGTAGAGGTAGTAGTGAAATATAAAAAGCACCCAAGTTACTTACGTTTATTCATTCCACTTTTCTTCCACAGGCATGTAATGCTTTCTTGTCAGGCCTGTTAGCAGAAAAGTTCAACATACTAAAAAAGCAAACAAAAAGCCTCAACTTCACAAGAAACTCTTTCAAATCCCTGTAAAACCATGCTTAATTAACTGTCTTGTGTCATGTTGCATAAGTGATAGACTTTTTTTTTTTTTTCTTAGTGGATTCCACAGTTCTGTGCATGGGTGCCATCCCGACTTAATGACCTAGAATTATGTCTAATTGCTGTTCTACTCTTCTTTCCCACACCGTGTGGGGCAAGGAACTTTTCTCATGGTAACAGTGCCTTAGCTTTTTATTTTTTTATATTGACATTTTCACTCATAACCTTTTACGCCCTGATGTGAGGCCTCTTAAAATGAATCTGTTCCACAGCATGGAAAGAGAACGCCTTGGCACATCTTGCACTGAGAAAATGGCTCCCCAAAGGACAGAGTTTCCCCAGGCTGGCTGGACATTTGCAAAGCGAGTGCCATCTAAGCAAGGTGTCTAGACTCCCTCTACTCAGTAGGGGGTCAGAGCACTTCCCGGGCACAGGAGGACTCATTCTGAATGTTTGACATAGTTTAAATAAATCATGCCCTAAAAATACTTGGGTTTTCCCCTTACTGTCTTATAAAGGGTGAAGACAAATAACTGCAATATAAGCGCATACCCCAAATATGTGTAAAGCAAAGGGAGATGAACCGTATCCATAATGTCTACATTGTAATAGTTCCAGTGTCTGAAGGAAGATATGGTAAAAGAAAGTATCAGGGCCAGAGGCGTATAGAAAGAAGCAGGAGGAAAGGATAAAGGACAGCACACCTCACCTATCATGTAGCTCAAACATGCCACACAATATATAAAAAAAAAAAAGTGTACGTTTGTGTTAGAACATCCTCTGCCTAGTTAATCTGCGTCTCATTAAGCAGTTCAGACAAGTTTTCAAGCTTCTAAACCGAAATGCTTGCCCTGCTCCGCCTTTTCTGCCAAAGCGTAATCCTAGAATTGTGCTTTCTGGTATCGGGAGCATATGGAGGAGTAAGCTGTGTTGCTCCAGTATCTTAATATCCAGCAAGTCCTATTTTTTGGGGGAGGGGGCAGAAAAAAAGCAGCCAAGATTTTTCAGAAAGTGTTGTTTCTGTTTGGATAACCTAAACCGTCAAATTTAGCTCCTGTGTGAAAAGCGAAAGCTCGTGGCACTCTGAACCTCCTTTCCTCCCGACACGGCGCACTGCGGAGCTACACCCCACGGCCGCACCGCCACAGAGCGGGCGCCAGCACAGGCGGGCCGAGGGGCTTTTGACCCCGCGCCTCCAGAGCTGCTGGGTCCACTCCTCTGCCCGCCCGGTTTCCCTCAGGCGCTGGCGCCGCCAAAGCAAAGGGACTGTTCCGTCCCCTGCGCCCGCAGCCCCCGGGGCAGAGGGCACAAGCAGGCGGCGGCTTCTCCCCCAGGGGCTCGTAAGTGGCGGGGGTTAGAAGTGGGGGGGTGTCCGCGGCCCGCCGCTGCCCCCCCAGGGCCGCCCCGACACGGCGGCGCGAAGGCCGCGGAGGCGCCTCGCGCCGGCCCCAACGGCTCGCCTGACGTCACTTCCCGCCGCCCGCTCGCTCGCTCGCTCGCACCTAACGGCAGCTCTCCCCTATGGCGGCGGCGGCGGCGGGGGCCGGGGGAGCAGCAGGCGGCGGCGGCGGGGGGGGCTCGGCAGCGCTGGGCGACGGCGGCGCCATTGACTACTCGGTGCACGAGGCGTGGAACGAGGCCACCAACGTCTACCTGCTGGCGGTGCTGGCCAGCCTCGCACTCCTCGTTTACGCGCGGCGGTGAGGGGCGGGAGGCGGCGGCGGGGGGGGGGAAATGGCGGCGGGCGGCGCGGGGGGAGGCTCCCGCCGGGAAGCGGCCCCGCCGCGCCCCTCACCGCCTCGCCCTCCTCCCTGACAGGAACAAGAGGAGGATCATGCGCATCTTCACCCTGCCCCCCGCCGCCGAGACGCCGCCCGAGCCCAACTTCTACGACAGCGTGAAGAAGATCCGCCTGCGGCAGCAGCTGGAGATGTACTCCATAGGTACGGCGGCGGGGGGGGGGGGGGTGTCCCCGGGGGCGGCCTCGAGCCCGCCCGGCCTCGTGCCGTGGGTGGGGGCGGGGCCCCGGCGTCCCCCGGGCCCGCGTGAGCAGGGTCCTGCGGCAGCGCGGGGTCACGGCATGGAGGCGCGAGGCACCAGCCGTGCGGTTCTCTTCTGGCTGTCAGAACGAATCCGATGCTGAAGGTAAAAAGAATCATGGAATGGTTTGGGTTGGAAGGGACCTTTGGTGGCCATCTAGTCCAACCCCCCTGCAGTGAGCAGGGTCATCCCCAACTAGATCAGGTTGCTCAGAGCCCCATCCAACCTGACCTTGAATGTCCCTAGGGATGGGGCCTCCACAACCTCTCTGGGCAACCTGTGCCAGCGCTTCACTACCCTCACTGTAAAAAATTTCTTCCTTATATCCAGTCTAAATCTACCCTCCTTTAGTTTAAAACCATCACCCCTTGTCCTGGCACAACAGGCCTTGCTAAAGAGATTGTCCCCATCCTTCCTATAGTCCCCTTTAAGTACTGAAAGGCAGCAATAAGGTCTCCCCACAGCCTTCTCTTCTCCAGGCTGAACAACCCCAGCTCTCTCAGCCCATCCTCCTAGGAGAGGTGCCCCAGCCCTCGGGTCATCTTTGTGTCCCTCCTCTGGACCTGCTCCAAGAGGTCCATGGCCTTAAAAGAGCTAGGAATGTCTGAATATTGTCAAAACATGGACGGATTTGTAAAAGTTGAGAGAACCATGGAGTCACAAGTAATTCAACTTCATAAACTGAAAACAAGTGAGAATTTTACTGTACCAACGAGCGTTGCCGCTCCCACCTTAATGCTGAAGGTCTGGATGGAGGTCAAAAAGAGCCCCAGGCCTCTGATATTCCAGAGGTCCAGTTCAGAGAAACACCTGTACTTGCTTCACATCTGCCATACCTGCATGCATAGAGGGAATATGGGCAAGAAATACCTCATGAGTTGAAACCACCTTTTAAATGTAAAGATTTAATGTAAAAATTCTTAGGCCGGGCCATTGCACTCTGTAGGAACAAAAAAGGATGCGCTTCCTGCAGAGGAATGCCTGCTGGCATTCGTTGTTGGTGTTTGTTCCACCGCACACAAGTCTTTGATCTCCCTTTGCCTTGCTAACCAGATTAATTTTGAAGTCAATGTAGTTGTTAGCTTGTGGCTTGTATATTGCGGAGGAGATGAGTGATGCAGAGATCAGCCGTGTGACTAATGAGTCGCTCGGGTCATCTGTAATAGTACTTCTGGAGCCATAGTCTTTAATTTCTTTTTTTTAAATGAAAGGACCCAAATGGAATCGTAGTTCTGTGCCATTAATTTACTGACATTTTGCTGTGACCCTACTGTTCAGTCTCTCCAAGGCCATATGCTAAAGGCCTAGTCCCACGCGCTGACTGAAACTTCCCCTTGCATGGCCAAGCAGTGAAATTACATTCTCTAATCTTAAGTCTCTTTCTTGATTATTATCATATTTATACGTGTGTATATATAGATATGTATACATGCACACACATATATATACATGTATATAATAAACGGTATAATCGGTGTTGATTGGTGTTTCTTTTTCTCAGCAAGGAAGTATGAACAACAGCAGCAGCAGCCACCAAAACAGACTGAAAGCGTACAGCTCTCAGTGGAGTGAAGGCCCCACAGCTGTAGGAACTCAGGATATATGTCCAGTGCCGATGATACGAGTCAGCGTGGAGCTATTTTCAATGCCTCTTAACTGATACATAGCTGAAGGCAAGGGGGAAAGGAAGGGGACTCTATTAAAGACTTTCTTCTCAGTAGCTTTTCCTCTGAGCCCCGTGAAGTAAACCGAGTGCCTACTGAAACATTCAGCATGAAGGTACCGACCACAGGGCAGACCTGCTCAGGGAAACCTCTGAGGGGAGAGAAGGGCAGTCTTACCAGTGTTTTACATTATTTCTCTCTCTGACGGCACCTTGAAAATCTGCTCCTACCTTCTCTGGTAACGGCACCCTGAGAGAGCAAGGCAGCACCTATTGCCTGGAAACCCTTCTGTTCCTTGATGGCGCATTGTTGAATTTGCTGAATGCGTTCAGTAAATGCAAATGAAGACACTGTGGCCTTACTGCCTAGCGAAGATCAACAGCTTTGAGAGCCCGGGGTGTTGCTGGCGGTAGCGCAGAAAGATTCTGCTCTCTTGTGTTTACATGGAGGTCGCGTATGCAATACTGTGAACCTTTCCTGGGGAAACTTTAAGAAGTACATGGTGAATTGCATGTCTAGGAGACACTTAAAGCAAACACTATAATGTTAATAGCAAAGGTGGTTAGCTTAATTTAGTCAAATCACTTTAAAGAATGGGATTGTCTATAAATATTTGCGTAAACAGGAAGATCATGGCTTATCCAGAAGAGACATCATGCCCCAGTTACTTTTTTCTTTCTAGGTAAATCACAAAATCAGTTAATTTAAAGAATACTGGAGAAATTACTTCTTAATAAAAGCATTTAATCATGAAAACTACTTGAAGTTGTATCATGCTGTAATTCCTAACGTTACACAACTGGAGCAGGCCGAGCGGCAAACAGAATGCCAACAAAGAGCCAAGGGTGTATGTGCAGGAGGAGGTCTCTTTCCAATTCTGTGTTAAAATATATTAAGTCTTGGAGCAGTGGTAAACAGTACTGCAGTTCCATTCAGATATGAGGAAGCTTGGCTTTGTTCACCAAATCTTTATTAGATTGAAACCATCTGTACTTTACTGTCTGCAGGGACACTACAGCGTGACCCTGTTTTCCCGAAAAGCGGGTTCATTCGCCCGGTGTGCAAAGCGCCAAACCACACACAGAGCCAAGGTATTTTATTCAGTTCATTTTTGCACAAAGACGGGCGCTAGGTGGTACCTCCACAAAGCTAGCACACCCCACGAGAGACTACAAGGTATTTGTACAGTTAAATGTGTCGGGAACTGGCAATATTCACACCCCCCAGGTGATCACTGGTTAGGCTCTTTCTCATTTCAACTTAGAGGTACAGCTCCCTTTACGTTTACCACTACATTTACCACGTTTACCTCTGCACGCTCAGAGAGAGGGGCTTATTTGGAGGGGGGTGGGGGGTGGGGTGTTTGGCCTCCGGGTGTGATTTTTAGTATTACAACGAGGACGGTTCAGCTGAAGGACACTTGGTTTTAGTTCTTGCCCACACCCCAGTCAGCTGTCCTCCTTGGCCGCACGCTTTATGACCGAGCTGTCGGTGCCTTCCGAGGCGGGAGGGTCACTCTCCCGGCTCCCCCCGAGGGCGCAGCCGCACAACAAGCGCTCCCCCCGCCCCCGCCGCCCCGCTCCCGCCCCCGCCGCCCCGCTCCCTCCCCGGCCGCCACCTTGTTCCGCCCGGCTCACGTGGCTCATTGTCACCGCTCAGCTCCCGCTCCCGCTCCCACGCGGCCGCGGGTGGAGCCCCGGGGCCCGCCGCCGCCCCGTTACCCGTGACCCACCTCCGGCCGCACTCCCCGCCGCGAGTGCCCGGGTACCCTCCCGGAAGCGGCCCCCCGCACCGACCTCACTTCCTGCCGCCGCTTCCGCCTCCGGGCCGTGCCGGCTACCGCCGCCGCCGCCGAGGCCGGAGCGCGCCCGCCGGGCGGTGAGTGGGGCCGCGGCGGGGCACGCGCGCGGGGGCGCCCCGCCCTCGCCCCTCCCCTCGCCCCGTCCGCGCGGAGCGGGGGAGGGGGGCGCCTCACCGGCGGCGGCGCGCGGGGCCGTTGTGAGGCGGGAAGGGGCCGCTGCCGGGGGGCGGCGGCGGCGGGGAGCGGGGCCGGGGTCGGGGTCTGGCTGCGCGCCGCCGGGCCGGGCCGGGCTCTCCCCTCCGCCCCCCGCGGGAGGGCTCCCCGCCTCCCCTGCCCGGCCTCGTGCCGGCGCGGGGCCCGGGGCTGCCCCGAGAGCCCGCCGCCCGTCCCGGCCGGCCGGCCCGCAGCCGGGAGCAGCGGCGCGGGGGCTCCCTGCGCCCCGGCACAGCCGCGTGTCACACGGGCCCGCCCGCCCGCCGAACGCAGCGCCCTGCAGCCTGCAGCTCGTAACTTTACGGTTTTCCTCTCAGCTGAGCTGGAAGCACCGGCAAGCGCTTAGAAATCCCGAGCGGTGTGCAGCTCCGCTCGCGTTTGTGGGCCTGAGGTAGCGGCACAACTATCTCACAAAGTTACTTGTCCAGACAAAACGTTTTTAAGGAGAAGCAACGAAAGCAAAAGCTTTTCCAGGGCGCGTACCTTTTGCATTTGCTGGGGCACTAGAAGAGTGCTGCTTGAGCCAGGAGCGCAGGGCAGGTAGCGTTTGTTTTCCTGACTTAAGTGCAGCCATCGAAGTTCTGTCCCAACAAAACTAGAGTCTGTTTTGTTGGGGTTTTTATATTTCAGTTTTACAGCACAAGTATGCTGTGGGACGGAAGGTGCAGTCAGCTTTTGAAATTTTACCTCAGATTTCTGCAGTGATTTTTACCAGTTAATTCACAATATTGTGTGTGGGGAAAATAAGTGCTTTCTTTAACTGGTGATAAAAAATCGGTGCCTAAAAGCAAAAGCAGATAGGGTAGAGGCAATAGATCTGTGTTTTTGTGTCCATCCAATCGTAGTAGTAGGGCTTGTAGGCATGCACAGGAACGGATTCTCAAACTCCCATGGAACTTTGTTCATGCTGGATTATTACATGTCTTGGATGGGGAAAGCTTGCGACCTTTAAAAAATTGTGCCAAAGTTATCTTTAGCCGCGTTTATTTTTGAGAATGCTGTACAGAGGCAAAGCTTTCTAGCTTACCCAATACTGTTTTAAAAGCTAGTATGATATGTAGATTTAGTGGTGTCTGATCACACAAAGCATGCGAGGGGCGGCTTTCAAAGCAGTTAAAACTTTGCATCCATAAGGTACCGCAAAAGAGCATTAGCAAGTTGCTCTCAGTTATAACTCGGATGTTTTTGAGAATCTGACTGCTCTGACATGTCCACAGGAGCTGCTGCACAGTCAGATCTCTGTAAATGCAGTCCTCAGATGGAGTTACCTGAAAACTATAATCTTCTGTTAGGTGGTGGAAAAGTCATCTCTCTCCTCATAACTAAAATGTGGCTGGCTAGGTTTTATACTCAGCACTGCACAGAAGATCAAAGCTTTTTGGATAGAGCTTTATAAATTCTGTGACAAGGCTCAAGAGGGTCTTAAATATTTCTAGGCTATGAGTGTGGGTGTGTTTAAAGCTGAAGACATTGTAAACTCTGTGGGCCTTGTAGTGAAAATATCTTCCCCCGTGCCGCGAGCATTTTGAGTTTCAGTCCGGTGTTACATGCCTGGATAGTACGAATTGGCATGTGCCGGCTGAGCGCAGATGAGAACATAGCCTGTAGCAGCTGCCATGGTGCCTTATAGCCATGAGAGTTATGAATTTCAGCAGAGTGACGCTTGGGTGGTGCTAAACTTGCTCTCTCTCAAACTCCCCTTCCAAAACTGCCTGATCTGTTGAGAAGACCCGCAGAGAAAGCATTTGCGGTACCACTTGTACTGCTGATGCCAGCAGAAGCTCTGAAAACGGGGAGAAGATCCCAGTGCCTTCATGTGAGGATGGTTTGCGGGGAAGCTTCCTCAGTGCAGTGCAAAATTACTCACTGAGAATATTCTAACCTCTATGAATCTTTCTGTAATTTGCGTTTTGCATATATGATTAAGCAGCATTGGCCAAAAGCCTGGTGACAGCACAGGGCTCTGGAATGTTTCCCTGTTGCCTGGGCAGTTTATTCATGTTAGCTTATTTCCGTGAGCATAATTGCTCCTTTTAAAGTCCTCCTGAATTCAGGAGTGCCACTGCTGCTGAGCAAGCTGAAATTACACACGCTGCAGAGGGAAAGGTGGGTATGTTGCAACTTCACCTCTCTTTTGGAGGAATTGAAAAGATTTTGCCCTGGCCCTAATTTCTACATTAAAGAGATTGAAAATTGTCACTACGTGCCTTCTTCAGCGGGGAAGAGGCACCTTGTTGGAAAACGTGTTATTAACTCTGTGATGTCTTTCGGTTGTTATGCCTAAAGAGCAATAGCATTTGGAGGAGGCTTGCTGACAAAGTACAGTCTTCAGCTGCGGTTGCTTACGCTCCGAATCAGAAGCAGTGATCAAAAGGCATTCCCTTTGCCCTACAAACACTTAAACTGTGTTTTAGTCATGGTAAGGAACCTGGGTGATGTCACCTAGTTAATAAACTTGGTCACTCAAACAAAAAGGCAGCACTTGATCTTGTCCTCGAGACAGGGCTGCCACTGAAGAGCAGAAGGTTTCAGTGCCTCAGGCCCCTGAGAATGGAGGTAAGGTCCTTACTTTGCAGCCCCATTTCTGTTGTGGCATAAGAGTTAAGGGCTAAGAACAAGTTTTTTGTGGTCTAACAAGCTCCATCAGAAATCGGTGTCGCCTGGGTCGGCGGGACTGCCTGCTGGCTAAGGGACAGATACCAAGTATGACCAGAGACGTTGACTGCTGGCGGAACACCCCAAAGCCAGCGCAAATGTCTCATGAGAAATCTGACGTTGGGGAGTGGATAATCAGTGCTAATTCTTCTGTAACAGAAGATGAGAAGGGAGGAGGAAAAAAACCCACACATTGTGTTAAGAGCAAAAGGCTCAGGACTTTTTTAGGCAGGAAAAATCCTGCCTTAATAACTTTTTTCCAACTCTCTGATAAAAAGGCCAATAAAACTTCTCAGTGCTCAGTTGTCTCCGTGAAATCTGTGTTTACAAGGAAAAGGCTAAGAACCTTTTTAAGAATGAAGGTGCTTTGCTTGATTTTTGCAAGGAATGCCTAAGCTTTGGGTGTTACTTTAATAAAAATAATTCCTCATCTTTTTATGGAATATCTAAACTCTGGGCGTTGCTTTAATAAAAATAACTTCGAACTCCAAGATTAACAGAATTGCTAAAAGGAGTTCTCAATGAGAAAAACAATAAACTGAATTTGGAATTTCTGAACCAAGCCCTCGAAGGCAATTTGTGGCAAAACTCCAGAAAAAGAAGAAGAAAAAAAAAATTAATTTTTATAAAATAGCCGTATATCTACTTCCTCAATTATAGCTAGGCACTGCTTTGAGAAGTGATTCTCCCTTTGCAGAGGCCTAGGAATGAGATGTTGTAGGGGAACTGGGTTTAATTTTAATCTAATAGTAAAATGAATTCAGAATCCTAAAAAGGGGCTGCTCAAATTAGGGATTTGCTGAAATCGGAGTCTGAGAAAATACCTTACGTTTGCACATCTGAAGAAAACCTTAGATCCTGAGTCTGCAAAGGAGTAACCTCCTTCAGTTTCCGTCAGGCTGTCATGCTTGCTGAAACTGGTTTTAGACATCTGTGATGTGTAAAAGGCACGCATGGATCTATAGCTTGCTCTTGAGAAAGACTGCGGTTTGGACAAGATTATAGAAACATTTGTCTTTTTTGTAATGGAATAGAACGAGTATTTTGAAAAGACTCGGCCAGCAGGAGGGCTGTATTACTTTCCAAAATATCCTCTGGATCATCCTGAAAACATAGTTTGTAATACGCTCTTGACTGACGGCGTAGGGTGTGAAGCATAAATTCCTGAGCCGGAAAGATGTATGTTGGTTCTGCAATGGGAGACTCCATGTGATCTCGTTATTTATGGCGCTTCTCTCAGATGTCCTTCTGGGACTCGAACAGCTGCTGTGAACTTTACCCAGCACAGAGTACTCGGTATGTTTCAACGACTTTATTTTGCCATTGCTCAGATCGTGGTGTACGCTCCGATGAGCAATATTAGAACCAACTTCTGTGACACTGGTTGTAAAAACAGAGCAGAATTTAGGGAACCCTTTCACTGATTGATGAAAAGCTTGAAGGGGAAAAAAGTAAGACTATCATCTGCCATAGCTTGGGTTGGCGGACATCAGGGAGTGATAGTTGGAGGCATCCAATTTCTTTATACTGTAATATGGAAGGAAGCGTGGACTGACAAGCGGAAGACTCGCTTTTTCTTTTCAGAGGGAAGGTCAGAAGGGTAGAGGCAGAGGTGCAGACTTCCAGTCTTACCTCTTTTATTCATGACCATCTTGTTAAATGGCAGCAACCATTGTTTGCAGGAATTTTCCCTGGCTTTGGTAAAGAGCTGTGGCTTGTCGTGCGTTTTGATATGTGGCGGTGCCACTGCTAAACAGATCCAAATCTACAGTCAGATAAAGCGTGGAATAATTGATGTTCTTAGCTCAACTAAATAACCGAGTTCACATGATCTGTAAGTGGCCAGCAGATTTTTTTTCTTAGGCAAAGTACGTACTGCTTGTATTGCACATTTATTGAAAGCTAATTTTAGCGCAACAGATTGAGAATTCCAGCAGCCAAAAATACCTTTGAGTCCGTTAAAAGATTTCCTTACCCAAACTCTGGTTTTGTGTGTGACAAACATAAAATATCACATCTTTTTGACTTCATATTCAGTAACAACCCAAAAGCAGTGAAAGCATTGCACTCAAGGCCCCCAAGATTACTTTTGCCACGGCTGATGGGAGAATTGTTCTGTATCATTACTGTCTTTTCTTTCAACCTCAGCAAATCCTGAAATGCCAAAGGCAAACCACTCGATGGCTGATCAGAGGTCCTGGAGATGCTGGTATGGCAGTGCTCTGAAACTTGTGGCTTGGACCGCTGTTTGAGCATTGCCTAAGAGTGTTGTAGAAATACTCAGTTCAGTATGTCAGCTTTACGCATGTGAGAGAAGAACAGGAAAGCATTTATGGCCTCTTAGAAAGAATGTATTAAGATCATCACTCTGGAACAGAGTTTCTAAGACTGCTGCGTAACTGTTAAACAGCATGGGAAGGTCATTGAGAAGTATGCAATGGGACCATTTAACTGCCATTATGAGACCTGTGATTTTATTGACTCTGATCAGTATATGATACTCAAGTACAGAAAAAAGTTGCGTGTGGTTGTATTACTTAGTGGGCTAACAGCTGGCAAAGTGGTGCCTGTTACCAGTTCTGTTAGTGCTATGTTGATCATTAAAGAGCTCCATTTGTTTATGGACCATAGGCTGGGACAGCGGTTTTCTCTTGACCGGTTGCTTGCCTGAAGAGCCTTCTAAAAAGGGGTGAAATGGTGTAATTCCTGTTTCGGTTGAGGTAAAGAAGTATTCTCTTGCCATAATTCACCAGTTCCAAGCCCATAATCAAAACACTTGCGGTAAACCAGTGATGTCTATGTGATGTTTCTCACAGATGCTGTAAAAACTCTGTCATCTCCTTGGGGGTCCATCTTCCCATGAGATATCAGCCAGACCTACTCTTTCTCTCCTAAAGACTTCGGAATTAAGAACCTGTGGCCTGGGGTCCAAAGTTTTAGCCCCAGGCTGGGAGAAGAAGATGCAGACCAAATAGTTACTGAAAGCAGGACTAATGTTCTGGGGAGATGAGAGGATCCAGAACCTCAAGTTTGCTTTAAGAGTCTCCCTTCCTTGTCTGCTGCTTGCATGCATCATTATATTTTTTTTTTTCACCAAACTTTAGTTGAATGAAGGTGTGGCTTTATACCTTGATGCCTCTTGCAAGCGTGTGAGCAGAAACGGCAGTGCCTCATTGCACTGGAGCTTTAGTAAGTACTTGGCATAATAATCATGATGAATATGTCATGAGCTCATCCATAAGTAACAACATAGGCTAAAGTTATTGCACAGAGGAACCTGCAGCCCACAGAAATATCAGCCAAGAGCAAAATGGGATTGGTTTTGCTTGGTTGGACACTGTTGTTCTTTATTCAGGCATGGAGATGGGAGGGGAATTCTTTGCTCAGAGGGAGATGTTCCTGTGTGACCTTGAAAAGCCCAGCATGGTACGCTTCTTGTCTGTTCTTTTATAACTAAATTTATCAGAATCTCAGAGGGTTTCAAAGAGCAGAACACAGGGCAAAACAGTTTGCTTATAAGGGTGGCAGCTCTGGAGTGGAAAACATCGGAAAAGTGAGCTTGCAAGGTCTGGAAGAGGGTAGGGCCTGGTAAAAATCTGGTGGAGCTGCCAGCTTCCAGGAGATCCTAGAAACTTAGCGTATAGAATTGTTGCTGGATGACTGATGAAAGTCGCTGAGTTGTTGCCTTAAAGGCCCTCAGATTATGTTCCTGCTCTGCGCACAGTATGACATGGGAGCTTATGGTCCAAGTCAGGCTGGAGCCCTCAGAAGGGGAAGAGCAGTAGTTAATAGCTGTGCTAGTTCCCATAGTGCAAGAACAAAGGGATGTTTAAATGAAATTGAAGATCAGTACATTTGAAACCTGGCATAATTATACCGCATGATATTACTGAGGCCAAAAGTTTAGTCAGATTCCAAGCAGACCTGGACATTTATATATATAATGACAACGTCCAGAGTTGCAGTAAATAGGATTAAAAATAAGTTAAGCATATAAACCTTCATGCTAATTGATGAGTTCAGGAAGGAATTTCCCCTTTGGGTAAATTGCATCATTGTTCACTATCAGAGCTGTTCCACCTTCTGAAGCATCTGGTCCCAATCACAGGAGGCAGGTTTCTCGAACAGATGGACCAGCAATCTGACCTGTCATGGCAGTGCTTAGCTTACCCTGCCTGGGTAAGATCTTGTTGAAGGGGTTTGAGAAGCTTTTTTTTTTTTTTTTTAGGGTTTTCTGAGGCCACCTGTACTGCAGTGTATGCCTACTTTTCAGTTGCTCATTGGCAAAAGACGACAACTGTTGACCGAGTGCCTTTAACGAATCCTGAGAAGTGCCTGCTAGCATGTCAGCACCAGCCCGTGTAAAGATGGAAGCTGTGATGGGCACATAGGCTTTGCTGTATTGCTCCATCGATTAAAAAATAGCTCTGTGAGCAGCTGAACTAGTGAAGATGAGTTTCCTGCAGCTTTCTCAGTTTTGGTGGCACTGTGGCACCTAAAACATCTTCCCTTCTTTCTTTCCATTACACAGCAGTATTGTTAGTGTCCCTGGTTTTCCCAACAGTACAGTGCCTGAGCAGCCTGTCACCACCTTGTAGTTCTTGGGTATACTTAATCAAAACGTGATATCTCCCTGATGTTTGTGAACCAGGCACCTTGCTCGGGGAGCTGCCACGGTTATTTATTCTGTACGCCTGTTGTAGGAATTGAGCACCTGTGAAATCTCTGTCCATCAGATTAGGTTGAAAATGGCCTTATCATTTACGTTTCTGTGCATGGGACAGTCGGTGTGGTTATGTCACTGTTGTTTCCTTGGGAAACAAGGAAGAATATCAGTCTTCCAAGCAAGTTGCCGTGGAATACTTCTTCTCTCAAAGAAATTAGGTGCATGAACAGTTACACCAAATAATTGAGGCACGTGTGCCTTTAAAACATGCACCATTTAATCTTAAGACTTTCCCCAAGGTATAAGGGGAAGGCTTCCTTGCCAAAATATTGTAATTGAGTTAACAGTCCAGGAGGTTTCTGTGTTTTGTTACTGAGCTACAAAATTCTGCTGGTGTTGGCTGCTATGAAGATCAAAGTTAGAAGTACCAGCCTGCCTGTAAATTGTCTCTTCAAAAGGAAACTGAAAATTCCTCAGTTGTTTCAGGTGACAGCCAGCATCAGATCTTTTTGACAACTATTAATCTCTTCCTGCAGTTCTCTTTCTGCATGCAACAGTGAACAGCCTGGATGTCTTGTAGTCTGTATGGTGCATATGCTGAGTGTAGACATCTGATTAACAAGTGAGGATGTAAATAATAAATTGAATTACTTGTCCACAGTTAATTTCTGGTGCTCAGAGAGAATATGGAGTTATGGTGATTATGGAACAGTGAAATTGTGGTTTCTGTTTCTTGTATACAGTGATTATCATGATAAATGATTAAGGATCACTGTGGTATAAAATAATTGGATGGTATCTGGACATGTTTGGGATGTCCTGCTGATAGGACATGTGTGTCTGCCTCGACTTTTGTGCTCTGTAAGCTCTTGAAATCTGATAGTTGCCTTTCCTGAGTAGGCAGTAGCATGTTTCTCTATAGCAGGCATGATCACTGAGACACCATGAGGACTGTTTGCCTCCTAAGCACTTTTGAGGGTAAGGACTTCTTCAGGAGTTCAGAATTGAGGGAATATGTATTTTTCTTTGACATATAATCCCTGCACAGCAAATACATTTCTGTCTTAACAGCTATTGTTTCTGCAATATCCAGAGCATTGTCAGAGGGTTTCTTGCTTTGACCGTCCAAGGCTCAGTTATGTTGTCTACTGTAGTGTGCAAGAACCAAAGCCAAGACTTTTTGTGCTCGGATGGGGCTCTCTCCCTACAGCTGTCTCTCCTTTCTAGTGTAAGAGAGCTGAAACAACCCGTCGTTTTGCTGGGAGGAGTCGGCGAAGGACTATGCTATCTTTCTCAGTGAAGTGTGCCCCGTGTATGGAGCATGCTGCTGTCAAGAGCTTTTGCAGAAGAAAAGAGAATTTCGGATGGGAGGTGGAATTCTGAGAATTTGAGATGGTAGCTGATAAGAGGTAGGATCTGCTCTGCCTCTGCTAGGAAGAGATTTTGATGCTTATGTTTATTTAAAGATGGCCTTAACCCTAAAAGAGGTAAAATTGCTTTCAGGCTTCTGTCTCACTGAGAGCTGGCTGGCAGAACAGTTTTGGTGCCTGCTTATCTGCCCTGAAGGCTTCATGTCTGGGGAGGCTGCAGAAATAATTTCTCCCGCACCCCCTCGTTCAGCATTTGGGGAAAATCGTGAGGCAGGCAAATGGTTTGGGCTGATTGTTTGGACACAAGATGGCTGTGTCTCCATTTTGCGGATGAGTCATCCCTCAGCCTTTTTGTTGTTAAGACTCTGAACAGTGCTGTTGTTGGCTTTGGGCCTGCTTCATCCCAAGTTTTGGATGGCAGAAACAGATAGGCAAGTCCCCTCCACACCAGCCCCAAACTTTGAAATTATTCTGGGGACAAAGACACGTTGAAAATACCTTAGGCCTTTGTCACCTTGTAGTTAACTGCTGTAATGCAGAGGAAGCGTCTCCTCCAGTACCTGATAAGTGTGTAAAAACGCAAATGTACTGTGGAAGTTGCGTAGATTAAGGAGCAGTGGGGAAAGTAGAGGAGAGGCTTATATCTTTGTTTTTCTTCTCAGTTGTGGGCTAGAGCTCTACTTACTTGGACAAACGGGTCCCGGGTAAAGATAACTTGCATTGTTTTCAGTAGCGGATAAGTTAGTAGATGGGTCAGCGGTTTCTTTTAGTTGAGCTGGCTGCCGCAGACTAGTTCTGCAAGCTTGGCACTCGATCATGTTTTCCACGGTATGTAAGGCTAGCCAGTACAGGATTTCTCCTGCTTGTCATGTCAGAAACGGAGGTGCAGATTGGGAGATTTCATTGGTTACCCCAATTTTGGCACGCGAGGTTTGCGTACCTTGTTTGGCAAAACTTTGCTTTTGTGAAAGGAACTCTTATTTCCTAAAAGGAACTTGAATGAAAGTTGGGATTTTATTAAAGACACAGAGGCATATTATTATTCATCTTGCCTTGCTTCATCCCTGTGATGTTTCCTGTTTTGCTTCTTGAGATACAGGTGTCATGATGAGGAGCTTCTCAGAAACAGAAGTGGATGATGAGTGGAGATGAAGATATCATACATTTAAGAAGTTGGCTCAAGTTTCCGTTAACAGGCATGGAAAGTTTCTGAGACCAAGCCATGCGAGAAGAACATGAGTAAAGAAGAGGGAGATGTAGACCCAGACTTTCTAGAAGGGATTGCAGGATTTGAGAGGACGCTGCACAAACGTCACATAGTTTGCTTGCCTATTCATTTACCTGCGCCCCTGGATTGTAATACTTTGTTTGCACATCTGTTTGGAAGTTGAAAAATGCCCTCACACCTGTGTCTTTAATATGATCGTGGCTTCAAGCTTGTTTTAGGAAGAGCAGAACATTGCTGTAGTTTTTATTTGTGGATTAGATAGCTGCTGCTTTGCACTTGAAATCAATTTTGGTTTTTTATAGAAACGTACGTTGAATATGGAGAAGATCAGACCATGACTGTTAAGAAACAGGAAATCAGGGGTTTTGCTTGCATTTATTAAACAGCCTCTGCATAAAAACTGTGACAGGTGCATAGATAAAAGGAAAAGAAAGACAGTGCTAGCCCTCTAATTTGAGTGACCTTATAATGTATTGTTCTTACGCTGTCCTTAGATGTCAGAATCAAATAATCAGTTCAGTCTTTTTTATTTGACTGTTGGTCACAAAAAATATTCCAGGTAGGTAAGATTTCTTGGCAGGGCTGTGGGGTTTTAAGTGCAGATTACTTAGTGTTGAGTTAGGGGAGAGCTTTTTAGAAAGGTAGTTTCTTTGAACATCTTGGCTGTTTTGTGAAGTATCTCCAAGGAAATACTAGCCATGTAGTCCAGCAAGTTATGGTGCTGTGAACAGACTTAATTGTAGTAAGTCTCTGATACAGAGTTACTAAGACTTTGACATATATGTATTTAAAATTTTAAAATTAAATATAATTTCCTATATTGGACAGTGTTGCTGGTAGAGGCAAAGAGCATCTCTGTTTTTCTTATGAACTCTTATCTGGTGTTTTATCCTTAATAAAAGACTATGGTTATTTTTGCATACTGACTGAATATTTGGCCTTTAAGAGTATATAATTAGATGGAAGAGTAAAAGCAGTTGTTAAAGGACTGTTTTTCTAATGAAAATAGTTTGAAATCATATAATTTTAGTTTCTTCTGAATAGATGTGATTAGTGTGTTGGAAATAGTTTTACAGTGGATATAAAGGGAACAGTTGAGAGACAGTGGCTGAGAATGTTTCCAGCTATGTTTGTAGCTAACAGTTATATTTTTTCAGTCTCTCTACTTAGATATATCCATGTAATTGAACAGCTAACTTACAACTGGATACAAAAGCTATTTGCACTTAGAAATATTTATATTTTAAAATAGGTTTTATTGTACTAATTGATAAGCAAATTGCAATGACTGTGAGAAAATCCTAGCCTATATTATTACTTTGATAGAAATTTGAATATGGGATAGTATTGTCTGTATCATATAAAAATGTTTCCATGGATTTTTAGCTGCTGAAACTGAAATCAATAAACTTTAGTTACTGTTGTTGACTGGAACAAGTAAATCTGCACATTTCTGTTTTCTTCATATTACCTCTGCCTCTATGTTCACCTAGTGTTTCTTCCAGCATTACTTCTTTCATGGTATTTGCCTTCTTTAGGTAAACCCATAAGGCACTCTCGGTGTGGGTTTTTGCATGTTCTTGTGAAAGACTCTCTTGATGGAGAACTGTGCCTCTCAGTTTGTGCCATTTATGTTTTATGAATAAACCCTAGAGAATCCCAGGCAAAATAAAATCCCAGGGTTAGTAGAGTAGCCAGTGGGTCAGTTTGTAAGCTTTTTCATATTTTAAATATATTTGTCAGTAACTGATGATTGTGTTTTAAAGTAGATACAGAATGGTCTTCTGCACACCTGAATTTCATGTTAGATTAGTGACACCAGTGTATCCCAGATTGAATGTACATTAGTGAACAAAATGCTCTATGTTCTGGATTACTTTGGAGAATGGAAAATACTTTTTACTTGGTTGAGAAATTTTTAAAACTGGAAAGTATTATGTTTATTTTAAAACCCTGGTACTTTGGATTTGAAAGAAACAAATTTGTAATACAGCCCAAATTAATTGTAATCTGTTCAGTTATTTGTATTAAATGAAGTGATTTTAAGGTGTTCATGTCTGCTGAAGTTTTAAAAAAAACAAAATCAAATTGCGGGAGGTAATTGGTTAAATGCTTGGAAACAGTGTTGATTGAAATATTAAGCCCATTTTGGGAGTAATGAATCCCACCGTTTCAGAGCAACTGTTTTCTTCACATCATTTTATTCATTTTATTTAATTCAATATCTGTTTAATTGAAGGCTGAGGAACTGATTGACAGTTGAAAAAAAGCATAATTAATTTTCCCTTTTTAATTTATGTGTAGAAGAGATGGAAGAGGAAACAACTTCTATGACTTCTGAAGGTCTTGGTGACCAGAAACAAGTAGTTGTTTATTAATTAGAGATTCCTTGTTTACTTCTTTAAAAGAAAAAATATTTTATATACTTTTTTCCTGAGTATTCAGTGTTCTTTACATGATCCACTTGCTCATTTGTTTTATGGATAACAGTGAGTGATTTTTTTCCTTATCAGTATGACAGAGGTAGACTGTGGTCTGTTCCAGATCTTGCAAGAAGTATGTTCCATATGTGCTTCCATACTCCAGAGGACTCTCTTCACATGGCGTGGTTGTCATACCTGGCTGCTGTAGACTTAATTTTATTTATTTTTTTAGGTTCTTTTCTCCTTTTTTGCTTGATTTTTTTCCCCGATTCTTCAGCTCTCTGGGAATTTGCACCATGCCTTGGAGTGGTGTGGCTCTTCTCTCAGTGCTTGTATGGAGCGGAGAGGTCTGTGTCATCGCTATGCCATTCCCATTGTCGGGTAGGTCATTTTCTGCAAGGGAAATGCATAGGTCTAGAGAAGTCCTCATTCAAGCCATGGTGGGTGTAGTAGCAGGACCCTGGCACGGCTAGCTCTGATTCTCACCCTTCTCTAGAAAGGCAGGGGAGAGGGAGGGTTTCTTGTGGAATCCCCTTTGCTATTCCTGACCTCTCAGCAGCATCCACACTATCTTTCCTCCTCTGGGCAACCGTCGGGGTGCTGTAATGCATCATTATCATCAGCACAGCTTAGCTATAAACACCTTTTTCAGATGAGGCACACTAGCCACTGGTGCTGTTTGCTGGCGCTGTGTACTCAAAGAAATATCTTCTACTACCTTATTGACTTTCTCTTCTCTTTATAGCCTCTGTGTCAGCAAGCAGAGAAATTCTAGCTGTTTGAGCTATTGCTGCAGACAAATATGCTCGTTGCTTCACTGGAAGCAACATGTGTCCTGTTATCCTGTCCATACATTTAGCAAGACTCTTTTTGCTCCACCTGGATGTAGGCACTGGACTGCTGAAGCACAAACACTAATGTTACCAGGGTTTGCTCTCAGGCTAGGAAAAGCCCAGTTAAAGCATGGAGCCACCACTCCGTGAGCAATAACTCCTCTGAGAGAGAGAGTTCTTGATAACACAATCCCTGCCCAAGTCACTATATTAAGCTGGTTTGTAGGTCCACTTTTCCTATGACTTCCAGCACTACTTCTTGCACAGGAGAAACATGGAAAGCAATGTTTTCCTTTGTAGAGGATAAAGCCTAGCTTTTCTTGACCTGCTTCACAGGACCGTGTGCCCTTAGTAAGTCCTCTTGAAGGTGTTTGCTGACCCAAGTACTGACTGTGGAGCATTCTTTGGTGTGTTGCATTGGCAATGATTTAATTCCTAGCCAATGTGACAAGTCTGTTAGCCACCTGTTTGCCCCAGCAGCATTGTCATCCTACGGTGAAGCAGCCAGCACATTAACTCTGCCTTGTAGGTGCAACTCGAGGTTTTTGCTTCACCATCCTGCTCCTCTTGTCTCCAGCAGCAAAGGCTACAGGAGATAGATGTGGACTGTTGCATGGACTCTGAAGAACAGAGATCAGCAGCTACTGGACTTTGATGGGGAAACAGGCCTGTTAGTTGGCAGTTACAATTCTTTGTGTGGTCTCCAGATGGTATTAGGCATGGTCACCAGCCTCCTGGTGTAATATTTGGCCCCTATTCCATACGAAATGAAGCCAAGGTCACAGCTTTTGTTGCTGTTTCCACCTTTATATCTTTATTATTGCAATGCTCATAGGAAAAAAAAAAAAAGCAGAATTTCCATTGCCACAATGTATTGGCCTCACCTACTTCCACTTACTCCCATAACCCTGGTTGGCACCTCTGAGTGTCATCGTCCCTCCTCTCATTGGTTATACCACCTTTCCTCCCTTTGGCATTCAGTTAGCTCATTTCAGCAGTGCTTGGTCTTCTGTCCTGCTGGCCACACCGATTTTGGAGGTTGTCAGTGAGAGCCAGCCAGTGTGGTTTGGCATGTTGATAGCTACTCGCTCACTCCAGCTCCCTTTGAAGAGAGAGGGTTGCTGGACTCGGGGGAGCCCCAGCCATCTCTTCTGGCTCAACGGGAAAAGACTCCACAGTGGTTATTCTCTGAAACCCAAACCGAAATGGAAATGGCAAGCAATCTGAGGCTTGAGGTGTCAAGTTTCCATTATCTGAAAAATTCACATTGTTGACTTTTGGCAACCGCACTCTGGCTTTTTACCAACAGGATCTTTGCATAAGCCTCTGAATTTGCAAAATGTGTGTTTTTGGATTGCCACAGGAGTGTTTCATGGACAGTTTTTATGTTCTGTGTAAAGTCAGTATAGGTCCGTTAGTAATTCACGATAACACTTCTTCAGTTGTCAGCAGTAACCAGGGCTTTTAGAAATATTTTGCCCATGCTGATTTGCTTTCTTCGGATATGAAGCTGGGGATGGGAAATGATGGATTAAGCTCAAGGAGGCTGGGAACAGCAGCTCAATCCTTTCCTTGGGCTTCATATGGGTGTAATATGCTCAGTCTCCAGTGAATCAGCCAGAGTTGCGGGTGGTACAAGTCTGGTTCCTGGCATTAACCAGGGCAGTGCTTGAAACAGCGCTGGCCAAAGCCTTGTTCCTTCAGAAGGGGTTTGCTGCCTTTGAACTCCTGGCTCTGCCTGGACTTGTGCTGTGGCAGGGATTGGAGCCAGCCCAGCTCTCCCAGGCCACACAACACCTGGAGCCTTTGTCAACCTCTGCACCAGGCTTGGCCTCCAGCAATTCCAGTTGTGGGTTCCTCTTCATTTTCCCAGAGCTCGCTCACTCAATAGACAGGTGTGATCTCAAGCAGAGTCACACTCTGTAACATGGCAGCTCTCCCTGCATGCCTATGCAAGTGCAGCCAATTCACCTTGACCATCAGAAGTGGAAATCTCCTAAGCTGGGGTGGCATGTCCTCTTTGAGAGCTTAGAGTCTAGCTGGAAAAAGAGGTTTGGACAACAGTGTGACAGAGTTCAGGGTCATCAAGAAAGCTCATCCAAATGGTTTGCTTCCTCAGAGCAGAGGAGTCGCTCCATCCCTGAATGCCAAGTGGCATTTTAATTTTTGTGTCTACCACATTAGACTTTACAGAGAGTCCCTGAGATGGTTTTTCTTGCAGTGAAACACAGATGCATCTCTTTCTATTCAGAGGTTATCCTAATAGGTAACAGAATGTGTTGGATCTTGCTACCCAACGTGCAAAAGCAGATGTGCTTTTCTTGACTGGAGCCAGCTCTTTCCAGCTTGAACTGTGTTTGTAGCTATCTGCAGAGCAGCAGATATTCAGAGTTTTGTTGGTATTCGTTAGACACAGTGGAGTTACTGAAGCACCTCGAAATGGTGCTTTGTTCCATAGAGCTGTGTTAAGTCTCTGTTAGCCTGAAGGACCGCAAGGCTGATTCCCAGGTAATGATCAGCGTGTGGTGTCCTGCTTCAAGTCCCCTGTGCTGTAGATGGTCACAGGGGCCTTCAAAAGAAGGGTGTTGCAAGAGCTGGATTTCTTTGAGATACTGTGTGATACCTGTACAGTCATCTGCCACCCATTTTCATTCCTTCTCGTTAATTTTATTGTCTGTGTTTGTAGACTGAGGGGAAATAAGGGTTCCCAGGCAGGGACAGGGGCACAAATACTGATAAGGGAAAGAAAAAGTCCCTGGTTCCAGCTGCTCCCAGTTTTAGAGTACCAGCAGGTATGTGAAAGCTCAAAAGCTCCTGTTGCTCGTCAGTAACCTTATTTAAGTTGGCACAACGTAACTGGAACAACATCCTGGAGCTTTCGGATGTTTTTATTGTTTTTCTAGTTCTGACCAAACGACGTTTACAGGTATTCAGGTTCCAATTGTTGCAGGTTTTTATGTTAGAAAATGATAATCATCCCCCATGATTTCCTACTTAAAATGTATGTATTTTAAAGTAAGTGTAATCGCTTAAATATGTAGCCTTCCCATCTGAATGGTAAAAAGGCCAGTTACATTTGATATAAAAGTTACATTAAGTTGCAAATTAACATTGTTTTAGTGGTTACTGGTAAATAAGAACCTGGGCATCTTTCAGAAAATAGCTGATGCGGAAAAGCAAAACAAAGGGGGTTTAAACTTCACTATTTAAGTTGTCATGTCTTATTACATTATTTAAACCAGAACATAAATCTGCCTAACGTGGGCTTGTTGAATCAAATGGGGATCTCTCAGTTGTGGATTTACCAGAATAAATTACAATTAAAAAAGATTTATGATAGCGAGATTGTAATATATAATATTTATCATTTCTACAAATATTTTATTTGATGGGAACCAAACTGGTGCTGCTATTGCCAAAAGCCGATCCTCATAATTTATTTTGTGGTCATATAAATTTTCCTTTGCCTGCTTCTTTAGTGGTATCCCAAATTGTAACTCTTTTTAATGGTCAACCTATCCTGGCTTGAATTTTCCCATGCCTGAGGTCCACAATGCTGATTTAGCAGAACAAAAACTTTGAAGATATTTCCTTTTCTCTGTGCTGTTTATTATATCCTTTGCTTTGCGTGTAGACCGAGCTCTGAAGCTTAGGTCAACAAGAAACCACCGTTGTGGTCAGGCTGGCTCGTGGGAAGCGGCACTCAAGTGGTTCCAGTTTGTTGTTCTCCTGGGTCTGAGATGATTCCCAGTTTGTCATTCTTCTGGGTCCGAAATGATTCCCACAGGTCAGGCCGGCAACTTCTGGCTTTTGAAATCGACATAGATACCTCCCAAATAACGTGTACTTTCAACAGTCTTTTTACCTGCATCCGCACGTGAGTGGTGGTTGCTCTAGGCTGAGTGAATGGTCCTTTAAGGAGAACTAGGATGGGTTTAGCACTTACTCGGACCGTTTGGGTTTGAGCTTTTCCAAGGCAGACATCAACAACTTGTCAGCTATAAAGAGAACATGAGATAATATTTTTGCGGTCTTTTCTTTTACTTTATAAAGTTAAATAAGTGCTCCAAGAAAGTTTCTGTGTTTGTTTATTCACTTCCTTAAAACCTTGGAATCCAGACCTATAAATACAGGCTGACTTCATGTTTACAATTATGATTGCTCTCACTTGAATTGATTGACGCTACTTGTTTAAAAAAAAAAAAAGTATTAAGGTATGTTTAGATCTGCAGGAAAAGATGAATAGTCTTCTCGTTAAAATATGTTGCTTTTGTACATAAGGGAAAAACGAGTGTGAAAGTATCAAGCTCTCTCACTTTTCTGAAACTAGGAGGCCTGTTTGCCAGCTATTACAGAAGTAAAAGGAAAGACTTTGCAACCAGACTTAAGAGATGTAGATTTTCACAAAGTTAGCAGCTATATTGCAAGCTTAATAGTATTTGGGTACTGACCTTAAATAAAGAGTCAGCATTTCTTACAAAGAATCATGGTCTGATACTTAAAATTCTTTTTTTATTGGTTTTTTTTTTAGTCATTTCTACATGGCAGATATCTAGCTGGGGTTTTGCCATAATTCTTTTTAGAAGGTGATGTAGGCTTACTAATCCATGTGAGTTTTCTTAAGAAATGTAAACCACTTTTCAAATTATCCCTGAATATCATCTGCAGCTGAATTTAGCCAATTTACAAAATTTTTGCCTCAAGAAATATCCTTTATTCAAACTTTAAAAAAATAGATGAGGTAAGAATTATGTTTCCAAATCTGTTTACAAATCTAAATCGAAGATTTGGTTTTACTCAAATATTCAGGACGCAGAAAATGTACCGATTTAAGTTCATTATGTTGGAATATGATGCCATGGCTTTGAGTGACTCAGAATGGAGTAAAACCTAACAGTTAAATTTAAAACATCATTTATTTATAATCCAGAAATGTGTCCAAATAAATTTGTGTCTGTGAGATTTTTAAACCGTGACAATGAAGTTTTGATTTACATTCCTTTTCACTGAATAAAATGGCTTAATTGCATTATATAGTATTGAAGCAAATATTTTATATAAAGCCAAGCTGGGTGCTTTTAGGCAAACATTATTTTTGCCTTGACATAGATGCAAAAATGCTTCCCACTTAAAGGAAAGTGGTTGAAGGAATTTGGATTGGGTAATTTAGGTTGAACTGTTGAAAGCGAAGTTGCTTGCTTAGGCATCGATCCAGTCAAAACTCCTGCACATCTTTAACTTTCTGCAGTCTGCGTAGCCTGTGAGACCTCTACTGACATGGATAAAGTAACAAGCATGCAGCATCTTTACCGAATTGGATGTACGTACCCTACGTTCGCATGCACTTGAATTAAGCATGTGTTAAAGTGTGCTTGCAAAAAGAAGACCTGGGTTTCCTCAGAGATTACCTGATCGCACCAAAATGCCCAGCTGGCCGTCAAAAATGAGATTTCTTTTCTCGTCTATGCCAATGCTTGGGGGGGGGGGGAAGGAACATTTTGTTGCTTTTAATATGAGCTTCATTGGATTGGTTTGTCTCACTAGTGCAGTTGTGACGCAGTGTTGTGTTTTATCAGTGCCCACCCCCAGCAGAATTCTTTGCTTAAGAGGAGGCAGATTTTCACCTACTGAATAAGGCTCTGGACTCGCATTGATGCTTCTCAGTGTTGTCTTGTGTGCTTTCCTGTGCCAGACTGAATTTTATCCCCGGACTGCCTGGTGTAAGTTACAGCCCTCTTTCTACCCTTTGGAAGTTTGCATGTTCAGATGTGACTGTGCTGAATGATAGGATGTCTATTTTAGACTTCAGCCTGTATTTGCAATCAGGAGGGCAAGTCGCTGGAAGAACTTAGCTCCTTTTTCTTTTGAAACAGCTTTTAAATACTGGGTGAGTTTTAAAGATTTCTCTGCATGGTTTTCTTTTATAAAACATGTTTTCCATAGCCATGAACACTTGTTTTCTCTGAATAGATCTTAAAAATCTGTAGTGTCGAATCATAAAAACTACTTGCTTGTTAGAAAGACTTTGTTCAGTCACTGAAGGACCAAATTGTCCTTTAGTTAGAGAAAAAGATACTTATTAGCAAACGCACAATAAGGACTTGTTGATACTTTACCTATCTTACTTGTTTGTAGAATTGCTGTATAAACGTGACTGCTGCCTGTGTTTTTAGTGAATGTTTTCAGCAACAGTGTCTCATGCTAAATATTTTATATGCATTTTTGACCTTTCAGTGGTGGGAACAGAGGTTGATAGGAACTAAGAAAAGGAAGCATCCTCTGGAATTTTTGAGAGCTGGTGGTGACAGTCTCTCTCGGCAATGTTAAACTGGATGGGAGTCCCTGGAAAGCTATTAACTTCAGTCTTGTTTCCATATCAAGAAGTAGCATGAAATATGCTTAAACACGTTGCAAGTGTTTTAAAATAGGAACTGACTGATACAAAAACTGCTTCTGCGGATGCGGTAATTGATTTTTTTTTTTAAAGTCGAGGGTGCTTTTTGTGTACTGGAGCATTAAACTTGGATCATGCTTGGCCTTGTGACAAGTCCTGTGCATGTAATTTAGAGCCATATAGGGATGTTCTTAGTCTTGAACCACTTGAATTAATACCACCTTTCATATCATGAGTGTAGTATTAGTAATTTAAAGTATATAATTTGCAAGCCTTGTGGCCCAAGCACAAACTGGAAACGATAAGGACTATTGATGTGAATGATGTTAGTAGCTTTGGTTATAAATCAGGCTTGGTTTCTATGCAGTGCTGTGTTTAGTACCAATAGACTGGAATACCAGATCTGGTATGAGCTTATGTATGTAGGTGGGAAGCCTGACAGATTGGTTTTATATAAAGAACAACGTACAGAAATTAGAGAGGTTGGAATAACCTCCTAGAAGCTGCTGTCTGGTAAGCATTTTAGACAGACTTTTCAGCCAGTGGTAACTAGAAGTGAACCTGCCTGTCAGTACAAATTCAATGCCACTGTCTGTCATGAAATGTCTGCTGTTTTCAACACTGCAGGGGAAGAGAAATCATTCCTCCCCTGTCTGTCTTGTCATGATGCAAAGTGGAGTAGTTGTAAGAGTTATCTTGAGAAATGCTGCACTAGCTGCTGGCTTTTGATTTTTGCTCGTACTTGGGCAACAGCAAAACAGTTAAAACTGGGACCTTGCGGAATCTGTCCCACCCGGAGTAGGAGAAAGTTTTCAACTGCAGCATGGGACAACTTGTGAGAGCAGAAGAGCTACGTACAGCATGATTTATATATGGTATGAGCTGCATATGGGATGATTTATATACCTTTCAACATTTCATGAGTGCAGTAGGTTCCTCCCTAATTTTCTGTGAAGAGAAGGTTAAAGGACATTTATGGTGGCTCTGTTTGCTTCCTTTATGTCACACAGTTGATTTGCTGGTAGGTAATGCACTCTGATTTCTTCCCTAGACTTTGAACTTTGTCCCGAGCTTTTATTTAACTGTTTGTCCCTCTTGTTAGATGTTTCTGCGTTCTCCTTAGCAGCAATTTGTTTGGCAAAAAAAAATAACAACTGACAACTTTGTTTTTGAAATTCCATATTATTTTTTCACTAAAAAGTTGTCAAGGCTTAGAAGTGTACTGTGAATAGTTCCCAGAAGAATTGTCATAGTAAACATCCGTATATAAACATGTCCTAAAATGATCTCGTGGTTACCAGGAGATCCTGACTTTTTTCTGAGGATTTACTTGTCATTCTGCGTGAATCAAGGTGCTTCCATACCTACGTTTTGTTTTCATCTCTCCCTTAGCGAAGAAATAGCATTTCTGTTGACAGAGTTATAACAAGATACTTAGCTAGCAACAAAATAAAATCCAAGGGGGGTGTCTGGATCATCTGCCAGCAAGGCAGAGGAATGTGCTTAGCATTTCCAAAAATCAGATTTTTCTCACTGAGGTGCGAGTTCTGTAAGTTTCAAAGTCCACTTAAGCAGTTAAAAGCTTCAACTCAGACCTCGTCATTATGATACTTCAATTATGGATCATAAGAAAACTATATTAGCTAAAAATCTTGCCTTAACGCAGAATTAGCTTCTTACAACTTGAAATTTCACCTCTACCCATTTTCCTTCACTCTAACAGCCGTCAGAGATGCACGCTCCAGCTTCAGGTCCTGCAGCTCCCCGGTGCTAACACAGTTCCTCTGCCCTGCTAGTGCCCAAGGGTGGGTTTGCAGCACGGCCACTGCAGTGCAGGCTGGGCTGGTTCAGGGAGAGTTATCCAAAGCGTAAATAGGAAAATGAACTTTTCGACCCAGAGTCTGCTGCAGTAGCGTAGCGCACCCGACTGCGGAGGCCTTGGCGGAGAGGCAGTATCGGTCCCACAGGTAAATCGGGAGGATTTCCTAGTGTCTAGCAGGTCAGGTTGAATTGCATTTGGCATGCATAGAGGCATGTTGATGAAATATAAATAAGCATAGGAGAGAAACAGGCTAGTGACTTCCAGCTGTCACGCAGAGTACTGAAGATCTGCCATTCCCTACTGTATGGCTTTTTTTCCAGTTTCTTTTTCATCCCAGTAACAACATGAAATACCACAGGCTCTTGCGTTAGATTAGGTGATGAGGGGCATAGCTCAGCATGTCTGAGCATGCCAGATGTATTTTGGGCTCTAGAAAGAAGCATGCTACAAGATTTAGTCTGTATTTAGTCACTGGCCTACTTTGCAGGATATTTTGCATTTCTGAAAACTTTCTCAGCAGAGATGTGTCCTTTTTTTTTTTCTTTCTGTTTCTTTCTTTAAACGTTTAACATCTCTTACAGTTATTTAAGCTTGAAAGTTGTAACACCTGGCCATTGAAATGCTGCCTGCATATTAATTTTTAAACATGCAGTTAATTCCCTTTCCTCTTTTCCTTTTGATTTTCATCTTGTTAAAGACAAGGCTTGGCTGTTGCTGTGCTCTGTTGCTTGTGAAAACGCAGCGGACGTCAAGTCGAGCCTCCCAGGTTTTGGAGGAAGCTCTATTTTGAACCACCACCTTGCATAAAATGACAGGAGGGGTGATTTCTTACTTAAGACATCCTTTTCTCCTGAGTCCATATATCCCATTTCACAGGGAGGGAGATTATGTAGCTGCCTCTCCGAGCCCTTTGCCAAAAGCCTTGCCGACAGACTTTGGGAGACTCTTTGGCCTTCGTGAGGAGTTTTAGGAGCGCATATACACACACTTGAAGTCTTAATTTCTTTGGGACCATCTGGAGTTCTTTTCCCTCCGCTCCCAGGGAAGCTAATAAAGGCAACCTTGTGACTTAGTGGTTTATTTTGGAAGCAGCAGGAACTCTCTGTGGCTGGAGGAACCAGATTTGGCAAACATCATCCCATGAATTCCATTGTGGTGGGGGAATGTCACAATCCCCCTGCTCTTTCTTATCCCATAAATTTGGTCACTGCAGTAAATTGGTAGGTTGGTTGATAGGTGGAGAAAAGATAGATCTCTGTTGGGAATAAGGGTGTGCTTTATCTTGCGGGTCCGAAGGAAACGGGTCTCTCACAATCACAGTGTCTGTGGAAGCATGCATGGATCTCAGTCAGCTTTGCCCATTTTCAGGAGAGGAAACTGGGGCACCAAGGCTAATTTGGCAAAGGTACTGTGTAAATCCATGCAGGATGAAGAATTTAATCTTTAATCTCTAGGATCAAAGAAAGACCCTAGTCCAGCACTTCATCTCCTAGCAAAAATCTGATATACATAATAGAAATTTTTTAAGGAATGAATTTAACAGAGTTTTGTCTTCCTACAAAGGCAAACAAGTGCTAACTGTAATCGTTTCTTCCAAATATCATTAGCCTTTTCTGTCTCTGTCAAGTCCTTTACCACTCAGTGGGGCTGGGTGCTCTTGAATGATTAAAAGTCAACAAGTCTTCAAACATAAAAAATGCATTGGTGCTTCGTTTTCTCATGTTATCTCATAGTATAAAAATCCTTATACAAATGTTTTTAGCTGTTAAGACCTTCTGAGATGTTATTTTAGAGTGTAAGTCATTCAAGGATTGATGTCTCCTCCATGTCTGGAAAAGACTGGAGCAACAGTTGTTCAGCCAGTTTGGAGCCTGGAGAAAGAAAGAGGGACACCTTTTCTGCTGAATATATATATTTAGAGAAAGCACCGGTCCTTGACATCAACTTCAGGGTTTTCTAGGAAACACTTACCTATAGACGTGGCATTTTCCTGTTGGTTCTCAAGGATGCAGCATCTCAGCAATATGCAAAATCTCTTTTAATTTTTAATTTTGCCATTATTTCAGAGGTTTCAGAGACCCTTCCTCCTTGCTACCACAGGACCTACATTGCACTGGGGTCACTGAAAGAAATTAAGCATCGTCTTGAAACTGTGGATGCGGGTATATTGTATGAGACTGAAGCAACTGGGTGGAAACTGAGAGAGAGCAGGAGGTGGGCTCAGGGCTTTTCATCTGATATCCCCTCATCTCTTGAAATGCTTCTTAAAACATGTGGAGTTGGCTGACACATATTTGCTGCTAAATGTTCATTTAACCCCTTGCCACCTCCAAAGTGGCACTTTTCTAGAGCCAAACAGCATGGATAGGAAAGCAGAGGGTGGCATGGGTCGTCTTTGTGGCAGCTGCGAGCAGAAGAGGAGCAGCCCTCGGAAGAGGCAGATGGTTTGGGCAAATTGGCTTCTAGCTTTTGATCATCCTGACATCAGTGGGGGCCTTATTACTCTGCTTAGGAATCTTTTGGATGGTGAAGTTTTTATTTTTTAAAGTCCCTTTCTCTCTGTCCATTTTTTGATTTGAAAGAGCTCACTCTTTTTTCAGATTAGACTAATTAAGGAGTAATTAAGATGTAATTCAAAAGATGATCATATAACTGAAACTCTCAAAAGAAATACTAAAAAATATAACAATGGTTTGAATATAATAACTCTTAGTAATTGGTAACTATAGGAAGGAGCAGAGAGCTCAACTTTTTAGTTAAACTTTTTTTTATAGACTTCTCTAGATCTGTAGGGATACATGGGAGTATTGTGATTATTGTGCTGTTTCAGTGACTGAGAAGCTGTAAGAAAATTGTGTTTTTACTGCATGGGATGTGATAACAGCAATAGATGAATATTAATGCTCTTCAGAGTATTTTCAGTGGTGTTTCCTAGAGAGATATATAGATAAAATCATTTTTCAAATGAGTGTGTCCCTGGCTGCAGCTGATAAAAATGTTGAGAGCTCTGCTGAGGTTGGTGGAGCTAGGTGATATACATCAGCTGGGAATCAGGCTGTATGGTGTGGTCTATATATTCTACATGTCTTATATTTACTGGGTGCAAAGAGCCAAGAATAATCCTCCCTCTAGAAAGAGGGCTTATTGCACTGCTCGGTAAATTCAACACAAACAAAACCCGCAACCTTTCTAAATCCTTTTAAAGTGCTCAAAAGATTTTCTCGGTCAGTGATACTGCAAGAAACATATTGCTTTGGAGGTGACCTAATTTTAACCTTTTGTGAGTTGCTTTACGATTAGAACAGTCACATGCCGAGGTAGGACCCCATTAGTGGGTTTAAATCATCTGTTTACTGCTGAAAACGCGCATTGTTATGGGCTCCGCTGAGTATTCCTTTTTTTTTTTAATTTTATTTTCTTTTTTTTTTTTTTTTTTTCTTTTGCAGGACAGAACATCGCAGTTGTACCGGTTTGGGAGCAAAATATGGAATGTGTTTCACTGCTGACCGAAGGCAGCCAAATGAACAGTATTTATAGTAGTTTGAAAATCAGCAGTTAGCAGTTTCTTCACATTCTAACACTACCCAGCACTTTCCAGAGAGAACTCATTGTTTACAAGAAATCTGCTTTCCAAATCCGTTGCGGTGCCCTCCAGCCTTGACTATTAACTATTTGCAAAGGGGAAGCTAATCTACAGTTTGGGGAAGGATGGCCATGGATGAGTACCTGTGGATGGTCATTGTGGGTTTTATCATTGCTTTTATTTTAGCCTTTTCGGTGGGTGCAAATGATGTTGCCAATTCTTTTGGAACGGCTGTGGGCTCTGGTGTTGTTACTTTGCGCCAGGCTTGCATTTTGGCTTCAATTTTTGAAACCACTGGCTCAGTATTACTGGGAGCAAAAGTAGGAGAAACAATTCGGAAAGGTATCATTGATGTTAACCTGTACAACAGCACTGTCCCACTGATGGCAGGAGAAGTGAGTGCAATGGTTGGTAAGTAATGCTTTCCTATTCCAAGTAACATTCATTGTGCATTTGTCATCGTGTTTGTTGTGAATATTGTTGATTAAGTCTTCCCATCTTCTGGACTTGCACGTCTGGTTTTGCATGAATGCAGGTGCCTGTGTTCCTTTTTTAGTCTCCAATGTTTTTTACATGCTTCTAATCATTTACATTTTCCAATGGCTCAGCCATTTAACTAACAGAAGGAAAAAAATGTTTACCATAATGGATCATATATATGTATTCTTAGGGTACTGAAAAAATTATTTTGGAGATTTTTATGATGGTAAATGGAAAATATGTAAGCATAGCATTTGTGACCATACAGAAGATCCTACAGAAATAGCAGTTTGCAATGAATATGTACAAGAAGGAATTACATAAATCATTTTCAAATATTACTGAAAATCCAAACACATTTGCTAAACTGATTGTCTAGCTGAGTGATTGCAATTGATCATACCCTTCACCCTTGCCCATGGCAAAACTAAAGGAGCAGTAAAGTTAGATGGTCACACACTTAAGGTCTTTTTAATTTTTCTGACTCAAACCAACAGCAGTTCAGCATACCTTAGAATCTGCTCGCGTGTTTTTGTTTGCAGTTAAATTAATCTCCGTTTAGAACAAATAGCATCTTCTGAGGTAAGTAACATTAAGCCACGGTATTTACTCTTTGTTTATATGCAAGAGGCTTTGTGAGCTTTTGGAGAGCTCCCTCAAGAATCAATAGCAAACCTGCTTTTAAAGGACAGGAGACTGCAGGAAGGAAACCCTTTCACAGTGGGAGAGGCAGCCCAGGCAAGGGGCCAGCCTGCCCATTCCATCACCACTTCTTCAGTCTGGCAGGTCCGTGGCATCCCACGACAGGGCGACGTCATTTATACGAGCACCCCAGTGTCCTCTGTCTGAAAGGGATGCTCCACTCACAGTTTTATTTCCTTAAACCTCCTAAACCTAACCTAAGTATTATTTCCACCTATCCCTTCCAACCTCCCCACAGTTTTTAGGCAAGACCTGCATGTGAGTTAGGTGAATCCATGCAGAGGTCTACTACGTGTGATTATTTTTCCATTTCTTTGGGGAAACGGGAAAATTTTGCGCTTTTTTTTTTTTTTTTTTTTTTTTTTTTTTTTTTTTTTTTTTAATGGATCAAGATGGACATTGAGTGCCAGTTTCTGGACTTGTCTGAGGTGGCTTTGTGTGCTTGAGAGCAGGGAGGTGGTTCCCTTGGGCTTTTGCTGCTCCTGAGCCTCCTGAAGGTTGGCCACCTTCCCCTGCCCAAAGGGAAGAGGGGTTGGTTAGTGAGAAATCTCTGCTAGGACCGCAGCCACTCCCCCAAACAGTCCCTCTGTGAGGTTGCCAACTTAAACCACATCAAATGCTCTTGGGCATCCCCCATCAGTTCCTCTTTCCTGATGTCTTGCAAGGTCAGCTGCAGACTTCTGTCTCTCCCTCAAGTGGTAGGGTGGCTTCTTATTACCACTCCACTTGCATCATTTAGCCTTCTGCTTCCTGAGATAGCTCCATCATTTCTCACGGGCATGTGCCCGGGAGCAGCATACACCGTCTGAAATGTAAGTGACCTGCATCTTCTGACCTTTATGCTCTTGATACTCACGGTCCCCACTGAAGGAAGGGTCCTTTTCCTTTTCTGTATCTATTTCTGGCATCCTGATCCTGGCCAGGCAAAGTTTTAAGTCTCAGATGCCTCCTGCGGAGGCAACTGGCCAGAAGCTCAAAGAAAACAACTTATTTGCATGCATATTTACATAAGCCTGTGTGAACTTCATGACCAGTTGCATTCCCTTCCTCCAGTAAGGGCATTAAGAAAAAATTCCACATTTTAAATCTTGGAATTAATCACAAGTTACAAACTACAGTTTTCAATTTTTTTTTTTCCTCAAATCCATCTCCAGCTTTTCTCTAGATGTATGATATTTTTTAATGTGTTTTCTCTGAGCCTTCCTGGATGTTTTCTTTTCCTCTTTCTGTTTTTGCTCTGCATTTTATCCCCCATTCTCTCGTGCCTCATGATCATGTTTTTGCGAATGGACTTAGCTTCTGAATTTCGATGAGGCTGAAATGAGTCAACAGTCTGGGAGAGACCAAAAGTTGCTGTATCCTCTTTCCAGATGTTGGTGGAAGTTCCTTTGATGCATGCAGCAAACAGCAGATGGTGATTTTCGGGGCAACCTTCCTCCTAATAGAAAGGGAAGCAGGGAGCAGTGGGATTAAAATTTTAAAATGTAACATTTTGTAATAATTTGTAGCGTATTAAAGTGTTGTTTGTTAGGCAGTTGGGAAGTTAGGGACTGTTGCTCTTGGGATTAAATTTAGTACTTCCCTTAGCATTAACTAATTGTCAGGTTATTGTCAGGAATTGCCTGAGTGTTGTTCTAGTGATCCTGGTGGGAGCTGAAGTCAGCAGCTGGTGTGACCGAGGAGGTGCCACTGACAGAGAGGACATCCCAGCCAGGATTAGCAAAGCAAAGTACTAACCCAGTCTTGCAGGTAGCATGGTACTTGATGGGGGCTCGCGGCTGACATGCAGCACCAGAGCCTCAAGGGAACGGATGGGGTGCCTTCAGCAGCAGGGGAGCACAAAATGCACCCTGAGCCGAAAGCTGACACTGGTGACTCTTGGTCAGGGCAGTCCGCAGCCAACCCTCTGTATTTAGGAGATAGCAACCGGGAGGAAAGGGTGTGTGGCCACAGTGTCAGCGGGCATGAAGAATGAATTTGGGACTCTGTGACAGGTCTAGTGAGCCTCCTGCTTCCTAGGTTAGTTTTGCAAAGATAAAAATTAGGAACATGCATTTTACGTTAAAGCTTTGATGTAGGTAATTAAGGCATTTCAAGTCCGAGAGGAAAGTCCTGTTCTGGCTTGATTTGTATTTTCTTCTGTTCCTTAATGTGCTTCCTTAAACTTCTTTAGACCACACATTTCCTTCTCAGACCATGCATCAGTCCTCCACCACTCTCCCTCTTGCTCTCCTGTTTGTTTTCAAGGTGAAGTTGATTAAATAAGAAATAGTGCTATACTCCCTCTATTTCTGTCCCAGCCAAAAACCCAGCCCTCACTGCACATTTGCAGTGCAGCTGTGGCTTGGTTGCATTTTCCCTATTTTTTACACTTACTATTTTGTAATTACGTATCTATGGCTGGCTTATCTGTTCATTTGGCTCTTTACAGATGTTACCATCTGTTTTCTCTTTCACCTGACTTCCATTTGCTGGTCTCCAAGTTCATGTCAAAGGTTTCAAAGTGTATTTATTTTTATTTTAGTACAGGGGAAGAGAAGCCAAGAAACTAAAGAGCAGGTGTTCTTTGTTTGATCTAGAATTTTCAATAGCAATGGGAGTACCAGTTGTTTTGGGATAGTACCCAGGAGAGATCAGTTTTACAAACTGGTTGACTTCCAAATGTAGCCGTGTATGATGCCAGCAAATCACCATTTGCAGATGGCTCCATTTCAAGACCTTCAAACGATCCTCTCCTGTTGGAATTGAGGATGGAGGCTCAGATTTTGAGTAACAGCATAATGTTCAGCAACCTTGCTTTATCACCTGTGTCTGCTGCAGGTCTGTTAAGAGAGATGGCACGAGCCAGAAAATGCGTGATCTCTCATGGCAGTTTGATTGCTGCCATTGGGGCCTCTTAAAACAGGAAGATTTAGTCTTAATGTCATGAAGTCTTAAGATGAATAATAGATTTTCTAAGAATTCTTTAATATTAGGTGAGAGCCACAGAAAGCTTGTGTCACTGCCAAAATTATTTTGGTTGGCGCCACTGCAAGAGGAGCAGGGAACCTGGGTCCTTGCAATGTGAAAATGAGTTGGAGCATGGAGCTGCGTGCTTGAGGGCTTGGTGGCCAACTGTGATCCCAAAAGTTGGGACTGAAAACAAATACAAGGCATCCCCTCTGGTGCTTGGGTTTTTTTTGTTTTTTTGTTGTTTTTTTTTTCTCTGCACTCTTGGCAAACATCCTTCCTTGGGAAGTCTGTTGAGACACCAGACATCACATTTACTTTATAGACCATTAGCCACCATCCCTTAGTTAGTTAGAGGATTCTTATGCCGGAGTACTTTGGCTACTCCATGACTAAGATAAGTCGTTTTTGCGGTTCTGAATTTCTCCAGTGCCGCAATGAGCTGCAAATGAAGGCAGTGAGAGAAACCATATTCCCTCCTCAGTCCATTTTTCCTAGAGAGGATTCCAGATGGCTGAGCGTCACTGAGAAGAGGCAAAAAACTCCTTGCTCCACAATCTGAGCCTTTCTCTGGTAGCATCTGAGTTTAGGAGCATGAGTAGTTCGTTAGTGAAATGGTGGATTCCTCTTCACACTGATCACTTGGAGGCTTCCAGGTCCAGCTCTCAAGAATGAGGTTTTCTAAGCTTGATGCAGACTGGGAGCAGTTTGTGTGTTCAATCAGGTAGGCTGTAAACACTGAAAGCCTTCAAAAACAAAAAACAGAACTGTTGTACAGTGTGAAGAACTGTTAGTAATAAAAAGTCATAAGTAAGATGCAGCATTTAAAGCTGCTATTAAACTGTGTTAGTATCTGCTTTTAGAGACAGAACAGGAACAGAACTCTCTTTAGGAGATCTCTGTTGTGCATGTAGAGTGTAGGCAGTGCTTATAAAAGAATGTGGGTACGTGGCAAAGAATTTTCTGTGTGACATTATTGTTACTGTTGTTGTTTATGCCATATGGTTGGGGTTTTTTTCTAGGTTCTGCTGTTTGGCAGCTGATTGCATCATTCTTGAAACTCCCGATATCGGGGACCCATTGCATCGTAGGTGCTACGATTGGGTTTTCTCTGGTGGCAATTGGCACGCAGGGAGTCCAGTGGATGCAGCTTGTCAAGATTGGTAAGTGCTGTTTCCTTTTGTGCATGAGGGTATGTGAAATAGTGTGCACTGCCTGCAAAAAACATGCCCAGAAATCTGCTTTGTGCTGATAGCACTCCCTCCTTAAATTACTTTCCACCTCAGCCCTGTCATTCAGAAGATACACTGATGCTGTGTTCATTAAGGGCTGCAGTGTGTCTCCAGTGGAGAAGGGAGTAAGACGCAAGTTGCACTTCCCCAGCAGTAGGCTGAGGAGACATTGTCCCTCAGAGACATGCTTCAAGGTGACATTCCTCCTCTTCTAATTCTTTTTGTGGCAGCTCATACCACCACGTTCTTGCTCTCAATAACGCTAGCCATCATGTGAATGCCCACAGTCATGTTTCTCCACCCACCAGCTTCAGGGAGGCGAAAGCTGGGCATATAGCACATGTTTAGCTCACAGCCTCCCACTACCAAGATCAGCACAGCCAAGCAGGGATGTGAAGCAGTTTTCATTATTGTTTTGGAAGCCTTGTAACCCGAGTCACAGCCTAAACCCTGTATTAAAAGGATTGATGCTGAAGGCACGGAAATACAATTGAGCTTTAGAGAAATTGGAGCAATATGGGGTTTTTTTATATTCTGTTGGAAGTAGAAGAGAGTTTGCAATGACAGTAGAATCAATCTGTTAACCATGCTGCAAACAATAAATCACTCTGGATGAGATTTCCAGAGTGCTGCCCTAATCCGGTTTTATTGAAATCAGTGGGAGTTTTGCCACCTCCTTCAGTTAAATCAGTCCTGGACACTTGCAAATCTGTCTGCAAAAAATCTACGTGCGTTATTCATTACAGTTGATGCTTCTATGGCATTTTGGAAATTGAGGCTTTTACCTGCGAGCAGCATGGCATCCTGCTAGATGCAGTTGCTTTCCACTTGCTTGCAACATGGTGGTTAGGAAATTACAGGGCTTTCTTGGTCCACTCTGCATCAAACTACAAGAAACTTTCCTGGTGAATTTGACTGCTAAACTTGCAAAATTATCGGGAAATGCTTTGGCTGATGTTTCTAATAGTGTCTGGCATTAGTTTGACTTTCATGAGTGTCAGTGGACATTGAGTTGCACCAGTTGTAAGTAAACATACAGAATATTAATTCCAGTTGTACAAGAACTGTTTTAAATTTATTGCTCATTAATTACTTACTTAAACAGTATTCTTGCATAATACTTATTTCATGTTTCATTCTTTCTTTTCTTCAACACAGTTGCCTCTTGGTTTATTTCACCGCTGTTATCTGGCTTGATGTCTGGAGTCCTCTTTGTGCTGATTAGATTCTTCATTTTAAACAAGGTAAAGAAATCTCACTATTATAATTAGTGCTTGGTATGAAGGCAGTGTTCTAGCCTCCCATGTGAGCGCTGGCATTTCCAGAGTTGAAAGTTTGTGGCTTACTTTTTGGACAGGAGACCAGTCAATTTTTTTTCTAATAGCCTTTGGAACTGTACTTGCTCTTAGCAGTTCTGAAAGCTCAGAGTAAGTAATTTGACAAGTGTTTGAGGCTTAGAAGGTGCTATGTGATAATTAATATTGTATATTCTGTTTGATTAAAGGATGGTACATTGAGGTTGCTTCTGTATTACTACAAACTTGTTGGCATTGACTTAGCCTCACAATAGTTGTTCTGACTGTTATTGAAACAGAACAGTCCTCCCTTGGAGATACTCTAATTGGTATTTCATAGTTGTGAAATTTTAAGCTTTGGTTTTCTAGCACATCAGACATTAGAAGATGGGCATCTGCATATTTCCTAGATCCTCAAGAAACCTGAATCGATGGGTTTTAGTGACCTCAGTCAAAAGTGGCAGCTTTGAGGTAACATCAGTCCATATATCTCCAGTGCAGAAGACGATTTGCCTGCCACCCGGCATGAACTGGAAACCAGAACGCTTTTACCTGCTCTTTCCATTTCTCTCACACCATTCAACTTGCTAAAATGGGGGAGTGCAGCACATGACGATGACCTAAAATAAGGGACACTATATTAGCAGTTATACAGGGAACTTAAATAGATGAGGGATTAATTCTTTTGCTATAAATAACACAACCTGTAACCTCAGCTTCATCATTCTTTATTTCTGATGTAAATAAATGTCAGCGATAAAAGCAGATGATAAATTTGATCAGACTCAGCTTTAAATTTGAGGTTACTCAAGTTGCATAAAGGACGAGGAAAATTCCTCTATTGCATTCAAAACCTAACAACTTAAGAAATTAGTCATCAAAATCACATGAGCCCTAGTATAAAAGCCACATATTTAAGAATTGAAGAGGCAGAAAAAGTTCAAGCTAAGGAAGTTGTCTTCTGACTGCCATCTGTGCCATTCACAAAGTAGTAAGATCTATAGAGCTTCTGGTATAAGCAGGTAGCAACTTGTGTTGTGTGCAGGCATAAAAAAAGAGCAGCTTTTTAGCTTGCGAGTCCATGGCCTGGTGTAGGGGTTCATGCCCTTGTTGGGGATGTCTGTGAATAGCAGCCGGCCCTGTGGATACAGCCCATGCTGCATCACACTTCGGGACTGGCGTGTAGCACAGGGTGGCTGCAGCCTTCGCTCATCTCCCTTTTATAGTTCATGGCAGCAGGAAACAAAACCACATTAACCAGCCCTTAGCTTCGCCAGGCTCTTTGCAAACATGCAGAGCCCCTCAAAAAACCAAAGCAGTCTCCTCACAAAGGCTTTTTCCATGGCTTGCACGATGTGTTTCTACTGCGCCGCCAGCTGAGCCTTTCCTTGTGAGCACCGAGGGCACGAGACTGCGGCAGGCAGCAGGAACAGCAGCGTGCTAAACCTCGCTTTATGTATGTTACCTGTTTAATATGGCCAAACACTTAATATTTCAGAGACTTCTGTTAGCTGGTGGAAAGTCTCAGGCTGAGAGGTTAGGAATAAGTGCCAGGCTGAGGGGTTAGGAATAAGGTTTTGTGATGGACATGTTGCACTGATGCTAGTAGCCCTGCCCCAAAAATATCAAAGCCCTGTCCTGCTTGGCACCCTTCAGTTGTGCCAAGTGAAAGGGACTCCTCAACTTGGAGACAAGATAGGTAAGAAAACACTCGCAGAATGAAACCTGCCCCCAGGTCACCCAGCAGGTCTGCAGCTGACCTGAAAGTACAACCTGTCTCCCTGGTTCCCATTAACAGTGTCAAGCTTCCCCAGAATGCTGGTGTGTGCCAGGACCAGCACTGTGGATTTGGGTGTAACCGGACAGGTCACCATCGTTTCCTCACCATCCACCCCAAAGCGGCACCTGCCTGGCACTGACTCAGGAGCACGTGTTTTCCTCATGGCGGTTCATGCTGACATTAATCTGGTGGAAAATCCAGCTAATGTTTCCTTTTTTTCCCTGATTTCTATGCAGGAAGACCCTGTGCCCAATGGTCTCCGCGCACTTCCAGTGTTTTATGCTGCTACCATAGCTATTAATGTATTTTCCATCATGTACACGGGGGCACCAGGTGAGTGAGCCGTCCACAGCGGGAGGCACAGGAGGGAGGCTTCCCGCAGTGTATAATGATGAATGTATAATGCCAGCATGCTGTCAGGTAGCTGTTGACACCGAACAGTTATCTCCTATGTTAGGAGTTAACGAGGGCAAGAGTAAATCATACACCTCCCACATGCTGCTTCTATTTGTGCACGTGTTTTTGCGACTCCCTCCTGATCACTCCGGTTAGTGAGGAAGAGCGCAGCTACAAAAAAAAAAAATCCCTCTTTAGAGGAAGGGGAAATATTGAGCTGCCAGCTTCAGCTTCGTAAATCTGGGCATGTGTTGAGCTCTCAAAGGTATACCAGATATGTGCATCAAGGAGAGAAGGTTCAGAGTGGGCGGTAAGAGCAGGTAGGCTGTTTGCACGCAGTCTAACGCTTTAGCTCCATTGAAATCAGCAGAGTCACTGTTCTGGCAGATCTGGCAAGGAGCCTATTAATTAAATTTACTTCTTTATTTCCCTTCAATGATAAGAAGCCCCAAATCTGTTTCTGCATTGAATGCATCTTCTTTCTTGGGTGCTGTGTTTTCATTGCAACTCAGTAGAAGGAAATGAAACATGTTTTTTTCAGGACTTTATCTATATTTTTGTATATTTGTATATTTTATGTGAATTTATATGTTTGTGTTTATTTATATTTGTGTTTATATTTGAACTTCTGTTTTTATATTTATGCTTGTATATTTATATTCACACATTTTATGTTTATGTGTTTGCATTTATATGTTTATATTTAACTTAAGCAGTGTACATTTAAACACACACTTGCAGCAAGAGTTCAGAAAAAAGATGTTCAATGCTCTTGACTACTTTATTGAAGACTCTGGTCATTTAAATGTTATCTTTAGATTAGATTATTGCCCAAGAGCCATGAATGAACAGGCAGTTAAAGAGAGACTCCTGAACATGCCCCTGAATTAAGAAAGCAGGCTTAGAAAGTGACCTTTTTTGAATAGAAATTAGTTTTCTCTAAAACTTGACACACTAGATGTACTAGATAAATGCAGTTGGTAGACTCTACTTCATAGCATAACATTACTGAAATTAATAAAAAGCTTGAGAAGTTCCCAATTCGAAGGTAACATAACTCAACTATTCCTTTTTCTTAAGTCTAATTGGCTACGTATCCAAGATATTTCACAGTAAATCAGCTGTATAACCAACATTTCCTCATTAGTTGTACTGCAGAAGTAGGTCAGGCACTCTGCAGTGACTCATTAAGCAAAATAAATGAAATAAGAATCTTAATGTCCCTTCTGTTTCAGCTTAGCAGTCTCTAAAGTGTATGAATAAAAAGGTGGGACTCTGTTTTTCATACTCAGGAAATACATATTTACTCTCCAAGGCCTCTGTCACTGGCAACTTTTATTCACAAGGATGAATTAAGCACATAGGTTTCAAGATAGGCATGCATATATGTGTTTGAAAGATCAGAGTCCAAGCTCTTTCCTCATTAAGGGTCTGATCAATTGAAAAAGTGTAAGGAGCTCTGTTGGGGGGGCTACTTAGAGGAACATGAGTTACTGACATGATTGTGCATTGCAGGACTGAAACCTCAGCTGTCAAGTGCTACATTAAGCTATTATCATCAGCAGATAATGGCTTAGATTAAGCTAAGCATCAGGCTTTATTGACCAGAGCAAAGGTCAGGTAAATACTTACCTAATGGGCAACATGGTTTAACATGCAGTAGTGTATAAAATCACTGTAAACTTGTTTTAGCTGCCTTGATGTGGGAGTTTTATCCCTGACTTCTTTGGAAATAAGGTCACAGTGGGGTAACAGAGAATTGGAAGACTAAACCTGCAAATGTTTGCGTGTCAACTAGACCTTTAAATACTGGACTAACTGATACATATGTTAAAAATGATCGGCTCATTCATGTTGGTTTTGAATACATTGTGAACACAGCTTTTTCTGCAACAGACTGCTTTTCCACTGCCCAAGATAATTAAGTCATGTTAATTTACAGTTTGCTTGGGTTTTATTTCTTTGTCTTCACAGTACTGGGACTGGTACTGCCAATGTGGGCCATTGCTCTAATATCAGTTGGTGTATCCTTAGTATTTGCCATCTTAGTCTGGATTTTTGTGTGCCCCTGGATGAAGAGAAAAATAGAAAGTAAGTAGTTGCTTGATGAAATGCAAGTGATGTAAAATCATGGAATATTTCGTTTCAGAGCTGGAAGTGCCCTTGAGAGGTCACCTAGTCCAGTCTCCACCCACAGGCAGGATGTGCTTAAACTATTCCTCATGTATTTGTGTAACCTGCTCTTAAAAAATTGCAGTGGTAGAAATTCAAAACTTTGTTAGGCAATCCATTGCAGTCCTGACTTCTTCTAGAGTCTAGCAGGAACAGGAAAATAAATGCTGGAATATAATCCATTTTATATTTTATTAAGAAAATATTGAAGAGGAAAAATCTGGCAGAGTGATTATCTTTTGACTTCTTTAACTTTACAGTAAGTTGGGCTGATCACAGCTTTTAGCTTTATGGTGTTTTGCTTGTTTGCTTTGCTACTCTCAACAAATGCAGTGTTTAAAACACAGAAAAGTGTCAGATTTCATTAACAAATGAGCAGCTCGGTGTTTTACTTCAGTTACCTACTTTGGTGAATTTTGTAGGAAGAAACAAAGATGCTCTAGAATTTTCTCAGATTAATTTAGTAAAGATAAGTATTAGAAATAAAGAAAGAATGTCTATGAAACGGAGCCAGGTTATTGTATCCATGTTGATCTATGCCATTGATGCATACAGTGGAAACATAGACAGCAAGACGGATAGGTTGGGTTTAAAATTACAGTACTGTTTTTTCCTTAGGCCAGTTAAAGAAAGATGCTGCACTGTCAAGAATATCAGATGAAAGTCTTGATAAAGTTCAAGATGAAGAAACACAAGTCTTTAAAGAGCTTCCCGGTGCCAAAGCATCTGACGAGAGCACAATTCCCCTTACTGGCTCAGTAACAGAAGCCGCTGGGGCATCAGATACTATCGCAAATGGAAACCATCCACGTGTACCATATGGTAAGAAACTTAAGACAACACAGAGGATTTATCTTCTCCCAGTTTCAGTAGGGTTTCTTAACTGCAGGTAGGACTCTGTTGTAAATGGTAAGTTAGTGTTTAGGATTTCCAGCCCTGATCCTTCTTCAGCACTTGTTGGGAAAGATGCTCATTTACAAGTGACATTTTGTACAGAGGACTTAAAAACAATTACATTTTGTTTGGCTGTATTTCAATTTTAGAAACAGCTGAAAGCAAAAATTACTTTCCTTTTTGCTTTACTTTGTATCCTTAATGGTGTTTCCATCCTTTTAAGCAGTGGAAAAATACAGAGAACACAAATTGCTGATGTATGAAGGTTAAATTCAGCATAAAGATGATTAGCATACTACCACCAGAGATTAAAAGATTTGGGCTTTAGTTGACAAACATGACCATTTGGAGCGTGTCCACTAGAAGAACTTCACGCATTTTTTTCTGAACATATATTTATAAGAAGTAGGCTTGTGTGCATAAAATTCTTTTTGTTCTCCCATGTGGTGGGATCACACCTCCCCACATTTAGCAGTCTGCTAACTTTGATATCACTTTGCTAACATCTACACAGCCCTGTAATTTGGTTAATAAATGCCTAATATATTCAACTGATTCTTACAAAATCAAATAAGTCATGACGTGAAGCCCTTTGAGTGTGTGCTTCCAGTTTTAAAATACCTAAACCCAATTCTGAATGTCGCACAGTGGAAATCCGGGAAGTCAGGAAATGAAAAAGATAGTTTCTTTAGAAATATTGCCTTAGCTGTGATGTGTCCTACAGCGTATGCTAATGTTAAATATATACAGTGAGAATAACTATCATTATGTTCATAGAGATAAGATATAAAAATGTTGGAATAGCTAAGGAAATATTTCTGCAGAACATGAACTTTATTTGCTTTGGGTTTTTTTAATTATTTTTAAAAGTTATGTAAATGTCTCTTAAACAGAGGTACTTTTGAAAGGTGAACTCATATTCAGTATGAAATTACAGTAAACCACCTTTCCTGAAATCTTTACTATGCCTATTCAACGTAGACAAAACCTCAGAAAAAGTAGAGCTTATTTTACAAGAAAGGAATTTTTTAGAAATTACTTTTTCAAAGATCCTGAGGATTTAACCTTCAAGTATCACCTTTGAATAGCCGATCCCAAGTGACTTGCTGCAGGTGATACAGGATGTCTGGGGGAGACCCAACGCTGAAACAAAACTCTCTTTGCACAGAAGATGACAGAGTTTATTTTGCAGTGAATTGAATCTTGGCTTATTCACTACTTATATTACAAATTGATCTTCTTTGTCCTGTGCTCTTGGATCACTGCCATTTTATTGTCTCGCGAACTGGGAGGGTGGGGGCTTCTGTATTACGTTTCGTAGGAATAAAGACTCTAAATCTCTGCCTTTTTAGGAAGGGCATTTTCAATGACGCACACGTTGGTGAAATCACCTGTTTCCAATGGCACCTTCAGCTTCGATGGCCAGATGAGGAGCGATGGCCACGTTTATCACACTGTGCACAAGGACTCAGGTTTATACAAAGACTTGCTCCACAAAATACACCTGGACAGGGCCACCGACGAGAGGCCCGCTCAGGAAAACAACTACAAGCTGTTACGACGCAACAACAGTTATACTTGTTACACAGCTGCTATTTGTGGCATGCCCGTGCATTCCTCCTTCAAGGCAGCGGATACGTCAACTCCAGAGGACAGTGAGAAGTTAGTGGGCGACACTGTTTCCTACTCCAAGAAGCGAGTTCGCTATGACAGCTACTCCAGCTATTGCAACGCAGTGGCTGAGGCAGAGATCGAGGCGGAGGAAGGTGGAGTGGAAATGAAGTTGGCCTCTGAACTTGCAGATCCTAACCGGCCCCCAGTTGATCCCGTGGAAGAGGATAAGGAAGAGAAAGACATGTCTCAGGTCCATCTACTTTTCCACTTCCTCCAGATCTTAACAGCCTGCTTTGGATCCTTTGCCCATGGAGGTAATGATGTCAGGTAAGAGGATGAGATCTCACAAACCAGCAGTTTTACGGTTTAAGTTCTTGGAGCAAGGTTTGCCAGCTTGGCCAGTCGGAAAGCATATTCATTTCTGCAGGCAGATGATCATCAGGGCTGTGTTTTGCAGAGCTTGTGACACTGATGTCCCCGGTGCTTTCCAGGAATTGGGCTACTCAGTCTATGGTTTATTTTCTTCTCAATGGTAACATCTTTTTTTATTCACTGCTAAATAATTGTGCAGTAATTAGTTTAATTCGGGTTTAATTTTGGCAAGCTTTGAGGCACTGAGGCTACCCCTCCATGCCAACCACTGTAAAAGCAAACAGGACAGTCCCAGCCCTGCAGAGTTCGCAGCCTGTTTTAACTACAAGATCAGAGACCATCAGCAAATGAGAGGTTTAGACTATTTTTGTCATTAGATGAATTTCATCTCTTGTCACACTGCAAAAAGAGATGCATGAAGAATGTCTTCATTTTGATTGCTGCAGCCCTCATAGACTTCCCTTTGCTGCATCTTGCCTGGAGTTTTCCAGGGGTCTAGGACCGTATGAGGCAGTGTGTCACTGAAAAGCCCAGAAAATCTAACAAGTCCTAACAAGCTCATGAACTCCACATACGACTTCTCCAGCCACTACAGTTCTCTTACCAAAATAAAGAGAGCTACCCCCAAGGAGCCCTGGACACATTCCAATACCCCATGTGGAGAGGGGACATGGGTTATGGCTCATCTCCTAGCGCTCATTTAATAAGCTTCTCACCTCAAAGCATAGTTCTGGTACACAGTACTCCCTGGCAGGAGTTCCATCCAGAGCTGCTATCACTGTTGAGTTGCTCCTTGAGTTTGGAAGAAGCCAGTGAGTTCATCCTTCAGTCATTTGGCTTAAGTGTCTCTGTCCTTAAATCCCATGGCATTAACATCATTTCCCAGGAATAAAGGAAAAGGATCATCCTTCAGGAGTCTTTCTCTCATGTTCATATTGACTCAGACAGCTGACAAAATCTCAAAGTTGGTGTCAGAAATGTTTATCTGCATCTCTTTGCCCTTCATTGTCTGGTCAGACCCTCATGAAATAGTCTCTTCACTCACTCATTTGCCAACTTCTTCCCCTTTGAAGGCTTGGCTCTGTTTTATTCCACAAAGTACAAGACTGTTGACCTAATCATGTTGGATGTAGGCTCAGGATGGAGCATTTTATACCTTCTTCATCTGCGCTTACATTGCTTGTCTGCTTATAACATTGTTTCATCTGCAGGGCTCTATTGCACCTCATCATTTCGGTGGCACATGGGTGAAGGGCAGTTTGGGTGTTTTTTCTCTGTCCCTGGGAACATTGCATATTTTTCCTTTAGGATTTGGCTGGACTGCCAAATTGGACTACTTGGTACTTAGTAGGCACTCTTTCCTGTATCATGATAAGGTCCCCTGAGAAATCTACTGAGAAGCTGCTTGTTGAAGCAGCGTTCCCTATTTGGGTTGTAGCTGGGGACATACTGAGTCCCCTTCCTGCTGAACCCTTGCCATGTCAGCTGTGTCCTGCTGGTGTCAGTTTCAGCATTTGCAGTGGGGTTTTGCAGCGTTCATAACTTTCATAGTCCTCCTTAGGCATCTGGGCAAACACTGTCCCACTCAGCAAGGAGAACAGTTATTGCTCCTCACTCTTGTCAGCCACCTGATTTAACTCGCAGCTCACCTCGAAAACACTTACAAACGTCTCTCTTCCCTCCCCATCCATCCAGCATCCCGGGAATTCGGAACAGGGTTTTCTGAAGAGCCTTATTGTCCTCGCTATTGTTATTACTCCCTTTGTATCCACAGCGATCTGGCTCCAGGAAAGAGTCCAGGGTCCCCTCATCCTCTGGATCGTAGGGCAGTGGTGCAACTTTCTTTCCTCTTGGATGGTCTCCGTTGATCAGGACCTCTGCTTTGAGCACACTGGGCAAGAGCAAAGACCTGTGGAGGCTGGTACCTGCTCTGCAAGTGGCCGGCAGTGAGTGCCAAGGGGAACGTAGGAAAAAGGACAAACATCGCTGATATTTCTTGTAAAACACCCTGGAAAATACCATTGCAGAAGGTTCACAGCCTACCACAGTAGGTGCCCCTGCTCCTTTATTCCCTGTAGGTGATGTATACACACTCCTCAAGGACTCACATGTTTATGCAAGCATCACTTGCCTTTTCTGTAGGAGGTAAGGGTAATAGAGTTTGTTAGAAGTGATCTGTAAGGATGCAGTCATTCAGAAATCAAATTTGGTGTTGATAGGAGCTGGATAGGATGAAAGACAAGGTTTAGACTCTGTGCAGTATGCTTTGTTGCATCTTACAGCCCAATTCCCCCAGAATTCTGCATTTGGACTGGCTTGTTGCCTTGGCAATATCCTTTCCTGAAAATTCATATTTTTTGGTGTTTTGCAGATCACTACTTCTGTCAGTGATCCTACCAAATTTGCCAGCAAGCATGTGTTTTTATTAAATGCTGTTTATTCCAAAGTCTCTTCTTAAGATGAATTCACATAATTGCAAAATTAAAGAACAAGTTAGCTTCGTTTTGTCAAAGCTGGTAGAAATGCAAGAAGATGGTCGTGAGTGTAGGATTGGATAGGAACCCGTGCTTGCAATTGTACTGAGTTCCAGTAGTGTAAGCAATAAAAATTAAGCCCCCTTTGTATGCCAAAAAGGTTGAATAGATGAAACACTCTAGGAATGCAGATATCTGTATTGTGGATTATGTAGCAGACATTTTGCCAGTCTTTGTCTAGCAGAGCAGAAGACTTCTTACTGGCCTCTTGGCTCTTCCACATATCACATAAAGATCTGCAGAGCTTGAAAGGCAGTGCACTGTTTTAAAAATAATGCAATAGAACCTAGCTAGTAGCACGGCTTTCTGTCCACATTTCTGTGAGAAGGCAAGCCTTGGCAATCCATCTTCCACTCAAGGCTGCTATCGTTTCATCTCCCTCCTTCGTTCACTTTCATTCTGCTCATTTTAGGTGCTGCTGTCAAACTCCTCTATTTTTTTTTCTCAGCCTTGAATCCTGTTGTTAAAATCCCACTTTCCTCTGTGTTTGGTTTTAAGCTCCTCAGTCATATATTTAGGGCAGCACCCCCATTGTACACATCTTTTTCTTTGGATTTGTCTCTTATATTTTCCTTCCCTATCCTGGAACTCACTCTCATCCCATGTTTTGTATTTATTTTCCATCAGGCTGTTTGCTGGTATTCCTTGAAGGGACAGGAGCAGATAAGAGGAGCGAAGAGAGAAAAATTAAAAGCTAATACAAATATTAAAAACTACAGGTAGTTAAATAATTGACCTCTTTTAGAGCATATTTAAGCATGAGGCATACGATATGGACTGAACCATGATGCAGCTGAGAAACACTTTATGGGGAAGAAGTTTGGATCCATGTGGTTTGGATAGCACTTTAGCGGGCAAAAAAACATATGGAGATCTCCCTTGTTTCATAGTCCAGGCTTTTCCCCTGGACCTGGAAGAGTTAAATCAGTATTTTGCCTTCAACTGCAGAACTAACTCATAATAAGGGTAGCTAGACCCCAGTTTCTTCCAAGATGATGCTTTTTAGCATCATAACAATACCAGCCATCTTTGCTGAAGGAGCTGATGTTTGTAGCAGTCAGGGCTCATGTTTAGGCTGACATCAGCAGGGATCCTGGCTGGGGCAGTTGTGCATTAAAAGAAACAGGGAGTCATGGTAACTCCTTATTTGGGTGACTGTTTTGTTCAGACCATCCCCTCCTGCCGCCCTGCCGCAGAGCTTATATGCTCTGTGTCAAGGATGCTGGAGCCTTTCCAGGGCTGGGACTAACTGAGCCGGGCCGAGAGCCTTGTGACACCATCGTGCACATGGGCTGAATGAAATCTAAAGAATTTAAAATCCCGACTGAATGTGTTGGGACAGAACCACTGAAAAAAATGTTGTTGTTGAACTTAATTAGTGGCGCCAAGTGAGCAGGACCCACTGGCTCAGCATCCGAGCACAAAGGGAGCACGTCAGGTCATTGCAAGGGCAATGGGAGAATAAAAAGGGCAGGATGGAAAAAAAGACCTGGGCCAGGAGCGTGACACAAGGAGAACTGCCAGCTTCCTAAATGCTTGTTCAGAGCCAGCTTTCCAGAGAGGCCAGGAGGCTGGGCTTTGTTGTCCAGTGGGGATTATATGCACCTATGGTTGAGTTGGACTGAGCTTATTTTCTGTAAATATAGGTTGGTTCAGCAAGAATCATGAATATGCAAGGATAGTCTGATCCAGAGCTCAGTGCTGCAGCCGCAGCAGCCTACCTGTGTAAATGCAGGTAGCAGGAGAGTTGCTGAAGCTGTAGGGTTTATGCTGCATTTCAAAGTCTGGAAGCATGTCTGAATTAACTAGCTCCCAAAAAATGAGGGCAGTTGGGCAGCTGGGCATTTGGAAATGGCTAGAGAGGACTGCTAACCCCATAGCTATCTTCTGTGCTCAGCACAACCGTGGCTGTCGCTGCTTTGCTACTGGGTTGGGAATGAGAAAGCTATAAGCAAATGGTGTGTCAGCCCCACAGCCCATCCAAGCAAACAGGAAGATGCTTTTGTTGACTCAAGCAACCTCTGGAGCTTATTATTCCTCGAATTCTTGCAATCGAAGCGGGATGACCAACGGAAAGTTGCTGTAGGTCGACGTGAGGTTTGCTGATTAAAATCTGCTGTTTATGCTGTGAAAAAAAGCCTTAGCCTTGTGGTCCTATGCAGCTGTCTGTGCGTGTGTTTAGTCTTTTCTTGTACAGATTCCTTCTCCTATAAATTGGTAACCTCTTCTGTCCCTTCCTACCCCTCCCTCTCCACCTCAGGCCATCATTCCTGTCACAGGAGAAACCCCAGGATGACAGAAGGAGCCGTGTGCCCTGGCTTATGTGAGCAGGCATCTACCCTGGGCTACTCATGGATTCCAGTCAGGGAAGAAGGTGGCTTATTATCGTGACAGCAGCAGGAGCCGTGATGCTCCAGCTGAACAGGGTGACCGCAGACTGTGCCACCCGCCCATGTCTGTGCATGCTAAGGTGCAGGTGGTACCGAGGTTTGGCTGGTACGTGCTGTAGGAAGGAGAAACCTGCTTGCAGACGTTTCATGGTTGTGCAGGGGATCTCAGTTTTGCTGAGTTCCTGCTGCATAAATTGTTTGACTGTGGCTGCTCTAATTAAATTTCATGTGGAGGACTTCAGGGCTACCCTTGTGTATTTATATTTAGATATTATAGGAAAAAGAGGTCATTTGTGTTAGAGTCTGCAGGTAATGCCATATAGATTTATGGCACAAGCTTGACAAGGAATGGCTGTCTTATTATCCAAACAGTATAGGCTACATTACTGAAGACAGGATTTAAAGCTATTTCAGAGCTATAGTAAAAATGTTTTTAGTATTTTTTATATATTTCTACACTTTCTCTCAGTGGTTTTAGGGAAATTGAACTGCTTCCAGATAGGGAATTTATTGTTAAGCAAAGCAATGCAAGTGAAACTAGGAAATACCAGCTTGCCCAAAATACAGGGAAAGGGAACTTCTCCTTTCACCTCCCTACAGACTTCACTGGAGTTTTAAGTCAGAGCACACAAACAGCAGTTGGACTTATCTTTTCCCCTTTTCCTAAAGTAAATGCAATGGGATTAAAGGAGGGAAGGGCCAGAATGTTGCCAGTATCTCACTGCACACAGAGAGCTTAGTGGGATGCAGTCTCCAGGCTAAATAAGGAGTCTAAAGGAACTATAATTAGGCTGGATTACAAAATGAGTATTTCGTATTTTCTTCCTGAGAGCTGCAGTCAAGATCACTTAGAATATTTAGGAAGCTAATCTGTCCATTACAATTACTGAGAGCAGCCTGAAATCTGATTTCTTCCCTTTTTAATAGCAGTCCGTCCTGAAAATGCAGCCTGTGTCCCGAGTAGAGATGAATCTTCACTTGTGTCCTTAATTGTGCAGGTACGTGGCATCCTTGTTGTGCCACGGAGGCAAACCAGAGAAGAGCAGCAAGAAACGGGGGCTCTGGTGGGCGCAGGAGTCCTTCCCCATCATCCTGTGAGCAGGGCCCACGACCAGGCTTGCCAGGGGAAGGCTGATGCTGGTGGGCAAGGGGGAGGATGGACCCAACCCTCCTGGTTCTGGGGAGTTGGGGTTTCAGGGCCAGCGTTTACAGTACACAGCAATGAGCTGCAGGAAGAAATACGTAGCCTTCCTGACTCATTAATGCACCCAAAGCTTGCACTACACAGGGCACAGCTGTGACACACTTTTATTGTGCTATGGTATATGCACTATTTCAAAACTGTCCAATTATTGGAACTAGGATAAAACTCAATAATCTGAGGTCTGTGGAGATTAGGACATATTTTTTTCCTGTTGGTACATATAGGCATATATTCCTTGCAACCTTACTCAACTGGGTGATGTCTCCAGGCCTAACTGCAGCATTTTCAGAAATATCATGGCACTTATTTTCCCAGTGGAAAGTTCATTTGTGAAATCCTGGTTTGGGAAATAGTCAAATGACTGGGGATTTTGTAATTATATTTGTAATATTGGAAGCCTAATATAGATTTCTCAGATGGCTATTCTGCTCGTCATTCAGTGATAATGTACGTGTCCAGCTACTTTCATTCAACTAGAAAATGTGGCTAAAACACAATCTGCTTTTTCAGGTAGCAGAGAATCAAAGCATGGTCATCAAGTAGTCTGTAGATCATGGATTATAACACAAAGTTTATTCAGAGCATAACATTCAAATACAATTAGATTTTCTTTTTGAGCAACTCACTACTCCCCTCAAATAAGACGTAGCGAGGTAATAGCAATGTTGCTAGTTCATAAAATGTTATGACAAGTTTGATGGGATTTGGTGGTAGAGGATTCAGCTGATGGCATCCTTCCATTACTGGAAAAAACACTTCATTTTTACTAAAAAAAAAAAAAAAAAAGGTTGTAGTCCTTGTTACTCCAGAGAAGGGCCTGGACTTGTGACCCAAAGGTACCTAAAAATCTCTGCTCATGTGTGTGTGTGCACGGGAAACTGTAATTTCTAATGATAGCTGAATGTGGGGGTTTTTTAGTCAGTAATACTATCTGTCTCACAGGGGAGAGGAGAAGCCAACTCTATTTATAGTTCAGATTCACTGTCAAGTGCTATCTTTCACAACAGCTTTATAAATGGTGCAGGACAGATTCTCAACTGGCACAAGCGAGCAGAAAAAGAGAAGTCTTGCCAATTCGTATTAGTCGAGAGAGCTAGCGAAATCATCATGAGGGTCAGACAACACTTCAGAAACACTCAGCAGCACTTCACTGAACTACTGTGACATGCGTCTGCAAGTATGAGCATTACTGTAGATGGCATTTAATCCTGTATCATGCCTCTGGGGAAGGCAAACAGCCCCTACGCACCACCCCTGCTGCAAAGTCCTGTGCCCTGCAAGTAACTGGGGCCGGCAGAGCCTGGCAGAGATAGTGAAGAATACGGGACATGGAGAATACACTTCACAACAGGTAGACTCAGGAGATAGGCTTCTTATGCCATAGTGTTTTATAAATTCCAAAAAGTGACTCGTAATGGCCATCCTCTTGTGCTCAGTGGAAAAAATACATATTAGGTGTACAAAACAAGTAATACCATGACAGGAGTAGCATATCTGGCTTTTAAACCCAATAGCTAAATAATATGGTAACATCCTCAAAAGCGCTTCGGTTACATAGGAACCTAATGGCAGTTTTACAAATAGACAGTTGCGGATAGGCTTTTTTCTTCTCCCTCTAAACTACCATGAATAAGACTTGGAGCTCCAGCACAGGAGAGTTAGTTAAGGCAAGTAAAAGAGCTACATGGGAGAGTAAGAGAAAATCACTCTTAAAAATAGACTTGTGAAATGTGTCTTAGCCAAATGCATGGAAGATTTGAGGTCTGCTTTCCTGCTAGTCATGTCTCGAGTCAAATGAGATAGAACCGGTGGGAAATATTGTGAAAGCCACATTCCAGTCTAGCCAGTGTCCTCATGGTTCATCTGCTTAGTCACTCAGCTGTAGGAGACATCTGCTAACCGCAGAAGGTCTCAAAGCAAAGTCTCTTATCTAACAACGCCTTTTTTTTTTTTTTTTTTTTTTTTTTTTTATGTGCTGTTTCTCTCTTACTCTCCTGTTGGGTCTGGTTGTCTTCTACTGATGAACTCTTCCTAGTCCCAAGGATGTTTTATTGCTCATGCTCATGGTAATGTCTTGAAGTTGATGTATGCAGTACCAAGATCCTAGTCTTTGCAGCTCATGAGTCAGACGCGTTCATTGTGAGCTTTTGGCAGTTTTGTGGTTGGACAGGCCTAACGGCTTCTTCTAGAGCTGTTCTCCATTGGCATAGGAAGTGTTGATACCACAAGCCCCTGGGACTGGACCTACTGAACAAATCCAGAAGCCAAAGGAGCCCTCTGAAGAACCATGATGGTGATAGATCAGAGCCGCAAGTTGCGCACCACTGCTGTTTTGATGGCTGATGGTAGCCACTTGCAGGTATTCAGGCTGGGAGATGCCATTGTTCTGAGGAGCTGAATGTTTAAGTCACATTGAATGTGATTTACAGGGAGAGGAGAAATGTTTCTCTGGTTAGATAACCAGTGGTGCAGATACCCACAAATGAAAATGCAGTTAATTACCTTTTTGCCTTTCCAAGCATATATGGATCCGGTGCTCCTCTGCTTTCTTTTCCTACAGGGAAGGTATCAGAAGTGCTGCCTCTGTGGGCATCAGTGTCATCTCTTCTGATCTGTTGGGCAGCATCAGCCATTCGGATCCTCTGAGACTAAGAATAAGTCAGCAGAGTTTTGCCTTGCCTTCCATTGCCGCAAATAAGAAAATAACCTTTTCTTTGAGGATTAAGCTTAGTTGATTCACAGGTGTAGCATCTGTAAATAATTAAAACTGGATTTTGGTACAAAATAGTATGGTTTGCTGCTGTAGTTTTTGAAGCCTTTTCTGTCTTCCCATTTACATCAGGACTGACAAATATCCATCCATGGTCTCTTTAGAGCAGTCAGGAATCAGTGCCTGGGCTCACTCCAAATGTACCTGTTATTTTCAAGAGGGAGGTTGTCCCCATGTCATACAGCACTATAAGAAGGGGTGATCAGTTTTCCCTTCATTCACCTGATCAGTGTTTTAGTTGCCTTTATCCATCCTTCTGCATCCATCAATTGAAGGTACAGTGAATTACCTTCCTTTTTCTATGCACAATAAGGCATTTAAGTGTGCAAGTAATTTAATCCACACCTGAAAACACTGGCAAAGAAGTTGCAGGTCAACTTTAAAAAATTAGAAATGCTTTGATCAAGAATCTCTTCTTCCCTAAAAATTCATGCGTTTAGGCACTAAGGACTTCTCACATACCGTCCTTTCACTCACACAAAACCTCAACAAATCAAATGCATACTCAGGCACAGTATTAAACCAGAATTTTAAAGTATTTTTGCTAGTGGAAATCACTATTTAAAGTGTATTTAGTTCTTCATCGTACTGCCCCATGTCTTCAAACCCACTGGATTTTATTATACATGTTAGCTCACCAATTTATTTCAAGCATCTTTCTCAAAATCTGTAAGAATTACTCATTCCTTTTTATGTCAAAGAGCATTTTAAGTATTTTCGTTTGCCTCGCAACTTGAATGTTGTTGTGTTTGTTTACAAAGGAAAATTCCTTCCTAGTTACTTTGCTCCAGGACCACTTCTCAGGGCTCAGAGCTCGATTCCTCAAGGACCAGAAGAAAGAAAGAAGGTCACCTGTTGCTTAGATGTGCCAATTTTTGCAATGCTGAGGACCCTTGTCTCTTTGCGATTAGCACTCAGCCCCTAGCACCTCATATGTGGTAAAGATCAGATTCAAGTAAATTATTAACTGGCAGTTACGGTGGCTTGGTTGTGCAACATTTGACATTAAAACTGCCCCTTAATTAATCTGTGCGCTTTGGAGCAAGACCAGGAACTAAATTTAGCCAGCCCTGGCTGCAGGGCGAGCATAGCTGTTGGTCCTGCCTGTGGTGCTTGGTGCGCCCCGCTCTCTTTATCGGTTTACAAAGAGGGGAGCTTCCTGTTGGTTTTCAGACTTTTTGAATGACATTGGACAGGTTTGCTCTGCTCTTCTCATGATTATTTAGACGTAAGTGCTGTGCTGCCTCGCTTCTTATGCTTTTTTGGTTGTGGATAAATGCTGCTCAGCTGGGCAAGCAGCTACTCAGTTTAGCAAAAGACCTGTAATAAAAAAGGGATGTTGAAGTTCTTATCTGCTTTTTAGTATTTAAGCCTCTAAAGTAACTGGATACCAGCTTTCAAGTTTTTCTTCTAACTCTCATGTCTAGAAACTTGATGCTTTTTTAGAATGAACAGAGTGAAAAGTCTCACTCCAGACACTGGATACTCCAGCCACCAGTAACGGGTGACCGGCATTAGGAGTGGGGACTTCAGTGTTGCTGACTTTCAGTGTTTTTCTAGATAGCAGCAGCAGGGTAGCAAAAAGGGTTTACGCCAGCTCTGTCACTAAGGAGTCCTCTCTGATCCAGTCAAACTAGCTCTACAATGTGTTTGAAGAGGACTAAGTCACCTTCCTGGCTGCTTTCTGATAGTATCTCCAAACATCACAGGTTGTCAGACTAGATTATATTTGTATCTTCTTGTCTGCAATGGTAATTTTGTTCATTAATTTCCCTCTTTGACAAAAAGAGCTAATATAATACTTGAATTTTAAAGATGCAGCGCTCTTGAATTGGTAAATTTTGAGATCATTTCAGTGAAGTACTGAAAATACTGGGGTTTGTCCCAGAACAGACATAATAAGGTATTACTGACTCTCAGATTTCAGGAAGCAATTTGTAAAAGAGAAATTCCTTTCAGCATTCGCTATAGTTAGCAGTGATGAAGTGACAACTGAAAAATCAACATGATAAGAGTCCCCTGCTGCAGCCTTTCCAAGCAAGAAAGGGTGTTGCCTGTAGGGTCAAGTCAGAGCAGTGCTGCATGCACAATGAAGAAAAATCACGCAGAAAACAAAAGACCTCCTTCAAGGCAATTATCTGCATTTATATAACTTGGGTGATGTTTTTCTGTTTCTCCAGCAATGCAATTGGTCCCCTTGTCGCGCTCTGGCTTATCTACGAGCAAGGTGGTGTAATGCAAGAAGCGTCAACTCCTGTCTGGCTGCTGTTTTATGGAGGTGTTGGGATCTGTGTGGGTCTCTGGGTCTGGGGTAGAAGAGTTATCCAGACCATGGGCAAAGATCTCACTCCAATCACACCATCAAGGTAGGCGCACAGTTGTCGTTACGGTTTTGTGAACTTTGTGCGTGAACCAATCTGAGAAATTGCTGCTCCAGTATTTTGTTTGTACTGCAGGTTGCTGGATTTGCTGTGCTTTGATTTTAATGATAACCTGGCTTTGCCTTCTCTGTCTTTCTAAAAAATGAAAGAAAAAAAACAGGGAAAAGGAGAGAAAGAAAGAATGAGAAAAAGAGAGAAAGGAAAAAAGATAACCCTGTAAACTAATACTGAATGTGTTTGAGGCGTAGAGGTCTACATGAACAAAGTCTTCTGCTGCTGACCTAATTAACGTGGCACAAGGTGCATTTGGAAATGGCAAGATTACAGTGGCTTTCCCAGTGCACTTCAGACTATTAAAACCATATGTATTTATTACAGTAATTTTCGTCCTTAAGGCATACTCGACCTCCGCTGGTGCTTAACCAAATTACTAATTAGGCATGATTCACCGCAGTGTAGAGTTGTAAAAGTCCCTGACACAATGAACTGTGCAGCTGGGTTACTACAGATGACTAGCCTGTGCCGTTCCCATTATTCAGCCCTTCCTTGTTGTCTTAACTTATTCCTATGACAAAAAATCGGTCGGAGATAAAACAGTCGAAAGAAGAAACGGGTAAGACTGGCACGCTGCACGGTATCAGTCCAAGCTGATGCAAAGAGTGATTGTGAAGTGTTTTCTTATGCTTCCTGCAGTGGATTCACTATTGAGTTGGCTTCGGCGTTCACAGTTGTGGTAGCTTCCAATGTTGGACTTCCTGTCAGTACTACACACTGCAAGGTATGCCTTTGCCCAGCGACTGCAGTCAAGGCAGTCTGGACTATTCATCTTAAATTTGTGCCGCTCAAACCAGCAGATAATGGCACAGTGAGGGGAAAACAGGTGTTCACAGAGGATGGTTAGGCAGAGGTGCATCAGCACATCTCAGTCATGCCAGTGACATTCAAAAATAATCAGGCTTCCAAAAAGTGCATTGGAGTTGTCACAGTAAAGTCACTGCAATTGGGCACAGAGTGAACTCCATAGCTGTGGTTAAAGAAAAACAGCACTTACAAAAATGTGACCTCACTTTTAAAGCAAATGATTACAGAGGAAGAACATGGTTTCCTATGACAGTGCCATTTGAACCTGGTCGGGTAGCATTTCTCCCTTGTTCAGAGGCTGCGCACCATTCATCATTTATACTTCACTTTCTTGATAAGTGCATGGCATGGGATTTCCTGCGTATAACTCTTTTACTACAGGTTTTCCATCTGTCTTTTTTTTTATTTCTTCACAGTGGATTTTGCATTGAAGTAATGTGTGCGCTAACGGTACTTGTAGCCTCAAATGTGGGTATTCCAATAAGCTCCACCCATTGCAAGGTATTGGAGTTTGCAGTGATCGCATCAGTAAATCACATCACTAGGACAAACCATAACAAAATATGAGAGATACCAATTGTTGCAGATTGCCTTCGCTATGCGATGTGTCATGCAGACAGTGATCGCAAAATAATGAGGACCGCTTTTAAAGCCAGTACGGCTAAGCAAAGTCAGCGTTATAAGTAATTGCACAAAAGTCTGGAACGTCTTTCACCATTACGTGATCATATTGAACTAATATAGACATATTAAAAAAATGTAGACTTGTAGTTTGTGTGATCCCAGTTACATGTATTTTAGAGCCACCTGTATGAAAAACACTGCTACATCATTAAGCTAATATTTTAATGTCTTCTCTTGTTTTAAACCAACTTGTCCTCACTTTTGTGCATAATAATACAGAATCCGGCCCTTGTAATTAGTTCTTTGAACAAGATTGTTGGCTTTTAAAAAAAAAAAAAAAAAAAGACCAGTTTGAAGTGTCGATATAGGCTGGGTAATGAGCAGAATTTAATTGTATTATATGATACGCTGTGTGAGAAGACATTTATATTGCTTGTAGGCAACAGGGAGCATGTGGATATTTACACTGCTGGAAGAGCATAGCAGGAATTTTGAATTTTGTTCCACAGGATATTCCCAAATCAAATATCCTGTCTTTCTTTCCTTTGCTTCCCCATGGACTCCCAAGCTCTTGGACATGCAGAGCTCTCTGTATCCCTCACCCTCCCACAGGGCGTGGGGAAGCCCCTCCAAAATCAGAGACCCCAGAGTGGCAAAGCCCCTCTACTTTGGGACATACGACCGAGCCCAACAAGAGCCAGATCCTGTAGGATTCGCTACTGCACCCTGGGGTCCTTGGAGCCCTTCCAGCTCTGGCTGGGGCTGGGGCAGGCAGGTTTTTGGGGCTAACTGCTCCACAGCCTGGCAGGCGGGCTGGCAAGAAGCCAGGCATCCTTGCCTGTGACATTGACCTGGTTTCCAGTGAAAGAGTCAATGAAATCCACAATCCTGCAAAACACCCCAAGTTGGTTCAATTGGCCTTTTTCTAGTGAAAACCATTTCTTCAGAAAGCCTTCCTCTATAGCAAAATCATTTCTTTCTTCTGCTGTAGAGCTCTTTGAGAAGCAGCCAAGACTGAGCTGCTCTGAAAGGCTGTTCAGATTTCCTGGCGTTGGCCAAACTCTGGTTCCTCTGAATCAAGCAGGGAGGGGAAAAATAATAACAACGTGATCCACTTCTAAAAATGCTAGCCTGAAACCACTTCCCTTTAAGCTGACTGGTATATCAAATGCGTGATGAAGAATTTGCCAGGGAGAATAATACAGCTTTGATTATCCCAGTTGCGTGCCTGAAGCACTTACAGCCAACCGTCATAAAAGAGAAAATACACTTTGGTGCAGACAAATAGACTGAATTTAAAAAGAAAATGTCTTGGAAGCCATAAGCTAACGAGAGGGCAGCATTAGGAGGTATTCATTGACTCAACGCAGTTAAAAGCTTGGTCTTTTCTAACTGCAGAGCGAAATAATTCTTTTTAAAAAATACTTCCATAAAAGCAGTTAATGTGGTTAGACTGTGTCTGTTCCCTGTAGTTTGCTGTATCTCATTAGACAGATCATTCTTAATGGGAAGATCCACTTTGCAATAGGATTAGACTGTTCCAGGATGTCACATTATTGTAACTGACTCTGCGTATCAGCAAAATGAGATCCTGAGTTGAAAGATCTAAGTGATCAACACAAGATAAAGCAAACACTTTTAACAGATGTATTCCATGTTTTCTTTGAGGGCCCGATGAAGAAGTAGAAGAACTACTATATATCATTTAGTCCATGGGAAAATGCCTCTCTGAAAGTTCTGTCAGCCATTGAGACAGAAATACCTTCTTAAAAATCAGCAGAAAAGTTATTTTGCCCTAGAAATCAAAAAGAAAACAGGTTCAAGGTGAGCCTAGTCCTAAGCCTCTAGCATCAGGGAACGGGAATTATTCTTTTCCCCAACATTTTTGCTCCACAGCAAAATAACATTTGCTGAAGTGGGAGCCCTACTGAAGGGGTGTCAGTAAACTGAACGTGTAGCAACTAGATAAACCGATGGCAAAGAAGGAGCAGTGTGAAACATCTTAGGTGGAGGGAGACCTTTTTGAGGTGAAACAATAGACTACAGTAAAAAATGGAGACCAAGTAGGAAGGAAAGCTCTGAGCAGCAGTTTTCAGGTCTTGGAGTAGATGTGGTGGCAAACTGGAGACTGGTAGCAGGAAGAAAAGTGTTAGCCTCTCAGAAAGATTTGTCAAGCCCTCTCAGATCAGGAGTTGCATTCAGTCCTAAACCAGAGGCTCTGGTCTACATGAAGTAGCCACCAGCCGATATGCCTGTCCTAGATCTACAGCCCAGCAGCTTTTTCACGCTAGGTGCCTGCTGAGAGCCTGAACTGCACCTTCAACCTTGCCATGAGTCAAAGGGGAGAGGAAAGCCCCTCTGAAAGCCCCCAAGTCAAGGGGCCCTGAGAGAAAGACCTAACCTTTTGAGCCTCCAAAGGAATTTGTGAGTCTGAATGTGGTTGCCACATTGCTCTGTCTGCACCCATTCAACCTCCGTTGGGATTTAGCACTGAAAAGCTGGTGTGGTGTGAATGCATACCTTGCCTTTCTGCTGCCCAGGTAGGCAAATGATCATACTGAATCTTACGGGTAGTGCCTGTTACTTATTCCAAGACACGAGATGTAGAAATAAACAGGCATTTCTCAGCTGTAACAGATTGAATGCGTTCACATACGGGTAAAATTAGAGTGCAGGAGTTAAACGCTTTTTCTGTGCAAAAGCAACTTTGCTGAGGTCATACTGTCAGCTCTGTTTTGCTATTATGATTTTGGGGTTTTGAAAATTATTCTCTGTGTTGCTATGATGGAATTATCATGTTCTGTGTGTTGTTATGATATGCCATGGCACAAAAACAAGAGAGCCAAAAGCATTTCTGTAATGCTTTAAGCAGAGCATACTGAAGGCAAACTGCACTGGTTTCAAACCGATCTCAAAGTAGATATCATCTGAAATTCTGCAGATGGTGTAGTGTCCCTACACCCAAGTTTTAGCTACTCTCCTAACCTCTAGTCCATCAAAATCACTATTAATAAACTAAACTTTAATAACGTTTAAAACATATTACCAATGCCATCATTGCTGATACCTTTTAAATTTCAGGAAGGACTCGGAGATTATTGTACGTAGACTGCGGGCTCGCTCAATAAGCAATGCTTCTTGTTGCAAGCATGGCAGATGGATGCTAAGGGTGTGCAAAATGTAAAGCAGAGCCTAACAGCTGAGCTGCTGAAAAACCAAACGCTGTTTCCTCGGGTTAACGCTTTGATACAGTCAGAAGTGTGGGGTTCCTCGTAGCTGGGCACCTCCTAAATACAGAATAGCATATTGTCTGCTCAAGGGATATTCAGATTAAATATTATCTAACAGATTTTCTTATTGGATCAAGCTTTACACCGAGGCCTTTTCAGTCCTAGAATATCAAATTTAGTTTTTCCTTGTTCTGTAACAGGCACTTTTGAGAGTCTTATTTCCCTAGAGTTACAGGGTCTTCCACAAATAACTCTTTTCTCCAAAAAGAAATGTTAAGCAGTAGTTAGAAGTTAAATAGGTGTTAACAAAAGATGCGGATTCAATATCCCTGCCCATTCTCTCCTTGCTTCCCTGTCCTCCCCATTTTCCTGGCTCCACACATGCAAGGCAGCCCATCTTCTAATCTATAGGCAGGGACTGATACTCCCATTAAGAAAACAAGCAGGGAAGAGGAGGCAGGGATGGCATTTCAGGGAGCACAAGCCCAGCTGTGTCTTGGAGTTTCCTTTCCTTCAAAACAGGATATTCCTTCCATATTTCTTGCTGCTTCACCATGTGCTTTGAATAGACTTGCACTGATTTTTTGTTAATACCACGGAAGGCCACTTCCAGGGCAGAAAGAAAATGCAGCGTTTCTGAAGTTTTTGCATAATTTTTCACCAGAAATGTTTTTCTCAGTCTGGTTCTTTCTTAAAAAATAATATGCTGGGGTTATACCCGAGCTTATTAACTGAAAATACATTTGAAGGAAGAAAAGGTTGTAGCTTTTCCCATGCTGCAGTGTGTTTTGTCTTCAAAGACACTGACCTGCCCAGCTGCCCTGGTAGCAGTGCCTTCGAAGGTTATTTTGGTGGTTTGTCCATTCCCCACCTGAAGCCAGACCTCTTGAAGTCCATGCAGTTTGCATGCCCCATAGCATCAGGCTGATGTCTTTGTCTGCAAGGGAGGATTTTAGCTCTGGATGCTTTGTGTGACTGGCTGGTCCAGAAGGACTGCTTTGCCTCAGAGGGCTCGGACTGATGGGTTTGATGTAGGGCAGCTCTACTGGGTCTAACCTTGTGCTGTCTGTCTGCCCCCTACCAAGTTACCATCGCTGTTACAGGGTGGGCTCAGCTGCTTATATTACTGTTGCTGTTCTGTTTATAGCCCACAGTATTGAAATATATAGGTGCTGTCTGGAGTCAGCTCCGTATACCAGGCTATAAGCTGCAGAGGTCCAGCAACTGCTGGGTGAACAGGCAGGACATCCCAAGCCAGCAAGAGGACAGGCAGGTGGGATGGGAACCATACCAGCTATCCCAACCCGCCCCATGCCACACTCTCCAGCAGAGCCTTAAAAACAAATTTCCCGGTGTTTTCATGATTCAGAATGCAGTCTGGCCACACTCGGTGGACACTTGCCCTTTCCCCTACAGACTGAATCAGGCGCTGGGCTGGTGGAGGGCTGCCTCAGTTGCACTCATGGCTGATCTGGGAGCTAGCAAGGCAGAGAAAAACCCACAAATGTATGTATTCTCCTTTGAGTGACCCCAAGACGCATGAAAAACAGGAGATCATTGAAAAATAAAGGTTAAAGCACCCTGGAATTGTCACCATCCTGCCACCCCACCAGAACAGAGCCATCATCATCAGGGGGTCCTTTATCTCAGAGCATCGCTTGGTATCAGCTGACTGGCATTGGTGTGGCCATGGGCATGTTACAGGCGTTCGGACCTACCCCTCACATCTTGTCTCCCTCTCTCTTCCCTGTGCTCCCAAGGTCGGCTCCGTGGTGGCCGTCGGCTGGATCCGCTCCAAGAAAGCCGTTGACTGGCGCCTTTTCCGCAACATCTTCCTGGCGTGGTTTGTGACTGTGCCGGTGGCCGGCTTGTTCAGCGCTGGGGTGATGGCGCTGCTGATGTACGGGATCCTGCCTTACGTCTGAAGAGCCTCCTCTGCTGGGAAAAGGGGAAATGGCCAAGCTACTACCGAGGGGAGAAGCGTTCCCATGAAAGAACCAGTCAGAGAGGATCCATCTTCCATATCTAACTTCCTATCTACTGTACATAACAATGTGTCATATTGGTGACATGGTGATGTGGTGCCATTTCTTATATATTAAAGAAATATATATGCATATAGTAGGTAACAATACCTAAGTTATATTATCAGTGGGGTGAAAATAATTGCCTAGAATTTAATATTTAGTAAAATTTGTACATAGTGTATCATTTTGGTGGTAATTTTTTAATCTTTTGAAGAAGAGTATGGATTAGGAAATGTTTCTTGTCCATTTGATATAAGAAGAAGCGAGGTACAGGACTGCATAACACATGAATTTTTTTAAAGCTATTAAGATACTGGAACAAAATAAAATGTGCAGAAGTGCTTTTCATAACTTTGTTCATATCATAATGATCTTTGTGTATCATAGCGTGATGGTTATGGCTGTGTAAATACTTACAAACAGTAACTTTTAAATGGTGCATTTCCCTTATATATTTTGGATAAGAAAGTTTAGGAAGTACCAAAGAAGCAGGGGAATAGCTTGCCAATATTATGTTGTTGTCTACACATGTGGGCATGTGTTGTGTTTCCCCACCTCTAATTCAACGTTGTTTTCACCAAGCTCCTGCCAGCGAGGCTGGGATAGTACTGCTCATGTCTTAATGTAACTTAAAAAAAAAAAAAAAGCACACTAAAAAGTTAGTTCTCGTTACTTAGTAGGCAGACCGCGGTTCTCCACATTAGCTGACAGTAGACCGACTTCATTTTGTGGGTTGAAGTATCTCACGGCTCACCTTCTACCTTTCCCCTTCAAGTCTCAGCTCCCAGTTGCCCTGCTATCAATTCCAGCGGGAGAAGAGACCAACAGTCTCCCCTTTTTCTGTCCATCCAACCACAACCACACACTCTCAGGTACAGGAGCGGGACAGCGGGGTGCATGGCACCCCCACGTACAGAACTGAAGGGCAGCAGCGGGTAGGAGACAGGCTTAGCCCTGGTTTTGTGGTTGAAGGTATGGGCGCCTGCGGGAGTGCTGACCCACGCAGGGGCTGGCGTGAGGAGCACGGCGAGGATGGGAGCAGATGCTGGGTCCCCCCCAGCCAGTCCTGTCCCACGCCGCAGCCTGTCAGCCTCCCACTGTGCTGCCGACCACAAGGAGGGAATTGGAACCTGGCCCTGCGTGGATGGAGGTTGCATGGTAACCAGCACTTGGGATGAGATTTTTTCATGGCAGCTCAGGGGGAAATGGCTAGCTATATCCCCTGCACAGCTTTGGAAAGCACATTTAGGTGAAGGTTACTGTTTCATGGGTGGGAGGCAAAGGGCAAGGGGTGCCTGGTGGAGGTTGGGAATCTCTTACTGTTTAAATGCTGCTAAAATTTTGATAAAACGTTCTTGGTACTCCATTGTGACTTTTCCATTGGTCATTCATACTAAATTTATAATAAAAAGATAAACAGCCCCTATTACTGTTTGCCTCTTCAGTTATTCAAGCATTACTCAGCCATGCCAGCCGTAATGGGAAGGCTCCACCAGCAGCTAAAGCTTGCTACTTGGCATCTGCTGCTTTGTGTTCTTTGTCTGTTGGGGTTGGCGTGGGTGAAACCATGCTCTGTGCGGCACTGACAAAACCTCCCTTTTCCTCCTGCCATCCCGGCAGATCCAGCACCCAGCCCTCGCTCTGCCAGGGGCTTGGCTCTTGGGCGAGGTTTGGGAGCTTGGGGGCTGCTTTGGATGCATTCACCGGGCACTCACTGGCTCCGAATGCCTCCCTAACCCTAACTCTCCTCTTTGGGGCTCCGTAAGCATCCCTGTCACTGCTGCACTGTGGCACTCTGTTTCCAACCCCTCTGAAACTCTAGAGCCATGGTATAAATAGTGCTGGCAGTCAGGTGGGACTGATGGGCAGTGGCTGAGTGACCAGAGCAGCTAGTAATCGCACAAAGACAATTTGGGACCTGTGAAAAAAGGTGGAAGGACTCACCCTATCTTAGTACTTGCATGAACAAATGCCTGTGCAGTGGCCCAGCTGCTTGCCACCTTGTTTTATCTACAGAAACAAACCAGACTTCTCTTACTCCACCACCCAGCTGCAGCCCTGCCAGACGCAGGCAGCATGCAGAGGGCTGTGCCAGCTCCAGGGCTGGTTATGTGATAATTCCCCAGCACATGCAGCTGGGTGTCTGTCAACATGCACATTTATGAATAAAACTGTTGTGAGGGAAATGGCCAGCAAGGAAGCATCTCCAAAATATTCCTGCCCCAAATATAATAACCTTTAATCTGGAGGGAGAGGGAAAACCCGAAGTGACTTTTTCCAGGCCACCAAGATGTCCTTTGCCACCCCAGGGAAGCTAAATCGCCACAGGGGAAGCGCAGCTGGTGAAATGTCCTGCAAATATGGGCACAGTTAAAATGTCCTTCACTCGGGCAGCAATGAAAATAGGTACAGGTCTATTTTCAGAGCAAGAAATGGGGGGGGTTTTTGCAGCAGCTGGGGACTCAGTGGGGCCTGAGGGCTGAGCCTTGTTTAGCTGAGACCTGTTTAGCAAGCAGACACTGATGGACCTCGACAGAGACCAGGGATGCTCTGCAGGACGCAGGGCTGCCGTGCCCCTGAACTCAGGGCTACGACAGAGGTTTTCCCACTGCAGCTGGGAAACCTGCCTGTGGCATGGTAACCTGTGCATCCTGGTTTGTCCTCCTCAATGGAGCAGCCCTGTTCTTCCAGTACCCTGCTGCTGCCCTCCTACCTCCAAGGTAAGTGCCCTGTGTGCTAGTGACTGGTCAGACTGGCTGAGCACCCCTTGGGGCAGGAGGTTTGCCCATGCCACAGCTACTACAAGTTGCTCTGGTGTTGGTAACTTAATGCTCCTTGCAGGGCCAGGTGTGGTGCGAGAGCCCAGAAAATGCAGCTGGGGAATGCATGGGGCAGGGCAACATGAAGGCACAGGGCCCTTAGTTTTTTGCAGCAGAGAGACTTGGGTTACTTTGTGAGAGCCCCTAGCCTAAACCTAGGGACCTGGGTGCCCCTGGACTGCAAGGTGGCAGAGCAGGGGCTTTAAGAGAAGCCACTGATACCGAAAAAGGCTTGGACAGATATATTTTTGGGGGAACAGATAATTGTTTGAATGAGGGTCTTGTGCAGTTTATGTGCTGCTGCTTCTCAAGAAGGCAACTGATGAGAAAAGGGTGGTGTTTTTTGAAAGGTTTAAGGACCCCTGGTTTTGTGTTCCTCCTTTTGTTGAGCTTGCTTTAGAGATATTAATGAGATGGCCTGATGGATCTGATGGAGCATTGATTCCATCTCCTGGTCACCAAAAGAAAGTCCAAATTGGAGGAAGATTTTTATTGCCACTGTGAAGCTTTGTAAGCCTCCTTCTTCTAAGCAGTAAAGCAGACCAGAAAGGAATTACAAAGAACAAACACATGAACTGTGCTTTTTCCAGAGTTTAAAGGTGAAGTTGTACAAATATCAGAAACTAATTAAGCTGACTGTGTGATATTTAGTTATCTTAGATCCTAGGAGAAAAGATTGATTTCTGTTGCACTGAATTAAATTACATTTTCATACTGATTGACAGAAGCAGCCTTTGCGTCTACTTGTCTTGCAAAAGTACCCATTATCTGACTTTAGTCCTTTAAACTAGGCTACTGAACTTTTACAGTAATGCTATTTTAGTGCTGTATTGATGAACAAACACTTTGTCCGGGGGTAACATTGGTTTGAAAGATCTTATAGGCATATTACATAATTTTTTCAACTAATTGCAGTTTTCCAAAGGGTGTTATTTTTCCTAAGCAAAACAGTATTTTTAACTCATACAAATATGCTGTGCTGTTACCAGCTTCCAGGTGCAGAAGTTTTTTGTGTGAGGGGATGAAAGCAAGTAACAAAAGCTTGTTTCCTTCCCTAACTGCAATCAGCTTTTAAAACAAGGCTGGTGCCTGGAAACAAAGCACAAACACAGGGGTGAGTTGCATTGCTCCTTGCATCTCCCCCAGCTGACACCAGCCAGCTTCAGGAAGATAAGCCTTAATCTCCCAGCTGGACTCATGTCAGCTGCAAGGTGGCTGCTGAGCTGCAAGGGTCCTAATGGCCAGCAGTGGGGCATGTGTATAGTGTATGTGGGGGACAACCCCTGCTTTCCTGTGGGGTCTTTCCTTCCATGACCTCTTCCACTGTAGGCTGGTGCAAGCATGAATTAATTAGACTGCTGTACAAATACATGCCTCAAATCATGACTTCTCATCTGATAGAAACCCCAAATTCAAGGATGTGACGTCTGCTACTGCTTGGCAATGGTGCCACAGTGCAACTATTTACCGTAGATCTTTATTCATTGTTGTGCTTCAACGGGAGGAAAAGGAGTGGTAGGTGTCCAGCTGATGGCCAGTTCTCTTCAGTGCCAAGTTGCAGTCTGCTCCAGAATGGGACCTTCCTGCATAGCAGCATGGCGTGCGCCAAATCCTTTGCTGTCAGTTGCTTGTGCAGCTGCGGAATTTGAGATGCTGCTAAAAAAAGGATCCTCATTTCTGACCTCTCATTGTAAGGACAGCTGGGGTTCTCAGCCTCTGAAAGCCAACTCCACCAACAGTCCATATCCCTCCTCCTGCACAAAATGGGAGGATGCTTGTACCTGCATATGAAGCTGCCAGTGCCAGGGAGGATGTACTATGCTGCTCTTAGGTGAACCAGGAAGATGGTCCTAACTAAGCAGAAAAGCACTAAAACATTTTTGAATGATACTAAAACTGCTTTCCTACTGTGAGAGAATCTATCACCTTTTTTGCTTGAGGGGAAAAATATAGGAAGGTTAATCTGAAAATGTTATCTTGCTATCATGATGTACTTTGTAATAGATGATCTTCTCTTGATCTTGTAAGACAATTTTGAGAATCCCCTTGATTCCTATAGAAAGCAGGCACACCTGGAACTGCCCAAGGTCTCTGGTCTGAGTAATTTTCTGCATGCCTGACTCCTTCCACTCATTCACGCTTCTCATGGATTCCTTGTGATCTCTGTAATGGAAATTGCATGTGGCATGTCTTTCACACTCATGGGCTTATCAAGGTAAAGCTGACAAGTTCTCTTTTCTCGGCCTCTGACTCTACATGACAACCTGTAGTAAGTCTTGGCTGTTTCCAGACAGACAACGACTTATGCTTCCCACGAGACCAGAGATGCTTTGTTATGCTGATAAAGTGCCTGTCACAGACTGCTGGGCTTAAGTGTTGCTCAAAATACACCAAAAGCAATGGGGAACTGGCACAAGAAATGATGATGAAAGGGAGAAAGGAAACTTCAGGCTAGACCCAAGCATTGTGAAGAGCTTGGTCACCTTATGGGGAGAACAGCATAAATTCAATTCAGTGGACAAGCTTTGGATGGTAGATAAAGGTGAATGCACTCAGTTTTCTTGGGTCACAGCCATGTGCTGTGTCTACCTGCCTTCCAAAGTTTTAGATATTTTTTCTAAGCACTGTGCACAATTTGGATACAGAAATCTGTGCCCAGAACGTTTGAGACAGCAGTTCTTCAAGAGCTAAATTATGTAAAGTTTGGCTAAAAACCTTGCTACTTATTTGGATTATTGTTTCTAAGTACTGCAGAAAGAGGTTAAAAGGCTATATCAGTTTCCAGACTGTTCTCTTCCATATAAACCTGTCTTTCCTATCCCACCTCTATCCCAAATAATGTTCATTAAGGCAGAGTTCCCCTTCCTTTATGAAGGCTGAAGTAAATGCTCTCAGATATCATCTGAAGAAAATCTCCTGGATTCACTGAGTATTATGACAAAGACTTCTTACTTGTTTGCTTCCTTCTTTCATTTTGGGTAGTTTACATCAGATCAATGTAAAGATATTTCTTTTGTTACTGAAAATTACTCCAGTTTCCCTTCACACAGGAATGCAGAGAGACAAAAAGTCCTAATGTGTAAGACCCATTAACAAATGTGAAATGTTTGCAGATGGTGTTGATAAAAACTGCAAGAACCAGGATAAGCAGAAAGGGTAGAAATAAATGAGGTGGAAAGGATATACTAACAATACCAAAATAACATTCAAAGATCAAGAGGTTGCAACGGAGACAGACGAATAATGGTGGAAGTGCGAGCTGCCAATGCAAAACCAGAAGAGAAATGATGGCTATAGAGATGACAATGGCCCTCCCCTAAATTCACCAGCTTACGTAGCCTCTGTTAGAGCAGATTCAACTTGCAATCTGTTGCTTTTATTCTCATGCCAACACTAGATACGGGGCAGAGGTGGCCACTGACTTTTCAGATGGGGGCTGTAAGAAGGGTGGTCACAGAGCAAAATGAGCAGTCTTTCTCCTGCCCTAAACCATCCTCCAACCCACCAGGGCACTTGCTCTTATTCTGCTCAGCCAGTTTCAGAAGTAGTACTCAAGGACTAAATTTCCACTAAATTTAATTGAGAAAGGCTGTAGGGCTTTACTGCTATCATTGTTTAGCAGTTATTTTTCCTGGAGCTGCAATTATCACTGCCAAAGCAATTCAGTGGCTAATGGAGGAAGTCAGGACAGTACATGCTTCAAAACCTCTCAGGTGCTACCTACCCATGACACTTATTTGTGTCACGAGAGCTCCCTCTCTGCTCCTCCATTGTTCCAGGAAGGAAAAAAAGCATGACCTCTCCCTGGTTTAAACCTCTAGCTCAGTTTTTTCACCCCTTCATTTGAAGGAGTAGGGAAGGAGGGGAACAAATTCAAAAATTAAACAAGGATAATTACTGAACAAAGGCAAGAAGCCTGCACTCACTGATGTATCCCTCAGGGGAGCTGATGAAGTGTCACACTAAGGGATCAGGCAGTTAAAGTCATGGGCAGGAAAGATTGTTAGCAACTGCATTGTGGACCAGGTAAAGCCTTTAAAAAAAGGTTGTGGTATTTAGGCCTTGGTAAATCCAAGGGTCATTTGGCACTCAGTCATTTGTACTGAAATGCTTCCAGTTTCCCCTCGAGGTTCTCATTCAGAACTTGGATGCCAGCCCTTGAACAGAAGATGCACCTATGACAGCCACCCACCCTCCAAAGATTTCACCTCAGTCCCTGAAACATTTTAACTGCAGATCCTGGTCAGTTACATTTGCCATTAAGATTCTGCATATAAAGAGCTAATAAATGTTTCAATGCATTCTTCGTGAAGTCATAAAATCCAACAGACCAGCAAGTTGTTTCTACCTGTGGCCTGTAACCATCTGCAGCATTCGCTGATGTATTTATAACCATCTAGAGATAAGTGGCATGTGATAACACTTCATGCTCATTTTTGAACCTCATACAGCCCACTGGAGAATGTTCCTTTGATATGAAGTTGGATCGTAATTTTATTACTTAGAGGAGATAAATTAATTTCCATTTACTGTCTAGCCAAACAGACAGTATCATTGTTTAGTTTCAGTAGCAATTCATTGCTGCTTTTGAACTGGAAGGATAAAAGAAAACCCTGCACCATGCATGAACATATGCAATGAACAAACCTGCTACAAACCACCTGACAGAGAGAAAGAAGAAAATACTGGGCAAGGAAAATTTGCCACCCTTGGAAGAAAAGGCTCAATAAGGCAAAGGCAAATTTCTTACCAAATTACTGAAAGAATGAAAAAGTAATGAATTATCAAGACAATATCTGGGATTAAATTGCAAAATTCAGGGTTTATTTTGTATGCCCTGCTTATTCCTATTCAATATTACAGTGTTAGATTCCCTTAATTAAACAGGTACATTCATGATGCAAAACAAATTAAGTGGAACAGCTTTGGACAGGATTTGCCTGTTGATTTGTCCTGCCTTCAGCCTGCAGTGTGCTAATGCAAGTCTGCCATCAAGTGGTACAGCAAGAAAACTTGGCACAGAACTGATCCTCTGGCTTAAGCCTATTAAATACAGGAGTCCTAGTGTCTCCTGAAATGCCACCATTACATTAGATGGGAAAGAGCTCTATGGCTGGGGTTACTGGGCACATAACCACAGGGGCAAATGTCTGTTAATTCAACAGACTTTGAGGCTCTCATAACAGACTTATATAAAAACCTAACCTTTTTAAAGTCTGCCAAAGGCCCTAATTATCAAACAGCGTGGTGTTATGTCCCTCAGAACAAAGCAGCTCTTGAATGACCCTTCTGAGGAACTGATGAGCAGCATGACTTGTTCAGACAGACGATGCCGATTTCAATGCAGCTCAGTTCAGCCCAGATAGGAAACTGCCACTGTTATCTGGGACCTGCTGGTAGTGCTTGGTTGGTGAAAGACATGCACACCTATGTGGGGACACCAGGAGATGCTTCATTCTCTTCCTTGCATTGCTTCCAGCCATGCTGGAGTTGATGAGTTAGGCTCAGAAATGTCTGATTGGGGTCAGGGATATGAAGGGATTCATTTAGGTACACGAAGAATCCTTGTTGGGGATGTCTCAGAGACCTACACCCCTCCTGTCACCAACCTACCTCAGTATCTCAAACCTGAACACATCATTCCCTATTTACTATGAGGAAATGTCTTACTGCCTTTTTACATCCAGGTAACCTGAGCGCATACAAGGGAAAGGTCATACGTCAAGAGCTGCCTTCAAGGCGCCTGTACTCAGTAAAATCACTAGAAGATAACTGCCCCTAAATGCCTTTACAAATACGGTATTAGGTGATATGCCTCAGAGCATACAAGTACATACGTTGTACAAACCCACTGCTCCCCTAGCCCTAGGTGTAGTGGATGGTAAGACCAAGAGCATCATAAAGCTGATCTGCTTGTTTTCAGACTAGCCTGGCATATATTCACTTTTACCTGATATATCTCACTTGTGAGTTACCACTGCATTTTTCCATTCTGGTGGAGCTGAGCAGCAGATATTCCCCTATGCAGACTTTTTCCCTGGGTATTGCCTGATGCCAAACACATCTGAACACTGTCTGCTTCCTTTGATGAAAAAGGGTAATGCAGTTGTGTTAGAGTGCAACTCTGCGAGACAAATAGTGTGTGGTTGGTGGGTAATCACAGCCGTGTTGAAGCAGACATTTAAAATAACAGAATAGGAAAAACGTCAAGGAAAAACAATGATATGAGCAATAGCTGAAAAATTGTTTGGAGAGCATCAGTAATTTGTGGTTAGCAACACAGAGATGTTCGAATCAGGACCACAATCGTTTATTTCCTAAAAACGAACAAAACAAACCTCCTTTCCAAAGCAGCTTGCTCTCACTGTCAAAAGCACTAGGAAACATCCAGCTTTCCTGTTTTTCATTAATTGTGAAGGCTTACACTCAATACAGTTATCCATGGTCAGCTGAGCTGGGATATCTGTCTCTATTTGTGTTCTCACCCACAGCCAACCTCCCCTGGCAAAAAAGTCACAGGAGCAGAAAGGGCGCCCTCATTTACCCCTTGGGGAGTATCTGTAATACTGGCATCCTGAAATATCCGGGTGTTTTATTCTCTTTATTGTCAGTATTTACATGGAGCCAGAGAGATAGGAGATAGGAAAGCAGAGGAAGAGAGGAAATGGCAATACACTGTATGTCAAAAGAGGAAGGTTGCTTCCAATAGTTAAATGGTTAGAGGAAAAATTAGACTTTGCAAAGACTCTAAGTGACTGTATTTGCATGCTATATAATTTGTAGTCCAGGAACATTGTTAAAAAAAACAAAGGGAGTTTCATTACTAGTATCATAAAACAAACAGTAAAACATATTGCACACTGGCCAGCTTTCTAAACTACCAGGGAAGTGTGAATGACAGGGAAAAGTTCAGCAGAAGACAATGGCAAAGAATGAAAGGTAATTTAGTAGGAGATGTGTACCCAATTACCTGGGAAAGCAAGGAAAGGAGGAACAGACTGTTCACTAAAAACACATATACATCTGAAAGTGTTTATTATTAAAATTGCAGTTATTCTCTCCACACTTGAAGTTGGAAAAGTAAACCTGCTGGTGGGTGAAGATATGGCTAAGACATGGGAAGCTTGGAAAGTGACATGTGAAAAGTAGAGGCTGTGCTTTAAAGTGGTCAAAGAAAGTGCACATCAGAACTTCCCAGCCTCTTCCAAGATGCTGCCTCTCCCCTACCATGGTGAGCAATCCTTCTGTCTTGTCATGCTCAAGCGACTGCAATGCTTGCTCATGGAAAGGGCAATTTACCCTCTGCTCACCAGCTCTTCTATTGTAATACCCTGATTTTTTTTCTTTCCTCTTTAAAAAGCAAACCTTAAATGAGCTTTTCTGTTCCTCACAGTGTGGATAATGTCATGCACAGTTCTATACACCCAGACTGACCCAGGCTCTCGCTTTCTGTAGAAGTCAGTCTGAAGTTTGCTGCTAACAGCTCTGTATCAAAGACGGGTCGCCAAAGCTGAAGGCAGTGTTGGAGGCAGCATCACAGATGTACTCACGGTCTAGCTGTATTTGCTATAAGCCCTACGCTGAGCCTGCAGAAATGAATGAAAAGACTCCAATTCATAGAAAGCTACTTCCCAATAATGTATTAGTAAACCGAGAAGCTTTCAAGCATCTTTGTTTATGCATGTAAACCTTCCCCAGGGAAAGTGGGCCCAGAGTTCAGTGAGACCAATGAGCTCTATGTAATAGGCTGAGCAACTGTGCAGAGGTTCAGAGGATCAGAGCTAATGGTGTTAGAAATCTCAGTGGCAGAGAAGTAGTAGCTCACAGCAGTAGGATGGAAATCGCCCACCTCTCTTCACTGCCTTAAAAATGAAGAAGTTGACTTGGATGAGGTTTTTTAATTGAATTTACCTTTTCCTTTCATCTGCTATTCAGTCTTCTTATAGCAACTTGTAAGGCTTGTCCAACTTCCAGATTGACCAGGGTTAGGGCTCAGAAACAGGGATTAAGTCCTGCGTTTTGGGGGGAGCTTGAAAAACAGAGACCAAGTCCTCTGTTTTGGGAGTTTGAAACCAGGCTCATTTGGGCAGTTTTAGGATTTGAAAATGGAGACCAAGTCCTGCATTGTCGGTTTCAGAAACAGATACCAAGTCATGTGGTTTTTTGGAAGCTTGGAACTAGGCTCATTTGGCCAAGTTTAGGGCCCAGAAATTGAGACTAAATCCTGCATTTTGCGAATGCCAAAACAGAGATTAAGTGTTGCGTTTTGGGGGCTTGTAACCAGGCTTATTTGGCCAATTTTGGGGCTTGAAAAACAGAAACCAAGTCCCATGTTATTGGGCTTACAAGGAGAGACTAAGTCCTGCGCTTTGGGACTTGGAACCGGGTCTGTGCTGCTGCTCCAGGGCTTGGCAGCAGAGCCCCAGCCCTGCGCGTTGGGGCTTGGCCCTGCAGCCCCCGGCTGTTCCCGGCCTCTGGGGAGGACCTGGGGGCAAAAGGCACTTTCAGACCCAGGCGCTCCTTCCCTGTGCCTGGACGTTCCCTGGCCAGTGCTCATGGGCTCAGTACCCCAGATCGGGCACTGCCCGGGGCTCCCAGCCCCTCCCCGGTGCCACCGGCGGGGCTGGGAGGGGTTGGGGCTCAGTCGGGTGTTTGTGGAGATCAAGACCAGGCCCCTGGGGCTGGTTTTGGGTGTTGGCAGCACAGAATGAGCTGGGCGTTTCCCACACTTGAAAATGGAGCACAAGTTCTGCATTTTTTGGGGCTGGGAAATGGGCTCCTGGGGCTGGGCTGGGGTGTTGGAGTGGAGACTGAGTCCTGTGTGTTTGGGCTCAGAAATGGAGACCGAGTCGGCTGTTCCTGGGCTCAAATCCAGGGTGTGAACCCCCGCCAGAGCTGGGGTTCTGGTCGCATTGGTCCCTGAAGCTTGGGAGGCCAGCATGCACCAGGCCGAACTCAACATCTGAGATGGTCTCTGGAGGAAAAGGCACTTTTCACACCGTCTTCATGTGTCCCACTCTTTATCTGAGGTGTGTACAACAGCTGGAATAGTCATTAACTCATTACTCCATATTTAGACAATGTACAATTATGATAGTTCATATCCAAGTTATGACAGTGATTGACCCTCTCAAAAGCCAAGTTCATTTGAACAAGCACAAGCTGTAATTAACCAGAGCAGAACTGAACTGGAGCTGGAGCCACAGACCAACTGGAGCTGCAGATAAGCTGGACCCTCCTTCCCCTGCAAGGGCTGTGCAGGGAGCCCTGCTGGGGGACAGCACCTGCCCTCCCTGTCCCCCAGCCGGCAGGACAAGTGACAAAGCCAAAGTGCCCCAAGCACAAAACCACTCCCCGAGCTCTGGCCAGGCCCGGCTCCCTCAGGCCCGCTCAGCCCCGGCGCCCCCGGGGCACGGCAGCCCCCAGCCCCCCGCTCCCACGGCCGGGGACGTGACCCGCGGCCCCCGCCCGCACTTCCATCCCCGGGACACTGCCGGGACCGGGCCCCTCCTGCGGCACCGGAGATCCCCCGGGCACAGCCGGGCACCCCGGTCCCACCGCACAGGCCCGCTCGGTCACCCCTCGGGGTGGCCCTCACCGGGCACGTCCTCCCCGCCTCGGGGTTTGTCCTGCCGGCAGCTGCTCCGGGAGAGAGCCGGGGAGAAGAAACCAGCTGGGAGGCGGGGGCCCGGCGGCAGGAGGGGTCACCAGGTGCTCTGGGAGACCCCCAACCCTGCTGGGTCCCCTTCTCCCTAGGGGACATGTCCCCTTGGCACAAATATTTATTTTCTGTGCATCTGGTAACATTTCAGGTATGTCTAATAGAGACAGAAGAAAAAGACAGGAGGCAGTGTTTTACTGATGGCCTGAAAATATCCACAAGGGTTATTAAACTGTTAACAAGAGCCACTGTTAGGCGTGGAGATTAGCTGGACACTTTACTGAGACATGGTGCTTCGGGGACTCCCAAGCGCTGCTCAGAATCCTTGCTGGTGTTTGGGAGACGGCGCAATCCTTGCGCATATCTGTGTCAGACTGATGTGGTTGTGGGGCTCTTCGCTTTTTCTTTTGATCCTTCACCTGCAGGTTGGATCAGAATTATAAAGATTGGTGGTTAAGCACTAATGCTTGAGCTGCTGGTCACTGCCCTAAGTGCGCCATCACTGAAACGCTGCAGCTCTAAACAATATGTTGCCTCTCTCCTGGAAGCACTGATTTACTAGGGAAACAGAATCCCCTTGGAAAAGCGTATTTCAGAAAAAAAACCCTCAAGCCCCATGAAACAGAGGCTAGGACCAATATCTTGTTCTTTATGCCTCAGATTTTTATGAATAACTTTCAATGAGGTAAAGATTTTCTAATGGAGCAAGAACGACTTTTTAGAACACCTTTTCCAGTTAGTAAATAACAAACACTAAGTAAATAAGTATTCTGTTATGAATGGCTTGGCAACACGCGACATTTTTCAGAGTGAAAATGTCACTCACAGAGTGAAAAGTTTTCAGAGTGTAGGTTGGTACATATGTATTAACCTACACAGGAAAAGCAAGATTATGTGTCTCATTTCAAAACAGCCATAGAAATGCAAATTTGCGAGTGTGTTTGATTCTGTCATATCTGATTTGTTTTGAAGACAGAAATCCTCTCAGCCATACTCAGTACGTTGCCTTTCTTGCAGCATTCATTTAGAGGCAGCGGTGACAGCAGATATGATTAGATTCACAAAGATGGTATCAATTAGTTTCATCTTTATACGAACATACGGTCAACTGAGGTAAGGTCCTCAAGCTCCTGGAAAGGTATCTACGCTATGTCCATCACAGCATCTGGACTCCCTTGAAAAGGTAATACAGAACACCTCACAGTGCTGCAGCCACAGTTGTGATGACTTTTTAACAAAGCACTAGGCTGTGACAAATGAACCCCTGATGTATTTCATCAGGTAGTAAAAATTACCTGTTTCTTCAGTCTATTGTGGCAGACTTCTTTTTTACTTCATATCACACCCTCCGGCACCATTTCTTCATTTATTTCAGTCAAATCCCACTGACTGATACTTTGAGGGTTTATAGCTTTACCTAATAGAAGATCTTGAAATTCAAGCTTATTTTTTTGAACAAGAACTGTGTGTTTGAATGAGGCTCCCATGCCCAAGATAATGATTTTTTTCCATTAGTGCACTGAAACTCTTGAATATCATTTCTAGGTATTCCCACCAGAAGATCTGAAGCAGCCAACTGCACAGGATGTAACTGCTGTTGGATGCTAGTGTTCTCTTTGCTGCAGAGCTCCCGACATCCTGCCAACAGCTGCCCAGGAAGACAGAGTTCAGGCTGTGCATGCCCAGCAGGTTCAGCAGCTGAGCGGGTGTTTTCTAATGGGATAGTTGGGGAACATTCAGGCCAGTAGAAACATTTATTCTGTTACCAGAACCGAGACCAATAATTTGTTACTGAGCTGAGTTCAGACTGGTTACCTACATTTTCACAGGATCTGAAATGAGCTCCTGAAGCATGGGCCCCCAGCAAAAGTGTGAGTGGGAAACTAACATGGTTAAGTACTGGGCTGGGACTCTGGAGGGTGATGCTCAGTTCCCAGCTCTTCCATAGACTCCTCTGAGATCTCAGACAAGTCTCAGCTCCCAACTATGACCCCACCATATCTCCCCAAGAAAAATACTGTTCTCAACCCTCTGCCTTTTTTCATTTCCTTAGCTGCAAGCCTTTAGAAACAGATACAACGTCTTACAACAGGGTTTTACAGCATCAGATACGTAGAGGTTTGCAGGTACTAATGGAAAGTAAATAACATGCTGCCTTCATGAACAGCCATTGTGGTAGTGGACTTCGCCACATGGGAGATCACTGATCACCCTGCAGTAACGTTGCCTATGATGACATAGTATCACATGTGCAATAAGTTATTTGGAAGTGAATTTCTTAAATTACATCTTTGAGTGTGTTCTCTTCAGCCACGAAGAAGGTACATACATGTTTTTAAAGAGAGCATGAATACATGTTTTAACCACACCTACCAACAAGCTTGGAGTACAGGTCTGCATTGCTGTTATATGCGTTCCAGAGAACTCTGCGTTCTGAAGAGCACATCACAGAGATGGAAAACTGTTATATGCAGGTTATAGCAGCACAAACTTGCTGGTCTCAGAATGTCTTCTTGCTTAGCTTTGAGATTCCCTTAAAAGACCTATTTTTTATACTCCCCTCTTCCTTCCACCTTTACAAAAGGGGAGATAAAGTCAAGCCTTTCTCCTTCAACAGAAGTAAGGAAGAATTAATCAAAGTTATATGATACACTTACCCAAAGTTCTAGTCTTTGGGCTACCCCTCCTTTAAAGCTGAATTCAGACTCCATGTTTTCCTAAGCCCATATTTTTTGGCTCACTGGGTGATGAAGTACATCAAATAATGCCATCTGCGATGGTTGCTTTGTGGATTGCAGATTTACTGACTGGGAACTGGGTTCGAGTCATTTAGTCCAACTGCAGAAGCCCTACAATGAGGTGATAACAGTTGTTGTTTTGCTGGTGACTTGGATTAGATTTGAAATGTTAGCTAGAGCTGAAAAGGTTTCCCTTATTCCATGGGTCTCACAACAGGCTGTTTCTGCCCAAGCATCTGTGTGCTGCTGAACTGCATGTGGAAGGGGAGGAAGGTGCTGTAACTGTTGAGCAATTTCTGTTAAACTGGAAAAGGAAGTGTTGCTCACATCATTGGCCATGAGATTATCAGCTTTTATGGTCACAAGTAATTGAATGTCCAACCCAGGATGCTGGGGGCACATTGCTACAATATACAGTTTATTGAGCAAACCAAAAGCAAGCAAGCAGAATTTAGCAATAACTTAAGAGCCTAATCATTTAACTCCTTTCTTTCTTCCACTGCAATAATGCTAACACAGATCATATCAGCTTGGTTGTTCAATAGGAAATAATATCACTCCTGCCTCCAAGCCGGAGAAATCAGATATTTGGAAACAGAGAACAGTATTAAGCAAATTATAAACTGTGTTATCTCAGAAATTAATCTTTCAGTTAAACCAGCCAAAGTCAGAGCAAAGATGAGGTTAGATAATCTCCTTGCATGATACACAGTACTGCAGCATGTTAACAACCAGGACAGAGGAAATGAGCAAAAAGGCAATCTCTGCAGGCTACTTAACGTGGCCTCCCTGCACTGACATCTCTGGAAAAGCACAAGCGACACTCCTCTAGCTTTTAGCTGTAGCTCTACCAGAGAACTGGAAGAAATCTGCTTCAGAGCAGTCTTCTCTTGCAGGCAACCATCCCACAGCATCTCCTTTGGAAACAATCAAGCTTTATCCTAAAAGCTGTTTACAGTTCTTGTCGTCACTGACGCTACTGCTTCAGACTCTTACTCAAATGAGGGTTTGAAATTTTTCCTAATATCTGGACTGAAGTTACTAACAGACAGTTTTTTACCTAATTACCCTTTAGCCAACATGGCCCTTTCACTTATTTTCCCCCCTATGACTTCATTTTACCTTTACAAACAAGCCAGCTTCCATAAGATTTTCATGAAATTACCTCTGTATCAGACTGAGTTTGTTATTTTTTTCTCTCTATATATAGATAAAATTAATAAAATTCAGTACAATGCTATGAGTTGTTAATGTCTATAGTAAAGATGTATTGTCCAAAACATCCTAGGATTATATTTTCTGACAGGCACGTCTTACTCTTGGCTCCTGTTTAAAACTCCAACTATCCTCCTTCGTCACTTCCAACAGATGAGCTCTTAAGAGTGCTTTCTTATGAATTCAGAACTATATGATCCTGCACATCATCCTATGAAATTTACTGCCCCCCCTCTTTCTTTTAACTCCAGGCCTTAACTCCAACACATTCTTGCATAATCCTTCCTAGTGCTTCTGTAAGTTTATTACATGCCTAATTCCTGTGCTACCATCACTACTGCAAATATAAACAAGATAGGTGTACAGACCCCACTGTGAAGAATTCTCTTATAAAACTTCTTCCAGTCAGACAGCTTTTCTTTGTTTCCCTTGACTCAGTCTGAGTTATTACCCTTTTTCTTCCCATACTGCATAAATACTTTACTGATTTACAGGTAGGCTAGATCTGCCACATTTCTCCTGGCTATGAAATCAGTTGTCAAAAACATATGGCTCTAAGAAATAAACTCACATTGTATTTTATCTAGTTTTGTGAATAAGGGTAAGTTTTCTATTATGGAAATAACACACAGAGCACATGTATGGGAAGTCTCAAGTAAGTAATTTTAGAAAGCACAGCAGCTTCCAGCTAACTCTAAGGAGTCTGGGCTTCAGGCGATCAGTTCAAAAATTTCACTGTTCAAAAGGCAAAATAGGAAATGCAAGCGAAAGACACAAATGTGTTAAACTTCCTGAAAAAGCCAAATACAGGAAAAGGCTTAAGGCTATTTTTATTTTGCTTCTTAAAGGAGAAGACTCACATTTGAAAGTATCAAAGCCACATTATGATCACACCAGGCTCAGAAAAGCTGAGCTTGCTGAAGATAAGCTCAAAAGTAAGTCATCAGGCACATAAATAATTTAAATTCCTTGTATGACACTCTGCATCCAGCACAAGTTAATGTTCCTGCAGAACTTGGTTTCTGCTCTGCACTTAACCACAAACAAGCAGGGAGCCCCTCTGAGGAACAGAAATGGCTTTTCTGAGACCAAGCAGAAACATACTTTAGCATGTTGAGTCCAAAAGTATTCAAAAAATGCTCTGTAGCAGTTCATTTTTGGAGAAAATAGTGATTGAACTGATGCAGAGAGGCACTATAAAAGCCTCCTCTCAGTACCAGGACAAATTTGTAGTTTGGCTCGCACATGTCCAAGCTGTACATTGCTGAGAAGAGCTGGAGATCTTTTGAGAGACCGTACACAAGACAGCTGACATACACAAATCAAATAAAAAGTCGACTTAGTTATGCAACCAATAGCTCTTCAGGCCACCCAGAACTCAGTAGTCAGTCCAGTCCCATTTTAAGTCATCTACAACTGATTTTGTTTTAAACTGACAAACAACATGCTTGTATGAGTTGTACCTATTGGCTTTCATTGCTGAATATCCCTCTCTGTGATCCTTAAAGTAATTTGATAATTCATTCGCATCTTCACGTAAGCTTTTGCATCTGCAAGACACTTCTCAAGAATGATTCTGTAAAGAGAGAAGTGCACAACCCCATACTTACATCTGGGCCAGGGACCAGAACGGGAGCCAGGGAAATGCCATGTACAGCTGAAGGGAGGAGGCAGCCCCTTCTCAAATGCATAAGATGAAGGACCTATGTTTCAAGAAATAAGAGATCCTACATAAAGTACGGTGTTGCATGCAGTGCCTTTTTAAAAATCCTTTGTGAAGACATTTCAAACTGGGTTTTGTAGTGCCAACCTTTTAAATAATACAGTAGTTTCCATTCATGTGCATATTACGACTAGCAGAATATGAAGGGGACACTCCTAAAAGAAAGAAATCCAAGGTTTAGTAAATTTTTTGCCTGTGACAGCTTATTGTGGAGGTGAGAAGGTAACAGATATCACACATCTGTGAACTGCAACGCTGGAATGGTTTTGCAAATTTTTGCTGTTAATAAAATCATTGAAGCAGGAAGAGATGAACAAAGATAATCATCACAATGTATGGCACTATCAACTGTTAAATATTTCAGTAGAGTGCTTCAGTGCTTTTTACAGTAATAATGGCATGGAATCTTGTGCCTGTGTACATCTTTGATACAGTAAGCTCCATTTCTCCTCCTCAAGATAAAATGCTTTTCAGAGTTCAGCAATGAAACAACATTGATTCAGAAACACACAGAAGACACCCACACGCGTTCAGCTGGCATCACGTGCTAGCTGCTGAAACACAGCCACCCCCAGGGAACAGGCCATAGCACAGCTCTTCAGGCAACTGTAAGACATATGGAAACCCCAGAATGTCCTGGGAGGTGGAATGAGAAGTGTTATTTAAAGGCTCATTGTGTTTTCATTTTACGGAAGAATAGTTCAAATGCTACCTCTTTATTTGAGAGAGGAACTATTCTATGTATTCGTTATAAAAAGCCCGAAAGGAGAAAGGCAGAAGCCTACGCTTAGTTTGTTTTTAAAGTTTGGAGTCTGTTCTATTTTAGTCCATGCAACTACGCACTTGGCAAAGGATTCCTCCTAAACCATCAGTCAGAAATCTAGGGAAAGGCTTTACAATCCCATAAAGAGCCAAAACTACCCTTGCCCAGGCACGGGCACAGAGACAGAGGAGAGAAAGCGTGCAACTCTCCTGTTCAGGGTCACTGGAGATGCAGGTGACTTCTGTCACGAAACACATCAGCCTTCGAAACAGCGCTCTCATGAAACACTCCCAACAGGCTTTTTCCTAGAGTGCAGAAAAGCCAGAATGCAGGTTTGCTTCAAACCTGCCACGGTGTAAGCCTCACTGGAAACACGCCTTGGATCCCAGGCTGACACAGAGGTGACACAAGGACCTTTTTCTGTGCAGGACTAGAAAGGGCAGGACCGCTGCCCTCTATCCCCCATCAACAGCGGCATCTAACAAGCTGTCAGCAGGACCAATGATGGGATTGAATAAAAACATAACGCAAAAATGTCAAGATGGAAAGTGTCATAGCTCAACACTACTCAGGGGATGAAAACTAATTCTTATGTTCAAGAAAAACCACCAGGCATGTAGCAAAAAAAACCAAAAACAAAACCAAAACATTAACAGTGCTGAAAGTGGAGGGAATGAAAGATTTCACTATTTCAGTGTTTTACAGGAAACTCCAAAAAGCCTTTGCTTCTCATCAGATCCCATGACAGTTAAACACCTTCATTCTGGCACACTTACTCATGACTTTGTGTTACAGGGAAGGTTATTGCAGGCTGAAAACCCCCTTTGAATCTTCACAGCGATTTTGCAGAGAGAGGGTTCTGGACAGATTCTTAAAGGAGAATAAGGGGACAAGACCAGTTAGAGCAGGACCAGGAGCTGTGCTGGGAGGTGGAATATGCTCCTTCTATTACGATTTGAGTTTGGCCCTGGGGACTTTGTCCGAAAGCAGTAGTCTGGCACGTGGGACAAAACCTTCCTTTAGGGACTCCTACAGTGGGGGTTATTTATGATGCAGCAGCTGGCCCAAATAAGCTCAGTTAGAAACCTGCTTTTAAATGTTACTCATGAAAACAAGTAAAAAGAAACATATAGAATGATACAGAAGCAGGGCCGATTCTGAGTTAAATGGTTTCCAAGCTTCCCCAGGAGATCTCTGAAGCACTTAGGAAGGAAAAAGCAGCCTGCGCTACCACTGCCCTGGAAGCAAGTGCCTTCTATCTGGGAATAGCTACACTGTTTTTCCTCTACTATCTGTATTACACAGGGATTTGGAGGGCCAAAAAATAAAGGTGGCAATCAGGAAGCTTTCAGAAAAGATCGGAGAAGGGTAGTGTCAAAAAGGATCTGTGCTATCACTCTCAAAATTTAAGTGGAGGATTTAAAAATACATTGAATTTTTTTTTTTTTTTTTTTTAACAATGGAAGAACAGAGCATTAATGGCAGAGCAGAGTTACTCACGAAAACCTGAATTCTTTTTACGGTGTCTTTAGCTTATTTTCTGGAGTTCCTTGCAAAACACTGTCATTACAACACATGGCTTAGTCTCCCGGGAAACTGCAGTGCAGCCACCACTGCACAAGTAAATTCTATTAGCGCAAGCCTTAACTATACTTTAAAACTGCTTCTCAGCACAGAAATCCCCCCAGCTGGTAAAGCCCAGCTGACAAATCTCAATGACAAAATCCATGCTGAATGCAGGGTCAAAACATTAAATTGTCCAACAGTCCCACCTCCACAGGCGTATATGCACGGCATGGAACAGACTCTCCCCAAAAAACATGTTTGTTTTTTTTTTTTTTTAAAAAAAGTTAGGCTAATGAATTAGAACAAGAAAAAATAGAGACTGTGAAGGAAGCTAAAAAAAGGGCTTGTTAACAGCAATTTGTATGTACCTGTTGAAGACCTTGGGATAAGCATTTGTTAACTAAGAGCCAAGTTAACTCCATTCCTAACAGAGCTCAGCCAAATACTTTCTTATGTCTCTAATCACAGATGGAATGAAGAAACTAGGAATCAAAATGAAAAAATTTTTTATTCAAATATTTGCATGCCTTTGGTTCTCTTATCTACTAAGTATCAAAATGGGCAATAGACTCTTAAATCGTTTTTCCTCTCTGCAACAGAAAGATTCACAGAGAGACTAACTGAAGTAAGCTTGAAGGCATAGAAATGTTTGTTCTCTCAGGAAAACTGCATCATCACGCTTTTCCTAATCTTATCAGGAGGAGGACATGAGCGCAGTATGCTGGAGTATGTTTGCACTCCTTAACAAGAAGCGAAGGACAGTTATGTGTGTGCTCGGATGTGTGGAGATAGGCGGAGTCTGTTGAGCAGCAGAGAGAGAAAGTCCCGAGCTCAAGGGACTGAAACGCCCAAGGAACTTTTAGGTACTTGGCTAATGTCAGCTCTCGCTAAGCACCTAACAAGGTGTGTGAATACAGAAAGTGACAGCAAAGGAACTGCTGGGGACCTGCTTTAAGGCTTTGTGACACTGGGCCAGGTAGCACTAAGGACACACCAG